>OY728141.1:1554990949-1556203878 GCA_963277665.1 Viscum album
AGTTGGGTTTTTATAAAAACAATTTCTAAAACATTTTGAGTTCCAAAGAGTGAAAAATGGTACCATTACTTGAAAATGGTCATGAATAACTATATTATAATAAAATTAAAGGTTTTATTGAAAAATTATCATATAAATTCATGTAATGTAATTTTATGAATAAATGATCTCGATTAGAATACGATTGTGAAATAAACCCTTAAAATGATCATAATGTGGAAGTGATAATTAATCAATGAATTGATTATGTGTATCAAATATAAATTCACATATAAGAAGTGAAAATAAATAAATATATATTAAAATTTATTATACACATAATCATATAATATTAATGACAATGAGGAAGTAATATAACCCAATGAAAAGGAATTGAGTTCTGAAATTTCTTTACCACTTAATAATTTTAAGTTCAAATCTACTTAGATGAAATAATTCAAATTGAAACTCAAAATAGAATGAATAATTAATTATTCATGATATTACATGTTAAATTGTAAGTATTTACACTATATATAATAAATTAGGTGCACAACGATAAAGTATGCCTCAAAGAATAGAAATTGAGAAGAAGTCCCTTACCGTGCATTTCATTTTGGGTGAACGTCATTTAATCTATTTTATATTTGTTTTAAGAATGTAAATAACTTATAAAATAACCATAATAATATTTATAATATCATATATTATCTTCTTATAATATCTTATTACCTATTTTTTAATAATCATTCATCATTTTCACTATTTTTGGTGTTAATTGTCTCATTTTTTCGAGTATGTTTTGACTTGTTATTTTTACTCTTCTTACATAAATCATGATTTAATCATCTATAGGATGTAAAAAATTATTTAAATATAATATATATTAATTATATATGTATTTATAATAATCTATAATTGGAGATAGGAAATGAAATGCACCGTTCATGGAGATGGTAGGCCGTATGTACGCATGAACACTACTTCCATTTCCTTATCGTATTTAAAAGAATGAAAAGTAAATGATATATATATGTATATTATAATTCCAGTATCTTATTTATGTCATATATTTAACATAGTTTTATTAAACCATATTTTATACATTCCATGTATAGAGTCAACAAATCACATCACTTTGAGGATATAGTAGTCCACACGTCGACAAATGATGTTATCGTATTCCCACAAAATGGAAAGCATGGAGGTATGAGTTATATAATAATTAAATAATAATAAATTAATTATAAATATAATATATATGATATATAAACTATAAATACATCATTATTTATAGCCTTTAAAGGTGGAAATGGAAGAACAAATAACATCACTTCGTGTGGCGATTGTCCACCTTACACACGAACGATGACTACATATCCCATTTGAAGGATGTGTGTGAATGTTTAGTTTTAAATATTATAATAACAACATAAAATTATATTTAATATACTTAGGTTATTATATAATCATGATATAATAATAATTGAAGGGTTGGAGAAGTAAATGAAACAAAAGTGATCGTTAAGAACATTACCTATTATTCAGGTAACTCCTTTTGGTTTATACCAAAAGACTTCCTTGGTTTGCTTATTCCAAAAGTTATGATTATAGGATTAGGGTAGGGGTTTTTAGAGATTATTTTTAAGGTTTTGGATGATCTAAATGTCTTTATAGGTGTGAATAATTTTTACGGGTGAGTAACTTTTTTTACCAGAGGCGGAGTGGAATTCTTGTAAATATAAAAAAATAAACTGTATTGGGATGTCTCCCTTACATAATGTGCCTAAAATAATGAAAAAAATTAGATAAAATGGATTATATATTATAAATATGACCATAAAATATGTTTTTGACATTTTTATAGGTCATTTGTTCCCTTAAGTGTACGGTTTAATCCCTTGTTATGCTTAATTTTACCTTAATCTCTGTAATTAATTTTAACTACATTCACTAATATTTTTGGTAAAAAAATAATTTTACCTTACTAGAGATTATAAATTATTATGATTCCAAATATTGAACCCATTTTTTAAATTATAATCACATAAGTGAAATAAATTAATTTAAAATTAATCCTATAGATGAGATGAGAAATTGATTTTTTAAAGTAAAAATGTTCAAAAGTTTTAAAGGTTTTTATATCCAATATCAATGTAATTTTTTTTAATGACCTAAATTGGATTAATTTATTTATAATTTAATAAATATACTTTAAAAAAATAAAATATAATTTAAATATATAAATAAATTATACAAAAAAGCGGTTTTTAATTAAAATTCAGTATTTTTCACTATTAATCAAAAAATGAAATTTCAGAGAAAAATACCAAAAATTTACACTAAGATAATTTTTAAATACCAATTTAAAAAATGAATTATATTTTTAAATATAAAATTTATAAAAGTTATAAAATTTATTTTTGAAATTGGTGCTCTATTAAAATGCGGCAAAACCGTCTTTATAAAAATATAGTTTTTTATGCATAATATTGAGTTTGTTCTTATATTATGCTTAAAAAATCTATTAGGTGAATGAAAAAAACATTTTATTGAATATTTAATATATAAATTTCATTAAGATAATTCTATACTAGTAATTAATTTAATTTATTAGGATAAAATGACTTTGTGAGCATAAAAACATTTACTGTATATTAAATTAGTTTTCATATTCATTTTTAATTAATTGTTAACCAATGAATTCATTTTATATTATTTTTAAATATATATTTTCATAATTTAGTTAATTCTTTTTATAACTGATAATGTAATGGCCAGGTTAAATATTATTATATTAAATAATAATATTTTAATAATATATTATTGTTCAGTAAAACTTAGTCTTGCGTGTAACACAATCTATCGAAGAAAATAACTATTATGTGTGACTCAAACTAATTCAGTATTACATGAATTGCAAGATACAAAATATATTAAATTTATTTAAAACATTAAATATACCATAAATCCTCGATATCTTTTATTCATTTCTATGTTTGGTGTTACATTTCATATACGCTATCAAATAAAAAGTTACACTTTTATAAATTTCAGGGTGTTACATTCCCCCCACCTTAAATAAATTGCATCCTCATAATTTAAACTCGATCTTGGTAATAAATTATTTTATATTTGATAATTAACTTGTTACAAAACCCAAATCATTAAAGAGTTTATAAAATATCCTCTTAAAAAGATAGAATGATAAGTACAAAGTTCATATGGAATAACATATAACTAGGTCTCTATATAGGAGAATATTAGTGGACAGTGAAAATACGGACTTGGAGGAAAAATGTAAATAATTATAGAGATTGGTTGATGTCATTTATCACAAACACATGAATGATCAATGGAAATTTGAGGGCCTCAAATATATAAATATGTGATGATTTAAAAGACCATCAATTCAAAAAAACTGAGGTATTAGGACAACATTTTTTGATCATTTTCCTAATATTGAGTAATTATTTTACTTCATAAGAATATAAGTAAATATACTCACTTGACATATTTTTATTTCATAAACACAATTTTCATACATTTTTTATGCTTTTATTAATTTCCAATTCATCAATTTCTTCAAGAAATGGATATCTAAAAATTAACTTTGATACCAAAAGCACTAAAATACACTTTTAACAGATTATAAGGCCCATGAAAGAGTGATTTTTTTCCATTTTTCTCTAAATATTCTCCAAATCCAATATGGTTAATAAATTAATCTCTAAACCTAAAAAGTAATTGTACTCTTTCATCATTAATATTTATTCATCACAATTTTTAACTAAAAATAATTACACATTAACGAGGACATCACATAGGCCAGTGGTAGGTGTGAAACCCTTATAATCTTTCGGTCATGGGTTCAAGCCCCACTGAATTATATGTTATCCTTTTTCTAAAAAAATATTATTATAATTTCAAAAATAAATATGATGGTCATCCTTGAAATTTAATCATTAAATAGACTTTTAACTAAGGTTTTCAATAACAACCCAATACATAAATACTTCATCTATTTATTTCAACATAGGTAATTCCTTATTCTAGAGTTTATACTTTATAAGAGTGAATTGACTTTGGTAATTCTCAAGTTCCCCACATTTAAGGCAAAAAACTATAAATGGATCCTTAGGATGAGTTTTATTTCCTTCCATCATCCTCTTCATTTTTCCTCAGTAATTATTTTCTTTATTTCCTTATTTCCCATACATAAATCATTTCCCCATTCCATTGAGACACTTTCCTAGGTGTCTCCTTCCAAATTCCTTTCATTATGGAAATCAAACCTTTTTTCTCCATGGTCTCCACCACTCGAGCTCTTAGAAAACTCCATCCTTATCTTATTTTGTGTGTCTGAGAGTTAGTTAAGGTATATGTTGTTAATTATATTTTGAGAAAAATGATTAGGAATAAACATGATATATTTCACTCCTATCAACATCCCATTTGGTTGCTAATTTCCACCACATTGTCCTTTATGTTTAATGTTAACATGATTCCTTCGGGTTCCATCAATTTACTAAAACCAAAAAATATAGTGTGAGAAATAATTATCATAGTATAAAAACTATATAATCATTTTTAGAGTGTGTAATTATTGACACATTTTTTAAATCTAATACACCTTAGGTTTAATCTAGGTTATTCATTATCAGTATCTATTCAAATCCTTCACAATGGTTTATATAGAAAATGTAAATTATCCTAAGTATATCCCCTGAAAGTGTCAATCCAGGTGCACAGTTAGACCTATTTTCATATACTAGGTTATGATCGAGTCAGGCCCGATGTATATTTTTAGAGTTATTACCCCTGGGTACATCTGTTCCATAACCACTTCCACTTATAGTATCCAGACATGGATGTATTTCTAGGTAAACCACATAATCTCTATCTAACCAAAACTTTAGACCATTATTCTATAATTATCCTCAAATTATACCTTAGGGTTATGTTCTCTAATCTATGTTTTCCTAAATATAGTTCCCAAGGTTTCTACTAAACCTACCTTTGATATTAACTGTAGCACCCCGACCCTAGTAAGCTTAGATACAGTGTTTACTTCCATTACATTAACATGATTATAAAGAATCAAATCCTGAAGTATGGATCAATTTATTATTCCTAGTAAAATAGACCCATACATGATTATTAAATTAAATTTGGAACACAGAAATTACAACATAATTTTTTTTGATAATAAATTAATTCCATATAGCATATCCTTGTATATCCTTCTTAGTAAACTTCATGGAATCCTGGAGAAAGGAAAAAAATAAGGATGATCTCAAATGCCCATTAAGGGTTAAGTACAGTGGAATAAATAATGAATCAATGAGAATAATAAATATAGAAAGGTAATAACTAAACACACATTCTATATAATCAATAAAATGATAAGTAAGAGGATTAATAATATGGAAAAGTAATAACTGGAGACTCATTCCATTTAAATATCTGGATAAGGTATAATCAATATAGCTGAAACACATTCTATTTAATAAATGATCTGAGAATGAAATGAATATATAGATAACGACAAAGAAAAAATATCATGGATAATAATAACTGAATACTTAATGAAAGCAATTATTAATTATTAGATGTCATGTTTTCCAGGCACATGATACCTTTACTGTCAAGACCTATTCTCAAGATAGTTTAAGTCTATGGGTAGAAACCCATATATTCTACTTGCAAACAAACTAGAAGGTTTTTCTCCAACTGATTTCATCTCATGAGACTACCGATGCATTTAGGGTCTTGCATTAACCATTTCCCAACCCGTGTAGTACATATCCAAATCATTCCTCATATATCAAATAATCAATTTAATTTATGAACAATGCACCTTATCAAATATCTATATTGATTAAAGGATAATATTTATCAATATTTCCCCAATAAATAAAATAAATTTCAAAGTAAACACCATATTTAAAAATGGTATATGATTTAGGTGATTGAAATATCCATGATAAATGATATAGATAATTAGGGGAAATTTAAAGTCCAATGATCGCAAGAAAGTGAATATTTCAAGGGGAATACAAAAATGAATAAAGTAAGTGAATTTCAATACTATCCTTGGACAAATAAATCATAAAAATCCAGAGGAAGAATAAGGATGATATCAATACAAGATATCACAAGTTTAGTAAAATAAAGGGTTGTTGTCATTGATGAATGAAAATACTATAAAAATATATTTTAAAAACATCACTAAGAAAAATATCATTTAATTTTGATTTTTTTGAAAATAATTTTATTTGAAAATTACTTAAAAAAATCTTTAAAAAATAACCTTTTAAACTTGCAAAGGAAGCTTCAAAGAAATTATGGTGGGTAAATTCATACATGTTATACAAGGTAAAAAGAATATTTCTTTTGCATGGTAAAACGGTTAGAAAAGTTACTTATTTAGAAAGACACAAGAAGATTAATTTGAAAAAACTTATAAAAAAAATTTATAAAAATTTATTTAATAAATAATTTTTAAAAGGTTAAAAATATTTTTTAAAACATTTTTAGAAAATATTATCTTTAGAGAAAATAGATTTCCAATCGAAGAGAGAAATAAAGTCAGGTTTTCTTGATTCTTTTTTTCTAAATCATTTTGAGTACCAAAGAGTGAAAAAATGGTACTATTACTTAGAAAAGGTCATTAATAACCGGAGTATAAGAAAATTAAATGGTTTATTTAAAATTTATCATATAATTTTTTTAATGGAATTTTATGAATAAGCAATCTCAATTAGAAGGATATTGTGAAATAAACCCTTAAAATGATTATAATGTGGAAGTGAGAATTAATCACTGAATTTATTATGTGTGTCAAATATAAATTTAAATATAATAAGTGTAAATACATAAATATATAGTTAAATTAATTATACACATAATCATATAATATTAACGATAATGAGGAAGTAATATAACCCAATGAAAAAGGAATTGATTTATGAAATTTCTTTACCACTTGGAAAATTTAAGTTCAAAATCCTTAGTTGAAATAATTAAAATTGGAACTAAAAATACCATGAATAATGAATTATTCATATTAAATGTCAAATTTTTAGTATGTACACCTTATATAATAAATTAGGTGCACAACGATAAAGTATTCCTCAAAGAATTGAAATTGAGACGAAGTCCCTCACATTGCGTTTCTTTTTGGGTGAAAATCCTTTAACCTCCTGTATAATGTTTTTAAGAATGTAAATAAATTATAATATAACCATAATAATATTTATAATATCATATATTATCTTTTTATAGTATCTTATGTAATGGACCGAGTTTTTGGGGGTCCATTACTTTGTGAAAATATGATGTTGGGTGTCCTGGGTAGTCTGGGAATCTCGGTGAAGTTTGACCCTAATGGTAGGCCTACCGGTAGCCTTAGCCTACCGATAGCAGGCCTACCGGTAGCTCGGTCTACCGGTAGCCACGGACTACCGGTAGCTCGGTCTACCTGTAGCTGTAGCCTACCAGTAGCTCGACTACCGGTAGCTGTCAACCATCGGTAGCTCTCAGCTACCGGTGGATCTCGCCTACCCCCACGAGGTTTTTCCAGTAGCGCTCCTTTTGTGCAAATTGGGTTTTAACCTATTTTTTTGACCCCTTTAACCTTGTTTAAAAGCCCAGTAATGCCCATAAATGGTGTTTAATTAAATATTTAATGAATTAACCTGGTGTGTGTGTGGGTTTAAACCGCCCTAAAGGGCGGGGACCTTTAATGACGTGTGGGGCCGCATAGTCAACCCACGAACCCACTCCTTACACGGTTTTACATTCTTATCTCAACCATCCTGAGCCTTTATAACCTAAGGGTTCTCCCTAGGTTCCTTTTCTCAATCACCCTGTGCTAGGAGTACCCTTTGTTCAGACGAGCCACATCGCTATCTGTGGAATTCCACGCCCAGGCATAGCGTCGATCGTTGATCAACAAGTATGGAATTTATCCTTCGTCTCTCTTTTTGTATATCATGTGGGGTGGGTATGCTATTGCTTCTGTGGAATTGGATTAACCAAACCTTAATGAAGATAATGAACGGACTCTAAGGAATGAAGAGGGGGGCTATGATCAATGATGTTGATTTGTTTTATAATCTTCTTTTCTGAATTGTGCGGGCTTACGCCTACTGAAAATCATGGCCATTGGTGGTCTTTATCTGTGCACTAATGAACCCTTACCTCTGGTGATGTTTAAACGGATTGTATTTTCGTTGTGAACCCTTTCCATGTAAAGGAATTTGGTTAATTACGTAAACCCGACTAAAAAAATTTAAAAGCACCAGGATCAACCCTTTTATGTGATAAACCCGATTAATGTACAATAGAAATTGAAATCATGGAGTGTGTTAAATATTTTAAATTTGAAAATACCCGCATGGGACTGCTTTGTGTTGATGGTAGTGGGTTGTTCTTTCTTTTCATTCACGGGTCGATTGCTGGGTGATGTGGGTGGGGATGAGATCCCCTGTTATTATACTCTCGGTGGTTGTAAAATTGAGGATGGGATCCTCTATTATATCACGAATTGGGGTGGTATCCTCTGTTTTTGAGAAACCTTTTGGCTCCCAGATATTGGACATGGGGCCGTATCTTGGGGTTTTCTTTGGTTGTTGTGGATTTACAAGGGAACCGGGTGTGAATGCTTAAATTGACGTTTGGATGGATCTTTTCCCTTGGTTTTTTCTTATGGTGTTAGTTGCCCAGTAGTGCATAAACTTATTTAAACATTATTACCGAACATGAAAACAAGGATGGGACGAATGGGTTTTTGTTTGGTGGGAGTTGTGACCTGGACAAGGGTTCTGTTTGTGTTCTTTAGGTTGGATGAAGAAAAACCTAAACTTGGGTGAGTGATTTTTACCTATACATATACTTTTAGTTTTGTGTTTCTTATTCGCGCCCCACCCAAAGTTGAGCACTTATTGCCGAACACCCCAATTTCATGGGGGATGGTGTTTTTCCCAACACTTCTATTAGTGGTTGGTTATTATCTCCTTTCTTCTCCCTTTCCCGGATAGCCCAAGTATCTTCGGGTAGGCTGTGATGGCCGGAAGTCCATTATTAGCCCAAGAATCTTCGGGCAGGGATGTGTGGTGGTTAACCTAGGTGTGTGCGGGCGGGTGGTTTCCCAAGTGTCTTTAGGATGAGGCACAGGTGTCTTCGGGCGTGGCAGTGGATCTTCTGGCCCAGGTGTCTTCGGGCATGGTGGTGGTTGTTCTGGACTAGGTGTTTGCATGCATGGTTACGTATGACAGTTGTGGCCTAGGTGTGTGTGGGCGGGGTTTGGCAGTGGGACTGTGGTGAGATTGTGGCCCAGGTGTGTGCGGGTGGGGTATGGTAGTGGGACTGCGATGAGAATGGCGGGATTGGTTCGATGCGTAGGATGTCTTTAATAACCAGTGGGAAAGTGGCACAGGGTACCCAAACATTTATGTTCTATTACTATACATTACTTGAATTGAGTTATTTGGGGAGTGTCCCTTGGTGAGGCTTGGGTGGATAGTTTACCTTGTTAGGTGTTTGGTTTACTCTTTTTCTCACAGGACTTTAGTACGTTCCCCCCACTTGTGCATGAGAGTCTTTGGTTTTCCCTACTAAGTATACTTGTATGATCACCCTACGTATATAAAACTACTTTCAGGTTTCCAGGAGGATTTCAGGGATCGCGTGGGACCATACTAGCTCAGACCTTTGGGGCAGTTGCAGTTGTTGTTTTTATTTCTTTGGTACTTTACCCTTGTAGTCACTTTGTACTTTGTGGATTTTTACTTTTATAACATGCATTGGGAATAGTTATTAGATTAAATTTTACTTTCGCTTTTGGTGTTGTTGGGATTTACCATCTTATCTCCTGATCCTATTAAAAGAAAAAGGGTAATGCCTTCCATTTAGTGTGTGATTCTATACCCTTGGTGCTAGTCGCCACTCCTAAACCTATTGAAGGTGGGTTTCGGGGGTCATTATCTCTCCTTAAACTTAAAGAAGGAAGGGCCTGGCAATCTGCTGACCCTTCCCTCCTTTTGGTGAAGGTGAGTCGTGACATCTTATTACTCGTTTGTTAATAATCTTTCATCATTTTCACTATTTATGGTGTTAATTGTCATGTTTTTCAAGTATGTTTTGACTTGTTATTTTTGTTATTCTTAATTTGATCCCGATTTCATCATATAAAGGATGTAAAAATGATTAAAATATCATATATATTCATTATATATTAATTTATAATAATTCATAATGTGTGGAGATAGTAAATGAAATGCACAGTTCATGGAGACGATAGGTCATATGTACTCTTGAACGCTATTTTCGTTTCCATATCGTGTTTAAAAGAATAAAAAGTAAATGATATATATATATGTATATTATAGTTGAATTATCATATTTATGTTAAATATTTCACATATTTTTATTAAAACCATTCTTTATATATTCTATTTATAGCATGAATGAATCACATTGCTTTGTGGAGGCGGTAGTTCACATGTCCACAAACGATGTTATCGTATTCCCACAAAATGGAAAGCATGAAGGTAGGAGTTATATAAGAATAAAATAAGAATAAATAAATTATAAATATTATATATATCATATATAAACTAAAAATACATCATTATTTCCAACCTTGAAATGTGGAAATGGAAGAACTAACAATATCGGTTCGCGAGGCAGTAGTCCATCGTACACACTAACGATGATTGCATATCCCATTTGATGGATGTGTGTGAAAGTATAGATAGAAATATTAGAATAAAAACATATTATTATATTTAAGATACTGAAGTTATTATATAATCATTATATAAAAATAATTTTAGGGGTGGAGAAGTAAATGAAACAAAAGTGATCGTTGAAGAACGTTACCTCTTATTTAGGTAACTCCTATTGTTTTATACCAAAATACTTCCTTGGTTTACTTTAGTACAAAAATGAATATTCTATTATTAGGGTAGGTATGTTGGGAGATTATTTATTTATGTTTTTTATTATTGAAATTTATTTATAGGTGTGAATAATTGGGAGGGGCGAGTGCCTTTTTATAGTGGAGGAGGAGTAACATTCTTGTAAATATAAAAAATTAAACACTATTGGGAGGTCTTACTTACATAACGTGCCTAAAATAATGAAAAAATTATATAAAATTAAGTATATGATATAAATATTTTGTTAAAATAGGTTTCAAACATGTTTATCTATCATTTTGGCCCTTAAGTTTAGGGTTTATTCCCTTGTTAAGCTTTGTTTTACCTTAATCGCTGTAATTAATTTTAAATGCATTCACTAATATTTTTGGCCAAAAACCAAGTTTAACTTAATATAAATTGTAAATTATTATGATTCAAAATATGGAATTTATTTTTCAAAATTATAATCACATAATTGGTATAAATTAATTTAAAATTAATCCCATAGATGAGACGAGAAAGTGAGTTTTTAAAGTAAAAATGTTCAAAAAGTTTGAAATGTTTTTATATCCAATATCAATGTGAAATTGAATAAAATGAACTAAATTGGATTAATTTATGTATAATTGAACTAAATATACTTTAAAATAAAGTTAAAATATAATTTAACTATATAAATAAATTAGATGAAAAAGCATCTTTCAATTAAAATTTAGTATTTTCACTTTTCATTAAAAAATGAAACTTCACATAAAAATACCAAAAAATCAACATAAGATAATTTTGATGTTAAAATTTAAAATATGAATCTTATTTTTATATATAAAATTTATAAAAGTTTAAAATTTTATTTTTAAAATAGGTGCGCCATTAAAAGGCGACAAGATTACTTTTATAAAAATATAGCTTTTTATGTGTAATATTGAGTTTGTTCTTATCTTATGCTTATCAAATCTATTGGATGAATGAAAAAAATATTTTATTGAATATGTAATATATAAATTTCATTAATATCATTCAACAATAGTAATTAATTTATTTTTTAGGATAAAACACCTTTTTGAG
The DNA here is from genome assembly GCA_963277665.1 of Viscum album. Taxonomy (NCBI): domain Eukaryota; kingdom Viridiplantae; phylum Streptophyta; class Magnoliopsida; order Santalales; family Viscaceae; genus Viscum; species Viscum album. Next base: position 1,555,002,922 of record OY728141.1, read on the forward strand.
AAAACAAACATATCTTTTATATTCAATTGGTTTTCATATTCATTTCTAATTAATTGGTAATCAATGAATTTATTTTATATTTTTGAAAAACACATATTTTAATAAGTTACATAATAAATTTCATAACCTCTAATTTAATTTCTAGGTTATTTCTTATTATATTAAATAATAATATTTTAATAATATATTGTTGTTTGGTAAAACTCAGTCTTGTATGTAAAGAAAGTTATCGAAGAAAATTTTTGTTGCATGTGACATAAGGTAACTCAGTATTTCCTGAATTGAAAGCTATATAATAAATTAAATTTATTTAAAATATTAAATATACCATAAATTTTTGAGAGGTTATATTCCTTTCTATATTTGGTGTTGCATTTCATACATGTTATTGAATAAAAAGTTACTCTTTTAGAATTTTTAGGGTGTTGCATTCTACCCTCCTTAAATAAATTGTGTACTCAAAATTTAAATTCAATCTTGGTAATAAATTGTTTTATATTTGAAAATTAATTTTTTAAAAACCCACATCATAAAATAGTTTATAAAATATTCTCTTAATAAGAGAGAATGAGAAGTACAAAGGTCACATGAAATAATATGTAACTAGGTTTATACATAGGAGAACATTAGTGGAAAGTTAAAATATGGGTTTGGAGGAAAAAGTGTAAATAATTATTCAGGGAGATTAAGGTCATTGATCATAAACACATGAATGATAAATGTAAATTTTATGGCCTTAAAGCCATAAATCTCTGTCAATTTAAAAGAGCACCAGTTCAACAAAAATTAAGGTATTAAGACAATATTTTTTTGATCATTTTTCTAATGTCGAGTAATTCTTTTACTGCCTAATAATATAAGGAAATATACTTACTTGACATATTTATATTTCATAAACACAATTTTCATAATTTTTTTATTCTTTGATAAATTTCCAATTCATCCATTACATCAAGAAATGGATATCCAAAAATTAACTTTGATACCTAAAGCACTAAAATATACTTTTAACAGATCGTAATTCCCATAAAAGAGTGAAAAGTATTTCCATTTGTCTCAAAATATTCTTCAAAGTAAATATGGTTAATACATTAATCTCGAAACTTAAAAATCAACACTACTAGTTCATCATTAATATTTATTCATCAAATTGTTTAACTAAAAATAATTACACATTAACCAGGACATCACCAAGGCTAGTGGTAGGTGTGAAACCCTTATCGTCCTTCAATAATGGGTTCAAGACCCACCACCTTATAAGTTTTCATTTTTATAAAACTATATTAATATATTTTTCAAAATAATTTTGATTGACATCCTTTAAATTTAATCATTAAATAGCCTTTTAACTAAGGTTTTCAATTAAAACCTAATATATAAGTACTTCATCCATTCATTTCCATATAAGTCCTTCCTTGGTCTAGAGTTTATCATTTAAAAGAGGGAATTGACTCGGGTAATGACCATGTTCCACAAATTTAAGGAAACAAACTATAAATGGATCATCAAGATGATTTTTATGTTCTTCCATCATAATCTTCATTTTTCCTCAATAATTATTTGATTTATGTCCTTCTTTCCCACACATAAATAATTTCCCTATTCTATTGAGACACTTTCCTAGGTGTATCCTTATATATTTCTTGCATGATGGAAATTGATCCCTTTTTTCTCCATAGTCTCCACTACTCAATCTATTAGAAAACTCCATCCTTATCTTATTTGTTAAGTCTGGGAGTTGGTTAAGGTTTATGTTGTTAATCATATTTTAGGAAAACCGATTATCCACAAACATGATATATTTCACTTCTATAAAAGTCCCATTTGGTTTGTCATTTACACCACATTGTTCATCATGTTCAATGTTAACATGATTCCTTTGGGTTCCATCCATTAGTTAAAACCAAAAAATAGTGTGAGAAAAAATTATCATAGTGGAAAAACCATATAAACATTTTTAGGATGTCTAATTCTTGGAACAATATTTTTAATCTAAGATACCTTAGGTTTAACCTTCTCCATTCATTGTCATTATCTATTCAAATCCTTTATAATGGGTTGTAAATAAAATGTTAATTATCCTAAGAATATATCCCAGGAGTGTCAAACTAGGTGAAAAGTAAGGCTCGTTTTCATATACAAGGTTATGCTCGAGTCAAGCCCAATACCTTTTTAGAGTTATTACCCATAGGTACATCTATTCCAGAACCACAACCACTTATAGTATCTATACTGGTATGTATTGCTAGGAAAACCACATAATCTCTATCTAATTAAAACTTTAGGATGTTATTATATAATTATCTGCAAATTATACCTTAGGGTTATGTTCTATAATATATGTTTTACTAAATCTAGTTCCCAAGGTTTCTACCAAACCTCTATTTGATACCAAATATAGTGCCCCAACCCTAGTAAGACTAGAGTTGGTATCTACTACCATTACATTAACATTATTATAAGGAATCAAATCCTGAAGGACCGAACAATTTAGTATTATTGGTATAATAGATACATATATGAGTTTTAAATTACATTTATAATACAAAAATTACAATATAATATATATTTTTTTCAATAATAAATTTATTTCATCTTGTATATCCATGTATATATTTATTATTAAACTTCATGGAATCCTAAGGAAAGGAAAAAAACAAGGGCGAACTCAAATGATCAGTAAGGGTTAAGTGTAGTGGAATAAATAATGAATCAATGATCATAATAAATATGGTAAGGTAATAACTAAACACACATTCCACATAATTAATAAAATGAGAAGGAAGTGGATAAACAATATGGAAATTTAATAACTAGAAACACATTCCATTAAAATAAATGGATAAGGCATAATAAATATGGTAAGGAAAATGACTGAAACACATGCCATTTAATCAATGAACTGAGAATGAGATGCATCCATAGATAATTTCAAAGAAAAATATCATGGATAATAATAACTGAATATTGAATTAAGGTAATTCTTAATTATCAGACTTCATGTTTCCAAAGCACATGATACCTTTACCATCAAGAACTATTCTCAATAAATTTTAAGTTTGTGGGTAGAAAACCGTCTATTCTTCATGGAAACAAAATCAAAGGGTTTTTCTCCAAATAATTTCACCTCATGAGACTACTGATGCATCGAGGATCTTGTATTAATCGATCCTCAACCCATGCAGTTCATGTCTAAAGAATTCTTTATATATCGAATAATCGATTTAATTTATAAATAATGTGCCTTATCAGATATCCATATTGAGTAAAGGATACATATTTATTAATATTTACATTGTAAATAAAATAACTTTAAAATTGAAAATTGAATGTAAAAATGGTATAAAATTTATTAATTAAACATATTAATGATAAATGATATTGATAATTAGGGGAAATTTTTTATCCAATGATCATAGAAAAGTGATTATTTCAATGGGAATACAGAAATGAATCAAGGAAGTGAATGTTAATAATATCCTTGGAAAAATCAATCATAAAACATCCAGAGGAAGAATAAGTATATTATCAATAAAACAAATCCCAATGGAATTAAAATAAATGGTTGATGTCATTAATGTATGGAAATACTATAAAAATAAATTTTAAAAAAATTCTTGGTAAAAATATCCTTTTCATTTTTAAAAAATTTTTGAAAATCAATTTATTTTAAAATCACTTCTAAAAAAACATTTTACTTAAAAATTAACCTTTTAAACATTAAAATTAAGCTTCAAATAAATGATGTAATATAATTACATACATTCCACACAAGGTAAAAAGAATATTCCCTTTGCACGATAAAAAAGTTAGAAAAGTGACTTTTTCAGAAAAATACAAGAAGATTACTTTAAAAAAACTTGTAAAAGAAAAAAGTGGTAAAAATTAATTTAATAAATAATTTTTAAAATGTTACAAACATTTTTTAAATCATTTTTTTAAAACATGTTTTTGAGAGAAAATAGATTTTTGACTGAAGAGAGAAATGAAGTCGTGTTTTCGTAAAAAAAATTTATAAAATATTTTGAGTACCAAAGAGTGGAAAAGATGGTACTATTACTTGAAAAAGTGAATGAATAAATATATTATATGAAAATTAAATGTTTTATTTAACAATTATCATATAAATTATAGTAATTTAATTTTATGAATAAGCGATCCTGATTAGAATGAGATTGTGAAATAAACCCTTAAAATGATGATAACGTGGAAGTGAGAATTAATAACTGAATTTATTATGTGTATAAAATGTAAATTAACATATAAGAATTGTAAATACATAAATATATAGTCAAATTCATTATATACATAATCATAAAATATTAATGACAACGATAAAGTAATATAACCCAATGAAAAGAAATTGAGTTGTGGAATTTCTTTACCCCTTGGTAATTTTAAGTTAAAATCCCCTTAAATTAAATAATTCTAATTGAAACTAAATATAGCATTAATAATTATTTATTAATTAAATTACATGTCAAATTGGAATCATTGACACTATATATAAGAAATTCGGTTCACAATTATAAAGTATGCCTCAAAGAATAGAAATTGAGACGGAGTCCCTTACCTTGCATTTCTTTTTGAGTGAACATCATTTAACCTCATGTATAATGGTTTTAATAATGTCACTAACTTATAAAAGAACCATAATTATATTTTTAATATCATATATTATTTTCTTATAATATCTTATTACATGTTTTCTAATAATCTTTCACCATTTTCACTATTTTGGGTGTTAATTGTCATGTTTTTCGAGTTTGTTTTGACTTGTTATTTTTGTTCTTTTTATGTATATAAGGATATAATAACCTAAAGTATTTAAAAAATGATATAAATATTATATATATTTAGTATATATTTATTTATAATCATCCATAAATTTTGGATATAGGAAATAAAATGCACCGTTCATAGAGATGGTATGTCGTACATACACATGAATGCTACTTCCATTTCCTTATCATATTTAATAGAATGAAATGTAAATTATATATATATATCTATATTATAAATAAATTATTATATTTATTTCATATATATCACATTGTTTTATTAAAACCATCATTTATACATTTCATGTATAGCATGAATGATTCACATCGCTTTGAGGAGGCGGTAGTCCACACGTCCACAAATGTTGTTATCATATTCCCACAAAATGGAAAGAATGAAGGTATGAGTTATATATGAATTAAATAAGAATAAATGAATTATAAATATTATATATATCATATATAAACTATAAATACATCATTATTTCCAACGTTTAAAGGTGGTAATGAATGAACGAACAACATCGGTTTGTGAGGTGGTAGTTCCCCGTACACACGAATGATGATTGCGTATCCCATTTGATGGATGTGTGTGAAAGTGTAGGTCAAAATATTAGAATAAAAAAAATATAATTATATTTAATATAATCATGTTATTATATAATCATTATATAAAAATAATTTAAGGGGTGGATAATCAAATGAAACAAAAGTGATCATTGAAGAAAGCGACCCCTTATTGAGGTAACTCCTTTTGGTTTATACCAAAATACTTCCTTGATTTTCTTTATGTACAAAGTTAGGATTCTATGATTATGTAAAGTATTTTGGGAGATTATTTTGTTAGGGTTTGGATGATCCAAATGGCTTTATAGGTGTGAATAAGTGGGAGGGATGAGTGCCTTTTTATAGTGGAGAAGTGACATTCTTGTAAATATAAAAAGGTAAACACTATTGGGAGGTCTCCTTGACATCATGTGACTCCAATAATGAAACAAATTAGATAAAAGTGAGTATATAGACAAAATATTTACATAAAATAGGTTTTGGATATGTTTCTAGGTCATTTTATCCCTTAAGTTTAAGGTTTAGTCCCTTGTTAAGCTTGACTTTACCTTAATCACTGTAATTAATTTTAACTGCATTCACTAATATTTTTGATCAAAAACTAATTTAACCCTAATATAAATTATAAATTATTATTATTACAAATAAATAATCCATTTTTCTAAATTATAATCATAGAATTAGCAAAATGTAATTTAAAATTAATCCCACAGACGAGATGAGAAGTGGGGTTTTAAAGTAAAAATGTTCAAAAGTTTGGAATGTTTTTACATCCAATATCAATGTAAAATTTATTAAAATGACCAAAATTGGATTAATTTATGTATAATTAAAAAAATATACTTTAAAACCAAATTAATATATAATTTAACTATATAAAAAAACTATATGAAAAAATAGTTTTCAATTAAAATTCAATAATTTTCACTATTCATCAAAAAATGAAACTTTATAGAAAAATACCAAAAAATAACCCAAAGATAATTTTGGAATTATGATTTAAAAAATAATTTTTTTATATATAAAATTTATAAAATTTTAAAAATTTAGTTTAAAATAGGTGCACCATTGAAAGGCACAAAACTGCCTTTATAAAAATATAGGTTTTTTATGCGTAATATTATGTTTGTTCTTATATTATGCTTATCAAATCTATTGGATGAATGAAAAAATATTATATTGAATATATAATATAAAAATATCATTAATATCACTCATTAATAAAAATTAATTTAATTTATTAGGATAAAACACCTCTATGAGCATAAAAACATTTCCTTTATATTCAATTTGTTTTCATGTTCATTTCTATTTAATTGGTAACCAATGAATTAATTTTATATCTTTGTAAACCACATATTTTCATAATTTAGTTAATAATTTTAATAACTTCTAATATAACATCTTTTTTATATCTTATTATATTAAATAATATTATTTTAATAATATACTGTTGTTTGGTAAAACTCTGTTTTACGTGTAATATAAGCTATCGAAGAAACTCATTGTTGCATGCAGCAAAATATAAATATATATTTCATGAATTGAAATCTATATAATATATTAAATTTATTTAAAAACATAAATATACCATAAATTCCTAATATTTTATATTCCTTTCCACATTTGGTGATGCATTTCACATACTCTATCGAATAAAAAGTTATTCTTTTAGAATTTTCTAGGTGTTACACATACCCATAAACTTACTCATACACACACATACATGAATTTACATACACATTCATTATGGTGACCCAATTTTTTTTATTTCATAATAATTTCATTATATGGTACAATATTTAATAATACAAAGTATATTTTGAGGTTTAGTGTCTTGGAAATAGGAACATAAGATATGAATACACAAAAAATCACAAAAATTATTTTAATTCACTTAAAAGAATTATTCATAAGTTCATACTAATTTTATTTTACTACATATCATATCCAAGGGGAATACACCAAATAAATGGGTGAGCATAAAGCCAAAAAAGGGACAAATAATGAAAACAAATCATAAATCATCATGTGTAATACACGAGACATGATAAAATAGCATTAGCATTAGGATAATAGGTATAACATGGAAAAGTGGATAAAAATAAATATTATAAATTCATAAACATATCACCATATATCTTCACAAGGGTGTTTTTAACATATCATCATGGATTTTAGACAAGGTATCTTGACTCAATTTATTGGTCTCTTAGGAGTAACTTACATCAGTTATCTCTATCACTTTACCCATTACATTGGAGCACTACCAGATAACACCCTTCCTATTACCAAGGCTGTTCACCAAGGTATTATAAAAAATTACCAGGGTGTGATTCCAAGTTATCATGAACATGAAATATATAGAAATTAATTATTTACCAAATGCATTGGTCTCTTAGGAGTAACTTACAATAGTTAACTATGTCATCTCTTAGGCATAACTTACATAAGTTAACTCTATCACTTTACCCAATGAATTGAAGTTATATCAGGGAAAAATCTTAATATGTATTAATTAATTTGGTAATATTAATTAAATATGCATAAATTAATAAATGATTAAATAATGATAAAACCATTTAAAATTAAATGGGTATTTAATGAAATCCGGAAACTTTCTAGCACCACCACAAAAATAGTTTTTCCCAGCACCCCCCTTTATCAGCGCTAACGAAAAAGTGCTGATAAAGGGGGGGAGGGGACTTTATCAGCACTCAAAAAAGCGCTGATAGAGGGTCGAATTCAAAAAAAAAAAAATTAAAAAATATATATTAATATATTAATATATAAATATAGTTATATTGATATAGATATAATATATAATTTTTAAATATATTTTAGATAAGTATAAATATACATTAACACTTAATATACTTAATATACAAGATATTTAGTGAAAATGGCTTCTTAAAAAATTAAAAAAATATTTTTAATTAATAATTTGATAATTATTATGGATTAGTAGTCATTTAATAACAATTTAAAGACTAAAAAAATTAAAAAAATTAAAAAAAGATCCAAAATAAGTTGAAAACGCAACTCAAACTTCAAACGACCCTAACTTTTGATCTGGGTGTCCGTTTGAGCTCTACCAAATATCAAATCGAAGCCTGCGATGAGCTCTACATCGCTGCGACCTAGGAGAACCCTTATTAAGCATTTTTTGAGGCCAAAAGAGTCCCAGAAGGCCTCTAAATCTAAGTTTTTAGTCGGGGTACCCAGATTTTTTAACATTTTGTGGGTTTTTAGCCTCGTTTGAGGGGGTATTATTGGATTTTTTGGTGGGGACTGGATTTATTCCAAGGTATTACATTCATATTGATATTATGTCTTTGAACATTTATCGTTTTTTATAATGCACTGCTATTTATAATCAAATATATAACTATATGTACATATTTTTTATATATTCACACCTAAAAATTAAATTTTTAAAATAAATAATTAAACATATTTACATATAAAATATATTAGCTCTATCTAAATAATAACTAATATCCATTTTATTTAAAATACCAATATATGAATATTTATATAACTAATATATATTAGTATAACTATATATATATATATTAATCTAGCTATATATATATAAATTAATATAACTACATATATATTAATATTAATATATATATATATATATATATTAATATCACTATAAATATATATATTAATATCACTATAAATATATATATTCATATAACTATATATATATATGTATATTAATATAAATATATATTACTATACAAATAAATATAACTAAATATATATATATATATATATATAGAGATATATATTAATATAACTATATATAGATATATTAATATAACTATATATATATTAGTATAAATATATATTACTATACGAATAAATATAACTATATATATATATATATATATATATATAAATAGACATATATATTAATATAACTATATATATATATTAATATCACTATATATATATTAATATAACTATATATATATTAATATAACTATATATATATTAATATAACTATATATATATATTAATATAACTATATATATTAATATAACTATATATATATATATATTAATATAACTATATATATATATTAATATAACTATATATATATAACTATATATATATTAATATAAATATATATTAATATACGAATAAATATAACTATATATATATCATAAAATAGCAAACAAATCAAAATAGAGTAGTGGTAATGTAAAGACCCATAAATTTCGAGGAATTTTTTTTCTTAATTTTCTTTGGAATTTTACAAGAACGCAGTTTCTGACGGCACCTGATTCCGAGGCCCGGTGTGCCCAGAATCATTTTCCGAAGTTTGGCTCGGGTACGTTCAGTGAACGGACGAGCGGGTTTTTATAACTTTTGAACCGGTGCTCGGAATCGAATTCCGAGGGCACCAATGGAATCGCAGCTCCGATATTTGCTTAGAAACGGCTCTTCCGGAGTTGCATTTGCTCGGGTGTGGTTTTTAATTTTTGGGGTTAAGTGAAGAAAATAAAATAAAGTGGTGCGACAACTTTATTTTATTTCACTTAAAGTCACTTAAAGCTGCTTAAGATGGGTTGAAGCGGATAGGGTGGAACCCAAAATATCCTACCCTCTTGGTAGAATATTTGTGAGGTGGGGCCCGCACGAGCCCCACCATTTCTTTTTCCCTAAGTAACGCACCCGCAACCCCCCTCTTAAATGAAAGTCAACTAATGCGTTTTCTAAATTCTTAACGCCCCTTTTAATTGGGCGGTTAGTTCATTGCAATTAATTCTATGAATTAATTTGATCGTTACTTGTCTTTGAAATCAATTGTTGGCATGAGATTAAAAAAATAAGACCAACACATGTCTTCTTGAGGATTGTTGGTTGAGAAGATTTGACATAAACTTCGAGCCTTCATCCTCCTTCGCGAAGAACGCGAAGAACACGAAGAACGCGAAGAACGCGAAGAACGCCGAACCCTCGGAGATCGACGACGCGACGCCGTGTTCCGCGATGCCGACAATTCTCTTTCCACGACGCTTCTTCCGCGACATTCTTCCCCGCAACAATCTCCGATCATCAACTGCTTGAGGTATGAGATTTCAAATCTTTTAAATTTCCTTTGTGGATTTTTATCCTTAACATGGATTTAATACGTGAAATTAAATCCGTGTGTTTTCCTTAACCCTCGGAGATCGTCGACGCGACGCCCTTCCGTGACGACGCGACGCCCTTCCGCGACGCGACGATCCTCTTCTTCTGCGACGGTCAATTCCGTGAAGAACTCTCGTCCGACGACAGCTACGAGGTAGGGGTTTTGATTCCTTAAATCTTTGTGATTAAATCCCCGGTTGTTTAAAATTGTTGTGAGACTTTTAAACCGCTAACGCGGTGGGTGCGGGCAAACGAACAAGCCTGAACCCACCGCCTCCTTTCGTTCTTGGTGTGCGAAACAACGGACGTCGACCAAGCAGGCCGCAAGGGAGATTTGAAAGATTTTCAATGAAGGACGGACCCTGGGAGGACTTCTGGCGAAGACCGCACGGAAAACGGACCACCAGAGCGCGTCTGGTGGTCCACGGAAGCCCCCGCCAGCGCGCCACGCCGGCACGGCGGCGCCCGGTGCGCCGTCGGAAAATCCCTCTGCAGCTGAAGCCGCGGCGGTGCACGCCGGTCCCGCGACTGCGCGGGACCGCGGAGGGAGGACACGGCCCTAGCGCCGCGTCCGGGTGTCACGGAGCGGCCCCCGCGCGAGGGGGGGGGGGCTTCCTTGCGCGGCACTCGTCCAGCGCCGAGCCGCCCGGCCGGACCGCCGGGCCGGGCCGCGCCAGCCGGGTCGGACCCGGACCCGGGTCGGGTCGACCCGGTTCGGGCCGACCCGGGGGGTGGGGGGGTCGGGCCGGGTCGGTCCGGGCCCAGACCCCCCGTTTTCGGACCTATTCCGTCTTTTGCTCATAACTTGAGCTATGAGACTCCGAACGATGCGCCGTCAGCGGCGATGCGATCCTTGGATTGAGATTGTCGTTTCGGTATATCGCACTCAATGTTTCATAATACTTTGGGTTCATCCAGGTTGGTTCGTCCACGAAACCAACCGGGACCTCGGAGCGGAAACACTCATATCTTGAGCTCCGGATGTCCGATTGACGTGCCGTCGACTTTGATGGATTCCTCTAGGTGAGACGGATCTTTTGGCTTACTCTTCCCGAGGTTTGGACGCAGGTGGAGTACACTCGGGTTGGTTTTTCCTTAAAAACCAACCGGGCCCCTGGGACGAAAAAGCCAATAACTCTCAGACCGGACGTCTGATTGACGCGCCGTCTGCGACGTTGAGTTCCTGTTGACGGTACGGAACTTTTGGATACATCAACTCTGGACTATGTGTCAGTTGATGTATCAGCATCTCGGCTCGTGGAGCGAACCCTCCCGAACGAGCTTGCTATATGCGGGAACCCTAGAGCTGGCTGCGACTGCGATGACGACGACAGTACAAAGATCCTCAGTGGATTCGACGACGACTGTACAGAGATCCTCAGTGGATTCGACGAAGATGACTATAGCACTCAGCGATCCTTTGTGAGTCAGTGCTACCGATCCTGTGTGGGTCAGCGCTCAGCGGTCCTCTGTGGGCCAGCGCCTACAGATCCTGTGTGGGTCTTTGCGGGGGTTAGTTACCTATCGATCCTGTGTGGGTCAGATCCTTTGTGGGTTATTGCGGGGGTTAGTTACCTATCGATCCTGTGTTGGTCAGACCCATCCTGAGTCATTGAGGGGGTTAGTACCTATCGATCCTTCGTGGGTCCGACTGCTTAGATGAATCAGTGGATATATCTGATCATCTTTATCGTCACACGAAGAAGTATACCTGTGTAAGCTGAATCCTGTTTTGCTTTCCTATGTGGATTGTGTTGTGCTATCCTGTGTGGATTTATGTTTTTCCTTCCTATGTGGATTGTGTTGTGCTATCCTGTGTGGATTTACGTTTTTCTTTCCTATGTGGACTGGGTTGTACTTGGGCTCAGATGTTGGAGCCGAACGAGAATTTGACGACTTAGGTATATGTATGGGAATATACCTAAGCAGTGTCGGATGTTACTTCGTGATTGTATCTTTCCTTTGTGGTTTATCCCTTGTGGATTTTGGGAGACCTTCAGGGGTCTCGGGGTCCCTACTGAGTAGCTTATACTCACCCCTACACGGGCTATGCCCGCACTACGTTGTGTTGGTTGCAGACGACGAACAACGCTGATCGTGGTCGAGGTTTGCGGAGTAGGACGGTACCTGGAGGTGGACCACTGGGCGGGGTGCACTCGGAGCGGACGGTTGGACCGAGGAGATGTGGAGGCTATTTGTACCCACCCTTTAGGTGGGACTTCTAGTTGATGGCTCGACATTGCGGCTTTACCTTCAGTTGCTATTTTCTTTTTTCGAGTTGTACTTTACTTTCAGTTTTGGGTTTGTATTCTGGCCCACTTACTTTTCCGCACTTACTATTATACTAGTTTTTACTTAGTATTTACTTCTGCCTGCTTGCTCTGTGGTGTTTGTGGTTTACTTCACAAAGGCAATGCCTTCCCTTTTTCTGGGATTTATGCCTTGGTGCTAGTCGCCAGCCCCTGGCCTATGGAAGGCGGGCTTGGGGTAGTCATGGCACGGGCCCCGAGGACGGGTCGTGATAGGTAAGGGCTTAGGCGTGCAGGGGGGAGGTCTCGAGTTCAAAACTTGCTGGAGGCAGAGGCGCGCGCATGAGGGTGGATGTTGGGGGCTAGCGCTGATAAAGGGTGGAGGGGGTGTGTGTGGGTGCTGGAGGGGCTAAAAAGCGTTGTTAAAAGGGGGGATCAAGCGCTATAAAAGCCCCCCACGATTGGCATGTTTTTTTTAATTTTTTGTATTTTTTTTAATTTTTTTTTAATTTTTCTATTTTTTTTATTTTTTTTAACTTTTATCAGCGCTAAAATGAAAGTGCTGATAAAGGAAGCGCTGATATAGGACCCCTTTATCAGCGCTAAAAAAAGCGCTGATAAAGGGGTACTTTTATCAGCGCTTTTTTTAGCGCTGATAAAAGGGGTCTTTATCAACGCTTTTTTTGAGCGCTGATAAAGGGGAACCCCCCTTTATCTTCACCGGCTTTAACATCGATTTTCCTAGGGCTGTTAAAGGCCCTTTTTAGTGCTGATAAAGGGAATATTTGTAGTAGTGTAGGTAAATACCCATTAATCATCATAATGAAGTCTAAGGTATTTACACCATATATATAAGTGGTATACAATTTAGTAAATAATTTTCCTAGTTAATAAACATATGGGTATATATCTGAATAACATTGAATCAAAATAACCATTCAAGGGTATTCACATTGAATGGAATGATTACATGTAGCTGATGATAAGGAAAGAAAAAGGCAGCGATGGATCATTCTCTAGGGAGATCATATTTCCACCATACCACATGTACATAGAAACATGGAAATGTATAATAAAATTAAAATCCAAGATAAATATGGATATTTAAAGATAAAATGAACATTGGTTACACATCAGGTGGGAAATAACTCCTTTCAATATATTAATGCAACTATCTTGGTGAATATCCAAAATCAGCTTTGAAAACTATAGGATGTTCACAATAAAAAAGGGTAGTGAACCAATTTAAGGAATGATAAAAATAAATGGTTAAGGTTACATTCATGTAATAGGTATATCAATTGAATTTAAATATCAATCCATATATTCTGATCCTTTATTATGGCTCATAAAGGGTTTGTGATTTATCCAAATAAAATCCCCTAGGAGTGTCAAACTAGGTGCACAGTAAGTTTACATTAATCGTGAGCCAGAATGATGGATGAGATATACCCAAAAAACTATTTTTAGGGTTTTAATCCATATATTAATTTTATCCAAAACCACATCCACTTGTAGTATCTATACATGGATGTCATTTCTAGGAAAACCACATACAATTTTCTTTACCAAAATTGGGATAGTTTTATGGCTACGAGAAATCCATGATCATTAAAATAACTTGTTAAAGTATTATAATGATAGGTAATTATGATAAATAATTGATAAATTATTAATTAAATTATAACAATGACATATAATACTATTTTATATTGAAACAAAATGGAATTTAAAATATCTTTCAAAGGTAGTTGTAAAAGAGGGGTGTGGAACCCTTATTTTAGAAGAGTAACGACTTATGAAAAAGATATAATGAGAGATAAATTAAGTATCTAATTAACAATATATCATATTAATATTAATAGGGGTATTTAAAATCACTTTACCACATAATAAATTGAGAATCAAATGCTTATACAAAAGAAGAACTTGAATCGAAAGAAGTAGAGGAAACGATCCCTTACCTTGGGAGGATGCTTCATAAATCTAGATAGGGAATAATTAGAACATTAGAACCAAATTTAAGGTACTATTTAGAGGTATATCTAGAGATAAATAGTTCTCAAAGTATTTTGTGTTTAAATTGAGGAGTAAAATGGGGGGTATTTATACTTGATAAGAGGTGGTTTTAAGGATTAAAATATTGGTTATTTTATTATATAAGCCAACCACTTGTAGGTAAATTGAATTAAAAACAAATTTATGTATAATAAATGAGTGGGATATTATGGTTTAACGTTAAATTCCTTTTTAATATGAAAATCACCTTCCAAACCACCCAATCAATGCACACAAATCAAAAATAATTTTTATCTTAAAATTAAAATTTTTGGTTCCAAAATAAAAGGTATAAATTTATAAATTAAAATTAATATTTTAAATAAATTTTTATACTCATTAAATGATATTTTGATTAATTTTTTTTTTCATAAACTTTTATTAATGATGACATAATAATGATGTCATAAAATCACAGTACTTTGTAAAGAGAAAATTTCCACTTTTTCACCAAAAAATGTACTTTGTCAAAAAATTACCAAAAAATCACCTTAAGATATTTTTGATGTGTTGAGTCCAAAAATTAAGTTTATTTTATTAAAAAATTCTCTAAATATAGAAATTTTAACTTTTAAATAAATATCCACACTTTTTTTTAAATTTATCAATTTCATTGAAAAATAAGTATTCTGACCATTATAAAAATTACTTAGGACTTAATTAAGACATATTATCATTTAAAAAGTGTTTTTAAGAGTATTTCAGGAAAAGAAATTTTATATAAAACTTATATATTTATCATTAAAAGATTTTTAAAATAATATGTTTATAGTATATAAAAATAATTCAATTTTGATTATATCATTAAATAATATATTTAATGTTCCTAGTTATAGTTGTCCATGATGTGTAAATTTATTATGAAATATAAATGAATTTATTTGTTCTCATAATAAAAAATTCATTATAAAACAATATTTCAATTAATAACATAATTTTTTTGGGGTGTTACATTATTTCCCCCTTAGATAAATTTCACCCTCACAATTTTAATCATTAATTAACACTTATAAACCCAAATGTTCACTTAAATGTTATATATAGAAAGGACACATTATGAACACCCAGGAGATGTTAATCCTATGTGGTCATACTGGTTATACTTAACCAAGTATTCTAGAGAAAATTGTTATCTATCAAAATATTTATACCCAAATATTTTGAATCATAATTTCCACAAATAACTAGACCATCCTTTGATACCAACTATGGAAACTCCACTTTTTTTATTTTATAAAATTTTCATTACATGGTATAAAATTTAATAATATAGAGGATATTTTTGAGGTTTAGTGAATTGGAAATAGGAAAATAATATATGAATACATAAAAAAACATAAACATTCTTTTAATAAACTTTGAAAACTTATTCATAGGTTCGTTCTAAGTTACTTTTATTGCATCTCATATCCTGGGGTCATACATCAGTTAAAGGGGTGAACATAAAGACTTACAAGGGATAAAAATTGAAAATATATCATAAATCATCAATGTTAATTGTTGGATTATACCAACACCTCCTTATTTTAATGACCCAAAATCATGTTTATCTTGTTATTAACGATTTTCATGTTTTATGTTAGAAAGAAATTTACTGGAAAAAATTTAAAAAATGGATAAGTATTGAGCTTACCATACCACTTTACCATGTGAAGGTTAAGTGACTATATCACCTTACCACACATTATACTCCACCTTACCACATGAAAAAACTGCTTATCGTGAGACAGATGAACAAAATTTATCTAAGACATGAAATGATCATGCATTGAAGATTAAGCTTGCTGTATATAGAGAATAACCTTACCATATGTACAATAAAACTACCATGAGATGAATTTATACCCACTATGTACCTGACCACATGAAGGAAACCACTTAACACATAAATAAATCAAGTTATCGTGCCCAAGTATGTATAAATTTTCATAAATTAATATACTATCCATATCATTTAATATAGTAAGAACATGAAGAAACAACCTACCATATAAATTCATGAACTTACCGTATACGAAAATGATCTAACCACATGAAGAGATGAACCAACCATGTCACCTTATCACATCAATTATCTATACCAATTTCTTATGATCTCAACTAACCATGATTTAAGTGAAGACAAATTGCCATGTCTACCTTAGTAGTGGAGTATTTAAAATCTCTAATGGATAGTTTTGAAGAATTAAATAGAGAGTTAGTGCATTAATAAAGAATGATTATTATATAATGAGTGCTTTTTATGAAGATCTCTTTAAGAGAAATATTCAATCATGTGGAGATAAAGGGTATTACTAAAAACATTTGATATTACAGAGAGAATAAAAAATGACAATTTACCCAAGTGTCTGTGATATAGTGAAGGCTCTAAGATGCTCTATTTTCCAGAATCTTTTGAAAAAATAATTCATATACATTCAAAGATGAAATCAAATACTACTGATCCACTAGATCTAATCAGACTGAGCTACACCAAATTTCTCTTATTCTATTATCTTTCTCTTTCTGTTCTTGCATAAATTTTGATCTATGTTTTATATTGATATGTTAATCTATAAGAACACAGTATCCTATTCTAAACTATTTAATACTCTATATTCTCTCAAATCATTTCATTTTTATTCCCCTGAATAACTATAGAAGAGGTCCTATATGACCTGATATCTTTTTCATCCCACATATAACTATGGAAGAGGATATATGCCTAGAAAGTCTTGTATACTATTTTTTTAAAACCTAATCCTGTTTTTGGATTAGTTTATTTGTTAATAAACTTCTTAGAAGGGGGTTATTTATAAGTGGAGGGGATTAAGTCTTGCCTTGATACTGAACCTCCTGTTTAAATTCCATTATGTGATTTTCTAGTATTGTTGTTTTAATTTACAAATCAGTTTCTATTTTATAAACCATAAAAAACACTACTTTGATAGTTAGTCTTGATTTTTGTTTATATAAAGTGTTTTATTAAGTAACTTAGTTTCAAAATTTAAAGTATTTAAATTATATTTTAACTATTACTTAATCTTTCTTCTAATAAACTATTTTAACGATAAAATTTATATATTTCTCCTATTTTTATTAACTGGACATTTTTTTAAATTGGGGGATTTATTTTTTAAATTGTTTTTAAACATAATTTTTATTGGAAACTCAATTCACCCACCTCTTGAGTTTTCCACTCTGACAAACATTTAATATCGGAGTAGTTTTATATATATTTTAAGTTGTGATTTAGTTTTATTTAAATATCTTAAATTTATGTCATTTATAAATTTAATTATTTATAGATAAACACAGGAAAGAAGAAACTACCACTAATTTACATCCTTATTTTAATGGCACTAAATATGATTGAATACTTATTGTGAATTTGGATATGAAGAGTAACAATAACTATAAATCTATAAATGTTTTGAATTGTACATTAAGAGATGAAGAGTTTAATAGAATATCTACCTACACTACTGCATTTAAAATTTGATATACCCTATCCGTTTATCAGGAATGAACTTCCAATGTAAAAATAAATATTATTGAATACTTATACCATTAAATTTGATACTTTAAAGATGAAATTTGATGAGCATATTTTTGATATGTATCTCAGGTTAAATGAAATTATAAATACAATTAATTCAATTGGGAAACCAATTTCTAACAAGGATCAAGTGATGCACCTGCTCAGATGTTTACCAGACAGGTGGAGAGGAAATTTAGTTCCAATAAGGTAATATTATGACATAATTAACTTACTATTGAAATAGATTATTAGAAATCTCATGAAGTATGAGGAAGAACTCAAAGTGAATTGAGAATAAGATAATTAACCAAAGAAAATATCAGTATATTTTAATACTTTTTAATGCAAAGAATATAGAAAAGATCAAGGATGAAAATTATAGAGATGATAAATTATTAGACAATGATTAATAGGTGGCTCATTTAGGTAGATGTTTCAAAAAGTTCTATAAAAATAATAAGTTCTTCAAGGAACACAATTACAGAGGTAAGTATAAAAAAAATTGGAGAAAAGATTATAGGAAGGATGATTCATCCAATGAAATAATATACTATTAATGTAAAAGGAAATAACACATCAAAATAGACTATCCTAAGTTTAAGTATAATAAAAAGTTTGAGGACAAGGATAAAAGATATAAAAAGGATATGGAAGCCACTTGGGGTGACTCAGAAGACAGTTCCTGTAATTTTGGTTTGAATAGAGAATACATACATAATAAAGCTAATATATGTTTTATAAAAAACACATATGAGGTGTTAAATGTTTTTCTTAAATATCCTACTCATATTTCAAATCATTCCAAGATAAAAAATGATTCATAAAATATGTCCAGTGATGAATTATTTGAATATTTTAACATGTTGGAAGACACATTTAATGAATTAAAAGATAAATATAAAAGTTTAAAGAAGTATCATGCTATGTCTGATCCCTTTAAAACTAATATTATAGTAGAGAAGGATAAAAATGGTCAAATACTTAAATAAAATAACGAGTTTATACTATCTAATGAACAATTAATGAAAGATATGGAGATATTTACTAATGAAAGAAAAATATTAACCCAGATGCTTGGTAAATAGATAACTCCTAAATATAACATAATAATTGGATATCTACCTGGAGAGAGATGAATTATTAAAAATAAATTTATTCTAAGCTCCAATTTTACTAGTTTTGTTAATAATTTTTATTATGATGTACCAAATAAAGTCTTTATTTTTGAGATTTTATGATCTGCTTATAGGATACCAATAAGATAATTAGTGATTCCTAAAACACTTATTACTAACACATTTGGACCCAAGAAAACATGGGTACCAAAGTAATTTTGGTTTTAAGTATATTTTGTTGGAAACCATATTAAATAGTTCCAGTAAAAAACTATGGTACCTAGATAGTGGATACTCCAGACATATGACTGGGAACTACTCAATCTTCAAAAACTTGATTAAAGTTAATGGTGGACATGTTACTTTTAGTGAAAATTCTAAAGGGAATAAAATTGGAATTATCCAAATGAGAAACTCTCGTACAATTTTAATTTCTAAATAATTATTTTTGGATTGATTGAAATATAATTTTCCTAGAATTTCACAATTGTGTGATGATGGTTTTCATGATAAATTTGAAAATAATGCTTATAAAGTTTTTGATTATTAACATGATTTAGTTTTTACTACTTTGAGAAATAAAAATATCTATGTTATAAATTTAAATTATTTATTTTCTCAAAACATTTATTGTTTAAGTGACTTTCATAAAGAATATTTCCTTTGGCATAGGAGACTATGCCATTTGAATATACACTCATTTATAAATCCAACTAGGAAAGGTTTAGTTAAGGATCCACCTAATATAGAATTCCCAACAGAAAAAGTTTATAATCCATATCAAAAGGTAAAGTAGTATAAAATATATTTAAAATAAAATAAATAAGTTTCAATTTATCAAACTTTATATTTGGTTTATATGGATTTTTTGGGACAACCTAGAGTTTCTAGTTTATCAAGAAAAAATTATGCCTGTGTTATAGTGGATGATTATTCAAGATATAAATGGGTATACTTACTCGCTCATAAAAGTGATTATTTTTACTATTTTTTCAAATATTATAGATATTTATATAATCTTAGTGGAATTATAATTAATACCTTAATAAGTGATCATGTCCATGAGTTTGAAAATCAAGAATTTAAATAATTATGCTCACAACATGGCTATAATCATAAATTTTGTGCTAATAGGACCCCACAAAAGAATGGAATGGTAGAAAGGATAAATATAACTCTTTAATAAATATCCCATAACATTGTCAAGGAGTATGATTTATATATTTATTTTTGGGTAGAATCTATGAATAAAACTTTATATATAATTAATAGAGTTTTAATCAGAACTCTCTTAAAGAAGACCCCTTATGAATTATTGAATGGTATAAAACCAAAGGTTAATTAATTTCGAGTCTTTGGTTGTGAAGTATTTATACTCAATACAAAATATAATTTAGAAAAAATTACTTTCAATAGTGATGAAGTAATTTTCCATGGGTATTCTACATCAAGTAAATCATATATTGTGTTTAATAAAATGACTAGGATTATGAAAGAATACATGTTAAATTTGATGAAATAGATCCACATGAGCCTAATAACTCTTTAGAAAACATAGATGATGACCTTTATAGTTTGGAATTAAATTCTAAAACTAGTGATAATATTGTAAAAACTATAGAAACATATCCCACTTTTGATGAAAAATTTGAACCCGAACCTGTAGATGAGAACTAGGTTTCAAAAAATTATCTTCCTAAAGCTGTTGGAATCATAGATATAATCCCTTAGATACTATTGTATGTGACCTAGATAAAAGAAATCCTTCTATATATTCTCTAAGAAATTATCTTGAACATCAAGCTTTCTTAACATAACTTGAACCTAAGAATATCAATGATGTAATTAATGATGAATTATGGGTAATGGATATAAAATAAGAACTAAATATGTTTGAAATAAATAGAGTATATGAACTAGATGAAAGACCCAAAGACTACCTAACTATTGGATCTAAATGGGTGTTTAGATATAAGGTTTATGAGTCAGGCATAATAGTAAGAAACAAAGCTATATTGGTTGCACAAGGATATAGTCAAGATGAATGAATTGATTATAAGGAAACCTTTTCACACATTTCTAGACTTAAAACCATCAAGATTTTTTTTGCCTATGCATCACATTTGGATTTCAAAATATATAAAATGGTTTTAAATAGTGAATTCTTAAATGGTTATATTATTGAGGATGTTTTTGCAGAATAAAAACCTATATTTCAAAACCCTCACTTTCCAAATCATGTTTTTAAATTAACAAAATATTTATATGGTTTAAAAAATATTCTAGGGATTTTTATGATGGGTTCAACTCTTTTTTAATTTCCCAAGGTTTTAGTAATGGTATAATAAAACCTCATGTATTTATAAAAATAATTTCAAAAAATATGTTTTAGTAGTACAAATTTATGTTAATGATATTATTTTTGGATCTTTATGATTTTTTTGTGTAATAAATTTTCAAAAATTACGAAAAGTGAATTTGAAATTATTTTTATAGGTGAACTGAAATTCTTTCTTGGTTTTTAAAATTTTCAAAATAAAGAAGTAATTATTTTAAATCAAATCTTATACACCAAATATATTTTAAATCATTTTGGTATTTTTAGTACTAAAGGTGGTGATACTCCCATGAATACTAGTTGTAAGTTGGATCTTGATGAAACTAGGTAATTAGTTGATTAGACCACTTGTAGAGGTATGAGTGGAATTTTACTATAATAAAATACTAGCCAACCTGATATAATTTTTAGTGTGTTTATGTGTGCCCATTTTCAAGAAAATCTAAAAGATTCACATTTACTAGAAGTGAAAAGAATTTTCAAATACAAAAAATACAACTAATTTTGTATTGTTTTACTCCATAGGAAAAGTATTTTATTTTTTTAGTTATTCATATATTATTTTTGGTGGCTGTATGTTTGATAAAAAAATTACTTTTGGAACATATTACTTTTTGGGAAAGTCTCTAGTTTCATGGTGTAGTAATAAAATAAACTCTGTGGCATTATCCACTACTGAAGATGAGTATATAGCTGCATATAATTGATATTCACAGAATCTTTGGATGAAACATACATTACTAGACTACAAATATAAATTCCGACATGTCCCTATAAATTGTGATAATAAAAGTGTGATAAATATTTCTAATAATCCTATGTCACATTCTAGAATAAAGAATATTGATATAAGACATCACTTTCCAAGAGATCATTACATGAAAGGAGATATAACTCTAGAATTCATTGGTACTGAACATCATCTTGATGATATATTTACAAATCCTTTGAATATTGATAGAATCAATTATATCAAACATGAATTGGGCACAATAAATCATATATAATTGTTTTAATTTAGTTTTAGTTATTAATTCCTGAGTTAAAATTATTTAAACTTATATTCTATAATATTTCATGGAAGTAACCATGAAGTATGCTTCACACAGTTAGTAGGTTGACTGTGAGTTTTTAATCATTTGGTCACCATACTCACTTTGATTATTTACTCACATGGTCACTACACTTACTGTGAAAACCTATTAATATAGAAAGTACTTACTTATCATAATCATATTGGTCATTCAGTTATCATACCTACTATAAGGTTATGGATAACATTCCTATCAAACTTATGTTATTTACAGTTCCATGGTTAGAAGACCTACCATGTCTATTTACTTTGAAATTTTCATGAAAATATCTGAACATGATTTATTTTATGTTTATTATTATTTTATTCCATAAATCATTTAAATTAAAATTAAAATTTGAATCCAAACCATTAATTGTATTTTCCTCTAGATCTCCTTTATCCTTTTAAGATATTTTAAGTAGATTTATTTCTCTCATCTTAAACCTATTACTCTCTCCAAAACAAACATCCTTGTTTTACCCCCCATTTTGAACCTTTATAGATCTCAAATTGAATTAGAATACTAAGGATGAAGCTAATTT
Source organism: Viscum album (assembly GCA_963277665.1). NCBI lineage: Eukaryota > Viridiplantae > Streptophyta > Magnoliopsida > Santalales > Viscaceae > Viscum > Viscum album. The sequence continues at coordinate 1,555,026,315 of OY728141.1, forward strand.
CAGAAACCTCATTTCTTTTTCATTTTCCTCCTTCAAATAAGTCAAAAGATATCTTGATCACATCAGTGAATCTTAATAATCCACATCTAATTTATCATCCAATTTCAGTAGAAAATTAAATCTATGTATATTGGATGAAGTTAAGATGATTGCTAGTTTGGAATGTGATTCAGGAACACGGATGGGATAATTGGTTTAAAGAAAATGGAAATACTTTCTATATGAATCTAGTAAAGGAGTTTTATATGAACCTTAACTTCTTTCCTTGATAAAATAGGTATATAGTAAAATCAAGGATAAATGGTGAAGTTTTTTAATTCTCCTTCAAGCGTTGGGCATGGTGCTTGGGCATGCCACACAGTGGAGAGTATGAGGATTATCAAAGTTCATATCCCATTAATCAGATATATTTTGAGTTTCAAAATTCCTTAGATAGGATCATTGGGAATGAAACCCCTAGGATACTGTTAGCTGTTGAATTAAGTGGAGAATGCAGGATACTAGTTAAATTTATTTAGTATGTAATATTCCTAAGAAAATATAATTTAGTATCCTGAGGCATCAATACATATTATTATTATTTTTGATTAATAGTGGTTTTCAAATTTGACTTTTTTTGATAATTTATGAGACATATGGTTGAACTATGAAATCCAAATTAAAGGTTTAGTTCTTTACCCTATACCAAGATCAATTATTCCTTGCTAGAGTATAAAGGATTGGTAACTTAGCAGGGTAAAATATAATTACATCTAATAGATTTTTTCTCAACCAAATGGTTTTTAAGAAAATGAAATTTAACTAGAATCCATGAAAACAAGAATGGGTGGATGACCCATCAAAATTATTTGAATAGTTTAATTTTGTAATGTATCTTGTTAAACCTAGGGATTTGGTAGATCTAGGTCTTGAAACTGATGAGGTTGTGGGTATTCAAATGATAATGTTTCTCCTTCTAAATAATAAGAAGATGAATTAATTGTGGAATAAGATAAATAAGAATAAGAAGTAAAAGCTTTAGATCTTAATGAAGAAGCTGGATTAGATTATGAGGATGATCCAGAATGGGATAAATCATTTGGATCTGATGAAGATAGAGATAAATCATAAGGATATACTATTATTGGAAGTACCCATATAAAACCTATACTTGATGAAACCTATAAGGGGGAGAAGTCCCCTGTATCTCTTATATTGGGCTTAGAATATCCTGATTCTAATGATGAAGATCATAGAGGTAGTCCACCTGTACATGGTAAACCTACCATTCTCTCTATTCAAAGAACTTTGGAAGGATCTTTGATTGATTAGGTTGACATTCAAGAGATAATTGAGGATTCTCATCTTGTTTTTCATGAGGATATTATTGAATATTATGATAAAGATAAAATTTAATCCATTAATAGTGTTGAGTATTAGACTATGGAGATAAATCTGTGGAGTATTCTCTCAAGGTAGATGATAGGAATCTGACCAGCGATCCATCTCCCTCTACTCCCACAACCTCTATTTCATCTACTTAATATGTCACTAAGGATGAAAATTATGCTTTAAAATTAGAAATGATAGATATGTTAGAACAAGTGTTTGTTAATTTTGAAACTCTTTATAGAAATTAAGAAAATATGATATTTCTAAAGGGGTTACTTTGGTAATCAATCATCATCAGCCTAGATTTAATTTCAAAACAGAGATGATGCAAAATGAGATTACAGATTTGAGAGCTTAGGTTTGTTCTCTTTATGATGATATATCTGATATGATGATTTAGTTATACCAGAGGTTCATGAATGATCTATTTCAGCCTGATCATGTGTCTTTTATTCCTCATATTCAGTGAGTTGTTTATGAAGAAAAGATTAAATACTTTATTAAGTATGAGTTGAAAGTTTTGTTTGAAGAGTTAAACATGACTCATGAAGCTATGTATGATGGGTTTCAAACCCATGTTTTCAATATCCTATCTTTAGTTCGTGAGGATAGTAACTAATCTATTCAAGATCGAGAAACAATAAAGAGGGTGATAAATTAATATCTAAGCAGGATCATCACACATTCAGATATAAAATGGATGTTTAGAACCCTTGATTTTGATTTGAATATTCCCCCTATGACTTAATCTTTTAAGTCACAAGTTGAGAATTATATAGTTATGAATCCACTTTTGTAAGATTTCATGTAGAATAGAGATGATTTACTTAATGATTTAGAGCATAGTTCTAGGGATGTTAGTGATTTTACTCAGTTGATGGAACCCTATCTCTATACCTCTCAAACAACTATGCTAGCCCCTTCATCCATTCCTTTGTCTTAGCCTGTTACCTCATCTACCATTAATCCTTCTATCCTAACTCCTTCCAAATACTTTTAGCAGTTGAGATTAGTTTATTGGTGTGTATTCATTGAAGATCCTTCCTCCTCATCTGCTTTTGAGACTACCTCTATTCCTCCGTCTACATGAAAAGGAAAAGATCCTATCCTTTATACAAATGTTAGAGATATACCTCATTAGAATTCAGATAAGGATTTTTGATAGGGATTTATTTTAATATGTTTGTACCCTTTTTTAATATATTTTGATATATTAATTTCATAACCTTTTTACTCTCATTCATATTTTATCCTATTACTTATTTTGTTTTTTTTATATTATCAAAAAGGGGAGTAATAATTAATGTAATAAATTAAAATAAATTGAATTCAATGGAAAAAATTTCATGATTTCATTAACTTGTTAAACAGTTATTTCAATCTTTTTCAAACACAATTTTGATAAATTCACTTTATTTTAATTTAAATGTCATGATTTGTGATCATATAAAAGGGTAAGATTGTTGGATTAGACCAACACCTCCTTATTTTAATGGTCCCAAATAATGTTTGTCTTGTTATTAATTATTTTATGTTTTCTTTTAGAAATTGGTTTACTGGAAAAAATTGAAAAAATTACCAAGTTTGGAGCATATTGTGTCACATTACCATATAAAGGTCAAGTGATAGTATTACCTTACCACACATTTTACTTCACCTTACCACATGAAAAAACTGCTTACCATGAGTCATAAAAACAAATTTTTTCTAAGTTAGGAACTAACCATGCAATGAAGATTGAGATTATCATACATGGATAATCACCTTACCACATGTAAAATCAACCTACTATGAGATGAATTTGTACCCACCATGAACCTGGATGCATGAAGGAAACTACTTACTACATGAATAAATCAAGTTATCGTGCTAGGTTCTGTATATTTTTTTATAAAGTAATATACTGATTGTATCATTTGATTTAGATACTACATTAAGAAACAACCTACCACATTAAGTTATGAACTTACCATATGTGAAAATTAGCTGAACATGTGAAGAGATGAACCAACCATTTCACCTTTCCACATCAACTGATCATGTTAATTTATTGTGATCTCATCCAAACATGATTTAAGTAAAGACAACTTGACATTTGCAACTTAATAGTGGAGCATTTCAAATATCTAACGGCTAGTTTTGAAGCATTAAATGGAGAGTCAGTGAATTAATGAATAATGATTATTCTCTAATGACTAATTCTGATGAAGATTTGTATAAGATAAATATTTGATCATGTGGACATAAAGGGAAGTTCTAAAAACATTTGATCTTATATAGAGAATAATATAATATCCTTTATTCAAGCACATGTGCTACAGTGAAGACTCTATGACGATATATTTTCCAAAATATTCTAGAAAAACACATAAAAATCCATTTAAATATGAAATTAAAGACTATTGATCCAATGAAGTTGATCAGACTAAGATGCATCAAATTTATATTATTATATTATCTTTCTATTTATGTTCTTGCATAACTTTTGAGCTATGTTTTATATTGTTATGTTTATCTATAAAAACATAGTCTCATATTCTAAATTAGATAATACTCAATATTCTCTCAAATACTTTCATTTTTATTCCCATGAATAATAGTGGAAGAGGTCCTGCACGACCTGATATATTTTTCATCCAATTTATAACTATAGAAGAGGCTCTATTCCTAGAAAGTATTGTGTAATATTGTTTGTAGAACCCATTATAGGTTTTGAATTGGTTTATTTATTAATAAAATGATTGGAAGTAGGTGATTTCCAAGTGGAGGGGATTCATTCTTGTCTTGAGATCAAACCACTTTTAAATTACTCTATTTGATTTTCTAGTTTTGTTGTTTTACTTTACAAATTAGTTTCTACTTTATAAATTATAACAAAACATTACTTTGATAGTTAGTCTTAATTCGTGTTTATATAAAGTGTTTGATTAGGTAACTTAGTTTTAAAATCTAAAGTATTTAAAATCTATTTTAACTAATCCTTAATCCCACTTCTAAGAAACTAGTTACAAGATAGAATTTATATATTTATACTGTTTGGATTAACAATGTGTTTTTATTAAATTGGGGGATTTAGTTTTTATTTATTTTTTAAATAGAAATTTTATTAGAAACTCAATTCAATCCCCTCTTGAGTTTTCCAATCTGACCAATAGTAAGACATGGGGCATGATAAAAAACATCAACATGAGGACAAGAGGCATAATATGATCATAAGCACATGAGACATAACATGGAAATGTGGATAAAACATAAACATGGGAGATTCATAAAAATATCACCATATATCTTCACTAGGGTGTCGTAAAACATATTACCAAGGATTTTGGCCAAGGTATATTTACCCAATGCATTAGTCTCTTAGGAGTAGCTTACATCAATCAAATTTGTCACTTTAACCATTACATTGGATTTATATCAGGGTTCACCCTTCATATTACCAAGGTTGTTCACCAAGGTATCATAAAACATTACTAGGGAATGATTCAAGGTATCATGAACATGTCATCTCTAGAGATTAATTCTTTACCCAATGCATAAATATCTATGAGAAAATTACAATAGTTAACTCCATATTATATTTGGAGCAACTTACACCAATTAATGCTCTCACTTTACCCAATGTATTGGAGTAATATCAGGATACACCCTTCATATGTATTAATTTATGTCTTTCATATTAATGAAACACACATAAATCCATCAATAATCATATCATGATAAACCCATTGGAAATTAAATACGTATATAATGAAATTAAATAAATTTCTAGGTAAATACTCATAAAATGACATAATGAAGTCTATGGTATTTACACCATATAGATAAATGATATATGGTTAGCCAATACTTTTCCATAGTCAATAAACATATGGGTATCTAGGTGAATAACCTTCAATCAGAAGAAACATGCAAGGAAATTCACATTGAAAGGAATTATTTATAAGGCCCCAGCCTTAAACCTTACTTAATCTTGAGTTATTACAAGATTACACATTGAGGATCTTTTCAGGTTTAGAGTTTTAGAGAATTAGATCATGAAACTCGCATTACATTCCACATTTAGACAAAGTGGTTACATAAAAGACAGTATTCATTCTTCCCATCAACGGAAACATATTTAAAATAAAACATGGATTCTTTCTTGACACATCCTTGACACTATCATCACATCATGTACCCTTCCCTTGACCTGTGAAAAACATTTCAAAAACTTGGGATGAGCATAAAAAGCTCAGTAAGGGATATAAAAATATGGAAAGAAAACATGAGTACATGTATACATAAGAATGAAATCATACTTTACCCATAAAACATAGGCATATCAAATCATGAATAAATCATAGAAATCATAAGACATAAAAGTAACTTGAGGCATTCATAACATTCTTATGTAGGGAGTAACCCTCTTGGTTACGGTTGGAATACCCATCACAGTATATTCCCTAAATCTCTTCGGAGAAACCTTAACGTTTCACTCCTTCGCGTTACCCAATGCATTGGAGAGCTATATCGGGCTCACCCGCCCTTAGTTTATCACGGAACCACCCGTCTTCATAATAATGACCAAGAAACATAACATAAATGTATCACATAAAACATGCATAAAGGAAACATAACATTTCCACATTTCAATCACAATATAACATTTTAGTATATTGAAATAATGAATCCATTAAAAAAGAAACCATTTCCAAAACCATTTAAAACATTTAATAAAGATATTTTTGAATCAAAGTGTCCCATACTACCTTGAAGCTTAAAATATTAACCATTAATATCCATATAAATAAATCCTTAAAACCATTTTGAAAACATGGATATTAATAAGAACAAATGATTAAAACATTTAAAACAATATTTTGGTTAAAGGGGTTTTACCAAAATTAGGGACACTTGAATAAAATAATTGAGGAATACCATTTAGTTAGAACTTTATAATATCATTAGAATAAATGGATTCATGATATAATACTCCAAAGGACAGTATATACACCATATAAGAGTGAATTGGTGCATAACAACAATGAACCCTCAATAGAAATGTCAAATGTGATGAAATCCCTTATAAAGAAGGTATCCTTAAATTAAGGACAAATCAATCTCAAAAATATGTGTGACAAATATAAATACACCCAATATAAGTTAATATTAAGTGTAATAAAATAAAAGGTCATTCACACATATTCAATGGATGACACATTCAATGACTACATGTTGAACCCAAAGAAATCGAAATTGGGTTAAAAAGTTCCCTTGACAGCCTAACGGCATCACATCAAAATGAGTTGATGAGAGATAAAAAGTGTATCTCATCACTTGGACATAAAATTTACATAAATAAGGATATATGAGAACATATCCCAACATAACAATATGTAAATTAAAATACCCAACAAAAGAAGTCTTTTAAAAAAAGAGGGTGAAAGGTTCCCTTACCGACTTGGGTATCTTTCAAAACATACACCCTATGAAAGAAGGACAATAGATCATTGATGTAAATACTCATAAATGAAAGTATATCACACAAAGAGTAGAATAATGGGCAGTACATACACCACTAAATGGAATTTGTGGCAAATGTAGCATAAATCTCACGGGAATAAAAGTGAGATGAAAAATCCCTTACGAAAACTCGGCAGCCTAACGGCGCCACATAAAACTTCCGAATATGGATTGATGAGATCAAATAGGGTATATCATCACATTAAAATAAAATGTACATCAATAGGAATATAAAATAAAATCCCCCAACATTACAAAGAGGATCTTAAAAGAAGTGACATAAAGGAGAGTACTTAAAAAGAAAGAGAGAGGTTAGATCTCTTACGAAAGTTCGGCAGCCTAACGACGCCACTCAAAACACCCAAAATGGATTGATGAGAGAGAATAGGGTCTCTCATCACATGAACATAAAAATTACAGTAAGTGTAATATAAAAGAATATCCCAATAACAATAAAGATGATCTTTAAAAGGAATGACATAAAAGAGTGTACTTAAAAAGAAAGAGAGGAGTAGGATCCCTTACCTCGGGTCCGACTTGACTCGATCGTTCTTTAATCTCCTGAATAATAAACTTGAGTTAATTTATACTTCCTTAAGAACCTTTTTCAAGTTAATTATTCCTTTTATATCACTTATTAACATGTCATAAACATTATGTAATCATTTAAGTTAATAATATTTGTTTTGCCGATATTTGGTTCTTAAGTCGAAAGTGGACTTCTTACAATTACATGTTGTTCGTGTGGACAAATGTTTATTATATCCAGAATTGTATTCATGATTTAGATACCATATATGTCATATATATCCATTACATTCATGCATTTATAACATTACATAATCATTTAGAGGTAAGAAATGAAATGCACCGTTCATGGAGACGGTAAGCCGTACGTACGCATGGACGCTACTTTCATTTCTATTTCGTATTTTATAGAATGGAATAATAATGATATAAAGGTATATTATAATTCCATTATAATATCATATATAATATCATAGTTCCATCCTTTATACGTCCCACATATGGTATTTAAAGAATCAAATCACTTTGAGGGGGCGGTAGTCCGCACTTCCTTAAATGAAGATATCACGTTTACCCATAATGGAAAGCATAAAGGTATGCCCAAAATGAAAAAAAAACAGAAGCTTAAGGAAAACATAAACATATTATATATCATATATAAAAATAGTGACATCATAATGGCCACCTTTGAAGGTGTTAAATGAGTATTGAACAATCATCGTTTCGGGAGGCAGAATTTCGCCATCCACGGAAACCGTATGTTCTTTAACCATTTGATGTAGTTGTGTGAGAGTGTAGCTCGAATAAATTTTATAACAACATCCTAGTATATTTAAGATACTGGTGTTGTTACAAAAGAAATAAATAAAAAGAGTTTAGGGGGTTGGAGAAGCAAAATAAAACAAATGAACATGAGAGAATGAATTGCCTTTAAAAGTGTAACTTCTTTTAATTTGAGCCTAAAGGATTATTTTGAAAGGATTCTGCACAAAGGGAATCCTCTAGGATGAGGAGAGGGATGTGGAGAGAGTAAATGGGCAGGGTTTGGCCGAGCCAAAGGCTTGAGAAGTGTGTGAAATGAGGTAGAGGTGGAGGCCTTTTATAAGAGGAGAGGAGGGGCACTTTTGGAAAGTAAGAAATATTACTTTATTTGAAAATGTGTTTTGGTTTTAAAAGGTCCCACATTGATATAATTCTTGGATAAGGTGATAAGGGTTCGAAATCCACCCATCCAATAAGTTTTGGACATGTGTAGGTCATAGAGTTTACATTATCTTCTCATTTTATTTAAATCGTCAGATAATGATGTCATCGCTGCATCATTATGATGTAATTATATATTTAATTTATTTAATGTCTAAAAATTATAAAAAAATTACTATTATTTAGGAAATCGTTTTAGCTTTCCAATGACTATTTATAATAGAAAATCTGACTTGTATAACCCCACTTAAAAATTCTTTAAGTAAAACATATCATGTTTGTGTCATTTTTACTTTTACATTAAATAAAAAGTTATTTATGTCATTTCCCAACCAAAGTGGCTCCATGGGGTCCCCAAGTTGACCCATTTCTTTTCTTGGTCGGCCATTACACATACAATGAGGTCAGGACATGTGTCAAGTTCATTTCATATTATTAAAACATTATTTTTACCTTAAACTACACTAATTACCTCTAATCGCGATTAAAAACTTAATAAGTTACTATTCACCAAAAAATTATTTTTATCCCATTGAACCACATTTTACTTCTTAATGAAAACCATGTATGTCGGATTTTTGAAATTAAAAACACAAAGATGGCAAAATTTCATTTAAACGGAAAAATCAGTTTTTATAAGTACCACTTAGTGGTGTCACTATTCATCAAAAATTGATGTTTTTCAGAAAAATCCCAAAAATTCACCCTAAGCTATATTTGATATTCCAAATTCAAAAATGAAGTCTATTTTACAAAATTCAAAACATATAAGTCACATTAATTAATTTAATAATTAATTCCCGCTGTCAGAGCAAATAGCGTGTTTTTATGAAACAATAAGTATCAAAAGATTGACACTGGTTTAAGTCTGATTTCAAAGTGAAATTAATTCCAACGACCACTATTGGATTTAATGGTAAAAATATATTCTAATTTCAATTTAAAACCAATTCAAAAGATAACTTAATCATATAAATAAATTAGATTAAAAAGAGGTTTTGAATTAAAATACAACATTTTACACTATTCATTAAAAAAATGAACTTTATCGGAAAGATAACAAAAATTTACACAAAGTAAATTTTGATGTCCCGATTCTTAATAAGAGTTTTATTTGGTCCAAAAGAATGTTTAAGAGTGAACAAAACTATATTTAATGATGGTTCAACATCAAAAGGTGATAAGTGAACCTTTAGTGAAAACTAGGGCATATACGCCTAAAATTGAGTTCTTTCCGTATTTTAAGCCTCTATACTTTATTGGATAAATGTAAAAACATTTAAAAACATGTATAATCATATTTTAGTTATTTCTATCCATTCTCGCCAATACAAAGGCTACATGTTAACTACCATTTAAAATAATATTATTTTATTATCAGAGTGCAACGTAAGATTCCCAAGAAACTCGTTGTTGCGTGTTGGGTACGCCATCGAGCATAACATCCCCTTTAAAGTCATATTAATACTTTATTCACAAATATGGATAAATATGAAAATGTCATATTCTTTATTTACCTGGGGTGTTACATCCTTCCCCCTTTTGGGAATTGCGTCCTCGCAATTTTTAAAATTGAGCTTGGAAACATCCTTGAACGCCCCACATCAGAACAAGAGTCGGTAAAACAATCACTTTAAAATAAAGGAAGATAAGTACAGAGGTCACCCGAGTTAACCCATACTAGGATTCCATGTAGAAAAACATGGACATGGAAGAAAAAGCAAAGGGTCATGTTCTTGAGGGAGAGTGATAGTAAACATGTCTAGGAGAAAGTTAACAATGAGAAAATCACAAACTTGTGATGGGTTAAACGGTATTCGATTCCCCAGTAGGAAAAGCTAATAGACAACATTTCCGTTTTAAGTTACTTTTTATTGAGGAATTTATTCATAAGGAAACATAATCACTTATCATGTTGACTCTCAACCTTTATTAGATTCAAACTCATATTTTCTCCAAAAGACGAGTATTTAGGGAGACTTCTTTGCATTAAGAGTACTATAATCAATTTCTAGAGAATAACCTAATCCACAAAAGAGAACTATACAATTCCCATGACTTTAGACTTTAACCAAAACCAAAACCAAAAAGGCTAGTACAAGATCAGATAATCCATAAAAGGATAACCCTTCATAAAAAGAAAATCTATTCTTAATCTCCAAAATTTGTCCAACAAAACCCAAAGCTCAACGAGGACCATCCGATAAACAATTTGTCCATAAAATCCTTCAAAGTAAACCAATATAAGATTGAAACCCAAATATTTGAAGTATTTAGTCACATAGTCTTCCAAGTTAAATCGTAACATTTATCTCCAAACAACATCGTTGCTCCTAAAGTCTCGTATTGAAAAGTAATTAACCTAATCACATATCCTCCATGATAGGTTAATCATTTTCATAAATAACCCAAAATCAACTTACTATTAATTCATAAAATCATATAACTAAAAATAATCAGTCAAAATAACCAGGGACTTCACGTAGTCCAGTGGTAGGCGATAAATACCAGTCGCACCTTGGGTTGTGGGTTCGATTCCCGCAGCTTTGTCCGACGCGACGGGTTGTCACACGGTCTGCGTGTTGTCCTTTTTCCAAAACTATATAATTCTTAAAGCATTCCCCAGAATGAGATAAAATCTTCAAGAATAATCATAACATATTTTAACCTCAAGTTTATCTCATGACTTTCATTTTAATCATAACATATAGTAACCCATAATTACCTAAAAAGTAAGGATCATATAAACCCTAATGGTTACCTTTTTTATTATTACCTGAACTTCCACATCGATTGGTCATCTCGTACATGATGCATTATAGAACATACCAAGGTTCAAGTGGTTGATCATGACTCCTTGATATTTGGTTTAGAACAACAACGGGTTTCCTCATTGAGTACCCCATTTCATCGAGTCTCTTAATCAGAGAACCACCACAGTTTCCTTCAAACCAATTGTCACTTTGGTGCCTGCGAGATCCAGCCATTCACTAAAAACAGAAATGTCAGTGTGAGTATATCAACAAAACCATCATGTGCTAATGAGGAAGGTAAACACTAAGATATACTTACTCATTCACTTTATCTAAAACTTGGACTCTTTCTGAAATCCTAACCATTATGGTAATGTCACTTATGCTTAGAGAATACCCTAACCTCTAAAGTTATCTAAACCGACATTTGATACCAACTATAAGGCCCCAGCCTTAAACCTTACTTAATCTTGAGTTATTACAAGATTACACATTGAGGATCTTTTCAGGTTTAGAGTTTTAGAGAATTAGATCATGAAACTCGCATTACATTCCACATTTAGACAAAGTGGTTACATAAAAGACAGTATTCATTCTTCCCATCAACGGAAACATATTTAAAATAAAACATGGATTCTTTCTTGACACATCCTTGACACTATCATCACATCATGTACCCTTCCCCTGACCTGTGAAAAACATTTCAAAAACTTGGGATGAGCATAAAAAGCTCAATAAGGGATATAAAAATATGGAAAGGAAACATGAGTACATGTATACATAAGAATGAAATCATACTTTACCCATAAAACATAGGCATATCAAATCATGAATAAATCATAGAAATAATAAGACATAAAAGTAACTTGAGGCATTCATAACATTCTTACGTAGGGAGTAACCCTCTTGGTTACGGTTGGAATACCCATCACAGTATATTCCCTAAATCTCTTCGGAGAAACCTTAACGTTTCACTCCTTCGCGTTACCCAATGCATTGGAGAGCTATATCGGGCTCACCCGCCCTTAGTTTATCACGGAACCACCTGTCTTCATAATAGTGCCCAAGAACCATAACATAAATGTATCACATAAAACATGCATAAAGTAAACATAACATTTCCACATTTCAATCACAATATAACATTTTAGTATATTGAAATAATAAATCCATTCAAAAAGAAACCATTTCCAAAACCATTTAAAACATTTAATAAAGATATTTTTGAATCAAAGTGTCCCATACCACCTTGAAGCTTAAAATTTTAAACCATTAATATCCATATAAATAAATCCTTAAAACCATTTTGAAAACATGGATATTAATAAGAACAAATGATTAAAACATTTAAAATGATATTTTGGTTAAAGGGGTTTTACTAAAATTAGGGACACATGAATACAATAATTGAGGAATACCATTTAGTCAGAACTTTATAATATCATGAGAATAAACGGATTCATGATATAATACTCCAAATGACAGTATATACACCATATAAGAGTGAATTGGTGCATAATAACAATGAACCCTCAATAGAAATGTCAAATGTGATGAAATCCCTTATAAAGAAGGTATCCTTAAATTAAGGACAAATCAATCTCAAAAATATGTGTGACAAATATAAATACACCCAATATAAGTGGATATTAAGTGTAATACAATAAAAGGTCATTCACACATATTCAATGGATGACACATTCAATGACTACATGTTGAACCCAAAGAAATCGAAATTGGTTTAAAAAGTTCCCTTGACAGCCTAACGACATCACATCAAAATGAGTTGATGAGAGATAAAAAGTGTATCTCATCACTTGGACATAAAATTTACATCAATAAGGATATATGAGAACATATCCCAACATAACAATATGTAAATTAAAAGACCCAAAAAAAGAAGTCTTTTAAAAAAAAGAGGGTGAAGGGTTCCCTTACCGACTTGGGTATCTTTCAAAACATACACCCCATGAAAGAAGGACAATAGATCATTGATGTAAATACTCATAAACGAAAGTATATTACACAAAGAGTATAATAATGGGCAGTACATACACCACTCAATGGAATTTGTGGCAAATGTAGCATAAATCTCACGAGAATAAAAGTGAGATGAAAAATCCCTTACGAAAACTCGGCAGCCTAACAGCGCCACATAAAACTTCCGAATATGGATTAATGAGATAAAATAGGGTATCTAATCACATTAAAATAAAATTTACAGCAAGAGGAATATAAAATAAAATCCCCCAACATTACAAATAGGATCTTAAAAGAAGTGACATAAAGGAGAGTACTTAAAAAGAAAGAGAGAGGTTAGATCTCTTACGAAAGTTCGGCAGCCTAACGGCGCCACTCAAAACTCCCAAAATTGATTGATGAGAGAGAATAGGTTATCTCATCACATGAACATAAAAATTATAGTAAGTTTAATATAAAAGAACATCCCAATAACAATAAATATGAGCTTTAAAAGGATTGACATAAAAGAGTGTACTTAAAAAGAAAGAGAGGAGTAGGATCCCTTACCTCGGGTCCGACTTGAATCGATCGTTCTTTAATCTCCTGAATAATAAACTTGAGTTAATTTCTACTTCCTTAAGAACCTTTTTCAAGTTCATTATTCCTTTTATATCACTTATTACCATGTCATAAACATTATGTAATCATTTAAGTTAATAATATTTGTTTTGTCGATATTTGGTTCTTAAGTCGAAAGTGGACTTCTTACAATTACATGTTGTTCGTGTGGCCAAATGTTTATTATATACAGAATTGTATTCATGATTTAGATATCATATATGTAATATATATCCATTAAATTCATGCATTTATAACATTACATAATCATTTAGAGGTAAGAAATGAAATGCACCGTTCATGGAGACGGTAAGCCGTACGTACGCATGAACGCTACTTTCATTTCTATTTTGTATTTTATAGAATGGAATAATAATGATATAAAGGTATATTATAATTCCAGTATAATATCATATATAATATCATAGTTCCATCCTTTATACGTCCCACATATGGTATTTAACGAATCAAATCACTTTGAGGGGGCGGTAGTCCGCACTTCCTTAAATGAAGATATCACGTTTACCCATAATGGAAACCATAAAGGTATGCCCAAAATGAAAAAAAACAGAAGCTTAAGGAAAACATAAACATATTATATATCATATATAAAAATAGTGACATCATAATGGCCACCTTTGAAGGTGTTAAATGAGTATTGAACAGTCATCATTTCGGGAGGCAGAATTTCGCCATCCACGGAAACCGTATGTTCTTTAACCATTTGATGTAGTTGTGTGAGAGTGTAGCTCGAATAAATCTTATAACAACATCCTAGTATATTGAAGATACTGGTGTTGTTACAAAAGAAATAAATAAAAAGATTTTAGGGGGTTGGAGAAGCAAAATAAAACAAATGAACATGAGAGAATGAATTACCTTTAAAAGTGTAACTCCTTTTAATTTGAGACTAAAGGCTTCTTTTGAAAGGATTCTACCCAAATAGAATCCTCTAAGATGAGGAGAAGGATGTGGAGAGAGTAAATGGGCAGGGGTTGGCCGAGCCAAAGGCTTGAGGAGTGTGTGAAATGAGGTAGAGGTGGGGGCCTTTTATAAGAGGAGAGGAGGGGCACTTTTGGAAAGTAAAAAATATTACTTTATTTGAAAATGTGTTTCGGTTTTAAAAGGTCCCAAATTGATATAATTCGTGGATAAGGTGATAAGGGTTCGAAATCCACCCATCCAATAAGTTTTGGACATGTGTAGGTCATAGAGTTTACATTATCTTCTCATTTTAATTAAATCGTCAGATAATGATGTCATCGCTGCATCATTATAATGTCATTAATAATTTAATTTATTTAATGTCTAAAAATTATAAAAAAATTACTATTATGTAGGAAATATTTTTAGATTTACAATGACTATTTATAATAAAAAATATGACTTGTATTACCCCACTTAAAAATTGTTTAAGTAAAACATATCATGTTTGTGTCATTTTTACTTTTACATTAAATAAAAAGTTATTTATGTCATTTCCCAACCAAAGTGGCTCCATGGGGTCCCCAAGTTGACCCATGGCTTGTCTTGGTCGGCCATTACACATACAATGAGGCCAGGACATGTGTCAAGTTCATTTCATATTATTAAAACATTATTTTTACCTTAAACTACACTAATTACCTCTAATTGCGATTAAAAACTTAATAAGTTACTATTCACCAAAAAATTATTTTTATCCCATTGAACCACATTTTACTTCTTAATGAAAACCATGTATGTCGGATTTTTGAAATTAAAAACACAAAGATGACAAAATTTCATTTAAACGGAAAAATCAGTTTTTATAAGTACCACTTAGTGGTGTCACTATTCATCAAAAATTGATGTTTTTCAGAAAAATCCCAAAAATTCACCCTAAGATATATTTGATATTCTGAATTCAAAAATGAAGTATATTTTACAAAATTCAAAACATATAAGTCACATTAATTAATTTAATAATTAATTCCCGCTGTCAGAGCAAATAGCGTGTTTTTATGAAACAATAAGTATCAAAAGATTGACACTGGTTTAAGTCTGATTTCAAAGTGAAATTAATTCTAATGACCACTATTGGATTTAATGGTAAAAATATATTCTAATTTCACTTTAAAACCAATTCAAAAGATAACTTAATCATATAAATAAATTAGATTAAAAAGAGGGTTTGAATTAAAATAAAACATTTTACACTATTCATTAAAAAAATGAACTTTATCGGAAAGATACCAAAAATTTACAAAAAGTATATTTTGATGTCCTGATTCTTAATAAGAGTTTTATTTGGTCCAAAAGAATGTTTAAGAGTGAACAAAACTATATTTAATGATGGTTCAACATCAAAAGGTGATAAGTGAACCTTTAGTGAAAACTAGGGCATATACGCCTAAAATTGAGTTCTTTCCGTATTTTAAGCCTCTATCCTTTATTGGATAAATGTAAAAACATTTAAAAACATGTATAATCATATTTTAGTTATTTCTATCCATTCCCGCCAATACAACGGCTACATGTTAACTACCATTTAAAATAATATTATTTTATTATTAGAGTGCAACGTAAGATTCCCAAGAAACTCGTTGTTGCGTGTTGGGTACGCCATCGAGCATAGCATCCCCTTTAAAGTCATATTAATACTTTATTAACAAATATGGATAAATATGAAAATTTCATATTCTTTATTTACCTGGGGTGTTACATTATTACACTAGACGATGATAAGAAAATAGATTGGTTGTGATAGATCATTATCTAGGAAGATCATATTTATACCATACCACATGTACATAGGAACATGGACATGCATAAGAAAGTTAAAATCTATGATAAAGATGGATATTGAAATAGAACATGAACATTGGTTACAAATTGTTTGGAAAATAACTCATTTTAATGGATTAATGCTGTTATCTTGGTAAATATCCAATAATCAGCTTTGGAAACTCTAAGAAGTTCACAATGAAAAAGGGTAGTGACCAAATTTAAGGCATGATAATAAGAATCGGTGAAGGTTAAATTCATGGAATAGGGATATAAATTGTATGGAAATATCAATCCATATATTCTGATCTTTATTATAGATCATAAAGGGAACACAAATTATCAAAAGAAAATTCCTCGAGAGTGTCATACTAGGTGGTAGTAAAGGTTCATTCACCACGAACCAGAATGATGGATGAGATATACCCAACAAAATATTTTTGGGGTTTTAATACCTAGATGAATATGATCCAGAACCATGTCCATTTCTAGTATCCAGATAGGGATGTTGTTGCTAGGAAAACCACATACACTTTTCTTTACCAAATTTAGGATGGTTTTATGGTTATAGGAAAACCATGAACATTAAAAAGACTTATAAAGGTAGTATAATGACTGGTAATGAATATATACCATTGATAAAATAGTAAGGAAATTATAACAATGACACATGATACTATTTCACATTTAAATAAGAATGAATTTAAAATGTATGGAAAAATTTGTCTCAAAATAAGGTTGAAGAACCCTTATTTCGATAGAGTAACGAATTATAAAAAAGAAATAATGAGAGAGAAATGAAGTATCTAATTAAATATAAATAATATTTATAGTAATAGAGGTATTTAAATTCACTTGAAAACATAATAAATTGAGAATCAAAGGCTTATATAAAAGAAGAACTTGAATCAAAAGAAGTGGAGGAAAAGATACCTTACCTTGGTTGGATACTTCTTAAAGATAGAGAGGGAATCCTTAGAACATTGGAACCACCATTTAGGGACTATTGGTAGGGATATTGAGATAGAAATCATACTCAAAGTCTTTGGTGTAAGAAGTGATGATGGAAATGGGGTATTTATACTTTAGGAGAGGTGGTTTTAGGGGTTAAAATATAGGCTATTTTATTATATAAGATAAACAATTGTGGGTAAATTGAATTAAAACTATTTTTTTGGATAATTAATGTGTGTTAGAGGAAGGGTGGACATTAAAGGCCTTAATAAAATGAAAATTACCTTCCAAAACACCCAATTAATTCACAAAAACCAAAAATAAGTATTATTTTAAAATTCCAATTTTTGGTTCCAAAATGTAAGGTATAAATTTATAAATTAAAATTACTATTTTTAATTAATTTTTATACTTATTAAATGTTATTTTTATTAAATAAAGTGTTTCATAGACTTAAATTCATGCTAACATAATAATGATATCATAAAATCACACTGCTTTGTAAAGCGACAATTTTAACCTTTTCACTAAAAAATCAACTTTGTCAGAAAATTCCAAAAAATCACTCCAAGATAATTTTTATGTATTGAGACCAAAAAATAATTTTTATTTTATCAAAATAATTCTATAAATATAAGAATTTAAACTTTTGAATAAATATTCTTATTTGTTGAAATTTAGCAATTTCATAGAAAAATAAACTTTCTAACCATTATAAAAATTACTTAGTACTTATTTAAAATATATTATAATTTAAAATTTTATTTGTAATATTATTTCAGGGAAATAAATTTTATCTAAAAATTATATATTTATCATAATTTTTTTAATAGAATATGTTTATAGTCTCTGAAATGACATATTTTTTATTATATAATTATATAATCCCTTTACTATTCTTAGTTGAAGTTTTCCATGATGAGTAAAGTTCTTATAAAATGTAAAATTATTTCTATGTGCTCATAATAAAAAATTCATTATAAAATAATAGTTTTATTAATAACATAAATAAATTTCTGGGGCGTTACACACACACACATACATGTACACACACACACACACACACACACACACACACACACACACACAACACATATATACACATATAACACAAGGAAACACATACATAGACATAAATAAATGCACATACAAATGTACACATACATCCACATACATACACACACATACTGACATATACATACATCCACATCCATGTACATGCATACACAAACATACAAATATATGTGCATATTTTAAATTATTTAATATGAATATTAATATATATTCATTTATATTTATACATTCATTGTGTAATTAATATATATAAATATATTATTAAATAATTTTACTGATTAATATTAATTTGATATATATATATATATATATATACAATTTATGAAAATAAGATTGATAATAATTTTTTAATTATAATATAGTTATATAAATCATATTTATATATTATATTTACATATATATACTTTTTTTATATAAATATTATTTAAAAATATATAAATATGTATATAGAAATTAAATTATTCATTGTACCCTTTATCAGGGATTTTTTCATGTTGTTAAAGGTGAATATTTTATCAGTTCTAGGAAAAGAACTGATAAAGGGGTACCCTTATTAGGACTAAAAAAGCACTGAAAAAAGATACTGTTTCATTAGCACTTTTTTTTATTATTGATAAAGGTTTCCCTTATCAATAATTTTAGTTAGTGCTGGTAAAAGTCCCCTCTTTGTCAATGATTTTTGTTTAGAACTGATAAAGGTTAGCACTTAATAAATGCGAATATATAGTATTAAGAGGGTGTAACACTATGCTCATGACTGGTACCATAGATACAATGAATCTGTAAGGGGGAGACATGGCTAATGACTAGTGGAACAACATGTTTTAGGAATCTCATGAAAGGAGATACCATGTATTTGACCTTCAAGCTATGAGGCCTTCAAGCTAACTATGTTCTAAGGCTTCTACACCTATGGGTATTCAAGTCATGTATTGTAATAAAACAGGTCAAGTGAGTGCTTATTATTACTTGTGGGGAGGGAAAAGACTTAACCCATTAGAGTGTCTGGGTTTGTGTGTGTTTGGTTGCTTGTAATTCTCCATACCTATAATAAATAAATAATATAATTAATAATGTGATTAATTATTAATTATATCATCATTTATTAATTATATCAATAATTATATTATAAATTATTAATCATTAAGTATTGATTATTAATTATATTAATAGTTAAAAATTATATTAAAAATTATATTATTAATTAAATTATTAATTACTAATTTTATTTTTAATTATATTATTAATTTTTAGTTATATCATTAATCATCAATTTCTAGTTATTATTTATTAATTTTGAATTATCAATTATAAGTTATTGATTATTAATTATAGTTAATTATATTAATAAATAAATTATTAATTGTTAATAATTAATTATTAATATTTAATTATACTATTAATTATTATTTATATTAATTAATTATTAATTATATTGATTTTTCATATGACTAGGGTTCAATTTTTGGCACCCTCCCTTGGAGAGGATTTTTGGGCCATTTATGGCTGATGATGCAGATAGGGGTGCAAACCCTGGTACACGCTGACACATTACATGATGTAGGTAGAGGTACTTTTTCATAGGATGAAGGGACCTTGGGCCATCAAATTCCAGGACTCTGGACTTTAAAAATTGAAATGGGCTAGTTTGGAGTGGGACAATCCATGTAGGGGTGTAATTTGTCCTTGATGGTCGAGGGGTGTGTGTATTTCTTATAACCTGCATGACATTAAATATATTATTATTAGCTATATTATCGATTATTAACTATATTATTTCCCCATGGAGTAGATGGGTTGGTCATGTCCTTTCAGGGTTTTGGGGAGGTCTTGAGTATGAGTCTCCCCGAGCATGTTGTCATGCACATGTGATTTTCTTTGTAGCTCTATAATTCCTCCTCCTAGACTGTTAATAATTTTCAATTGAATTATTAATTATCTTTATTATTCTTAATTATGTTTTTAATTATATTATTAATCATATAATCCATTTTCCATTATATTAATTAATTATTAAATTTATTATTAACTATATTACTAGATAAAAATTATATTAATTAATAACCAGTTATATTATTGTTTTTATTAATTATTAATTAAATTAATCATATTTTATTTATTAAATATTTAATTAGTTATTTATTATTAATTATCTATTATTATTATCAATAAGTCATTATTCTAATGCTGGTAGAGTGAAACCAAAATCCCATATTGAAAATCCTAAAAGGATGTCAGACTCTTCCCATATATAAGGGAGCCTCAAATGAAGTTTTTAGTTATATTTTTAGATTACTTTAATAAAAGTAATTATGAATAAAATAATACTATTTTAAATATGGTTTAAAATTTTGTTATATATAATAAAATAAAAAATTTATAAATCCAAATGCGTGAAACCATTTTGAGGATTCTAGTTCAAGAAAAATGCTAAAATCATGGAATGGTTTCCTATTTCTAGCACCCTATTTTTTTAAGAGAAAAGTGTTAAATGGTTCTTTGCGTTTTTAACATATTTTGGTAAATACATTTTAAAAATTCCCAAAAAAAAATAAACAATTAATTAAAAAATATATTATGGTTATTTTTTTGATTCTTTTATTATCGAGTCATTCCTTATAGAATTAGAGTGTTATTTTTTGATATTATGTTTAAGTATTATATACAAAAAATTATCATGATATGTGTTATTTTTCATTTTTTCATTTTATTTTATGATTATTTTTTTGATCTTTTATTTGAAACCTTTAAGGGGGTTTTAAACCTTTACCATTATAGGCATGTTCTAAAATAATTACATTTAATGGTGGATTGAATGCCCAAACACTTTATTAATGATCCAAAAATATTATATTTGATATTTGATTTAAAGGTCCTACATTTTTAAGGATAAATGAGGACCTAACATTTTGAGGATTATCATGGAGTGGAAAACAATGACTATTTGTATCAAGTCTTCTTAATGATAGATTGAAAACTTATACTTGTGAAGGATGGATCATTACCATAATGATGTCTAGTTAAAATATGATTTTCTTGATGATAATCAGAAACCCTTCATGGTCTTGATGTAACTACCCACACCAGTATGTATTTGTGGAGTGAGGAATAAAAATTGGGTTCTAATATAAGTGAAACCAAGTACATTTTTAAAGTGTGTTTTTGGGCATTGAGTGAATAATGTGACAGTTGGTGGATACAACTGTATGCCTCTAGAACCTAGATGGAGGGCATCAGAGTTCTGATGGTCAAGATAGTGGCCACTGACTACCTGACCATAAGGCCAACATGGGGATAATGATACCCTAGTTGTAACAAACTGGCCTAGGATGACTTGACATGTCACCAAACCCAATCTATCATAGATTCATAAGGGTGTTTTTTATCCCCATAAGATGATAACTAGACCCCGTGTCTCAATAATGTGAACATGTGAATGATTTCACCCCTAAATAATGATATAAATTATTAGTAGGAACAACTGAGAATATTGCATGACTCATCCAGACATTGGGCATCAATTTAATCAAATATATATGTACAAATAAAGAATAAATAAAAAAATAGAATAATAAAATAAACATTCATTCAACAAAAACAACTAGATCACCAAATAAAAATACATAGAAATAGATACAATAAGAAAAACATATAAAGTACACCAGAACGGATTTTCTAATACAACACTTCAAAATAAAACAGAACATAAACCTATGCAAAAAAACCTCCACCTAACCTATAACCACTCACCACATCCCAACTCACCCATCCTCATATCTAATAAACAATCAATGAATTAGATCAAATACTGGGCACTTGCGAGAAAACATAAGAGCTGCACACACACACACAGGTGTATATGTAGGGTGTGAGTAAAAATTCTTAGTAGGATTTCACCAAAATTTTCTATACAATTCATTTAATAATACATTCAAAAAATGTTATTTTGATCAAAATTTATAAATATAATTTTAACATGAGTAATAATAAGTAAAAAATATCAATTTTGTCCTATTTTCTTTCCAAACCCATCAAGTAAAACTCTTTTAAAAAAAGAAAGTACTATTTGAACTAAAACCATAATTTTAAACCCATTAAATAAATAAAAAAAATTCTTTTTAAATCTCTTTAAAACTATTAAAATAGGACTTTTAAATTTATAATCAAAACAACCATTTCTTCCTCCTTTCCTAAAATGTTTCTCAAATACCTTTAAAAAAAATCTTTTAATTTTTTTTAAAAACCACAATTTCTGAACCATTTGTAAATTATTTTGAAATTAAACCATAACTACAACCAAATAAGAGGTATAAACACAATAAGCACAAAGTTATTAGTGGAAAAAAATAAAACAATAAACAACCAAACCATGGTTACATGTAACCAAATCAAAATCTAGGGGATAAAAATAATGTATATGTATTGGGATCCTCTAAATCATCCTCAAAGGATCTAATCATCATTAGAAACTCACTAGGCACTAAGATAAATGACACTGGACCTAGTTCATTGTATCACTATCTATAGGGGTCCCCTATGTGAAACAAAAACATCCTTTTTAGCACCCTTTCAAGTGACCAAGTATAAAATAATCCCTTATAAAGGCATAAATCTCCTTGGGAACTAGCTAACTGATGTTAAATAAGCTAACTTAACACATAACCAAGCATTCTACTTACCTTCCTAGGGTTCCGATGATATCAATAAGTGTTTGTGAAAAATAATAACCAACATGATCATCACATAGATCAATATTTTAAGAAAAATTAATAAACCTTATCTATCTTTCAACACCATCACATAAAACAACCATCCACCATAGGGTTACAATCCATAATGCACATGACATAAAAAAATGGTATCAATAATTAGGGTAAGAAAAAATTCAAATGAAATCTTCTAAAAAGTTTACAAATGGGCCTTTGAAAAAATTATTGGAATTCCAAGACATTCTATCAACCTTTAAAACCATTCCATGAAAACATTATTTGAAATAAACTAATGCCAATCACCCCTTTGAAATCACCCATTTCCTTTTGAAATCACTTTAAAACATCATAAGAATATTAATTCTTAAAATCATTATATATGGGCTAATACACACCTTTTTAATAAAACATATCTCTAAAACATATAAACTTCCATTTTAAAATAAAAAAATATAAAAAACCCTTTCAAAACACTTTAATTCTTTTAAAATATACACTCAATCATCTTCACAAACACTTTTCATGAAAAAAAATCCATTCCAAGTATGTAAACCATTTTAAAACCATTTCATACCCATCATGGGTAATATATATAGGTATAATTAAAAAATAAAATCATTTAAAACATCTGAGCATTCCATAGAATTCAATATAAATGAATGACATAAAAACACGTACCCTGATCTAAGCAAAAACAATCCGCAACATGTTTCTTTTAATGATGGAAGCCAAACCAGGTAAGAAGACAACCTACTTGAACCTTATCAACTAAAATACCAATACTTAGACCCATCCCAAACCCAAAAATTTACCCACATAATGATTGGGGTTTGTAGGATATGGAAAAAATTGAGCTAAAGGATATAGGGAGGAGATGAGAATAATAAATAATAAAAATACCTTATAAATCTACTTGGATATTAAGGAAAGGTGTAAGGAATCAATAAGGGTTTATGAGGAAGAGGGAGGAGCTCCATGGGATCTCTCTAGGTCAAAACATGTGTGTGAGAGAGATTGAGGGAATAAAGGGGGGGGGGGAACCCTTAAAATGTGATGTGGGGAAAGGTAGTAAAACTTCAAAAATTAAGATAACCAGGCATGATAATGTGACATGCTCCATGACATGAACTACACCATAGTGAACCTTGAGGAAGACCATGAGGAACCTTAATATGCTCGACTACTGAACCTTTTCTATTTTATAACCCTCCATAACTTGCTCCAAAATTTTGTGTTATCACCCTTTTCCAATAGGGGAAACCCCTTGACTAAAATTCCTATTGAAACGTCCAACTTGGGAATTTATCTCATATTTGTTTCCCATAAAGAAACCCCCACAACCAAAATGACCACTAAAATGCCCAAACCTAGGGAACCATGGTGTGGTGAGGTCATCCTCACCTTTAAACCTACCTTTTAACTTCAAATCACTTAAAAACATAGAAAAAATACTATAAATATTAAAATAACCCAAAATAAGACAATATTAAATACCAAAATGACATGAGGGTGTCACACCGGTGGGCTAACAAAAGTCTTATAGACCCACCCTATTTTTGGTGGATCTTCTCACTCCCTAATTTAAGTGTTTGTATGGGTGAAGGGGTGGGGCTCCTTATATTCCCCTATCCCTCTAAGTCTCATTTTCTGTTTATGGTGAGTTTACCTCCTCTTAGTCTCTCATCCATTCTTAATCACCCCCATTGATTCCTATGGATTACAATATGAAATTTAGATGTGATTTCATTAGATTATAGTGTAATCATCCTACCATGATAAGTCTTTTATATTTGGATGTAAGAGGATTCTATTGGGGGATGAATGCATATTATTTCATATGGTTTTACAAGAGGTATGATTTTGCTTTGTTTTATCATGGGAATTCAATGATTTGGATGAAATTTATGGTTAAAATGAAATAAATAAATTGGGTTTTTTTTTCTTATAATAGATTATAAATCATGTCATAAGTGGATCATACTCTATTGCTTGAGGATCTAACCATGAGAAGTTGCTTGAAGTGTTTTTCTCATTTATTCCAAAATGAATAATTATGGATTGATTAAGAAAATTCATTACAAGTTTGTTATAATTAATTGAGGGGCCTATTTGATGGGATAATGTTTTTTGAGTTAGGGATTTTTTGATGTGTTCTTGGTTGATGATGGTGTTCAATATTTTCTTGAGGGGATAACTCAATTTTTGAGGTAATTGGTCCCTAATATTAACTCTTTATATAGTTGTGCATATATTGTGTAAAATCTAAGTACAGGTAAGAGATTATTAGTGAACTTAGATAAATTTATGGGTAATTACCCTTGTGTGAGGTAGTGTTAGTGAGTTTTTTAGACTCTTAGTGTGTCCTTGTATGTTATACATTTGTTACATGGTCACTGAGGGATTTATATACAATGATAAAGGAATTATTAGAGTGAATTGTAACTTGAAGCGAGTTTAAATTATTTAGTCATGGATTTATAGACCTAATGTTGTCTCATTTACAAGTGATTCTCAATTATAGAAATGTTTAGGGGTTATACAATAGATTGTTTTGGTAATGGATGCGTGGTATGCATGCGTAAGCAATCATGTGAGAATGAAATGATATAGAACCAAATGGGGTTTACTTGATGTTTTAGGGATGGATACATACTTTCAAGATCATTATAGGTCCTATAAACCATATGTATTGAGTACATGTTGAGGGTCGTTTCACATTGTGAAAGTAGTGAAATACTTAGGGAATGGAACTGTGAAGGGTGACCTTATACTTAAACATGATTTATGAGTCTTGTATAATGTCTTCGAGTATTCCTTGAGGATGGGAACTCATGAATTGTTTAGGATAAGGGTTGATATAACCCTTTTTATAGGATTATTCATGATTATTTACCACTATAGTGAAACCCTTATAATATGGGTGATGGTATGGGAACCAAAGTCATGTCACAGAAGGTTGGGATTAACATATGGGAAACCAAGTGAAAGGAATGATATCGGGTTAACTAATGCCTAGGGTGATAAAAAATTTACCAAGAGTATAGTTATGTTATGTGATGACCTTGTTCAGGTGGGATATACTACCCCTTGTGACTATGTATGCTATGTTGAATTTAATTCCCTATGTGATGACCTTGTTTAGGTGATATGTATTTTCCCCCTATAGTCGAGTATATAATGAGGGGATTACTTACCTATATGATGAGCAAGTATAGATGGGGTGCATTTCTGTTATGACTGAGAACGTAGGTTATACATGATGCCTACTAAGATGGTTGTTATATGGGTTTAATGTGATACCCTTTAGGATGATTGTAATGAAATTTAAACATGATGCCTTTTGAGTTGATTGTGCTATAGTTTGGACATGATTCCTACTAATATGGGTGTGATTCAGGTTGGATGTGATGTCTCTAATGATGATTGTGATTTGGGTTGGATGTGATGTCTCTTAAGATGGAAAAACATAGTTTGGATGTGATACCTTCTTAGATAGCTGTGACATGGGTTGGATGCGGTGACTCCCAATGTGACTGAGCATTACAGGTGAGATGTACTACCCCTAAGTGTGGAAATGCTTCATGGGTTATATTTACCACCTCTCAAGGTATAATATGAGTTACTCAGAGTAGAAACTAGATTAAATGTAGGTAGTACCAAAAATATATTATACACCAACATTATCTAACACATGCATGATTCATCCATTGAGGTGGATTCTCAAGTTCCCAATGGTTCAAAAATTTCAATATATGTGATTATTATGGGCTCTTTTTCAGTAAGTACACACAACCACATATGTAATGGTTTTTATTAAGGAAATTATTGGTATTTTTTATTGAGTTTTATGCTCACACCCTATACATGAAATTTGTTGTATACACAAATATTATAGCAGGAATTCAAGTCATTGTGATGGACCTAATAAAAGTGGATGAGTTGGTCAAGATAAATAGGGTTATGGAGATTGGTATGAGGTTATATATTGGATAGTGTGATCTCTTCCATTGGTTTTTTGTAGTTTTTTTCTATTCAGTTGACTATTGACCCATTGGAAAATCTTTCATCTGTTGTATGTGTGGATAACTTGTATTTTTGTCATCTGTTGTAGCATGGTGGATGTCATTTATTTACATGGAATTCTTTATACTATAAATCCATTAATGTAATTTAATTTCATATATAATTTATATAATCTATATTATTTATCTATTATTATGCAATGATGTTATATGGTATTGTTTCCCCATATGGCTTATTAGACCCTCACTGTTGGTCAGTAACATTTAGTGTATGGGGAGGTTCACTTGAGGTTATGTGGAACTCTGAATTAGTATGGATCTCAATGACCCGGTTAGGGATTTTATGAAGTGGTATCATATCCATGTTTTATTTTTATAACTATTTGGGTTATGGTAGATAGAGATATCACTGGTCATAACTTGGGATTAAAGCTATGCTTGTGTCTGGAAAACACCTATATGAGCTAAATTCTAAGTTACCAGAGAGTTGATATTTATTTTATTACTTTTCATTATTATATTTGAGTTGATTTTTTCTAGTTATGATATTATGGTTTATTGATATATAGTCTTATCTTGGCATGGGAGTGTAATAGGTGTGTGTTCATGAATCATATTCAACACATAATATTCACACAACATTCATATGCTTGTATGTGATTATGGAGTTGGATTTTGAAGAGAAAAGAGGTTCAGTTATCTAAATCATCAATAATAACTTCTTTAGAATTTTCCTAAATAATTTATTGATGGTATTCTACTTAAATAAGTTGTTTATATTATTATTAATTCATATGAATCATTAAAAGTGATATTATCGAAATACACATGGATGTGAAATTGATCCTTGATGGGGTTTCCTGATATATGGGTACCTGGTGAGGATTTTCACCCTAGAGTGTGTAGTTTAGTATGTGTATAATGATGCCTAATATTTATGAGATCCTTAGGATGAGGGAATATATTATAATCTTTCCTAATAAATTTAAGATCAAAGCATGGGAGATACTTGTGGGATGCAACCTATATGGAACATGGTACATAGATAAGATGGGAGGGCATAGTGAAGATGATATATGACCTAGGATATTGGTGATTTAGTTACCTTAGTAGGGTATAAAGGTACTTATATTTATTTTACCTTATATGGGACATGATTTTATGAAGGTAGATGATAGAGAGTGTTTATTCGAGGCATGTGGGTGACATATAAATGGTAAGCATGAGTATACAATTTTTATGATTAAAATGGAACATAGGTGAGGTGTGATCTTGGTTTAAATTTATCACGAGGGATGGTTTAGGATATATATAGATAGATAAATGTAGTGGATGCTTCATGCATAATGCAATTTACAATATTAAGGGCCTGTTTAGTTATTGATTAGGCGTGTGATCCCAGGTATAGTAGGAAACAAATCAAGTGGTTTGATCCCAGTAATATGGAAATGTGTCCTTGGGATGTATGCCTACTCATGATTGCATTTTTATATACAAAAATGATAGTTGTGTACAATTATGATAATTTTTTTGATGCCTATATTATCATGGAAAGAAGAGTGTTGGATTCAACACTATCCCCATGATAGGTGGGATGGTATGATTTATGCTCAACCTTGTATGGTAATCTTAGTGATTAGTTAGGCATGATCATCCTTTTTATAGTATATAGTAAATGATTATTGAGAATATTTTAGAGGAAATATCAGAGAGTAAGTGTTGGATATGGGAGTCACATGACATTGAGGGATATTTCATGATAATGTTTATTGATGCATGGTGGTTTCATGTGAGCCTTCCTAATATGTGGGATTGGTTGAACTGAGAGAGGTGTTCAATCCCTTTAAAGAATCATATGTGGATATAACCTTGAGAGGTGACTATATGTCATTATGGGGTATATAAATGTTTAGTTTACTCAACTAATTTGAGCTCGATAATGTGATTTCAATGATACACAATGAGTGATCACACTTTAGGTGTGATCAGGTATGAGATGACCCTTTGTTAGGTGATAAACACCTTGTTTTAATTGAATAATGGATAAGGGATATATCCTTATAATGATATGTAGTATGATAGTTCAAAAAATATCCACTTTATATATGGTCATGTGTGTATTAACCATGAATATCGATAATTTGAAGTGTGACTATTAAAGAAGATGAGGTTGTTGGGTTTTGTGAAGTCTCTTCAATTTTTTGGAAAGAGTTTTCTAGAAGGATCGTTTTTTGGAATAAGGTTTTTATTAGTGGATGAAGATTGATTGATTCATGTTTTTATAATTTTCTATTGGAAGTATCATATGAATAGTTCTATTACTTTGGCTATATATAATTTCACTAATTGTTAGCAGTCAACCTGAAGGTGAAATAATGTATAGAATGTTTCCTTGACCAATGAAATAAAAACCATGAATCTTGAAGGGAGGTGGAAGCGGTTTTTTAGATGACGACCACTATAAATATGATTCATGAATAACTACCATGATATATATACAATATATACAATATTTTAATACTTGAGATATTTTATAGAGTGGGTTAAGATTGAGAGTGATTATAATCTCATGTACTCTAATTTTATTTTAGTTATTGTAGTGTTCTCCTATAGATATATAACATTTATCTAAACCATGTAATTATCATGTGTTCTTTAGTTTTTATTTTTCATTTTTCAAAGTATTGTTTGTATGAATGATTTTATGTAGTGATTAGGGAGTTATAATTCCTAGTTTTGGAACATGAAGTTAAATGGGCAATGAGTAGAAATCAAAAGAAAGGCAGGATTTTATAAGAACATTTTTCTAGAATATTATTAATATTTTTAGTTTTTTGAAGGTTTATTCCCAAATAAGTGGTATTAAATAGATTTAGTTTGGTAATACAATGGTGTTAGATGAATGAAAGATCTATATTGGAAATTTCAATAAGATATAATTTGGTTTCTGGTAGATGAAATTAGAATATATTTTAATATATAAAGATACAGATGATATGTTGTCTAGAAAATGTCAAGAGAAGGTGTATAAATTGGTTTTGGAGTGGTTGTATAGGGATGATTTATCCTTGGTAATAATGTTTCTTGCTTAAAATTTAGCTTTCAATATTTGAGAGAATAAAATCACTATGGAAGTTATAAAAGAATTTGATGACATGCATGAGAAACCATTGACACTCAATAAATTCTTTATGATGAAGTGATTATTCATCTTGAGATTATCAGAAGGAAAACTAATAATAGACTATGTGAATGATTTTAACATTATCTAAGGATAGCTCAAATAAGTGATGGTTACTTTCATAGATGATGTGTGGTAATTTATTATTATATCTTCACTTCTAAAAAGGGAAGATTCCATGGTGAAAATAGTATGTAATCTAATAATAAAGACAAAACTTGTATTTTATGAAATTTAGAATCTTTTTCTTAATGAAGTGTTGATGTAGAATGAAGTATATATACCCTCCAGAAGTTCTCTTAATACTGGTGGATAGGTATAGTCATCTAAATGAAAGGAAAATTAGAATAAGTCATCAGAAGGTAAGTCCCAAGGAAGAAGTAGGAGTATATTGGCTGGTCAATAACCTAATTTTTTTATTTGAGGAAAGAAGGGATATATCAAGAAGTACTAAAAAAATCAGGAGAAGTATATAGATAAGGCATTAACTTCTGAAAGCACAAATTATATTATTATTATAGAAGGAGTTAATTTTTTTTAATGAGTTAGAATATTATATATGAATCATGGGAAATTGACTTCTGTGAATCTTTCTATTAAATTGGAGATCAAGGTACATGGTGGAATATGTATCCAAAATCTTAGGCAGAGTACATTTGGTAGATGATAAATCTCTAGAAATAGTTGGAAAAGGAAATATCAACATTCAAATGATGAATATAGGTATATTGAAGCTAAAAAACTATAGAAACATTCTAGGTCTCCATAAGAAACTCATATTAGTTGGATAACTTGTTGAAGGAGGTTTTAGAACCACTTTCTCAGATAGAGTTTGGAATATAACTAGAGGACCCACTGTGATTACTTGTAGGGTAAATAATGGAACTATATGATTGACTAGAAGTAAATATGATGTTTTAATAATCATAGGCACTTAATTAGAAGATTTATAAGTATGGAACTGTAGGTATGTCCACCTCAATAAGAATAATATGAATGTTCTAGTAGCAAAGGTAATACCTAGTATTAATCAAATGGATTTTATAAGATGTGAGATTTGTGTTCTAGGTAAACATAATAAAATTTCCCTCAATTTGGATGGATAGAAACCTAGGAACCAAAAGATGTAACTTTTTCATTATGATGTTTGGGGGCCTCCTCCCACACATTCTAATGGAGCATCTAGATTTTTTTGACTTTTATTGATGATTCCACTCCAAAGGTCTGGGTCCACTTCCTAAAGAATAATCATGATTTTTATCAGGAATTTATTTAGTGAAAATATTTAGCTAAAAGGGAGTGTGATCAAAATATGAAGTTCCTATAAATAATCAATGGTGGATAATTTACCATGAAAAACTTCCAAAATTTTTATTTAAATAAGGGAGTTAGGTATAAGAAGATAGTTCCTAGAAATCATAATTGAATGGAGTAGATAATGTAATGACTATGACTCTATAAGATAAATTTTAATATAGGAGACTTCATTCTAGAATGCCTAAGGGAATTTGGAAAGAATATATTAATATGATATCTTACTTGATCAATAATAGTATAGATTTATATGTATACCAAGAAATTCCATACGAACTTTGTTATGGTAAAATATCATAAGTGAATCATCTTAAAACTTTCAAAAGTGTGGAATATGTTTATGTTGATTCTAAGAAAAATGATAAGTTAGAGGATAAATAAAAATAATTATTTCTTGTCAAATATAGTGATTATAACTTTAGATATTAATTTTAGGATTATGAGAAGAATATATTCATGTTGAAAAATATTTTGTCTTCAATGAGAAACTTATGTGGAAATATTTGAAATTGGAAGATAAATAAATTGAGGAAAAATAAACCGTTGAAGTTAAAGTTGAATGAAATGATATTATTTGAAGGAATTTTATTTGAGAAAACATATTAGTAAAACCTAAAATTTCATAATGAGATGAAACATGAGTTAGAGTTTCAAAAGGAATAGTTCCAAAAAGAAGTTTAGAACTTAGTTGTGGAGAATAACCAATTCAATTGAGGAGATCAACTAGAGTCATTGAACCAATTCAGATGTTTAGGGTTGATAGGAAATTTATCCCTTTATCATATGATGATAAACCAACAAAATATAGAAAAACAACCATCCTAATTTATTTAGATTAGTGGGAGTTTTCCTTGAAGTAATAAATGAATTCCTTAAAGCTTAAAAAAACTTAGGGGACAGAACCAATTTTGAAAGGGAAGAAATATCTGGAAAATAGATGGTTTTCCATATGAAGGAATAATGCAATGGAAGTAATAGGTACAAAATAATACTGTTGGTTAAAGGATTAAAAAAAAATAAAGAATTTATTTCTTAGAGATTTTATCATTGATCGTCAAGAAAACTACTATTCGGATGGTGTTAAGCATTTTTTTCTGATAATTTTCACTTGGAGTAGATATATTCCAAAAAAAAAACTCTATTTATGGTGATTTGGAGGATTATATCTATATAGTTTAACTCATGGGTTTTTAATATTATCAAAATAAGAAGAAAATTGTTTGTAAGTTAAAGATAAACCCTTATGGATTGATGCATAACCCTCAATAATTGAATTATAAGTTTGATTATTTCATTCTTGAATAAAGTTTCATTTGGTGTGATTATAATCACTATTTATATTGAAAGTAATGGGATGATGGAAAATTAAATATATTTCTTTTATATGTGTATGATATATTGCTTATGAGACCTAAAATTCAATGAATTAATTATCTAAAGAGGAAATTTTATAGAAGGTTTGAGATGAATAATCTTGGTCATGATAAGAAAATATTTGGGATGATAATTGAGAGGGATATGAAAGACAATACTTTGGTGTTATACCAAAATAAATATATTCATAAGGTTATTTAATGATTCAGAATGAATGAATGTAAACATGTCTTAACTCCCCTTGCTGTAAAGTTCAAAATTTTAAAGGAAAAAGCACCATATTTGGAAGAAGAAGTATGGAACATGTAAAAGGTTCCATATGATTTAGATATTGTTATTTTAATGTATGTAATGATTTTCATAAAATCTTACATTCCCTTTGTAGTGGGAGTTGTGAGTCATTTTATGTAAAATTAGAGAAGGGTAAATTTGAAGGCCGTGAAATGGATTATCTAATATATGAAAGGTTCATAATATTCAATGTCATTCTTTGGCAATAATGATCCATTTAAGGGTTTTATAGATGAAAATTTTGTGGGATACATGGATTCTCGGATGATTACAACATGTTTTTTTCACTTTAGAATGAAAAGTGGATAGTTAAATGTATTAAATATAGCTTATGGTTACTATGTGTATATCATAAGAAGATTATGTTGTAGTTATATAAGTAAGAATGGATTTATTATGGTCGATGTGATTTTTGAGGGAGATCGAGAAATAATCAGAAAGAGGAAGGATGTTCTGTGGAAGTCAGAGTTCCATTCACCTTGCTAAGAATCCCTTTTTTAATTCAAGGACAAAATAAATCAATTTGAGATTTAAATTCCTCTGAAATATACTAGAATATAACATGTTGGAACTTTATAAGGAGGTCATAAAATAAAATCCTATA
The DNA here is from genome assembly GCA_963277665.1 of Viscum album. NCBI lineage: Eukaryota > Viridiplantae > Streptophyta > Magnoliopsida > Santalales > Viscaceae > Viscum > Viscum album. Next base: position 1,555,060,523 of record OY728141.1, read on the forward strand.
GACATATTTATAAAGCTGTTAGTATCAGAAAGTCAGAGGAAATAATATGCCTGAGTTGGACTTGTATAAATGGAAGGAGATAGAGAAAACTACATAAACTAGAAGGCAGTAACTCTGTTGAATATAAAATGAGGTTGAAATCCATAAATTAGTCTTCAAGTGGGAGAATTTTGGGTTTTTTGAAGTCTCTTAAGTTTTTTATAATGAGTTTTATAAAAGGATATTTTCTTGAAGGATAATTTTCTGGAATGAGGTTTCTTCCAATGGCCAGAGTTTGACTGATAAATGTTTTTTTTGATGTTCTATTGGAAGTATTATAAGAAAATTTATAATAAATGGGCAACATGAAAGTTAACTAGTTTTCAGTATTTAAACTAAAGGTGTAATAGTGTATCAGAGGTTTCCTCAGTCAACAGAAGGAAAACCATGAATCTCAAAGGGAAATGGAACTATTTTACTGGATTAATACCTCTATAAATATGAGGTGTGACAAAATACCATGAGATATGAAAATTATATAAAATATTTTTGTACGTAAGATATTTTATATAGTCATTTGAGAGTGAGAGTGATTGTAATATCCTACAATGTTCTCCCACGCCTGTAATACTTTTGTTTGAAACACATAATTCTTATGTGTGATTTAATTTTTCTTTTTTATTTATTATAATATTGTGTGTATGAATTATTTTTTGTGGAGATTAAGGAATTTTGATTCCTAGTTATGAAATAAAAATTCAATGGGGGTATTGAGGAGAAATTAGAAGAAAATCAGGGTTCCAGAAGAACATTATTTTGAAATATTTTTGTTGTTCATGGTTTTTTAGAAGGATTTTTCCTTAAAAATTGGTATCAAAGAGATTTGGTTCAGTTTTATAGACCTATAATTAGATAAAATGAAATCAGAGGAAGTAAATATATGGATTAAAAATTTCAATGGGACACAATTTGGTTTTTGGAAGATATTGTTAGAATATATTCTAATATACAAATATCAAGATGCTTCGTTGTTTGGAGAATGTATAGTGAAAGTGGATAAATTAGTTTCAGGATGGTTAGACAAGAAGGATCTAGTTATGGTAATAATGTATCTTACTTGGAATGAAACATTAAATATTTGGGAGAAGAAAAGAATTTAGGAGGTTAAGAAGGAATTGGTTGACATGTATGAGAAACCAACGAAACTCAACAAATTCTTTATGATTTAACAATTATTTATCCTGAGATTATTAGAAAGAAGATCGATAACAGACCATGTGAATGATTTTAATATGATATGAGGATATATAAAATCAGAGAAGGTTACTTTCAAGTATGATTTATGGATGTTTCTTATTTTATCTTCAATTTTTAAAAATTGGAATTTCATAGAAAATTGTAACACCCTGAGTTTTTTATGAAAAATAAAGCTATGTCTATAGTGTATGCGACATGCAACACCGAGTTTTAATGAACCTCAATATACTATTAATATTATTATTTAAACATGTCCATTATAACTTAAATATTAAATTTGGTGGTATTAACAGTAATATTTTTTTTTAAAATTACATATGAAGGACAAATAAAATAGATTGATAAATTAGTACTTAATTTTTGGTAAAGTCTTTATAGGTTTTGAAAAAACTCTTTTCTCATTTTTTTGTTTCTTTTTGTGAAAAAATAGTAAAATTAATTTTTAAAATTTTAGAAAATGAATTTTAAAAAATAAAATTCATTTTTGGAATCAAATATTCAAAATTTTCTTAGTATTAATTATTGGTATTTTTCTAAAAAGATTAATTTTTTAATGAATAGTGAAAAATATTGGTTTTTATTGAAAACTGCATTTTCATTTAAATCATTTACAAAGTAAAATTTTGTTTTTATATAATTTAAAAGTAAAATAAGTCAAATTATTTTATTATTAATTAAATTTAGTTTATTTGAATCAATTTAATGTTAATATTTTATATAAAAACATTTTATACTTATGAAAAGTTTTTCTTAAGAAAACTGTTTTTTCATTATGTCTGTGGGTTTAATTATAAATTAAATTCGTCCAATTTTATGAATTGAATTTGGTAAAATTTATTATATATTTTTAATCATACTAATTAATATTATATAATAATGAAAACTTAATTTTTGGTCATATTTAATAGTAAAAACATTAAAAATTAATTACCGTGGTTAAGGTTAAAACGAGTTTACTAGGGGTTAAACTAAACATATAAGGGTTAAAGTGAACTAAAAAAATTATTAAAATCCTAATTTATGGCCATATTTAGACCTTATGTCATCTAAGGTTTTATAATGATCTGCTTTTGTGACTTTTGGAATGTTTAAAATGTGAATACAACTTTTTCTTTTAAAAAATTCCAAGTGTGTCCTATCCTCCACTTATAAAAGGGAACAACCTCTCTTCTACACTTTACACTTATAAAGCCTTTTTTAGACAATAAATACCCAAATAACTTCCTCAATTACCTCCCCACATTCTAGATTTATTTTTTGGTCATAAATCCAATCTAGGGAGGATTTAGTTATAATCCAAAAGAGGTGGTCTGAATAAGAGGGATCATTATTAACTGAGCATATTTGTTTTATTTACTATTAAATATACTTAAATTCTTACTCAATAATTATTATATAATAAAAAAATATCTATAATATTCCAAGATGATATTATTTTAATTTAATAACTTAAATACAACTACACTTCCGTCAAATGGGAAACAAAAGCATCGTTTGTGAGTATGGTAGACTACTACCTCACAAACTGATGTAATTAATTTTCCATAATCACCTCTTATGTCTGTTCATGATTATTGATTTAATGTTTATATATGATATTAATTAAACATTAATCATTATTTAAAATTAATATACCATATAACTTCTTACCTTACCATCCATTTAAAAAATATAATGTCGTTCGTGTGTACGGTGGACTACTGCCTAGCGAAGTGATGTGACTCATTTTTTATTATCACGTCACATGGATAGTATATTTAAGTTAATTTAAAGAAATAATATGATATTTATTATATAATTATAACTCTATAAATATAAAACAACACTTACCTTCTTTTCACTATGATTGTTGAAAAATGAAAACGTTACACATGCGTACGTACGACCCACCATCTCCATGATTATAATGTAGTTAATTTTTAATAACCATAACTCATGGTTATTTTTAATAGTATAATTTATGTATAAAAATTATAATTATTTCATTATTATTATTATTTATGTGATTAAATAATAATCTCATTGATCTTAGTCAACTTTCCAACATGATTTTGGACATATGATCCAAACATCATCAAAACGCCTGACTTGAACCTAAATGATTAAGTAATTGAATATAAAATGATAATGAATAAAATAAATGGAATAATAAACTTGAAATAATTTATTAATAAATTAAATAATTAACATAAGTTTATTGTTCCGGAAGATAAATAATGTACATGATGAATTGGGCTTAAGGTAAGGGATCTCTCTAAATCGCCATTTTCTTTAGGTTATGACCACTCTCTCTAACTCAATTTATCACTCTATTTAAAGTTATAAAATTATTATAAATTATTTATATATGTCTCACATATATATACCTAGATTATTCTCCCTTATTTTATGGGGGTAATATATTCCTTATGTTCATTTCTCAAATGCCTTTATTATGAAATTTCCTTTGATTATGATATGAGGTAAGATTATGTAACCAATTTTCTTTCCATGTGTAATTATTATGTTATTAATTATGATTGATTAAATTTTTTTGGAACACATAAATCATGAATATGTTATTATGGGTGCACCCATATAGCTCTATAATTCATTGGGTAAAGATTTAGTCTCACAAGACATCATGTATGAGACTGGAGAGTAAACCTAATCCATTATGTGATATTTTCCACCATATGATATTGTCTAGGTAATTAGTCTTGACTAGTGTTTATTTCATATTATATATTACTACCAAATTTCAATTGATTCCATGATTTTATGATACCATTTTCTTTATGTTATGCTCCCATGTGATTACTCTTGAGCCTTCTCTTTTTATGATATCATATTATACTTTTGATTCACAAGTTATTATTATTTATCCTATTTATTCACTTACTAGTATTTTTAGATTAACCATTTATTTTATGAATTTCCTAGGTTATCCTATGTAGTTTTAGGAGATCAAATTGATTAAAGTACTCTTTTTGAAAAATAAAATGAGAATGTCATGTTTTAGTTTCCTTGTGATGTATCATGAACTTAGTCTTCCAAAGTCACTAAGACTAATGATATTTAAAGTTTTACTTATTGGATATGTATGTTTAAAATCATGTAATAATATGTCTAAATTGTTTTGGGTCAGTATAGTTAGTATTACATAAAGTTCTAGTTACTCTTGTGGATTAGGACTAGAAAAATTTAGTGGGAACCCTAGGGATAAGTATAAGGATAAGTCAAAGTATAGGAAAATTTTCTATAATTTTTGTAAAGGATAGAGTAAGTGGTTTCCAAGATAATAAATCCCTATCTTGATAATACAAGTGGATGTGTCTTAGGAAAATTTTTACCTTGGGGTCATAACCCTAAAAATGGTGCATTTATCTAGACTTGATCATCACCTGGTGCATGACAATGGACCTTATTGCACACATAGTTTAATAATTTTGGGGGATATGCTTTGGTCATTCACAAAAATATTTAAGAGAAATTATGAAGGACATGATAATTTTTTTAGGTTAGAAAACCAAATAGTAAAAATTACCATGGATAACCAAGATTGAAACATAGAGACTTGCAAGTCAGGATATACTTATCATTTATTAGTTATTCCTCCTATTTTTTTAAGCTTTCCTTTTGTATGTTAATTAGTTAAGGTATTATCAAATTGTTTTTGTTTTTTAATTTAATGGTGGGAAATAAAAGAAACCATGCCAAAAACAAACATTATAGGAAATGTGATTATTTCCCCAGTGATATACCTAATATTATGAGAGTGGGAGCTAAGAAATTCATGGTAGTACTAGCTCAACTAAATCAAGTTATAAATAATAACATGAATCATTCAGAACACCCTACCCCTCCTAAGAAAGATCAAGTTTCAGTAAATTATTTTATATGACAAATTCCTCCTACATTTATAGGATCTTCTAGTCTCCTCATCATGAAACAATATATTAATTCCATTGACAAGATATTCTCTATATTCTAATGCTCAGAGAAACAAAAAGTTCTACTAGTGGTTTACTGCATTGAGTGAGAAGCCGATCAATGGTGGCCACTAATTAAGAACACATAGTCTATATAGGATATTGATTCCATGGAATGTCAAGACTTCAAGAAAATATTTTTCAATTAATATTTTCCCCAAAATCTCTATCTTTAAACAGAGGGAGTTACTTGGTCAGAAACAAAAGGAAGATGAGTCTATTTGGTCATATGTGTCAAACCTCATAAGACTCATAATATATGCCTCTAGATTTTTTATCAACACTAAAATAAAGGTGGAACACTTATTTATTTTATTAAAGGAAAGTCTATGAAAATATTTGGTGATTTGAGACTTTGATAGTTATGAAGATATTGTTCGTTGTTCCCTAAAAGTTGAGATTGAGATCAAAGAATCTCATTATTCCTGTGGTACTGGAGACCAAAAATGTAAAATAAATTTTTCTTTGGGGATATCAATAAATAAATCCCATGGATTAAAGAAAAAAAAATATTCCACTTTTCAAAAGTGCGGGAATAATTATCCTTGAAACTATATGTTGAGAATCAGGAGATGTTTCAAATTTAGAAAAATGGGAATCAGGATAAATAGTTCCAATGGGAAATCAATAAACCCACTAATTTTGAAGAATAAAAGAAGGTTTATATCACCACTTAGCTTGTAGTGCAGTGTTTCAACTACAAGGAATATAGAAATTATGTAAGCCAATGCCCTAAGCGAAGGGTTGTATGATACAATCAATGATAACTACCTCCAAGGTCTATAGAGCAAGGAAGAACATATATTATCACTAGTACTATTGTGGATCTCAACAAAAATGTAGGGATATGTATGGTAGTTATTCATTCAAGAATAATTAATGTACAATTTGATTATGGTTCTATGAATTCTTTAATATCTTGTAAGTTTAGTAGAACTATTCAAGAACCACATCAAAACATGGGGGTTTAGTTATCTATGAAAATATAAAATAGAGAAATGGTTGTATCCTAAGTATATAACTCATCCCAAGTCAATGTTTGTGGACTAAATATTCCATAAAATATCATCTTACTTCCTTTAGTTGATTCTGATGCTATATTGGGAATGTATTGGATATCAATTATATAAATTTAACATCACATATTGAGAGAGGGAGATCACTCTCTACATCCCAAGTCATCCTCTTATTATATACAAGTGTAAGGAATATGATGAATCTCCCTTGGAATATTCTATCCAAGAATGGATATTATTTCCTTATAAATAATCATATCTATCCCAAATTATTGAGACAAAGTAGAGAATCATTCTTGGATACATTCCCATTATGAGGGATTATACTTATATATTATCCAAAGAGTTTACTGGTATTCCTTTTGATTGATAGGTTAAATTATCAATTGAACTTATACATATATCTCTTCCCACACTAAATACTCCTTAAAAAATGGACATGTTGAGTTGGAAGATCTAAATAATTAGTTTCAAGAGAATCTAGAAAAGGGTTTTATATACCCAAGTGCTTCACTGTGTGGGGTGCTAGTTCTCTTAGTAAAGAACAAGGATGGGTAAATGTACCTTTACATTGATTATCATGAACTCAAAAAATCACAATAAATAATAAGTATCCCATCCCATGGATAGAAGAATTATTAAACCAACAATGTGGAGCCCAGTATTTCTATAAGTTGGACCTTTGGTCAGGATATCACCAATTAAATGTGAAGAAGGAATATGGTATGGTTTCTATGATTTTATAATGATGACTTTAAAACTTACTAATTCTATAGAAATATTTATGAAATTGATTAATAGAGTATTTATAGATAACTTTAATTTTTTTGGTAGTCTTTATAAATGATATTTTTATTTACTCCAAAAACAAGAAGTATGAGAAGAATTTGAATACTATCCTAAATGATTTGAGAAAGGAGAAGATCTATGAAAAGTATAGTAAATGTAAGTTATGGATAAAAATAGTATCATTAACTGGGAATATTATCACCAATAAAGGGATGTATGTATACCATTCAAAGAAAAAGTTAATTTTTGAATGATCTAGACCAATATCTATAATAGAGATTCATAGTTTACTTGGACTATGTAGATATTACTAATGATTTTTGAGAAACTTATAATGATTTTCAAAAACACTAACAAAGCTAGAACAAAAGGGAGTAAAGTTTTTTTGGACCAGTAAATGTGAAGAGAGATATAGGAGATGAAAAAGAGGCTTATCACTACACCATTCCTCACACTGCCCTCAAGTTGGGAACATTTTATGGTATACAATGATGTTTCAAAGAAGTTCTTGGGCTGTGTAATAATTATGAATGATAAATTGATAGTTTATGCCTCAAGTTAGTTGAAATTTTATGAGAAAAAGTACCCCATTCATGATCTAGATCTGTTTATAGTGATCATTGTGTTGAAAGTATGGTGACATTATCTTTATGGGGAGAAGTGTGAAAGATATATAGACTATATGCATCTTAAATATATATTCACACAGAATGATATTAATATTCACAGATAAAGATAGTAATATCTGATCAATGACTATGAATGCTCAATCCATTACCATAATGGTAAAGTAAACAAGTGGTGGATGCTCTATGTAGAAAAGATCTAGTGACTTTATCAGTGATGATAATTAAGAAGGATCCAATATTCTTATACTTTAAAAGTATGGAAATGAGAATCATGAATTAAGAAACATCATAATTCCTTTCTCAAATTATTGATCAACCATCCCTTCTAGAGAAGATAAAGTATTCTTAAAGAGATGATGTGTAAATTCAGAAGAAGGTGGAATCCATAAGAAAAGGAAAATTCTTATAATTCAAAATTGATGAAGAAATAGTTTTAATATTTGGGTCACAACTATGTACACCATCAAATCCTATGATAAATAAGGAGATATTTAATAATTCACATAATTCAACCTTCTCCATCAACCCTAGGAGCATGAAGATGTATTGAGAACTTCAAGAGAACTATTGGTGGGACAATATGAAGAATGAGATCATAGAACATGCATAAAATTTTCTTGTATTTTAGAAAGTGAATACTGAAAGTCATAATTATAAGTGGATGATGTAACTACTACCTATACCTATATGGAAATGGAAAAAAATCACCATGGAATTTTTCACTGGTATTCCTAATACATCAAAAGGAAACAACGTGATGTGTGTTGTGGTGGATTGTATTACAAATAATGATTACTTTATTGTAATTAAATATTACTTATCACTCAATCATCTTGAAAGGATATACATTAGAGAGGTGGTGAGGCATCACATAATACCACTATTGATTTTATCTGACTAATATCTGGGTTTTAACTCCAAATTATAGAAGATACTCCAACATGCTCTAAATCATGATTTGAACTTATGTATGACTTATCACCCCTAAAATGATGGACAATCTGAGTGGAATATTTTGAAACTATAATACATGTTGATAGAATGTATGATATACTTCATAGGAAGAAGGGATTAAAATATTTCTTAGTTCGAGTTATCATACAATAATAGCTTCCACTCAGGCTTCCAAATGGCTCCTCATGAATCCCTTTATGGGAATAGATGTAGAATACCTTCATTTTGGGATGAAGTTTGCGAATTAATTCTATTGTGACTTTAAATGGTAATGGAAATGGTAGAAACATTCAAGACTAATCAACATCACCCAAGGATTTATCAAAGTCAACAAAAATGATATGTTGATAATTGTTAAAGAAACATGGAGTTTGAGGTTGGGGATATTGAAAAATATTGGCTTTTCAATGTTGTACATAACCTTTTTAACTTCAATTAAATCCTTAATTTCATCCTTATAAATCTTTCCTATAGTTAAAGGAAGAGTTCTGAAGTGTATGGGTATTGTTCAGATCTCAGAGCTCTAAATTTTGGAGGAAACAACTATGCTGAAAGTTTAGTATAAACCATGCATCCTAGTTTGAACGATTAAAAAAACCATATAGGGTACTTCAGGGATCATCAAAAGGGAGTGCATGGGCTGCACACAATTTATTTAACCATTAACTATAGCCCATGCAGGGTGTGTTCCCTAGGAAGAGGGGGACACATGGGCAGAGAATCGTTGGACAATCCGTGTTCCCCTAATCGAATGGGTCTCTATCCTTGGATAGTAGTTGTCACATGGTTGGCACATGGTTTGACCAAACCTATGGCCAAACCATTCACCTCTTTAAATTTTGGGTGAAATGACCTTTTCCCCCTCTATCCTTATAACTTCCACTCATTTTCTTCCTTCTCCCATGAATAATAACCATCACTCATGTGAGATCTTCTCCTTAAGTCTAAGCTAGGATTTTTGTTATCTCCTCTTTCTGATATCAGAATCAACCACCATTCATCTCTTTGGATCTCTCTCTTGATAATCTCTCCATTACTCTTCATTCTAATCATAATTTATATTTCCACATCCTAAGTTATTTTGGTGCGATCTCATATAACCTATTTTTAGGGTTTTTATCTAATCTTTTGATTTCTCCCATTCTAGATCAATTCAAGGCCTGACACTGGATGATGAGAGTGTTATAGACCTAAGGTAGGAGGTATAGTAACTTCTCTCTAAAGTTTAATTAAATCATATTATGCACTTTGTGCCATGAACCATACTTCTCTAGGGACACCTCCTAAATACCTAATCAATTTAATTTAGTGATCTCTCATGCTCATCATAGCACTAGCTTTCCGATGTGAGACACCTCTTGAGTGAAACATTCCCTAAATACCATGGGCCCTATGCCTTGAATGGACTTGACCCTTCAATGGATTTTTTGAGTGGATGTTTATTTATATTTGTAACATGAATTGATTTAATTAAAAGGAAATGGTAGGCCATGTGTTAGGCCCTCATCCATTATGCCATAGATTATTTCACCTGAACTAAATAAATTGGATAATATGATTGAAATTCCTTGTTAAGTGGTTTGATTTATTAATATCTAAACCATACATTTGTAACAAGTCGCGCGATACTTGGTCCCTTATGTGGTATACCTGGGATATGCATAGAGGGTCATACCTTACACCATAGCAAGAGTGATAATTGAGATTTTGATTATGGATTGCCTTGGATAAACTCTTACTGTGATGGGAATTTATAGATATCTTGGAGTGATACTCGAGATTCCTTTTATGGATCACCTTAAATGGGCTTAGGATTCCTTTTATTAAATTATAATAATACATAACTATTATACTAGGGACGCATCTGTTGTGCCAAATAACATTCTAAGGCTTGGTCCAATTTTGATACTTGATTTATAATGACCCATATTATACATGCACTAGTTTACCATGGTTTAGAGATATATGGATTAGTTTGAAGTATGTAGTGTTAGTCAAGGGTCTCATGAGGAACCCGTTCTGATATGATTTATTTGTTAATTTATTATTTTACTTTTACCATCACACTACTAATTTTATATGCACATACTGGATGGTTATAGAAAGCAATGGTGGTGGCCTAATAAGTATATATCACAAAATATTTAGGCTATATATGGAACCCAAATAGACCACATGACTGTATGTATAGACAAAGGGAAGCACCAAGCTTCTGATGTTTGATTTTTTGTACTAGGATGGAGTATAAGAGTAGAGGACTGAGACTATGCTCATGATGATAGTGGAGGTATATTTTGGTCTTTTTCCCTTTTTTATCATGTTATATATGAATGTACCCATATATCTCATGTCCTTTCATTTTGGTATAAAATCATGAAATGATCATCATTTTTGTATTTGATATTGATTTAGCTTATACCTATTAGTTATATTGGATGATTTATTATTATTCCATTACTGCTTATTTATCACTATTTCCACTTCTTACCATTTCTTATTTACCAATTCTATACACTATAATCAAGTGGGTATAGTCTCCCCAAGGATATACCCTAGTACCTCATTTATAGTCGACATCCTCTGACATATGGGGAGTCACACTTGAGGTCATGTGGATAATCAACTTGGGGAACTGCTTAGTGAATTTTTGGATGGTATTCTATAAAGTGGTATCAGAGGTTCTTTTTTTCCTTTTGTATTACTATTTGGGTATTAGAAAGGGACTAGGAATGTTTTGGAATTTGGTAATGAGACTATTCCTAAGAGTAGCTGCCTCACGTTTAGGGGAAACCCAAATTACCTGAGATGGGTTATTCCAATCTTAGTTTGTGCCTATTATAGTTGCACTAATTTCACTATTTGGAGACTCACATGTCTTGTGACATTATTATTTAAACTATTATTATTATTATGGGATTATTCTATCCTTGGATGGGAATGTTAAGTAGGTGTCATATCATGCATCATATTAGGTACTTAAGGATTCAAATGTCATGCATTATTCCATTCCAAATTTATATTATTGTGTGCATTGCCAGTATTGACTATGATTTTTGTGAGTGCCTTTATTATTATATAAGGAAATGTGATAATGTTCCTTGTAGGGATAAAATAAATGGATTTATTAAACTGTCTACATCAATATAAATGGTGTTTTCCCATATAGACTGATGATGACACCTTAAATAACCAATCATTACATTTTTGATTCATGAAACACTTGTTATATGGGATGGAATGTTAGTTTATTTTATTATATGAATTTCAATTATAATTTATGAAGCATGTACTTCTATAAATTAGGAATGGGGATTCATTTGATAAAATCGCTGTACATGACCTATTAAATCCTGATACTATATGTGAGGGTTAATTCACAGTTACATTATGTACCAATCGGAACTTATAAAGAGTATGGGCCTTTATAAATTGGGAATGGTGAATCATCTAACTTTAATTTGATATCTATCTGCATATAAATAAATATGAACTTAAATAAATTTAAAATTTAAATGAAATTGTTTATGGTAAATGGGGATGCCAGTTGAAAATTAAAGGATGTTTTCCTATATACCTTTTAATGTACACTCTATATACCAAAACCTATGATATGTTATATGAGACATTAAACCTGACCTAAATTTAGCAGTAAGCCATATGAAGTGTCTCCTATGATCTGTTATGACCTTCATTATCACCTAGATCTGGATTTAGGAGTATGAATATAGGTGTGGGTTGTTTATAGAAAGGATTTTACTTGTCCTTTCTTGTTATCATTGACTCTACCAGTTACTAAATCTTATTTGAGGCATGAATTTGGAAATTATATATCTATAACACCATGAATTCCTTGATTTGTGCACTAGGATGGTGGTGAAAACCATGATCTATAGGATGTGATCCCTAAGACACCAATATTAACTTCTATAGTTCCACTAGAGGACCACCTGTTGATCATTCATTGGGTTTTGATGCTCAGTTTTGAGATAGTTTTTTTGTGTTTCATGTAGTGTATATAGGGAGCTCCACAACATGCCTCTTCTATAGAAAAGCTGACATAGAAATTCCATCAGCATCATCCTCCCACCTTCTTGGGGGATGGAGTTCCTTAGGCTACTGAGTCTTGTATAGAAGACATGTTATTGATCTTGGAGCACTTAGAGTTTCCTCCAAAGTAGAGGGTCAATATTTCCACCTATATGATTCATGATTCTACCAAGCATTGCTGGGATGTCATCTCTCAGGTTGATTTCTATTAGGGTATGATATGGGTGGACTTCCAAAAATACTTCTATGACTACATATTTATATAGAAATTGAGAGTGTACTAAATAGAGAATTTATGCACCTACAATAGGTTACTATGTCTGTGACAGAGTATTCATCTCGTTTTACTGATATTTAGTGTTTTTCACCAACACTGACTGGTGATGAATCAATGACTATGAGATGGGTTGTGGATGGGATTGGGTATGACTTATGATCATAGGTGAATGTTTTTTGGTTGAAAACTATTTAGGATATAGTGAATAAGGACCTCATTATAGATTATAACCTAAGGGAAGCTAGAAATGTGAGTTAGGGAATTTCAACATCGAGACAGGGAGACAATTTGTACAATGGAAGGAAATTTCACTTCGAGTCTTCTCATAGAAGTAGTGCTAGCTAGATAGAATACACTAACAATTACTTGGTATGCCTCTAGTGTGTTAGTATATTATATAAGAATCCTCTATGTATGAGGAAACTGATAGAGTGCCTGGCTTGTGGTAGGATATGTTACTTACAATGTTTCTACTAAATTTTCCCTCCAGTACCTATTTAAAAGGGATCTGTATCAAAACCAAATTTAGGTATAGGATTTATAGCTCCATGTTATGATGATAACTAGTTTACTACTAGCTAATCAGGCTGAGGAGGTGGTCATGGTCGAGGTAGTCCGACCTTATAGGTTTAACACCAACATAGAGAACCTACTTGGGTTAGTCAGGCCATATATCAGGGCCATAGATCTGGCCACATATATATATATATATAGTTTATCTAAATCTTGATGAGTAAGTCTTAGTCCTTATATAGTATGTGGTACTATTCTAATAACATATACTTTAGTTTCTACCTTTTTTGAAATAGGTACTTCACACTCTTTTATATCTACAAAAATTATTGAAACTTTGAGCCTAGAGATGGAGTAATTATATGAAATCTTGACTCTCAATACACCATTAGGGGTCCATTTGGAGAGTGTACTATAGTGCAAGGAATTCCCCCTTATGATAGGTGGGTACTGATTCTTGTGGAATTTCTTTTTTACTCAAGATGAGAGGTTTCAATTTCATTCTCAGGATGGAATGGTTGGTTTTATACCATGATCATATTGGTTACTATCACCTGAGGGTATCCTTTATATCATGTGAGGGTTATACCTATGTTCATAAGGGTGAATGGGATGTCTAGGAAAGTCAATCTAGACCCAAGAATCTTGTATTGGGAAAATTGATAGCCAAGATAACTATCCTCTTCATGAGACATTTGGGAATGAAGTGTATGGAATTACCTTCCATAGTTGATTGTTATAGGGAAATCTTCCCTAAAAAATTATATGGATTACATCCTATGAGATATGTAGAGTACACCATTTATATAGTGTCAGGAGTAGCACAAATGTCCATTCCTCTCTATAGAATGACACCTACATATCTTTAAGAACTCAATAAATAGTTAGAAGACTTTTAAGTAAATGGTATTATATAACCCAATAATTTTCCATGGGCTTGACACATACTTTTCACCAAGAATATGAATGGTACCCTCAAGTTGTGCATGTATTATCATAGGTTTAAAAAACATATGATTAAGAACCAATATCCATTGACTTGTATAGGCAACCTCTTCGACTAGATCTGAGGAGTGATAAGTTTCGCAAAGATCTATTTGAGTTCATGCCATCATCTGGTGCATGTGATACCATCATATATACTGTGTATGGACTTTCATAGCAGATATGGATTATATGAGTACCTAGTTATGTCGTTTGGCCTTATGAACAAACTATTAGTTTTCATGGATTTGTTGAATTAGTTTTCATCCCTATTTTGATTCATTTGTGGTAGTTTTTTTGGATGAAATATTAGTGTATTCTCATACCCGAAATGATTATGCTAAACATATTCATATCATGATGAATACACTAAGAGATAACCAAAAATATGATAAGTTTACCAAATGTCACTTTTGGATAGATAAGGTTCACTTATTGGGTTATATTATTTCAAAGTCCAGAGTGTCTATTGACCCAGAGAAGGTGAGAACAGATGTTTCCTAGGATCATCCCAAGGATATATTTAACACATGTAGTTTCTTGGGGCTCTCTAGTTATTAAAAGAATTTAATTTAGGTCTTCTCACACCTATAAATGCCTCTTATGGGATTGAATAAAAAGGGTGTGAAGTTATTATGATCCGAATCCTAAAAGACAACCTTTCATGAGTTTAAGGAAAGACTGACTTCATCACCGATCCTGATTCTTCCAAATTTGAAAAGAAGCTATATAGTTTATTATAATTCTTCAAGAATTATACTAGGAGAATTTATGATGTAGGGAGATCAAGTTGTATCATATGGGTCCTACTACCTATGACCTCATGAGAAGAATTACCCTATACATGACCTTGATCTAGTATCCGTGGTTTATGATTTATGTTGGTGGAAGTATTATCTATTAGGAGAATAGTTCATTGTTTACACAAACCATAAAAGTATCAAGTACATTTCCATATAGTGATATATGAATATCAAGAAACATAGGTGGGTTGATTATCTTTATTCATTTGATTTTGAGATTGATTATACACCCAAAAAGTGAAATTCATTAGCCGATGACTTGATCTGGAAGACTCAGACATAGGATAGGCCATCCAAGAGTCCAGTAGTGGGTGGTAGTTGATGGCCCTATTTTCTAAGATAAACCAAGAGGTTCATAAATACCATGGGAAGCTTGTTTTTGAAACTTTAATAGTGAAACACTCCCTTCTAGAATTGGTGAAGATGATATAACTATCTAATCCAAAAGGGATAGTCCTAAGGGAAAGTGTTTTAGGTCATAACCCACCCCCAGGTTGGGTTATCTATGAGGAGAAGATTTTTCACTTTCATGGATGTATTTAGATTCATTTAGACATTGAGTAATAGTTAATGTGGGAATCTCATGACTCTATTTAAGTAGTACACCCTGGGTTTACCAAGATGTACTGAGACATATGTCATCAGTATTGGTGGCTTGGTATAAAGAGGTAGAATATAGGTTTTATCACACAATTATTTTCCTATCAATAGGTGAAAGCTATGAACTAGTGGCCCACATGACTTCTACATCCCCTGTCCATTTTTGATTTAAAATGGGATGACATCACTATAGACTTTGTGATAGGTTTTTTGAGATCCCCTCAAGGTAGTGATGCAATATTGGTGTTCATAGATAGGTTGACCAAGGTCTCACACTTTCTATATATCTGAGAGGATTTATTAGTTGTTGAGCTTGGAAGTATTTATATTTAGAAAATTATACAAGTTCATGGTGTTCCCCATTTCATAATATCAGAAATAGATTCTCATTTTACATCACAGTTCTGTCAAGGTTTGAAAAAGGAATTGGGTTCATAGATGCTTTTGAGTACAACATATTACCCTCATACCAACAGGCAATTTGAGTGAATGATATGGGTGTAAGAGGACATGAATCGAGCATGTGTCCTTGATTTCAGAGGTTTATGGGAGAAAAATATACCTATAGTTTAGTTTTACTATAATAATATATTTCAATAAATTATTTAGATGGATAAGTACAAGGCTCTATATGGTAGGCCATGCTGTTCACCTTTGTGCTGGTTATAGGTAGGCGATGCAGTATTACTGGGTCCTCATATCATTCAAGAGACTTTAGAGTCAGTACAAATGATTCATAAACGTATGTATATATCTCATTATAGGAAGAGATATTATATCAATCATCACCGTTGACCTCTAGAGTTTGAGGTGGGACATCAATCCTTTCTGACAGTTTCGCCTAGATTGGGTCATAGATGGATTCATAGACATAGAACACTATTTCCTCATTATGCCAAGCCTTTTAAGACTGTGGAGAGAGTTGGAATGATATCCTGTTGATTAGATTTACCTCATAGGTACCAGGACATGAAATTCATATTCCATATATCAAACCTTTTCCTTTATCATTCTGACCCATCTCATTTGTTTGATCCAGAAGACATTAAGCTAGTGGTGGATGCATAATTTAAAGAGTATTCAATATGTGTTGTTGATCAGAGCACAAAGGATCTATAGAGTAGGACAGTTCCCATGATATGGGTTCTCTGGTAGCACAAACATGTGTAGGATGAGACCTGGGAGTGAGATGATGATGTACGTGCTCAGTGGATGAAAATTTTCTTAGATGATGTTTTACCACCCTCAGAAGGGAAACTCAGGGACTAGTTGCATTAAGAAGGGGAGGTTGTAACGTCCTAGATTTCAAATGAGGTATAATTTTTTTTTAATTCCATTTAAATCCTTATATTCATCCTTATAAATATTTCCTATGGTTAAAGGAATAATTCAAAAGTGTCTGGGGCTTGTTCGGAGTCTAGATCTCCGGATTTTGGAGGAAACAATTGATTTGTACAGTTAGTATAAACATTTTAGACTTGTCCACATAGTTAGAAAAACCATGTGGGGTACTACAAGGATCCTCATAGGGGAGTTCAAAAGATATGAATTATTTTTTAACTATGCACTGCAGCCCATGTGGGGTGTGTTCCCTGGGTAGAGGGGGATACATGGGTAGAGCACGATTAGACAAACCATGCTCATCTCACTTTACATTCCACTATCCTTGGAAAGTATTTGGCACACCATTTGTTCATGGTTTTGGAAACCATGTGACCAAAACATGAGCATCTTTAAATTTTGGAAAAAATGACATTTTCCCCTCTCTATTTATAACTCACCCCTATTTTTCTTCCATCACCCATGCATAGTATCCCTCACCCATGTGAGCACTTATCCTCAATACTAAGCTATGATTTTCATTATATTATCCATCCAAGCTTGGAATCAACCACCATTAATCTCATTGGACCCCTCCCGGTAAGATCTCCACTCCCATTCCTTCCTATCATCATTTATCTCTCCATAACCTACACTATTTTGATGCAAGCTCATATGCCCTATTTTTTGGGTTCTCATTTAATCATCTTATTTCTCCCATTCTATCTTGATTCAAGAGAAAAAATTGGGTGAGGATAGTTCTATAGGCATAAGGTTGGTAGTCTATTCATTTCCCCCCTAAAGTTTCATTACATAATATTATGCACTTTCTACCACGCAACATACTTCTCTGGTGATACCTCCTAAATACCTAATCAATTTAATTTAATGATCTCCCATGATTAGCAAAGAACTATCTTCTTAATGCGAGACACCCCTTGGGTAAAAATTTACCTAAAGTCCACGACACCTATTCCTTGAATGGATTTCACCCTTCAATGGGTATGTTGAGTGATTATTTATTTATATTTGTAACATGAATTGATTTAATTAAAAGGAAATGGTGGTCCATGTGTTAGGCCCTCATCCCTTATGCCATAACTTGTTTTGACTGAACTAAATGAGTTGGATGACATGATTAAAATTCCTTGTTAAGTTGTTTTAGTTCTTAATAGATAAACCATACCTTTATAACATGTTTAGGGCGATACAAGGGTCTATAATTAAGGAAAACTTGTATGAACTCACTGTGATTTATAATTAAAATGTTTTACATGAATTTAAATACACTAAGAGTGATACTTGGTTTCCTTATAAGAATACCTTGGGTAGGCTCACCAGATAGATTAATTGTTTACCCATGAATGATCCCAGTTACCTAGGGGAGTTACCTTAGATGGGCTCAGTGGTAGGTATTGTTTTACCATGCCATGAGAGATACTTAGTCCCCTATATGGTATACCTGGAACAAGCACATAGGGTCATGCATTACACTATGCTGAGAGTGATACTTTGGATTTCGATTATAGATCACCTTGAACATACTTTTATAGTGATGGGTATTTATATATATCCTAGATAAATACTTAGGATTACTTTTATGGATTGACTTTTAAGGCTTAAGATTTCTTTTATTAAATTATAAGAATTAATAACTATTATCCTAGGGACGCATTTGCTGAGCCAAATAATATGCTTGAGCTTGATCAATTTTTGATAATTGATTTATGATGACCCATATTATACCTATACAGGTTGACCATGGTTCAAAGATATCCATATTAATCCAAAGTATGTAATATTGGTTGGGGGCCCCATGAGGAACTCGTTCCGATGTGATTTATTTATTTATTTATTATTTTCCATTTACCTGCACACTGATCATTTTATATGGAAAAAATGAATAGTTCTTTACATCATTGATGGTGACCTACTAATTATATCTCAATCCTGATTCAGGAAACCTATGATAAATGAACATACCTCATGACTGTAAGTATAGACAAAGGGAAGCTCCTAGCTTCTAATGTTGTATTTTCAGTACTAGGATGGAGTATAAGAGTAGAGGACCAAGCCTATTATTGTGATTCTAGTGGAGGAAGATTTTGGTATTTTTATCTTTTTTTATCATGTTTTATATGCCTATAACCCTATATCCTATGTAATTTTATTTTGGTATGACATCATGGCATGATCACCAATTTTTGTATTTGATATTGATTTAGCTTCCACCAGTTGGTTATATTGGATGATTTATTATTATTCCTCTGCTCCTTATTTATCACTATTTACACCAATTAACATTTATTATTTACTGCTGTGTTACAATCTTATTAATAGTTAATAGAATCCACAAATACACACCCTAGGACCTCACCACTAGTCAGCAGCCTTTGGTGTATGGGGAAGTGCACTCGAGGTATTGTGGATAACTGGCTAGGGGAACCACTTAGTGGATGATGGGTTATGATTCTAGAGATAGAGTGTTTCTTCACATATCACCATGGAAGAGAGTCATGAGATTCATGAAGAAGGGAAATCTATAACCCAAGTACATCATCTCCTTTGATATTCTCAATCACATAAAAGTTATGGATTTTTGACTAGCACTCCCACCAACCCTTTCTCAAGTACACAATGTATTCCACTTGTCCCTCTTGATAAAGTATATACTATATCCCTTACATTTACTGAATTAAAAGGTGGTATATTTGGAAAATTATCTCTATTATAAGGAGAAACCAATAAAGATCTTGGACCATCTATATAAATTTCTAGGCAACATGATGACTCACCTAGTCAAAAAGCTATAGTAGAACCATAAATGTGAAGAAGCAACTTGAGAACTGGAGAAAGTAATGAAGTAGAAGTACCCTCACATGTTTTCAGATTAATATCTAATAAAAAATTTCATTTTTGAAATTTTTTAAGGTGGATAATGTAACACCTTGATCTTTATTTAAATTAATCTATATTGATAGCACATGCGACACACAACACCAATTTTTAACAAACCTCAATATATTATTAATATTATTATTTAAAAATGACCATTATAACCTAGTAGTTAAATTAAGTGGTATGAATTGTAATACACATTTTAAAAATTAATTATAAAGTATAAATAAAATATATTAATAAATAAATACTTAATTTTTGGTAAATTCATTATAGGCTTTGAAAATGTTTTTTTCTCAAAAAAATATTTTTTAATTTTTTTTGTGAAAAAATTATAAAATTAAAATTTTCCAGTTTCAGAAAATTTATTTGAAAAAATTAAATTAATTTTTTTGAATCAACATGTCAATATTATATTAAGATTAATTTTTTATATTTTTCTAAAATGTTTAGTTTTTTAATGAATAGTGTAAAATATTAGGTTTTATTGAAAACTGCCTTTTCATTTAAATAATTTACAATGTTATATTTTGTTTAAATTTTTTTAAGTAAAATTAGTTCAATTATGTTATAATTAATCCAATTTATTTCATCTTAATCAATTTCATGTTGAATTTTGATATAAAATATTTTTATACTCATGAATTTTTTTTTCTTTGGAAAACCATTTTTTCGTCGCGTCAATGGGTTTAATTTTAAACTTAATTATGAAACTTATATAAATTTAATTTGTAAAAATGGATTAAATATTTTTAATAATAATAATTAATATTATATAATAAGTCAAACTTAGTTTTTTTTCATAATTAATAGTAAAAACAGTAAAAATTAATTACCACGGTAAAGGTGAAAACAAGTTTATTGGGGGTTTAACCTAAGAATATAAGAGATAATATGAACCAAAAACTTGTAAAAATACTATTTATAGATATATTTAGATATTATATCATCTAATTCTTGAAAATGATCAATTTATTAGCCTTATTTCATGTGTAAAATGTGGGTATAACTTTTTCTTTTAAAAAATTCCAAGTGTGTCCTCTCCACCACTTATAAAAGGGTACCCACTCTCCTTTCCTATTTAAAATAATAAAGAATTTTGGTTTGTACAAGGACTACCAAAATTCATTAATTAATTCTTTAAATACATTTTTAGTTTTTTTGATCATAAATACAATCTAGGGAGGCTTTAGGTATAATCCTAAAGAGGTGATCCAAAGAAGAGGTATTATTCTTAACCAGGCATATTTCTTTTATTTATTCTTATACCTACTTAAAATATCAATCATTAATATTGAAATAATAATATAAGTATATAAATTATAATAATATTATATTATGTTAATTACATAACTTAAATACATATCCACTTCCATCAAATGGGAAACAAAACCATTGTTCGTGTGTATGACGAACTACCACCTCACAAACTGATGTAATTTGTTTTCTGTCATCATCTATAACATCTATTCATGATGATGTATTTATTTTTTATATATTATTAATTAAATATTAATAATTATTTAAATTTAATCTACCATATACCTTCTTACCTTACATCCATTGAAAAAAGATAACGTCGTTCATGTGTACACCAGACTACCCCCTCACGAAGCGATGTAATGAGTTTTTTATTACCATGTGACATGGATGGTATATTTAAGTATATTTAAAGAAATAATATTATTTTTATTATATAATTATCAATATTAAAAGATAAAAAACACTTATCTTCTTTCCATTATGATCATTGAAAAATGAAAACGTTACACATGAGTATATATGATCTACCATCTCCATGATTGTAACTTAGTTCATTTTTCATACCCATAGCTCATAGTTGTTTTTAAAAGTATAATTTATGTATAAAACTTATAATTATTTCATGATTATTATTCTGGATATTATTAAATAATAATCTCTTTTACCTTAGTCAATTTTCCAAGGTGATTTTGAATATATGAGCCCAACATTATCAAAATGTCCTACTTGAACCTAAATGATTAAGTAACTGAATATAAAATGATAATGAATAAAATAAAAATAAAAATAAACTTAAAAATATTTCTTAAATATGTAAATAATTAACATAATTTTATTATTTATTAATATAAATAACGCATGTGACAAATCAGGATCAAGGTAAGGGATCTCTCTAAACCACTATTTTCTTTGGGTTATGAACATTATCTATATAACTCACTTTATATATATATTTAAAGTTATGAAATGATTGTAAATTACTTATATATTTTTTGAACCAAAGTGTTTTATTTGTTTTAAAAAAAAATTCAATATGTTTTTGGTGAGTTTGGATAAAGTGGTGATACCTATATAATTGTTATGAATCCATCTTATGGCATTGAATGTCACACTTTGACAATTTTCCTTATCCAACATTGATGATTGTTGAAGTGATATTAAGTTAAAAATACATGTTTCATTGTTGAAACTTTTTTACTCTAAAACGATGAATAATATTTTCTATGAACATGTTGATTTTCATGAAGAAGAATTAAAAGACGACCATTGCAAATATTAGTTTACTTGAATATTTAAAGAAGGTATTTTTAGTACTTGGTATTTGGTGATAGAATTTATATGGCTTAAGGGTGGAATTATATTTTATACTTATTATTTTATAAGTATATTTTAATGGGAATTTATAAAAAATTGGGCCATCCCACAAGATAGTGCCCGAGGCCAAGTTTGACCTCAGCATTATGGGACCCAGATGTCAACCATGCTTAAGGAAGCAGCCCAGGCTATACCATGGGTGGTAGAGGAGGCATAATTACTGCTAGGTGTGGGTGTACCCATGTATAATGCCCGTAGATCATGACCGTAGGTTTATAGTTTTGGATAGAATACCGCAAGGTCAAATCCCAGGTGGTGTGTGCGAAGTATTTCCGGTGCTAATCCCGAGTAGCTAGCTTGACGATGTAGAGGAAACACTTGAGTAACAAACTATAGAAACACCGCATGTGAAAATAGATGTGGTATGAGTACTAATGTGATTACTATTCACCAATTTAAGAATATACACATATAATGAGAATCATCCAATCACATAAATATCTACTGTTTGATTTCCCATCCTATGAGTATACAATTTTTTAGATTGTCTTCAACCCTCCCATGAACGAATCCTTTCATGAATGAGGGTTAGTAGAATAAGAAATTGAAAAGGATTTTGACTGCCATATAAGATCAACCAAATTTCATCAAGTTTTTTAAAATAGGCTAAGTGAAAATTACTGAAAAGCATAAAAATTGTTTTCTATCTTGAGTATATAGAAGATGCATGTTATAATGTGGAGGATATTATATTAACTATAAGAATAGTTTGGAGATGGTGAATATAGTACACAAAAAATAAAATTATATACATAATATTAAAAAAGTTTAGTTTTTGGGGAAGAAATATATGAAATAATATCTATGTGGAATATAACATACAAGGTTGGAAAATGAGGCTACTATGCTGTAAATACGCTATGTGAGAAGAAAATATGTGAAAGATGAGTTTGCGTATGAAGAAGACACCATGCGAACCTCTTTGCAGTTGAGGTTTTTTATGTGGATTAATTTTTTTTGATTCTTATTAGTGGATGAAAATTCTAAATGAAGATGCATGTTATATGAATATGAACAATTCTATGCGAAAAAATACCATATATGATAGAAAATGGTCTGCGGTGGTGTTTGCGGTGAATAGCGGACATGATGCTTTGTAGTGAAAGTTACAGTATGCAGATATGCATACTGTTTGCAATTCATTCATGAAGAACCCAAGGATGGGTACATAAATTCTATGTAGAGATGAAAGTTATGATAATGAAAATTCTATGCAACCATAGATGAAAAAAAATGTTTTCGAAGATGAGAAAACTAGTACACAGTGAAGCTGCTATGCGGATGAGCACTATGTGATGATGAGTTTTTAGAAAATGATTTGTGTGACATGATCTATGAAAATTATTTTGAATGATATATGGACCAATACAACTTTTTGGTTAATATTCTTTGTGGTGAACATGTTATGAGGAGGCTAATATGTTCTCTGGAGATAAGAGTCATATTTTTTAGTATCGCATAACAATCAAAATTCTTGGGACATTTTTTAGAATTATTTTGAATTAATTTCTTGATTATTCTATGAACTATTTCATATAAATTATGGGTTTATTCCTATATTAATAGTGAGCACTGAATTAGAGAGAAAATATTTTTTTTGAGAAAATTATTTTTCACTCGTAGTGTAGATATCATTTTGTGGAGTAGTAAAGTTTTTTACAGATAGTATGTAGAAACATAAATGTTTCATGTAATAATAATTTAATGTACATAATGATTATTTATTATACTATATAATAAGAATATAGTTGATAAGTCAAAAGCAAAAATTTGAGGAAGAACCATTTTATTGATGATATTCAGAAAGTGAGAATATGATATTTTATTTATCTATAAGGCTCAAAAGAACTATCTTCATCAATTGTTGCAGAAGTAGCCAACATTTGGAAGTGATTTTTCTTACATTTTTTGTAATCATTTTTTTAGGAAGTGTAAAAATATTGTTTCAGTGGGGCTTTGAAAATCATAGTGTGACTCTATTCTAGTAAAGACATGTATGTTGTAACTGATTGTGATTATAGTAGAGAATATATGATTGGGGAGTCTAAACAATCACTACAAGGAGTAGGATTACATTGAAAATGAACCTTGTAAAAATATTGTTTTCCTATTTTATTTATTTTTTACTATATTCAGGAGAGTTTGAGTAATCATAAGACTGTATTAGATCCTAACAGGTCAATAGAGTTTAATTCCAAAAGAAATAAAAATCATAAAAAATCACCACTGATATAAGAAACCAGACCTTCTTTTCAAGTATGGGTTTTTCTTTTCTGGTGTTTTTATAAAAAGAGTAGAATTTGGAAATTTAAGGAGTACAAGCCGTGTATTTAGGAGTACATGCCATGTACCCGGTTTCCATGGGTGACCGTGTACTGGCCATGTAATGGCTGAGTACGTGGCCATGTAATGGACGAGTACATGTCCATGTGGGGTGACCTGGAGACCACCTAAAGTGGCACCTGGTAAAGGTATATACACGCTATGTACTTTTAAAAGATACACAATGTACTTTTCTTTTTAATTGTTAAATCGGTCCGGGGTTGCCTCTAATTCGCAGAAATGCCTTCTTCTCGACTCGTCTCATCCAGGAGTGACCATAGGGCACGATTCTTCTCTGAGCCCCCAATCAACCATCCATTCTCCGAATCAACTACCATTGATTTCATTGGAATCACCACAGTGATTTCTTCCTTCTTCTAGAGCCTTGTTCCTAGATTTCTCCTCTTTCATGAGATATCCTTGGTTGAACATTTTAGTCATTTTTGTAGATCTACACCGTTATAGGCCTATTCAAGGGACGACGCTGAAGTATATCAATCGTACAATGCCGAGGTAGGTGGTTTGTTCCTTTAATTATATTTTATTTGAGTTATATATGAAAAAGTTCTCAATACCCTCGTTTATGGTATTGCGTGTTTAGGGAATTTAACCATGTTAATGCCTGCTATTATTTGATTGTTTGAGTTAGGGATATGGTTTTTTAATAAAGTTATTTTCTATTATATAGATGTGTTTTTCCATGTATGATTTTGATATTGTCCATTGGGTCTAGAATTTTCTGTTAGGCTGCTTTGTTTTCTATGCCTAGTGCTGTTATGATGGAGTGATATTATCTGACATGATTGTGTTTTGCTTTATAGCTATTAACCAAGTAGTACTTTGTGGTTTACTTTGGCTATCACTACTACAACCTGGACCTTTATCAGAGCTAAAAACCAGCATTAACAGTGCTAGAAAAGTGCTGTTAATGCCGGTGTAGATAAAGGGGGGGGGGGTCCCCTTTATCTGCGCTCTGAGAAGCGCTGATATTGGAGAACTTTATCAGCACTAAAAAAAGCGCTGATAAAGGACCCCCTTTATCAGCACCTTTTTTAGCGGTGATAAAGGTCTCCTATATGGGCACTAGTTGGAGTGCTGATAAAGGGTTCCTTTATCAGCGCTCCTCTAGCGCTGTTAAAGGTGTCCTTTATCAGTGCTCAAAAAAGTGCTGATAAAGGCACCATCGCTTGAACCTACAAAATAGAACCTGCACACCTGCACACCAGAATACCTGCACAAAGTAGCACATGCAAACCTGCACACAATATCACCCGCACACAATATTTTGATCGACAACGGTATATACATTTACTTAACATCATGAATACAAAAAAACACATTGCTATATACATTTCAAACATTGTTTTACATGGTTACAATTACAATTATTCAACAACAGTTACAAACATTCATGTTTCATCCTTTGATACCCATGATCTGCTCTTGACGGTATTTGTTGCCGAACAAAGCATCCGAACTCAAGGAAAAAAATTCACCTATATAAGAAAACAAATATTATGTTAGTAATGCAATAATGAAAGAAATTAAAACAGTAATATGAAAGAATACATTAATATGGAAATGTGAAACCAAAATATGAAATTTTAAACTCAAATGTTTTTATTATCGTAACAATGAAAGGGAATAATGTAAAATCAATATGTTTTTGATTGATTTATCTCATTTAATAAATACTGATTCTTTATCTAAATCTTTACCGGTCACACTGTGCATTAGATTGAGGTGTGGTTGATTTGTACACGTCACAAATGACTCATGGATCATTGTAATAAATTTTCAAAACAATCCAAACGCATTTGCTCGGTATTCCGTATGTCAGTAGTGTTGTTTTCTAAAGTTTATGTCATTTTCAAACTGATATCAGACACTTTTAGCCATACCGGTCACACCGTACATTGGATTGAGGTGCGATCGATTCGTAAATGTCACAAATGACTCATGGATCATTTTTCTAAAGTATCAAAACAATACGAACTCATTTTCTCGGTATTTCATATGTCATTAGTGTTGTTTTATAGAGTTTATCTCAATTTGAAACTGATATCAGACACTTTTAGCCATACTGGTCACACTGTGCGTCAGATTGAGGTGAGGTCGTTTCATACACATCAAAAATGATTCATGGATCATTTTCCTACAGTATAAAAACAATCCGAACGCATTTACTCAGTATTACGTATGTCAGTAGTGTTGTTTTCCAAAGTTTATCTCAATTTGAAACTGATATCAGAAACTTTTATCCATACCGGTCACATAATGCATCGGATTAAGGTGCAGTCGATTATTACACGTCAAAAATGATTCATGGATCATTGTCCAAAATTATCAAAACAATCTGAAAGCGTTTTCTCGGTATTCTGTATGTCAGTAGTGTTGTTTTCCAAAGTTTATCTCAGTTTGAAACTAATATCAGACACTTTTAGCCATACCGGTCACACTGTGTGTCAGATTAAGGTGCGGTTGATTCTTACACGTCACAAATGACTCATGGATTGTTTTCCTAAAGTTTCAAAATAATCAGAATACATTTTCTCGGTATTCCGTATGTCATTAGTGTTGTTTTCTAAAGTTTATGTCATTTTCAAATTGATATCAGAAACTTTTAGCCATACCGGTCACACCGTGCGTCGGATTGAGGTGTGGTTGATTCTTATACATCACAAATGACTCATATATCATTTTACGAAAGTATCAAAACAATCCAAACATGTTTGATCGGTATTCCATATGTCATTAGTGTTGTTTTCTAAAGTTTATCTCAATTTGAAACTGATATCAGACACTTTTAGCCATACCGGTCACACTGTGCATTGTATTGAGGTGCGGTTGATTCATACACATCAAAAATGATTCATGGATTGTTTTCCTAAAGTATCAAAATAATCTGAACCCATTTTCTCGGTATTCCGTATGTCAGTAGTGTTGTTTTCTAAAGTTTATCTCAATTTGAAACTGATATCAGACACTTTTAGCCATACCGGTCACACCGTGCATCGGATTGAGGTTTAGATGATTTTTACACATCAAAAATTATTCATGGATCATTTTACTAAAGTATAAAAACAATTAGAACGCGTTTGCTTGGTATTCTATATGTCAGTAGTGTTGTTTTCCAAAGTTTATCTCAATTTGAAACTAATATCAGTCAATTTAGCCATACCGGTCACACCGTGCGTCTGATTGAGATGCGTTCAATTCTTACACATAAAAAATGACTCATGGATCGTTTTACTAAAGTATAAAAACAATCCAAACACATTTTCTTGGTATTCCGTATGTCAGTAGTGTTGTTTTCTAAAGTTTATGTCATTTTCAAACTGATATCAGACACTTTTAGCCATACCAGTCACACCGTGCATTGGATTGAGGTGAGGTTGATTCGTACACATCAAAAATGACTCATGGATCATTTTCCTAAAGTATCAAAACAATCTGAATGCGTTTTCTCGGTATTCCGTGTGTCATTAGTGTTGTTTTCTAAAGTTTATCTCAATTTGAAACTGATATCAGACACTTTTAGCCATACCGGTCACACCGTACATTAGATTGAGGTGCGGTTAATTCATACACGTCAAAAATGATTCATGGATCATTTTAATGAAGTATAAAAACAATACAAACACATTTTATTGGTATTCCATATGTCAGTAGTGTTGTTTTCCAAAGTTTATCTCAATTTAAAACTGATATCAGACACTTTTAGCCATACCGGTCACACCATGCATCGGATTGAGGTGAGGTCGATTCTTACACATCACAAATGATTCATGGATCGTTTTACTAAAGTATTAAAACAATATGAATGCATTTTCCCAGTATTATTTATGTCAGTAGTGTTGTTTTGCAAAGTTTATCTCAATTTGAAACTGATATCAGACACTATTAGCCATACCGGTCACACTATGCGTCGGATTGAGGTGCAGTTGATTATTACACATCAAAAATGACTCATGGATCATTTTCTTAAAGTTTTAAAACAATAAAAATGTGTTTTATCGGTATTCCGTATGTCAGTAGTGTTGTTTTCTATAGTTTATGTCATTTTCAAACTGATATTAGATACTTTTAGCCATACCGGTCACACCGTGCGTCGGATTGAGGTGTGGTTGATTCTTACACGTCAAAAATGACTCATGGATAATTGTACTAAAGTATCAAAACAATCCAAATGCATTTTCTCGGTATTCCATATGTCATTAGTGTTGTTTTCTAAAGTTTATCTCAATTTGAAACTGATATCAGACAGTTTTAGCCATACCGGTCACACCATATGTCGGATTGAGGTGAGGTAAATTTGTACATGTCACAAATGATTCATGGATAGTTGTCCTAAAGTATAAAAATAATCTGAATACATTTTCTCAGTATTCCATATGTCAGTATTGTTGTTTTCAAAAGTTTATCTCAATTTGAAACTGATATCAGAGACTTTTCTCTATATCAGTCACAACGTGCGTCGGATTGAGGTGCGGTTGATTTTTACATGTCAAAAATGATTCATGGATCATTGTACTAAAGTATCAAAACAATCGAAACATGTTTTCTCGATATTCTGTATGTCAGTAGTGTTGTTTTCCAAATTTATCTCAATTTGAAACTGATATCAGACACTTTTAGCCATACCGGTCACACCGTGCGTCGAATTGAGGTGCAGTAAATGACTAATGGATCGTTTTCCTAAAGTATCAAAATAATCCCAACATGTTTTCTTAGTATTCTGTATGTCGGTAGTGTTATTTTCTAAAGTTTATCTCAATTTGAAACTGATGTCAGATACTATTAGTCATACTGGTCACACTGTGAGTCAGATTGAGGTGAGGTCGATTCGTACATGTCAAAGATGACTAATGTATCATTATAGTAAAGTATCAAAACAATCCAAATGAATTTTCTTAGTATTCCGTATGTCAGTAGTGTTGTTTTCTAAAGTTTATCTCAATTTGAAACTGATATCCGACACTATTAGCCATGCCGGTCACACCGTGCATCGGATTGAGGTGCGGTTGATTCGTACACATCAAAAATGACTCATGTATTGTTGGAATAAAGTATAAAAACAATCTGAACACGTTTTCTTGGTATTCCGTATGTCAGTAGTGTTGTTTTCTAAAGTTTATCTCAATTTGAAACTGATATCAGACACTATTAGCCATACCGGTCACACCATATGTCGGATTGAGGTGCGGTCAATTTGTACACGTCACAAATGACTAATGGATCATTTTACTAAAGTATCAAAACAATCCGAACACATTTTCATAGTATTCCATATTTCATTAGTGTTGTTTTCTAAAGTTTATCTCAATTTGAAACTGATATTAGACACTATTAGCCATACCGGTCACATAGTGCGTCAGATTGAGGTGCGGTCAATTCGTACACATCAAAAATGACTCATGGATCGTTGTCCTAAAGTATCAAAAAAATATGAATGTGTTTGATCGGTATTCTGTATGTTAGTAGTATTGTTTTCAAAAGTTTATCTCAATTTGAAACTAATATCAGACACGTTTAGCCATACCGATCACACCATGCGCCGGATTGAAGTGTGGTCAATTTGTACATGTCAAAAATGACTCAAGGATCATTTTCCTAAAGTATCAAAACAATCCAAATGTGTTTGATCAGTTTGCTGTATGTCACTTGTGTTGTTTTTTAAAGTTTATCTCAATTTGAAACTGATATCAGACACTATTATCCATACCAATCACACCGTGTGTCGGATTGAGGAGCGGTCGATTCATACACATCAAAAATGACTATGGACCATTTTTCTAAAGTATCAAAACAATCCAAATGCATTTTCTCAGTATTCCGTATGTCAGTAGTGTTGTTTTCTAAAGTTTATCTCAATTTGAAACTAATATCAGATACGTTTAGTCATACCGGTCACACCATGTGTCAGATTGAGGTGAGGTTGATTCTTACACGTCAAAAATGACTTAGGGATCATTGTCCTAAAGTATAAAAACAATCGGAACATGTTTTCTCAGTTTGTCGTATGTCACTTATGTTGTTTTCTAAAGTTATGTCAATTTCAAACTGAGTAGTAGGAATTCACTAATCTAAGGATATGAAACATAAGAAAGGGAGATAATAGATGCTCAATAAGTGTAAAGGGAGATATAAATGACCATATAAAGATAACATAAGTATTAGTAATTCACCTTCATTTTTTTATTTGTTTACATTCTTCCATTAGGTACGCTGCCCATTCGTTTCTAAACACATTTATATCATCTTCTGAATAGGAGTTTTTGCGACAGTCATAGTAGTACTGAAAAAATCCAAATACACAAAGGATTAATAATTATTTTAAATTAATTAGTAATTATTTTCAAAAATACCTCTTCAGGGATGCTAGTTTGTTCATGAAATATGATCTCTTTCATAAATTTACAAACATAATAACCGCAGTCCTTGTCGTTTGTTTGTTTCAGACACTACAAAAACATCGAGAAAAATAAGTAATTTGATTTGATATATATTTGGATAGTGAAATATAATTATATATACCCAGATACTTCTCCATTTGTAGATCTTGTGGGCATTGTCTTCCTTATGCCCTGGATTCATTCCGGCCTTTAGACGATATTCATACACCACCCTATCATAAAAAAATCCTCATTAAAAGATAATATAAATTATATAACTAGATATTTAGTTATAAAATGTTGTATCTAGTGTATTACAAATTGAAAATCGCCATCATCTGTGGTCGGTTAGTTGGATATCCATGTAGTGAATCTAGAAAATAAATCTTTAGAGTATCCAAATTAACTGCAATGAGCATCCAATGTTCCCTAAAAACACAAAAAGAAATAAGTACTGATAGAAATGAAAATATAATTGATATGATTAAAATGTAGAGTTTTACCCCTGCAAAATTTGTATTAAAAAGAGTCTGTCAGTCATAATTCTTCTTTGAAACGTTCTGAGCAGATTTGACATTAATTCAGCCTAAAAATCAGAATCTATTTCTTCTCATTGTGTAGAAATCGTGTGAGGACTAACGAGTTCAAATTTGTATTCATGGGAAAATCCCTTAAATTGTTTTTCATATATACGCCTGTGAAAAATATGAGATGTATTTAGCCATAATTATCAAAGTATATCAGCTTCTGTAAAATCAAATCATGAAAACATACATCATGTATACATTTATAACTGAGCCGCCTAGCCAGTCGTATGTGATGATCTCAGAAACAACATCTACACTAACGAAATCTAATGTATCCTCTCCGTACATATCTTTTTCACAAACAATTGTATGAATCTTTCCATCTTTCATTTTCATATCCACATAATCTTGTGATGATATTAAATGTGGATATAGAACGGGTGGGGTGAACGCGCTCTCAGTAGATCGTTTTAATCGGTTGGTTGATCCAATGTTGGAGCCGCTCTTTCATTTTAACTCCTCCATTTTGTCCTTCTATAATAACATTAATCAGTTCAAACATTTTCTAATTTAATGATAAAGGTTCTACTTGAAAAATGAATTGGAAATGAATACCTCCTAGTCGACATATTTTTTACAAGATTCGACGGCCATG
Organism: Viscum album; assembly: GCA_963277665.1. Classification (NCBI taxonomy): domain Eukaryota; kingdom Viridiplantae; phylum Streptophyta; class Magnoliopsida; order Santalales; family Viscaceae; genus Viscum; species Viscum album. The sequence continues at coordinate 1,555,093,096 of OY728141.1, forward strand.
CAATGAATGTTCCAACAGCTTTTTCCACCATATGAATGTCGTCATCATCATTTGGTATGGGTATCTCGGTGCTCGAATCATGAGCTATGTTAATCGACACTTTTAAATGACCGGTTGGAAGTGGTCTGGAGTGTAGCGTGTCATTCTGCATATTGAACATCGTAGCCCTCGCTACAAGGCGATGGGTGGGAGTTGACAGATATAAATCACAGTCATTTTCACCCTATAGAATATCATTACATGAAAGGTATCAGTGTCTATGTGATTCACATTTCTCAGAAATGAATATTAGAACATTGATTACCTCGGTTAATTTAGGTCTTTGAGGGGAATGAATCGCCTCAAAGCTGGTGGGGGGTGGATCTTCTCACGCAGGTTGTTCTTGAGTTGTTTGTTCTCTTCGCCTCTCCTCCATAAAACTCTTTAGCATGTCTCCCAGAGTTTGGAATTGTTCTTCAAGGGTATCTACTCTATCTCTCATTACATGCAATTCTTTAGTTTGTTCATCCACTTGTTTTTTTTCTAAAAATATGTCCGGGTTGACACCCCAAAACCCACACCTCTGACGTGGCCATACTGTTCTTCCTGTTTCAAGGCCACTAAAAGTATGTCTGCATCCAGTGCGGGTGTTGTTGATTCCTGTGACTATGTCAAATAGAAAATATGGAAAAATAAGTAATCATCGTTATGTAATAGTGATTTAAAGCAAAACAAGTTTATATTATTTCATACTTACACATGTTTCCCACACTTCTTGTGTGTTTCCATCTATCAGTTTCCCCTCTTTATTAACACGAGCCTCCTTCCATATCACATGGTGTGGAATGGAAGTGACTTGGGATTTTGCTTCATCAATCTCCATATAAACAGAGAAACATGGTTACAGTGTTGTTTTATGTCACATAAAATTATTAAAGTACTTTTAAAATACGTACCAATTGTTTTTCAATTGAAGCGTACCCCAGCCTTGCTTTACGGTAGGGGTACGATGGTTTTGCTACCCGTTCTTTATTTTCAGCACTCAGTTGCTATTTCATAAATAAAAACCTGTCAATCAACGTGATGAATACAAGAAATGTTACACAATGTGTAACCAAACACAATGTACCTAAAAATTATGTTCCGTACGACGGTTGGAAAAAGCATCCCACGTTCCTTGGGATATAAAGTGTGCATAAATAGGATGCGGGTGCGGCTTGATTTTCCCTTTGGCATCTTTCAGATGATGTTTCATTAAAATGGTATGAAAGCCTCTATAAATCCTTCCTACCAGTCTTAAAACATATTCTTTGTGAAAAACATCTACTATAAATGCACTATGCAAGAGATAATGAAGGGTTAGTCCATATTTCAGTATTTTATTTTATTTTATTTTAATAAATTAAATAGATGATATTGTAATGTTACTGTAATCTATTCCCACATTAATGTTTTCATCCCGCTGACAACATGGTGCCACGACTTTACATCAATCGACACTCGTTGTCGAGTGATGATTCCAATGTAGCTACTAAACATGGATTTGTTGGGGTTTACATGCTGGCCTAGTTTATCCTATCCCACCTCAAATTTTATGCCTTTTGCTTTTGCCTTAAGGATTTTGGCTAAAACTGTCAAACTACGGTGCACCTGTTTTTTTTATGTCGCCGGGGTTTCATCGCCTACCATTTCCTCAGTTTCTGCATTATCATTATGTTTCTCCAAAGCGCTAGCATCATCACTGGGACCAGCTGCAACAGGTTGAGAGACCTGTTGTACCTTAGCAATGGGACCAGCTACAATAGGTTGAGAGACCTGTTGTCTCTCAGTAGTGGGACCAGCTGCAACAGGTTGAGAGATGTGCTATGTCTCGAGATTGAGTGCATTAGCAGGTGAATAATTCATTATCTGCAGAACTGGTTGAACATTTAATTTAGATCACATAAAAGCAGTAGCGAACAGATAATAACATAATGTAATAAAATCTATATTACAATAAAAATCAATAACCTGATTATTGAACTCTCTTTTTTTTTAAAGGCTGAAGGGATTTAACCCCTATATCAACTATCCATATCCCTTCATTGTGGTCTCCTCTAATATAAAAAATTTCATCTACATTGGGACCACTGCAAAATGACTGTGAAGTCCTAATGAAAGGGTCATCTTCTATTGAATTTTCATCCGACCCTTCAGCTGTTTTGGTCGATAACAGAACGATTGACCAGTTTCAGTTTGTGGGATCTGGAACATAAAATACTTGCATTGCCTGTGATGCCATTATAAACAGTTCTTCTTTCTCCCCTTCCTTTCAGAAATCAACTTTCACAACTCCCAAATCATCTATTTTAACAGCACTACTGTTATCAACCCACTTGCATTGAAATATCAGAACTTGAAATTCCGTATAATCCAACTCCCATATTTGTTTGAGGATGCCAAATTATGACATATTCGCATAAATTGGATTTCTGTCCTTAGCACCGGAAACATGCATCACTTTAGCCACAAGTGTAACCTCACTATTCTACATGGTACTGTCTTCATCATGTTTATTAGTATAAAATGTATAACCATTAACTACATAAGCACTGTAAGATAATGCATACACACTTGGTCCTTCAGCTAGCCATCGAAGTTGTTCCGAAATTGACTCTGGATTTTCATCTGACTTCTTAAAAATATGATCTCGAAACCATCCTATAAACTGTCGATTATGTGTATCTGATATCCATTTTTCAGACCTAGATGGATTCAAATGCTTAAGATTTTTTTATAGATTTCAACATATGGGTCAACGTCGAAACTGTTATGCAAAACATAAAGGTGGGCCTGCTCCTGATCTATAATACTGATTGTGACAACCTGTCTTCCAGAAATTCCTTCACCCTCAAGCCGCCCAGTGTGACGAGATTTTGGTAAGCCAATGCTTTCCACACCAGACAAGTATTCGGTACAGAATTCAATGGCTTCCTCAACAATATATCGCTCTGCAATACAACCCTCTAGCCGACTTCGATTTTTGACATACCCTTTCAAAATATTCATATATAGTTCAATGGGATACATACATCTGTAATGTACAGGACCACATAGTCGAATCTCTATCACCAAGTGGATCATCAAATGAACCATCATATCAAAAAATGAAGGCCGGAAGAACATTTCTAATTCACATAATATGACGGAAATTTCTTTTTCCATAGCTGGCAATTTCGCCGTGTCTATAACTTTGCTGAATATAGATTTGAAGAAGAAACACAATTTCATTAATGTATGGTAGAAATTCTTGGGAAAAATGAAACTTAAAGCAATTGGAATGAGATTTTGCATCAAAACATGACAGTCATGTGATTTCAGACCTTTTAAATTCAAGTCGCTCATTGACATGAGATTACTGATATTTGACGAATAACCCTCTGGAACCTTTACGTCATTCAAGAAGTTGCAAAACTGATATCTCTCCTACCTGGAAAGAGTGTAAGCAGTAGGAGGAAGAAATGTTCGTTTTTCACCCTTCACTAATGCCAACTCTTCTCGTATTCCCATCTCAACCATGTCCAACCTAGCCTTAATTCCATATTTTGTTTTTCTAGATGTATTTAGCAACGTGCCAATAACACTATCAAATAAATTTTTTTCTACATGCATAACATCAATAAAATGTCTTACATACAAACAATTCCAGTATTTTAATTCAAAAAAAGGATCTCTTTTTCCAACCTATTTTCATAAGGTTTTTCTAAGCCGGTTTACCAAAAGTAGTGTCCACATTTTTAAATTTCTCAAACAATTGATCGCCTGTTAGTGGAGATGGTGCTGTATGTTCTTATGAACTTATATCGAATGATGTTGTCCAAGAACGGTACTTTTTTCATCATGGTAGAAATCTGTGATGTCCTAGAAACACGGTTTTTGATGAATGTTTCAACCTAATTGATTGTGTACCTTCTTCGCAAACGGGATATCCTTGAGTTCCTTTAATGCTATATCCTGAAAAATTTTCATAAGTAGGGAAGTCATTTATCATCCCGTACAACATGACTCTCAAAGTGAAATCTTCCTTTCTATAAGCATCATACAATGTAACACCTGAATACCACAATAATTTCAAATCTTCAATCAATGGAGCTAAATAAACATCAATATCATTACCCGGTTATTTTGGTCCTGATATAAGAATAGATAACATGATGTATTTTCATTTCATGCATAACCACGATGGTAAGTTATAATTTATCAACATAACCAGCCATGTACTGTGACTGTTGCTTTGAAAACCAAAAGGATTCACTCCATCTGTAGATAACGCAAGACGAAGGTTTCTCGACTCATTTCCAAATTCAGGATACTCATGATCGATTCTCTTCCATTGAGAAGAGTCTTCTAGGTGATGTAGTATCCCATCTTTAATTCTTGTATCTGCATTCCATGTTAATTGTTTTGAAGTCTCCTCACTTCTATATAGGCGTCTAAACCTTGGAATGATTGGAAAGTACCATACAACTTTAGTAGGACTGGATTCATCTTTCTTGTATTGAGAAGCACCACACTTTGGGCATTCTTTAAGTGATTTTTGGTCCTTGAAAAATAGTATACAGTCATTCGGGCAGACGTGTATTCTTTCAGAGATCATACCCATAGAGTGTAGCATTCGTTTGGCATCGTATGTTCAGATCGGGAGCTCATTGTCTTCTGGGAGCATGTCATTTATGAGGGCACATAGTTTCATAAAATTGTCGTCAATCCACCCGTTGTCTACTTTCAAATTATATAGCTTCAGTACGGCTGGCAATGCTATATATTTAGTGCAACCAGCATACAATGGCGTCTTTGCACAACCTTTTAACTTCTCAAATTTTTTTGGGCAATCACGAAGTTCATCTTTGATGGTCCTTGTCATTTCCTCAATACGATCTTCATCATCATTCACATCTGTAATCACATCCTCCATACGATCTCTTTATTGTTCATGTTTGTAATCATATCAGATGAACCATAAAACACAGTGTCATCCCAATCACTACCTACATTTGTCATTTCCCCATGTTTATTCCAACATGTATAACTCTAATCTATTCCATGACAGATCAAGTGTTCTTCAAACTCCTATGGACTAATTTGTTTTGAATAACAACAGGGTAAACACGAACAAAGGATTTGAGAAGAGTTACATGCATGATCTTTTGCAAACTTGATAAACTCTTTCACGCCTTCTTCATACTCTTTTGTCAACCAATTAGCATTCAACCATTCTTTATTTATATTCATCCTATTTGAAATCCATAGGATGATTATATAGGTTAGGGGAGAAGAAATATGAGTATAATTTAGATAAAAAACAAGATACTTCAAAAATGGTAGGGGGCGTGCTCATTAATGGAAAATCTTGGGTGGTTCTTGGGATTCATCCAATCTCTTCCTCTCTTTGATCACCCCTGATGGGGGGTGGTTCTTGGGAGTTTTTTATAGTGTGTTAGTGGGGTTCACCACTATAGACATGGGCTAACCATACCTTTTGTGAGGAAGTAGGATAATCAGTACAACTTGTGGATCAATCTCATAGGGTGGTCTCTATAGGGTGTCCATAAAAGGAAATACCACATGGGTAAGGCCAATAGGTAGCCTAACATGTGCATAAAAAGTAAAAGTGTAGAAAGTTGATTGAAACACATGGGACCAAATGCATAAGTAAGAAGCAGTATATGTTTTCCACAAGTGCACCCATAGAAGTGGCCATAATGGCCACCTTAGTCTATGTGATGGTTATGTGGGAGTCTCCCAATTCTATCCAGGCATGAGCTAAGGAACAATGACTAATCCTCAGATAATAAACCTTCATTTGGGTGCTCTTGGATGTGGGAGGATCATGGATGCTCATGGGATCATGAGTGATCAACACCCAACTCTTTAGTGTATTTGTCTTGTTCAGATCAAGACACAAAGCAACATAGGTAGTGGATGTAGCAAAGTCAGCAGAATAAACCCCAAGATAACTCTGAACTCACCCATTGTCAAATCAAAATCCCTACCACCTAGTTTGAAGGTGATATAGATTAATTCTATCTTTAAAGTTGTAAGGAACTCTAAAAAGAGCTCCTAAAACGTCTCCTCTGGAACATAAATAATTTGGGAGTGTTTTATTGATGCGAAGGGATACCATAACATCCTTGTCGATGAGGACCTTGTGTATTATGACCAAATACATGGATTTGTTGGTGAAAATTGACTTGGATTGAAAATGGTACAAGCACATATAGTGTTTCATTTCCTCAAAGTGAAAATAGGGATGGACATTGGTAGGTGGAACCACATCTTGTGAGTGGTGGGATGAAAAAGGAAAATCAAAACCCAACGAGATGGAATCTTCCAATGGTGGTGGAAAAGAAGAGGGAGAAGGAGATGGTGGAGTTAGAGTTTGGGTCTAGTTCTTAGCTGCAATAGGCCACAATCCATAAGCTATGTGTTTGGATGGGGGAAGGCACTACCCTTAGTTCAAATCATGGTGCTAGGAGGGAAGTGAGTATGGGTGGAGGAAGGGGAGGAGGTTTAGTTAGAGGAGAGGGAGATGAGGGAGGAGGGAAGGCATGGATGAGGTGGGGAGAAGAGGGACTAGTGGAGGGGGGGGGACAAAAAACCCTAGGTTATTGCTTAAATAACTCAGTCATGAACTTTATTTCAACACATCCAATGTTGATATATTTTATTTCAAGAAGGGGACAAGGCTAAAAACAGTCAAAGGAGGTATAAATTAGTTTATCCGAAGGGAATCTTATTTAACTAAACTAACAAGCTTGGGGGGAGGGATCCTATGATGTTAAATATGGTACACAGGTTACCTAGAGAGGCCTAAGTAGTTAGGAAATCAGTGAACTTCTTACCCTCTTTCTATGTATGATATAGATCCATGTGGTTATTGAAAAAAATTATGCATCTCATAGTGAATAGGACCTAGAAAATACTAGGTACCTCAAGCACACCCATGACACGACACCATGGATATGTTGTACCTCCACCCTATGCTTAGGTCCTCTATCTTCATCATCACATATCAAGTGTAGTACCCTAATAAGGGATATTAATTTCATGATAGTCCACTTCTTTGATGTACAAAATATAAAAACCATGCATGATAACACACATACGAGGTGAATCATTCAAGTTGTAATGTCATATTATCATGAGTATATAATATAACACATAACATCATGTGATCAAAATCCAAACATAACAATTACCCACAATAACAACACTCATAAAATCCAAAAATCAATATAGGTATCTCGTTATACACACACCAACATGCAGTCATAATCAATAATGGTGTAATTATATTCCATCATAAATACTCCTCACGGTATCCTGTGTAAAGGACAAACCAAGGGGTATGGAACTTCCTACCTACAATTTTTTTGAGTCAACATTGAGGTTTACCAAGGTTGTCATCATCCACCCTACATCCACACCAATTTTAAATTGTTCACATCCAAACAAATCTTATAACATCCAAGTATTCATACAATGAATTCTATCGAAATGTTAGGAGGAAAAAGATAATGGCTATCAAATATTCATAATTTGAGATAGGATGAAAGGGGTCACCACAATGAAAACATAATTAATTCATGCTATTTCAATTTTAATTACCTTAAGGAGGAGGAACCGGTGGCGGAGGAGAAGGAGGTGTCGACAGAGGAGGCACCGGAGGTAGCGGAGACAGCGCATAGGCAGGGCGGAGGCAGGGGGAGGCAGCGGAGGCAGCGGAAGCAGCTCGGAGGCAGCGACGGAGGAGGAGGAGGAGGAGGAGGAGGCCGCAGTGGAGGACACACGGTGGAGAAGAGGCAGCGGAGTAGGCATAGGAGGAGGAGGAGGCGCCGGTGGAGGAGGAGGAGGATGAGGCCGCAGAGTAGGTGGAGGAGGAGGAGGAGGAGGAGGCGCCAGCGGAGGAGGAGGAGGACGAGGCCACAGTGGAGGAGGAGGAGGAGCAGGTGTAGAGGAGGAAGAGGAGGCGACAGTTGGAGGAGGAGGAGGCGGCGGCCGGAGGAGGAGGAGAAGGAGGAGGTGGCGGCCACGGCGGAGGAGGAGGAGAAGTAGGCGGCAGTAGCAGCGTAGAGGAGGACTTCTGCAAGAGCTTGACAGGGTGCGGAGAAGAGGAAGAGGACCCGGGGGTTTTTTATCAATCCCGCGTGAGCCTTTATCAGCGCTAGTAAAAAGCGCTGATAAAGGGTGTATTTATCAGCACTAAAATGAAAAGTGCTGATAAATACCACCTTTATCAGCGCTTTTGTAGCGCTGATAAAGAGTGACTTTATCAGCGCTTTTCATTTTAGCACTGAAAAATACACTCTTTATCAGCGCTAATAAAAGCGCCGATAAATGTATCAATTTAAGAATTTCTTTATATTATTATATATTTATTTAACTCTAAATATATATATCTCTATTTATACTTATAAAATTGTTTGAAAAGTATATTTATATATATATCATTGAAAATATAATAAAAAATATATATATTTTTCAAATATAATTTAATTTTAAGTGTACATTTAATTAATATATATATATATATATATATATATTATATGGGTAACATAATGAATTATAATCTATAAATGAACATTATTCAATATGCACATATATATACACATGTATGACATATTCATTAACCCCAATTCATTGAAAAACAAATATATATAGACGCGCACATGTATGATATTGATCGATCCCAATTCATTGGAAAACACATATATATTCAATAATTTAAATTATACATATATATTAGAACGCATTATATATTTATAAATAAAACAAATACATTAAATATAAAGAAATATAATAAATATATATTAAATATAATGAATTAATAAATCTAATAAATATATAATGAATTAATAAATCTAATAAATATATAATGAATTAATAAAACTAATAAATATATATTGAATTAATAAATCTAATAAATATATTTAGTATTAATCTTATAATTATTTAATATATATATATATATAGTTATAACATGTGTTTTTTATTTAATGTATACAATAAATATTATCAGTGCTAAGAAAAGCGCTGATAAAGGGATATTTAAAATGCTGATAAATAATCCCTTTATCAGCGCTTGTTTTAGCGCTGATAAAGTGGAAATTTATCAGTTCTTTTTTTAGCACTGATAAAGGCCCGCCCCTTTATCAGCGCTTTTCCATTAGCACTGATAAAGGCAGGCGCATGCCTTACCCAGTTTTGTGGAAGTGTATTGAACATCGTTTGTGCATGATTTCTTTACAAAGGGATTTGGTAACCTGGTGTAGTGAGACCATAGGAGGAATTGATGTTGAGGGATTCCCCAAAGTGTATGTTATATTTATCACACTGCGAGACCATAGGGTGGATTGATGTTGAGTGATACCTCTATGTGTCTATAGTTACCATTACGAGACCACATGGGGAATTGACGTTGATTTCTTCCTCAAAGTGTCTGTAGTTTATCATTAAAAGTCTATAGGGAGAATTTATGGTGAGTGATTCCTCAGAGATTCTTTGTTTGCATGAGACCAAAGGGGTTAGACCGTGTGAGCTACCCAAGAGGTCGTTATATCCTTGTGTAAGTTGAACCAGAGAGGTTAGGCTGTGAGAACTTACCCAGAGGGTTATTGGATACTGATTGGTTAAACCAAAGGTGATAGGCTGTGAGAACTTCCCAGAGGGATGCTTGTTTTCATTTGGTTGAATAACTGACTAATGTAAATGAATGTAATTGAAACTATATGACTTTTTTACTTTTGAGTACTTCCTTGTTTATTGCTTCATTTTTCTTATTGACTGACATATATATTCACTGACTGTTAGGCAGAAATGTTTGGGTGTTTGCCTACTAGGATTTGCCTCACACCCTATTTAGGTCATGCTTTTGGGCCCAAACCGATTATATTTCTACAGGTATAGATAAGGGCAAGCGCCCTCCTACTTCAGGTACTTGACTGCTGTGGATCTGGGAAGCATATGACCATGCTTAGGCTTGTGATTCTATTGGATTTTTTTTTTAATTTTTTCCTATATACTTTGGTTTAGTACTATTTTCTAGAATTTTTACTTGTTTGGATGATTTCCTAGATACTTGTGACATGCATCATTATTGATATATGTATATGCTGCAATTGTTTATTTACTTCTAGTCTTCTGCTGTTTACTGTTGTATGGTATTATTATTTCTTCCGCTACTGTTATCTATTTCTTTCTACTACATTACTCTACCAATGACGGCATAGTTTCCCTAGTATCACACCCAAGGCCCTAATTTCTAGTCAGAAGCCTATGGAGTTTGGGGAAATGCGCTTGAGGCCATGTGACCAACCGGGTACGGGGCATCTCTGGGCAGCACCTGAAACCGGGATGTTACAAAGTGGTATCATAGGGATTATTTTCTTCTTGACTTAATATTTGGATCCTATAGTCAGGGATAGGATGGAATAGGTAGTTGGTAATAAGATTTGTCTGGGAGTAGCTAACCCGTGTACAGGGAAAATCTAATTTACCTCGATTATTGCAATTTTTCTGGTTTACAATTTTACTGTTGATTTGATTTTACTGTTGGGTGAATCACATGTTTTGTGCTGTTAAAATTGATAATATTGATGTTATATTTATTTTGAAACCCGATGAGATGAGGGTATTCCATCTCATGCATCATATAGCCACTATCTAGAGATCACATGTCATGCATTCTTTCCATGCCATTTAGGGTACATCACTAATTTCATGTTGTTGTGATATAGGTTATACTAGATATACATGCTGTTGTGATAGATTCCTTGATGGAATAGCTGCTATTTGATAGGGTATTGAATTGTCTAAGGTCTCGTTTGAATGAACACTAAAATTGGGTTCTTGGGGTGTTATGGGCCCTCATGGATCAAAATTTGGTGGATCATTTCATTGTTATGCTTGTATATGACATCTATAAGATGCCAAACTTTGATTCGCAGGGATTATAGGCCTTTACAGATTAGAATTTGGCACTTTAATTTTTTTAGTGTTTTTATGGGTTCCAGAGTAGTTTCTGAGGCTTACTATCTGAAAAAACCTAAAATACATGGTGTGTATTGATGAATACATGCCATGTATCCTTCTATTCGGGAAGGAGCTGTTTTTCTTAAGTATACGCTGTATGATTTAGGTACACACCATGTAGTCTATAATCGCGTTACTGCCTATGTGGGTAGAGACACTGGGTTGGGAAATACTTGGAGGAACACGCTGTGTATCAGACGTACACACCGTGTTGTAAGAACCATGTTTCCACCGATGTGACTAATGACACTGATGGATGAAACTTAAGTTATACATGCCATGTCCAGCTTGAACACACTGTGTAGTGTAACCCATGTATCCTTCTGTGTGACTAACAACACGAGTCAGTGAAATCCTTCCAGTACACACTGTGTCTGACACAAACACGCCTTGTAGAGTCAATCGTGTCTCCGACCATATGTCTAACGACACATACGGTTGAAGTTTAGGTGGTACACGCCATGTTCAGGGAGAAAACTCCATGTAGTCTTGTTCTAGGAGAACCATGTGAGTTAGCCGTGTAGAAAAACTCAGGTAGGGAAAAACGATTCAAGAACATGCCATGTATTTGGATTACACGTCGTGTGTATGGGGTGTTACACGACCAGGGTTGGTAGGAGTACACACCCATGTGAAGCCTTAAAGGAACACACCGTGTAGGGGTCATACAAGCTGTGTATCCCTATTTTAAAAAACTTGAATGCTTTCCTTATCCTATTCCTTTATTTCACTTATAAGTTTTAGTTCTTGATAATATTAAACTAAGTTGCGTGCTTGACCTTGCAGATTCATGCCACTGAAACATCCTCCGGTTGTATGCCATATTCAGGGCAGTGACCAGACACTAGACATGGATGATCAAGGACTACCAGAAGATCCTCCCATCATGCCTATATTTGAACCAACCGTTATCCTAGATACAGGTGCCGATTCATAGTTCTTATAGGGATTCATGAGGTTTATGCAGACCTTCCAGGGAGCACCACCTCCTTCCCCATATATGGCTAAGTTGACATGGGTTTTCCATAAGCAACATCCACCCACTTTCTCATGGGATGGAGGAACCCAGACTAAAGAGTCATGGTTAAAATCCATGCTATAAATCTTTGAGCATTTGGAGACACCTCCAGAGAGGAGAGTGAAGCTCATTACTTATATGCTTTGGGATTCCACCAAGAGATGGTGGGATGTGATCTCGCAGGCAGGATGCTAGCAGGTTATGGCTTGGGATGAGTTCCAATGTACCTTCTATGACTACTTCTACTCAGATACCTTGAAGGATAATCGAGCCCAAGAGTTCATGAGTCTGGAGAAAGGTACTCTTTCAGTCATGGAGTATTCTTATTACTTCACAGAGCTACAGTGCTTCACAAACATTATAGTGGGTGATGAGTTATTACTAGCAAGGAAGTTTGAGGATGGTCTCAGGAATGAAATACAATCTTAGGTGAAAATCTTCAAGTTGAATTCCATTTATTCTATCATCAACTAGGCGCTGATCAAAAAGTGCAACCTGAGGGATTATGGATCTATGGGCTAGGGCAGTTCAACATCCAGGGTTGGCGCTTCTTTGACTAATAGTAGGAAGTGCCATAGGGATTCTACATATGGAGATCCGAGTAGGTGAGATACACCTTCAGGTAGCCATGTGGTATGATACCAGTGTGGGAAGAGTGGGCATACGAGGGCACAATGCCCAAGAGACCTGATTGAGAGCCGATCTTGTGGCAATATGGGTCATCTTTAGTGATTTTATCAGTTTTCTCCCTACAGATAGTGACATAGTTTCTTCTATGACTCCTCATTCTAGAGAAGGACCACTAGTTTCTCATCAGTCTAGGAACTAGAGTTATTCCAGCCATTTAGGCTGAGGTGGAGGTCGCATCCATGGTTGTCGGTTGGCAGGCTTTCAGCGACAATAGGGTGGATCAGCTTAGGGTGGTCAAGCAAGGTCACAGGGCCATGGTACATGCTAAAATTTTTCAGTGGAGCAAACCCAACTGGAGAAGGATACTAGATTCTATACAGTTAGAGGTAAGATTCTAGTAGCCTCAGTTTTATTTTCTGCTCTTTTCGATAAAGAGGCTTCCCATAGTTTCATATCTGTTACTTTTGTGGAGATCCTTGGGCTCTGTATCTTTACTTCTGCTGATGTATTGAAACTAGACACTCTATTGGGGACAAGGACAACTAGTGTACGTTAGTGCAAGGAGTGCCCTCTTGAGGTTGGTGGGTGTCACTTCTTATGGGACCTCTATGTTCTAGAGATGACATGCTATGATGTCATTCTCAGAATGGACTGGTTAGTTCTCTTCCAGGATATTGTCGACTCCTATCACCATAGGGTGAGTTTTAAATCACCAGAGGGTAGTTTTTTCTTACATAAGGGCGAATGGGATGTCCAGTCAAGTATAGCAGAACCTGAGCATCATGGGTTAGGAGGAGTTACAGCCCAAATTTCTAGTCTATATCAGGATGACTAGGGGACTTCACAATTGGACTTTCATCTAGTGTTGGATCATTTCAAGGATGTCTTTCTAGAGGACTTTTCATGTTTTCATCTTGAGCGAGAGGTGGAATTTTCTATTGAGATTGCACCAGGAGTGGAACCAGTGTCCATTCCTCCTTATATAATGGCTACAATAGAGTTATAGGTTCTCAAGAAGCAGTTGGAGGAGTTGTAGGAAAATGGTTTCATCTGACCCAGTACTTCTCCTTGGGGTTCATCTATCCTGTTTTAGAAGAAGGTGGATGGTACCCTCATAATTTGTGTGGATTATCAGAAGCTGAACTGGTTGATGGTCAAGAACTGATATCCCTTTCCAAGGATTGATGATCTCTTTGATCAGCTTCTAGGAGCCTAGGTGTTCTCAAAGATTGACTTGTGTTCCGATTATCATCAGTTTCACGTTAGACTATCAAATATACCTCTTATAGCCTTTCGGAGTAGGTATGGTCTATATGAGTATGTGGTTATGCCGTTTGGTCTCACAAATGGACCTGTAGTTTTCATGGCACTGATGAACTGAGTGTTCAATCATACTTATATTCTTTCATGGTAGTCTTCATGGATGATATCTTGGTGTACTCTCACACTCTATACGACCATGCCACACATCTTGAGATCATTTTGAGTACACTGAGAGAGAATCATTTATTTGCTAAGCTCTCAAAATGCCACTTTTATATGGACTAGATTCACTTCTTGGGTCATGTTATCTCAGAGACAGAAGTATCAGTACACTCCAAAGAAAGTGAGAGTAGTAGTTTCCTGGGAGCAGCCAAAGAAATTATTTGAGGTAAAAAGTTTTCTAGGGATAGTTGGATACTATAGATGTTTCATACAAGAATTTTCACGCTTAACAGTGCCACTAATGGGCTTTACTAAGAAGGGTGTGAAGTACCTATGGTCAGATTCTTGTGAGTCATCCTTTCAGGAGATGAAAGGGAGGTTGACTTCAGCACCGATACTAGTTTTGATAGATCTGGACAAGAGCTATACTATTTACTGTGATGCATCAGGTATTGGGTTGGGATATGTGCTTATACAGGGGGAAGTAGTCGTTGTATATGGGTCTTGAAAATTGAGGCCACATGAGAGGAATTACCCAATGCATGATCTATAGTTGGATGGAGTTGTTCATGCTTTATGATGTTGGAGACATTATCTTTTGGGAGATAATTTTGTGGTTTTCACCAACCAAAAAATTCTCAAGTATATCATTACTTAAAGAGATATGAATATAAGACAACGGAGGTGGGTTGAGTACCTTTAGTATTTTGACTTTGAGCTTGCTTACTCGCCTGGGAAAGCCAATGCAGTAACTGATGAGTTGAGAAGGAGAACAAAGATACAGGCAGTTCATGAGTCCAGTAGTGAGTGGCAGCTTATGTATCTATTCTCTAAGATGTATTTGGAGGTTCATGATAGACATGGGCATATATTTCTTTCTTTTTTAGCTGTTACCGCTACTCTACTAGATTAGGTGTGAATGAGGTAACTATTAGATTCTGAAGGCCTAGTTCTACGGGAGAGTGTGTCAAGAGAGGATCCTATTACTAGATGGACCATAGGAGAGGATGATATGTTTCACTTTCATGAACACGTATGGGTGTCGGTAGACATACACAAGGAGCTGATGTGAGATTTTCATTCCTCAGTTTGGGCAGTTCATCCTGGTGTTAATAAGATATATCGAGATTTGCACCATCAGTATTGGTGTCCAGGTTTGAAGAGAGATGTTGTTGGTTTTTACATGAGGTGTTCCACCTATCAGTAGATGAAGGTAAAGCATCATTGACCAATAGGGATTTTTAAGTAGTTACCCATTCCTGAGTGGAAGTGGAATGATGTTAGGATGGACTTCGTGATAGTCTTACTGAGGTCACCTCGAGGGAATGATACAGTTTGGGTTGTCATTGATAGACTCACGAATGTTGCTCACTTCTTGTCGATCAAGGAGACCTATAGTGTAGATAAGCTGGGAAGGTTGTACATTTGAGATATTGTACATTTACATGGAGTTACACACTCTATTGTTTCAGACAGGGATTCCCATTTTACTTCTTGGGTCAGGCAGAGACTACAGAGGGCTTTGGGTACAAAAGTACTTTTGAGTACAGCTTACCACCCTGAAACAGATGGCCAATCCTAACATATTATTCAGGTGCTGTAGGACATTCTTCGAGTACATGTCCTAGATTTTAGAGGTTCTTGGGAGAAGAACATACCTCTTGTAGATTTTTCCTACAATAATAGTTTTAAAGAAACTATTCAGATGACACCTTACGAGGCTTTGTACGATAGGACATAATAATCACCCTTATGTTGGATAGAATTAGGAGAGACAACTATGCTAAGACCTCATCTTGTCTAGGAGACCAAAAATTAGGTGGAGTTGATTAAGAAGAGGATGGATACCGCACAGTCATGACAGAAGTCTTATTTTGATTGATGGAGATGACCTCTAGAGATTGAGGTTAGAGATCAGGTTTTTATATGTGTCACACCGAGGTTGAGACATAGGAGGATTATAATACAGGTCAAGCTTTCGCTGATATATGTTGGACCATTTGAGATTTTGGAGAGAGTCGGTCCAGTTGCCTATCAGTTGTAGTTACCTCAGAGGTACCGAGTTATGCACAATGTCTTCCACATTTATGAGCTACAACATTACTTCTCAGACCCATCTCATGTTTTTCAACCCAAGTAGGATGAGCTGGAGGTGGGCACATCATTCGAGGAGCATCCTATCCGGATTGTTTATCATAGTGAAAAGGTTATCCGTGAATGGTATGATCCTCTGGTACGAGTGCTATAGAAGCACCAGCGAGTACAGGACGAGACTTGGGAAAGGGAGGTCGATGTACGATCATTGTGGCCAGAGATGTTCAAGGATTCTTCTTCTATGCCTCCTTGTTAGGGAAATTCAGGGGTGAATTTCTTTAAGGGGAAAGTTTGTAAGAACCCATAACTTTTTTTAGGTATGAGTATTTATTTTCTTGTGTTTTTATAAAAAGATTAGAATCTATAAATTTAAGTAGTACACTCCATGTACTTAGGAGTACACGTCGTGTACCTAGTTTCTGTGGGTGACCTTGTACTGGCTGTGTAACGGCCGAGTACAGGGCCGTGTGGGGTGACCTAGAGACCACTTTAAGTGGGTCCCAATAAAGGCATATATACGCTGTGTGATTTTAAAATAAACTCCATGTACTTTTCATTTTAGTTGTTAAATTTGACTGGGGTCACATCTAATTGTAAGAAATGCCTTCTTCTCGAATCGTCACATCCAGAAGTGACCATAGGGCACAATTCTTCTCTGATCCCCCGATCTACCATCCATTATCCGAATCAACCTCCTTCAATTGCATTATAATTTCCATAGTGAGTTATTTATTATTCTATAGCCTCATTTCTTGATTTCTACTCTTTCATGAGATATCACTGGTTTGATATTTTAGGCATATTTGTAGATCTATGTCATTCTAGGCCGATTCAAGGACCGATGCCTGAGTATATCAATTGTACAATGCCGAGGTAGGTTTTTTGTGCCTTTCCATTGATTTTATTTGAGTTATATATGAAAAATATCCCAATACCATCGTTTAGGGTATTGTGTGTTTAGGGAATTTAACCCTATTAATACCTGATATGCTTTGATTTCTTGAGTTAGGGATCTTGTTTGAGAATAGGGTTATTTTCCATGCTATGGATGTGTTTTCCCATGTTTGATTTTGATATTGGCTGTTGGGTCTAGAATTTCCTGTTAAGATTCTCTATTTTCCATTCATAGTGCTGTTAGGATGGAGTGATATTATCTGACATGCTTGTGTTATGCTTTATAGCTATTAGCCAAGTAGTACTTTGTGGTTTAATTTTGTCGTTAAACATCATTTTTGTATGATTTATTTACACAGGGCTATGGGAACCTGGTATAGTGAGACGATAGGGGAATTAACGTTGAGGGCTTCCATAGAGTGTCTGTTATATTTATATTACTGCGCGGCCATAGGGGGGATTGCTGTTGAGTGCTCCCTTAGAGTGTCTATAGTTAATGTTACAGGACCATAGGGGGAATTGACGTTGATTACTTCCTCAGAGTGTCTGTATTTTATCATTAAAATGCTGTAGGGGGAATTAATGGTGGGTGCTTCCTTAGAGAGTCTTTGTTTGCATGATACCAAAGGGGTTATACTATGTAAGCTACCCAGGAGGTCATTATATCCTTGTGTAAGTTAAACCAGAGTGGTTATTCTATGAGAACTTACCCAGAGGGTTACTTGAGACTGATTGGTTGAACTAGAGGGGATAGGCTATGAGAAATTCCCATAGGGTTGCTTGTTTTCTTTTGGTTGAATAATTGACGAATATAAATGAATGTAATTGAAACCGTAAAACTATTTACTTTTGAGTACTTCCTTATTTATTACTTAATTTTTCTTATTGTGTTCCATATATATTCACCAACTGTTAGGAAAATATCTTGGGGTGGTTGCCTACTGTGGAGCTGGAGAGCATTGGACCAAGCTGAGGCTTGCAATGTTGTTAGAGTTGTTTAATTTTTTTTCCTATATACTTTGATTTAGTAGTATTTTCCATCATTGTGACTTTTTTGGCTAATTTCCTAGATACTTGTGACATGCATCATTATTGATATATATATATATGCTGCAATTTTTTATTTACTTACAATCTTCTACTATTAACTCTTGTATGATATTATTATTTCTTCCGCTACTATTATATGTTTCTTTACACTGTATTATTCTACCAATGAGGTCATAGTTTCCCCACTATCACACCCAAGGCCCTCACTACTATTCGACAACCTCTGGCATTTGAGGAAATGCACTTGAGGCCATGTGACCAACCAGGTACGTGGCACCTCTGGGAGGAACCTGGAACTGATACATTACAATTGATTAATCCACCCTTATCAGTGGTGAAACATATCCCTTGGCACTTCAATTGGTATAAGAGCTAGGTTCCCTCTATTAGGATCCACTAAGTACTAAATATGGATAAACCTAATTTTTTAAATAGTAGGGGTGTTTCTACTTTCAATGGTAAGAACTATCTCTATTGGACAAATAGGATATTACCCTATCTTCTAACTATCATCCTTAAAGTTAAATATTTCATTATTATAGGATTTCCATCTATTGTTGAATATAATCTTCTGAATTTTACCGATAATAGAAATATGGAACTTGATATAACATCTCAGAATTCCATTTTAATGTATATTTTAGAAAAAATTTATACAAAGGTCATGGGACTCAAAAATGATAAGGAAATTTGGGATAAATTAAAAAATAATTATGAAGGAAATGTGAAAGTCAAGTAGGATAAATAGAAAATTTGGAGGAGAAAATTTGAAGATATCAATATTGGAGAAGAAGAAAATTTTGATGACTAATTCACACGATTCAATTAAATTTTTATTAATATTTAGGGTTTTGGAGAAAATATGGTTGATTAAACTATTATCAAAAAACAAATGAGAAATTTTACAAAAAGGTTTTATACTAAAGTATCAGCTTTGTAAGATAGAGATGGTCTTACTCTCAATGATTTAAATATCATAATCATTGAATATTAAATGAGAAACCTCAATGTATTCAAGAATAAGATCTAAGATGAGATAGGTATTAAGGCCATGAGGAAGGTAAAAATAAAAGATGATGAAATATTAGAATCAATTGAATCTGATTGATGAAATTGAAGATGGAGATTATAAAAAAAAATCATTTATCTTGCACTAAAAACATTCAATATGGTAAAGTTTAAGGGTAAATGTAAATTAAAACCAAGGTTCTACAACTATAATGATACTGAATATTTTCCTATAATTTTTCCTAAAAAGATGTTTGTTGAACCAGGGAAAAATGATGAGAAACCACATAAAATAAAATAGGGAATATCTCAAAAGGCACAAAAAAATTGATGGATGTAAGAATAAATTATTTAAAAGTAAAAGAAGAAGTTTAGTGAGAAATTTATAGTAATCTAACTGCACCTCAAGTATCCAATTATAAGATGAAAATAACTTCATAGTTCATGTAGAAAAATATTTTGAAAACTTTATCAATAAAGATAATGAAAGTGAATGAAGAGATCTAGAGAACACATTGAAAAATGAATTAGAATATTTTTGAGAGAAAAAAACAAAGGTCAACAACTAAAAGATACTTTTATTGAAAGAAAAATAAAATATAACTAAGTAAAATGAAGAATGTGAAAAGAGAGATATTCTTTACATTAAATAAATCAAAATTCATTAAAAAAGGGACTGAAATATAAAAGATGCTAAAGGAACTTGAAGAGAATTTTTATCTCATTAAATAATAACATTAAAAAAATCATTATAAATTTATTGAAGAATATATTATCTTGAAAAATATCCGATAATATTTTAGTAAGCCTAATGAGGTCAAGGAAAAATCATCACAAACTGGTGAAAAAGGGGTTCAAAGAAGAAGGTTAATTTAGCACTATAAAAAGTTCAAAATAAATCCATTATCTCTAACAATGTAAGTCCAAAAATAATTTTGGACAAGTATAGAGCATGAATAATATTGAGAAATCATCTTCTAATTCAATTTAAGAAATAAATTCTATAAGAAGATCCTTTCCCCGAAAGTAGTGACCATATCAGTATGTGGAAAGGCAATAACAAAAATCTTAAAGATATGGATATTATTTGTTGGGAAGATGGAGGTTTAGAGGAAACTACTGGTGTTGTGGAGTTTTTGGGAAAAAAATATTTATGCTGGTATAACATGTCCCTGACAGAGATGAGACATGAACTAAGGGAGAGCTATTCTAAGAAAAGGAGAGAAAATTTTCAATGTAAGTGAGTAGTTATCAGGAATTAATCAAATCTACCAACAAAAAACAAATTTGACTATTTGTAAGAAATATATGGAATATGTGATCAGTAAGTCCATATTACTAAAAAGTGCATGAGTATTATACTTAATCAAACATCCAATATTGAGAAAGGAAATGGAGTTCAAAGAATGAATGTAGAAAAATCATTTTTCACTAAAGTTTCTTTGAAATCCAACATAAAAACCAAGTCATGGACTCTTGATAATGGATATTCATCGCACCTGAATAATGACACAAAACATCTGAGAAACATTAAGCATCATGAAGTAGGAGCAATATCCTTGGGTAATGATTGTTCACTAAAAATTAAGGGAATTGTAAAAGAAGATATTGAAGCCCAAAATTTTAAGTCTAATAATGTTTTATTTATTGAAGGTATGAAGAACACTTTTCACAGTGTTATCCAAATCTGTGATGATGGACATTATGTTTTGTTCAAAAAGGATACATATATCATTAAAAACACAAATTATAGAAGAATTATCACTCAATTGAAAAGAACATATGGTAATGTATTTCAAATTTGTGATTATACCAATTCCTATTGCAAGAGTTACAAAGATGAAAAAAACCCATGGAATATAAGGATTTTCCATCTTGGTCAAAGGATCATAAGTAAAATCTTGAAGCATGATATTATGAGAGATTTTCCTAAGCTAAAGAGGCAAAGGGATGAAATATTTGAAACCTATCAAAAAGGGAAATTAGATTAAAGTTCGCACAAAGGGGTGGATATTTTATCTTCTAAACCCCTTAAACTTATTCATACCAACTTATGTGGTCCAATAAGTTAAATGTATACCAAATTTTATCTATATTTTATTACATTAATTTATTATTATACATGGTGGAATAATTTCATGTTTATCAAACAAAAGTTAGAGGTAATTAAAATGTTCAAAGTTTTTAGAAGGAAAATTGAGAAGAAGACGGTCTATATATCAAGAAACTAAGATAAGATAATCTTAAGGAGTTTACTTGTGATTCTAATTAAAGTTATATTTTAAAACATAGAATTAATCATCAATATATAAAACTATATACTCTATAGAGAAATGGGATAATTGGAAGAATTATTAGAAGAATAATAGAGATGGGAAGGACTATGTTAGCTGAATATGAAATCTCAAAGTATTTCTGGAGAGAAGATGTATATACTACCATACACATATAGAATATAAGTTTACTAAGACTAGAAATAAAAAAGATAGCATATGAAATGTGGTACAAGAAAAACCAACTATTAAATACCTCATAGTTTTTGGAAGCCCTTGCATTATAAAGTTCAAGAACATCAATCTGGAAAAATTTGAATAAAAATGAAAGAAATGAATTTTAAAGGGTTAAATATCTAATTTTAGTGGATATAAATGTTAGAACAAATGGATGCAAAAGTTAGTTTACAGTAATGATGTAAAAATTATAGAAAACAAGAAAAAAATAGATATATGAGTTGATATAGATTCATAATATTTAGTAGAAAATGGCATGAAAATGGAATATAAGAATGATAATGTTACCAGAAAAGAGACAAACATTGCTTATATTGATTCTAAAAATACTAGTAATGAAGATGAAGCTGATGAAAATAAGATAAAATAGTACAAAAATTTGAATAAACAAGTTGAGGATAAAAATATCATTGGTAGTATACAGGATCTAGTTCAAACTAGAAAAATATTAAGAATTAAAGATAAAAATGCAGTAATTTCTCAAATTTAACCTCATAAAATGGAATAAGTAGTTGATTATAAGGAATGTATACAAGATATAAATGAGGAACTTGATTAGATTGAAAATAACCCCACTTGGGATCTTAAAACAATACCTAAAAATGAAAATGTTATTGGAACCAAGTGGGTTTAAAAAAATAATCTAAATAAGAAAGGTGGAGTATTAAGGAAAAAATCTAGGTTGACATTCTAATGATATTATAAAATATAAGTAATTGAATATAAAGAATAAATTTTCACCAATAGTAATATTTTAAACTATTAGAATGTTCTTGGTAGTATAAACACACAAGCATTATAAATTTTATCAAATGGATGTGAAATATGCTTATCTAAATGGCGACCCTGAGGAAGAAATCTATATTGAACAACCTGATGGTTTTGTTTTAGGAAATTATGGTAGCATGGTGTTCAGATTGAGGAAATCAATGTGTGGTTTGAAACAATATCCTAGAGACTGGTACTCAAAATTGGATGATTGTTTAAGGGATATGAATTTTACAAAAGGTAAAGTTGATAGTAACATTTATGTGAGAAAAATTTCTAGTTGTACTCTCATATTCATTGTGTATGTGGATGATATCACATTTTTTAGTGACAAGGAATGTCTCTATTATTATTTTTTCGAGAAAATGAAAAGAAATTTTGAGATGTCTATGGTTTTCCAGATTACATACTTTTTGGGATTTTAGATTAAGTAGAAACTAAATTAAATATTTCTATCATATGAAAAGTATGATAGGGAATTTATAAAAAAGTTTGGAATGGAAAACGAAAAATAATTTTCAACTCCTATTTCAATTGTAAATAAATTATGCAAGGATGAAGTTAGAATCAACGTTAACCAGAAATAATTCGAAAGAATCATTAGAAGTCTTATTTATCTAACAACATCATGGAAAAATACAACTTATGTAGTGACTATATATGACAGATTTCAGAGTGACCCTAAGGATTCTAACTTATTGGATACTAAGATAACTATGATATATGTGAAAGGAAATTGAAACTATGGACTTCTATACACACATAATGAAAATTTAAAACTATTGATCTTTACATATGCTGATTGAAGTGGTGATTGTACAAAAGGATGATCACATTTAGGTGGAAACTTATTTCTATGATAATTCTATGTAAATTGGTATAAAAAAAGTAGAATTTATTAAAATTGAGTGTTGATGAGGCTAAATGAAAGGCACTGTCGTGGGTTCTCTCAAATGAAGTGTGATTTTTTTGGGTACTTGGGTGCAGTAGAGTGGCTGACCAAGGTCGTCTCTCAAAGGAGGAAGTAAATTAAAACAACTTCTTAAAGATATTATAAAAATAAAATAAAAGAGAATAAAAACACTACTTTAAAAGATGGGTTTTTTTTATCATTTATAAATCTAGAATAAGTTTTCTAGAATAATATTTTATTTTTTTGTTTTTATTTTTGAAATGAAGTTCGATTAAAATGACACAACAAGAAGATGTTTTTTAGAAAATATTTTAAAAGGTGTAATCGATCTAAATATACCTATTAATTTACTTATTAATCATTATCATTTATATTAATATCCACTTAATTATGATCCCCTAATTTGTTAACCCTCGAACCCTATGGGAGTTAACTTAACCACAAAGATGAAATTACTTAAACCCTAGGCTAGCTTCGGAACATGCAATCGCAACACCCTACTTTGATTGATGTTATAAGGTTAGATTATGGTAAGTGTTTAATTAGATCACATATACACTCTTTGAATTATGATTAATTGAGTTTAGGGATTATATTTTAACTCTAAAAACTTATCCCGTGTGGTCTTGTATTACTGATTAAGTTCTCGCTCTCACAATTTACACAAAATCTCGACCTCGCGTGATTTGTATTTATTGTTCAATTGTTTTATTAGTTTTATTTAAATTTAAAACTAAATTAATATATCATATTGAGTGAATTATATTATCTCATTGATTCAAAATAAATTAATGAATAAGGTGAGAGGTATATCGATTACTAAAAAGAACTACTCTTCCATGGGCGGTGTAGTCATCGTAGAAACGTTTTTCATGTGCAAAGGTTTAGAAAGGGTAGAACCCAATCTCATTTCAACTCTTGATTCCAACCCAATTAGGATGATTAAGAGAATAATAAATTTAAACAAAACACAAGAAAAGAGAATAAATAAAATACTAACAAATATGTTTATTACACAAATGAAAACATTACAACATGAAGAAGAGAAGAAGGCTTCAATGAGGGGATCCTTGCTTCAAGAGATACCCCTCTTAAAATGGTTGGATAATTTGGGTGAAACCAATTATCCTCTGTCTCTAATATTATAATTTACTTTACAACCCCTCCAAATAAGAAAAAAACCAATTTATAGAGTTTTTGGGAGGTTAGGTTCAAAGTGGTTTCAAGTGTGAATGGAGAATCTCAGCCAAATATTTTAATCCAACTTGTACCACCCATTTGTCCACCAAAATGCAAGAATCATCTATCCTTCCAGAAGGATAATTTTTGATAAAATTATTCCTAGATAT
The DNA here is from genome assembly GCA_963277665.1 of Viscum album. Taxonomy (NCBI): domain Eukaryota; kingdom Viridiplantae; phylum Streptophyta; class Magnoliopsida; order Santalales; family Viscaceae; genus Viscum; species Viscum album. The sequence continues at coordinate 1,555,117,804 of OY728141.1, forward strand.
CCACTCAAAATTTGGTCCTAATATAAGAAGATATGAATAAGTTATGGCCCAAATACAGAACCCATGTCCAATCTAGAGAGTCCAGCCTATCTTTGAATTCATGGCCCATTAAGTCCAATAAAATGCACAATTTAGCTCATATTCACTAAATGAAAATTGTAGAAAATTATGTCAGGAACATATTTAAAAAATTTCAAGATCAAATAATACATATCAAAATATTTATGTCCTGAAATTATATATTAAATTTTAAAGGTTAAAACTAGAATTTTCACAAAATTTTCAAATGAATGATCTAATCCCAAAAATTTTATAATTAAAAATATTTAACACAATGTGAGGAAATTTTTTAATTTATTATCAATAATATATTAAACAAAATTTTGTTTTATAAACTCCCCCACACTTACCCTTTTTCACTCCTTGGAAAAACCTCATATCAAGTAAAGATCAATATCAAATCAAAACAAATTTTAAAACACATATCATTGAGATCCAATAATTCCACACCAAGAAAAAAAAGTTATCATTCCTTATAAAAAACTATTATTTAAATTTATCCATTTATATCATTCAATATATTTCCACTTCATTTATCCTCCCATGCACAAAACACTTACCTCACTTGAATTTTCTCTTATCACACAAATGTCAATTTTTCAGTAATGTCTTTCTCATCCAAACTCATAAAAGGGTCACCATAGGCTTGATAAATTCATAAATCACCACCCGATGTGAGTCAAGGACATATATTTGTCATGATTACTTTCCAGGGTTGTTCTCTGGATTTCGGTTGGTAGGATTTAGATGTGAAAAAAATCTGAGGCTGAATGAGGAGGGCTTGACTCTTTTTGAAGAAAAATTGCATTAATCTAATTTCCACTTAAATATGGTCTCCTTCTCAATCCCTATAACATCAATTAATCTTCATCATCATGAAAAATAAAGGAATGTTCACACCATTAAACATTTTAGTAGAAAAAATGTCAATCTTCTCAAACATGATTTTCTTGAAAGCTCCAGATAGGCACAACTTTCTTTCTTAATCAGAAGCTCCAGAAAGGGACAACTTCTTTTATCATGAAAGCTCTAGAAGGGAAAATCTTTCAATAAAAATATTTTTTTTCAGTATTAAAAATCTATCTTTGGAATTTAATTTTCCACCCAAAGTATCACAAAATGTGGTAGCACAACATAGGACAACTTCCCCCCACACTTAAGTTCAACTAGATTATGCAATTTCGCTTCAAGAGTTGGTTGGATAGGGTAAATTGGCATGTAATGTAGAAAAACTAACAGGTTATTCATGGATTCTAAGGGATACAAGGATTAAATGTTCAAGGTATGCCATTATAAAAAAATATTCTTTGAAATAGGGGCTTTAATACTAAACAAATTCCTCAATCATTTAAAACATAAGTACCTCAATCCCTCAAGTTTTGATAGAAATAAATCAAATTATGATTAAATTAAGCATGGTTTGGTTCTCTCAAAAAGTGAGGTGAATGTAAAGAATATGAAAATAATGGTTCAGAAGCCTCACAGGAAAGTGATTTCAAATATACAGACAGTGAGATGTGGCATGGGATTCAAAATTTAGAGTACTTTTCATGAAATTACTAAAGATTTGACCTTGAAACAATGTTATTTTCAGCATTCATTCAAGCTCGGTTTCATGGGATAAATTGTTTAACTTATTGATATGGATTTAAAAATGTTGATGAGAATCATTTCAGCTCAAAAGTTTCAAAAAAACACAAAAAATTGAAAAATAAACACAGAAAATTTAAAAAACACACATTTTTTTTGTTTTTTTAAAATCATTGAAAAACAGAAAAACAATTGAAATTACTGAACTAAAAGGTTCCCTCCCCCACACTTAAAATTTTGAATTGTCCTCAATGTGAACCCATGAGATGATATATGCATATGAAATGTAGAATTTTAAATAGGAAAAAAATATAAAAGTGAAAGGGTTAGGAACAACCTGATTTGCTCAAGTGATAATGGGGTCATGTAGTGTGATGAAATACAATGCATTAGTAGGAAGTCCATCAATGTATATCTTCAAACTTTTCCCATTGAATATAAAGCTTCTTCCTGTGTCCTCTTATGTGATCTCCACTGCACCATAAGGAAAACAATTAGTCACAACATAAGGACCTAACCATCTAGAACGCAACTTACCAGGCATCAGCTTCAGCCGTGAATTGTATAGAAGGACTTTATCTTCAACATGAAACTCCCTTTGTTAGATCATTCTGTCATGAGATGTTTTTGATCTTTCCTTGTAGAGACTTGAGTTCTCATATGAAGACAATCGAATCTCCTCAAGCTCTTGAATTTGAAACTTCCTTTGGATTCCATCTTGTGCCAAATCCATGTTTCATTTCTTTATAGACCAATAATCCCAATGCTCAACTTCCATGGGGAGATGACACACATTACCAAAAACAATCCAAAATGGGTACATACCAATGGGTGTCTTGTATGCTTTCCTATAAGCCTAAAGCGCATCATCCAATCGCTTTCTCTAATCTTTTCTATTCGGTTGCACAATTTTCTCTAAAATTTGTTTCAACTCCCTATTGGAAACCTTAGCCTAACCATTTTTTTGGGGGTGGTATGGTGTTGATGTTTTGTGTGTCACCCCATACTTCTGAATCAATGAATCCAAATTCCAATTGAAAAAGTGTGTCCCTTGGTCACTAATGATAACCTTTGGTACTCCAAACCTGCAAAAAATCTGTCCTTTGAAAAAGTCCAAAACAACATGAGAATCATCAGTCCTGGTTTCCTTATCCACCACCCATTTTCTCACATAATCAACCGAAACCAAAATATACAGGAAACCAAATGAACTAGGAAAATGACCCATAAAATCAATGCCCCATACATAAAAAATCTCATAGAATAATATGGGTTGTTGGGGAATCTCATGTCTCCTATAAATAGTACCAGTGTGTTAGAAATGTGAGAACAACTTACAAAACACATGAGCATCATGGAATAAACTAGGCCAATACAATACAGATTCCAAAACTTTCCTAGCTGTCCGTTGGGGTCCAAAGTGTCCACCATAAGCAAGTGTATGAAGGAATTAAAGAACAGACTCAAACTCATGATCAGGAACACACATCCTAATAACTTGGTCACTACACATGTTCTAGAGGTAGGGGTCATCCCACACATAAAACCTTGAATCAATCTTTAATTTTTGGACTTGATGTATCTTTAAATTTGTAGGGATTTCAGAGGCAACAAGGTAGTTAACTAAATCAGCATACCAAGGATGCGTACCTGAGATGAAATAAAGATTCTCATCGGGGAAAGTGTCCCGAAGTGGTACCTGGTCCAAGGTGTCATCCTATAGTGTTTGAGTAAGCCAACTCATTTGGTCCACCACCAAGTTTTCTGACCCATTTTGGTCCTTTATCTCAATATAAAATTCCTGAAGAAGAAGCATCCATCGGATAAGTCTGGGATTTGCATCTGGCTTCTTCAAGAGGTACCTCAGAGTTGCATGGTCAGAAAAAACAACTACTTTAGAGACCAATAAATATGAACGAAATTTATCTAAAGAAAATATGACAGTTAGAAACTCCTTTTCTGTGGTTGTGTAGTTTGATTGGGCTAAATCCAGTGTCCTTGATGCATAGGCAATCACATGTGAATGTCCCTCCACCCTCTGAGATAAGACAGCTCCAACCGCGAAGTTGGAGGCGTCACACATAATCTCAAAAGCAGGCTCCCACCATGGGGAATGTATGATTTATGGAATGGTCAAACACTTCTTTAGATCATCAAAGGAAGTCCTGCAATAATCATCAAACACAAAATATGAATCCTTTTGAAGTAATCATGACATAGAAAGAGCAATCTTACTAAAATCTTTGATGAAGCGCTGATAAAATCCTTCATGCCCTAGGAAAGATCTAACATCACACACACATGAAGGATATGGTAAGGATTAAATAATATCTACCTTAGATATATCAACCTCTATACCATGTTTTGACACTACATGCCCTAAGACAATCCCATGCTCTACAATGAAATGACACTTTTCAAAGTTCAAGACTAGATTCTTCTCAATACAATGATTCAAAACCTTTCCCAAGATAGAGATACAATCATCAAATGAAGACCCATACAATGTAAAATCATCCATAAATACATCCATGTAGGTCTCAATAAAATCAGAAAAAATACTCACCATACATCTATAGAATGTACCTGGGGTGTTGCAAAGTCCAAATGGCATCCTCCGGTAGGAAAATGTGCTGAATGGATAGGTGAATGTAGTCTTCTCTTGATCCTCTAGTTCTATAGGAACATGAAATATCCAAAAAATCCATCCAAGAAACAATAGTGTGTCTTCCTAGCTAGCCTCTCAAGAATTTGATCAATAAATGGGAGGGGGAAGTGGTCTTTGCGAGTGGACTGATTTAGTTTAATATAATCAATACACACACACCAACTATTTTGAACCCTCATTAGAAATAACACATATTTCTCATTTTTAACAATTGTAACATCACTTTTCTTAGGACCAACCTGAATAGGACTTACCCACTGAGAATCTGAAATGGGATAAATTATACCTACCTTGAGCAATTTTTTAACCACTTTTTTAAAAACTTTCAGAAGGGTTGGATTGAGTCTCTTTTGTGGATGCCTCACTGTTTTATCCCCATCCTCTAAAAGAATCCTATGCATGTAAATTAAGGGGATAATAAATGATATGTCAGCCAAGGTCCACTCCATTTCCCTGATGTTCTCTTTCAAAATATTCAAAAGTTTTTCTTCATGTTCAAAAGGGAGATTGTTAGAAATGATAACAGGTAATCTTTTTCCACTCAACAAGTATGAGTATTTGAGATTAGGTGCCAATTGATTGAGTTCCAATATTGGGGGGGTGTTGTATGGATGGATATAGTGAATGAACTGAAATATATGCACAAAGAACATCAGTATTAGAATATAAATCATCAAAATTGGAGAATAGTTCATCAAATCCATCAGCGTACTCAATATCCATGTCATAATCAAAGTTCACATGATCAAGATCAGAATATGAATCCATTTCGAAATCAAATCTTAGAGTATTGTTCATTAGAAATGGGTGTGGAAGTGCTCTTAGAAATTAAACTATAACCAATACTCATAATCTCCCTAATCACAGGACAATCAAATTCCATGGAGTTTTTATCTAGTGGTTCAAAATGGGAGATAACAAGTGCATAATGGTTCTCTAAGGGGTACTTCATAGATTACATGACATTAAATATCACGACTTCATCTCCAAATTCCATGGAAAGTGTACCCTCATTGACATTTATGATAGTTTTTTCAATTTTGAGGAAGGTAATACCTAAGATAATGGGAGTATGAGAACTTACATAATTTTCATCCATGTTAAGAATGTAGAAATCTGATGGGAAGATCATGTCTCTTACCCGTACAAGTACATCCTCAAGGACTCCCACTAGATATTCTATAGATCTATTTTCCAAATGCACCACTACTCTCATCATCTTAAAATCAACAACACATAAAGAAGAGAATATAGAGTGATACATCACATTTATGGAAGCTCCAAAATCAAAAAGAACATTAGAAAAGTGAAACTCCCCTATGGTGCATGGCATGGTGAAATACCCCAGATCCTTGCAATTTGTTGGAATTGATAGAGTTAGTGTAATGAGTTCCGAAACATTCCTTCCAAGATTGATCCTCTCATTTCCCTAGAGCCCTCTTCGATTGGTACAAATTTATTTTAATAATTTATCATTCCTTGGGATTTTCTTTAAGGATTCAAGTAGAGGAATGTTGATCTACACACACATGAATGTGTCCAAAAATTATTTTTGCATCACCTCTTCAGTCATCTTCTTAGTTTGTAAAACTTTGTTTGGAAATGGAAGGGGTTTAGGAATAACACCATCAATATTTTTCTTACCTTTATCTTTCTCCTTGGATTTATCATCAGTTGGTGTGGAATTGGGATTTTCTGAAGTTGAGGTGAATCCCGGTGGAATGGTAGGTACAGATGTATCATTCATTTGCTTCCCACTTCTCAATGTGATGGAACTAACATTACCCTTGGTATTTGGAGTAGGTTGGGAAGGTAGATTTCCAGAATTCTTACTTACCAATTCATGGAGGGCAGTGGTAATCTGGCTTATTTGAGTCTTCAACTCCCTAATCTACAATCCTTGAATCTTCAGCTCATTCTGTTGATTAATAACAATTTGTTTCAAAAGATCATCGGTGTTAGAATCTACCTTGGTTTGGGGATTCCCTTGTTTTTTACTTTTTGATTCTTGAGCTTAAAATCACCGTTGGGGTTGTTGGAAACCATTTTGGTAAGGTGGAGGCTGCTAGAAGTTTTGTTGAAAAGGGGGACTTTGTTGTTTTCCAGAGCCATAACTCATTTATGATTGATCCTTACACCCTTTGTTGTATGTTGGAGAAAAGGAATCAAACTTCTTTTGGGGATGTTTCTATTGCTGCTACTGATATGGTCTTCCAATAAACACTACTTCACAATATTTTGTTTCTTGTAGTTGGGGGCAATAGTTAGTTGGGTGTTTTTTTAGTGCAAATGCCACATGGCCTTGAAGGAGGGGGTTGGGATATCTTTTGAGCCAATGTAATTTTCCTCACTATAGAGGTAGATTCTTCTAACTTATAATCAATCAAATGACTTTCAAGAGAATAAGGACATACCTAATGTACTCCTTGAATATGTGGTGTACCTCGATCACCAAATTGTTGGGAGTTTTGGGAAATTTTGTCAATCAATGCACATGTAGCTACTAGTGTCTTGTACACCAATGCTCCTCCAGCTGCAAAATCCACCATGATTCTCTCCATAGGTGTGAGTCCTTCATAGAAGTATTGGATGAGGAGTTGATCACATATTTGATGATGTGGGAAGCTTGCACACAACTACTTGAATCGCTACTAGTACTCATACATTGAATCCCCTTGTGCTTGATTGATCTCCGATATCTCCTTACAAATGGGTGTGGTCCTTGATGCTAGAAAAAATCTCTTCAAGAAAAGATGTTTCAAATCGTTCCAATAAGTTACATCTTCAGGTTGTAAATAATACATCCAATATTTTACAGCTCCATTAAGTGAGATTGGTAATGCTCTTAGTTTGGTTTGATCTTTAGAAACATTTCTTGGTTTAAGGGTTGAGAAAAACACATTAAATTATTTTAAATGTTTATTTGTATCCTCACTAGATAATCCATGAAACTTTGGAAGAAGGTGAATTAATCCATATTTCATTTCAAAGTTCAATTTGAGATTTGGGTATGCAATACAATTTGGTTGATAGTTAAAATCACGTGCAGCCAATTATCGAATGGTTCTATTAAGTTCATTATTATTGTCTTCAGACATTGGTTCTTGTTTTAATTTGGACTTATAAGTGTTTCCAATTTCAATTTTCTTAGATTGGAGGAATTATCCAACTGGTTTAATGTTGAAACTTCCTGTAGACTAAGAATGTCTGATTCGAGCTAAAAGGCTACATTCAATCTCCGGGTCAAGATCTAAGAGATATTTGAGATTAGTTCATGTCATAAATCAAATAAAAATGAAATGAAGGAAAGTGGACCATAGTAAAATAAAAATGAGAATTTTTAATTTATGGTCCAAAAAGAAGAAGAAGAAAATAAAAGAAGAAAAAAATAAGATTGGGTAAAGAAGAAAGAAAGAAGATAAGAAGAGAATAAAATGTAAAATAAAATAAATACCTCTAAATGGTTGAAATAATTACTTTCCTCCCTAGCAATGATGCCAATTTTAAATGTGCTATCGTGGGTGCTCTCAAATGAAGTGTGATTTTTTGGGTACTTGGGTGCAGTAGAGTGGCTGACCAAGGTCGTCTCTCAAAGGAGGAAGTAAATTAAAACAACTTCTTAAAGGTATTATAAAACTAAAATAAAAGAGAATAAAAACACTACTTTAAAGGATGATATTTTTTTATTGTTTATAAATCTAGAAGAAGTTTTCTGGAAGAATATTTTATTTGTTTGTTTTTATTTTTGAAATAAAGTTCGATTAAAATGACACAACAAGAAGATGTTTTTTAGAAAAAATTTTAAAAGGAATAATAATTTTAACTCTACCTCTTAATTTACTGATTAATCATTATCATTTAAATTAATATCCAATTAATTATTATCCCCTAATTTTTTAACCCTTGAACCCTACAAGAGTTGACTTAACCACAAAGATAAAATTACTTAAACCCTAGGCTAGATTCGGAAAACACAATCGCAACATCCTTCATTGATTAATGTTCTAAGGTTATCTTATGTTCAGTGGTTAATTATATCCCATATCCACTCTTTAAATAAGTATTAATTTAGTTTATGGATTATATTTTAACTCTACAAACTTATCTCGTGTGGTCTTGTATTACCGATTAAGTTCGCGCTCTCACAATTTACAAAAATCTCGACCTCGCGTGATTTGTATTTATTGTTAAATTTCTTGATTAGTTTAATTTAAATTGAAAACTAAATTAATAGATAATATTAAGTGAATTAAATTATCTCATTTATTCAAAAAAAATGAATGAATAATGAGAGAGGTAGATCGATTACTGAAAAGAACTACTCTTCCATGGGCGATGTAGTCATCGTAGAAACGTTTTTCATGTGCAAAGTTTTAGAAAGGGTAGAAACCAATATCATTTATAATATTGATTACCACCCAATTAGGAAGATTAATATAAGACTAAATTTTAATAAAACACAATAAAATAAAAGAAATAAAATAATAACAAATAAGTTTATTACACAAATGAAAACATTACAATATGAAGAAGAGAAGAAGGCTTCGATGAGTGGATCCTTGCTTCAAGAGATACCCCTCTTAAAATGGTTAGAGAATTTGGGTGAAACCAATTATCCTCTACTACCAATCTCTTAATTCACGTCCCAACCCCTCAAAATGATAAAAACACCAATTTAACCCCTCAAAATGAGAAAAAAACCAATTTATAGAGTTTTGGGGAGGCTAGGTTCAAAGTGATTTCAAGTGTGAATGGGAAATATCAGCCAAATATTTTAATCCAACTCGCACTACCCATTTTACCACCAAAATGCGTGAATCATCTATCCTTACATAATGATAATTTGTGATAAAATGAGTCCTAGATATACTCTCAAAATTTGGTCCTAATCTAATCATGGATGAAGAAGGTATGTCCCAAATACAGAACCCATGTCCAATCTGGCGAGTCAAGCCCATCTTTGACCTCATGTCCCATTAAGTCCAATAAAATTCACATTTATCTCATATTCTCTTAATGAAAGCTATATCAAATTAATTTAGGAACATATTTACAAAATTTTAAGATCAAATAATACATATCAAAATATTTATGTCCAAAATTATACAGTGGATTTTAAAGGGTAAAACTGGAATTTTCACCAAATTTTCAAATGAATGATCTAATCCAAAAATATTTTATAAATAAACATATTTAACAAAATGTGAGGAAATTTTTTCATTTATTATCAATAAAATATTCAAAAAAATTGTGTTTTATCATTGAATATGTTGCAGCTACACATGCATGTACATAGATGATTTGGATGCAAGTGCAGTTAAAAGATTTGAAAATTGAGATCGAGAGACCACTGAAAATTTCATGTGATAGTAAATGTGATATTGGGTTATCTAAAAATATATTACAACATTCAAGATCCAAGAATATTTATATTAGGTATCATTTTATCAAATAAAAGGTGGAATTTAGGGATATCAAGTTAGAATTCATTTCTATAAAAGATGAGGTTGTAGATATTTTCACCAAAGTAATACCAAGAGAGAAATTTGTAGAGTTAAGGTTGAAACTTCATGTTCAGCCTTCTCCTATCACTTTAATACCATCAAAAGGAATCTACTTATTACCTATTATTTTATGTGTATTATTTTAATAATAAGGGAAGTGAAGGATAACTTTCGTTCATCATGAATTTCATTTAATTCCATAATGATGAAAGTGGAAGCATCTCTTAAGGGGGAGCCTTCATGAGGTTTGAGTAAGCCAATCACACTCTCATCTCTCATTATAAGTTGTATTTATTAAACAATAGTGCTTTATTAAGGAAATTATTATACAAAGGTGGAATTATTCTTGTTCACATGAACTTTATGATATGTTTGATAAAGTGTGTGTAGGATCTTGTGTTTAAAGAATTTTCACCTCCTTTGAAACATTCTGATCTTGATTTCATATTCTTAGACATTTAATATACAATTTAGATATCATTGTTCACATATCTCTTATTTTTTTACATCAAGTATAACCATGTAGACTTAGAGATGATTAAATAATGGCTCTTTTCCAAGAATCATGTGATATTAATATTTCATTTAAAAATAATAGAAGTGGTTATTAAGAAGAAAGATTAGATGAGAATACCCCACATACCCTTTTCATTTGATTTCCAATAAGGGGGAGTAAATAAGGAATACACATATTGACTTTTATGTGAAGGGATACTAACAAAAAATACAAAGGAGGATATTATTGAACCTATGTGTTGCATTTTTTTCAAAGTTGTGTCAATATGTGTTTGGTGAGTTTTGTTAAAGTAGGGATGCATGAAGAATTGTTATGGATCCACCTAATGGAATTGGATGCCATGTTTGGAAAATTATCCATGGTTAAATATTATGATTTTGAAGTGATATTAAATACCAAATACTTGTGTCATTGATGAAACTTTGTTTAATCCAAGATGAAGAAGAATATTGTCCATGAACATGTTGATTTTCATTAAGAAGAATTAAAATAAGACCATTAAAAATATTAGTTTTCTTGATTTTTTAAGAAAATATTTTGAGGGATTGGTATTTAGTGATTGAATTTATATGGATTAAGGGTGGAATTATATTTTATACTTATAATTTTCTATGTATATTGGCATGGTTATTTATAGAAAATTGGTCCCTCCTACTATACTGTGTCCCATGACAAGATTGTACTCAGCATTATGGGACCAGGAGGTCAACCACACTCATGGAAGTAGCCCAAGACAACCCATCGGCGGTAGAGGAGGCATAATTCCTTCTAAGTGTGGGCAGTCTCGTGTATAAAGGCTGAAGAGTGTCTCTGATAGCACATAGTTTGGGCTAGAATCCTGTAGGGTTGTAGCCTGGGTGGTGTGTATAAAGTGTGAGTGGTGCTGATCCCCAGTAGCTAGCTCGATGATTTAGTGTTAGTTCTTGAGTAATAAACTATGGCCACACCACATGTGAAAATCGATGTGGGATGAGTCCTTATGTGGGAACTGTTCACTCATTTAAGAAGATATGCATACAATGAGCACCATATGATCACACACATCTTTTCCATTCTATTTTCCATGTTGTGCGTATATGATCTTTTAGATCATCTTCAAAACTACCATGAATAAAACCCTTTGTAAATGAGGGTTTTTAGTCCAAGAAACCACAAAGTATTTCTACTACCATACTAGATCATCTAAATCTCATTAAGAGTTTGAAAATAAGCTAATTAAAAATTACCCAAAAGCATAAAAATTATTTGAGAGCTTGAGTATGTGTAATATGAATGTTTTGATGTGGAGGATTCTATGAAAACTGTAAAAATATTTTGCGGATGGTGAATACTGTACGGGAACATAAAATACCATGAAAACTATTGTAAAGTTGATTTTTCAGGGAATAACACTATTTGAGAATATTAGTGTGTGAGATATCATGCGAGGTTATAAAATAAGGTTTCTATGTATTAAATCCACTATGTGAGAAGATAGTATGCAGACGAGGAGTTTTCGGATGAAGTAGACACCCTGTCAAGATTTTTGTGAATGAGATTTTGTATGTGGACTATGAGTTCACAGATGATACTTTGTTGATGAAAATTCTATGAGAAGATTAATGTGATGTGAATATGACAAATTCTATGTGAAAAAATACTACATATGATAAAAAATGGTTTGCAGTGAGTGTTAGAAATGAGGAGTAGATGTGTTTCTTTGTAGTGAGAGTTACTGTATAAAGATATGCATACTGTTTGTGATGCATTCTTGCAACATGTGAGGATGGGTACTCAAATTATATGTAGATATTAATGTTACATGAATTAAAATTCTATGTGGCCATGAATAAAAAAAATGTTATTTGAAGATGAGAAAACTTGTACACGATGATACCACTATGCAGATGAGTGCTATGGGATAACGAGTTTACATAAAATGGTTTGCATGACATGATATGTGGAAATTATTTTTGAATGATATACGGACCAAGATAGATTTTCAGTTAAGATTATTCATGGTGAACATAATATACATAGGCCAATACATTCTATGGAGAGAGGTGAAATTTTGTTTGCTGTCACATAACAATCAAATTGCTTACCACATTTTGTATAATTATCATGTATTAACTACTTGATTTATTGGTTATTTTTTGCCTATAAATTGTGGGTTGATTCCCAGATTAATAACAAGTGATTAAGTACATAGAAAATATTTTTTATGAGAAAATTGTTTTTAAATTTTAGTGAAGATATTAGTTTGTGGAGTAGTAAAGCGTTGTGCAGACTGAATAAGGAAACATAAATGTGATATATGATAATTATTTAATGTACATAATTATTATTTCATATAATATATAAGCATCATATAGTTAATAAGTCAAAATCCAGAATTTTAGGAAGAACCTTTTCAGTGATGTTCTTCAAAAAGTGAACAAATTCTATTTTATTTATCTTGAATAATCATTAAAATATCTTTCTCAATTATTACCGAAGTGTCCAACATTCAGAAGTGATATTTCTTAAATTTTTTGTAATCATTTTTTTTTTCAAGAAATGTGAAAATATTATTCCAGTGTGACTCTATAAATCATAGTGTGACTCAATAAAAGTGAATACATGTATGTTGTAACCACTTTTTATTATATCTTAGAATATGTGATTGGGGAGTCTAACCAATCACAACAAGTAGTAGGCTCATATTGAGACCGAACCTTGTAAAAATACTTTGTTCCTATTATATTTATTTTTTTACTATATTTAGGATAGGTTGAGGAATCATAAGAGTATATTAGATCCTAACATTCCAATAAAGGTTAATTTCAAAAGAAAGAAATTTTTTTAAAAATCACCACTGATTCAACCCCACTTATTAGTGGTGCAACACCTCCCTGGGAACTTCAATATTCCGCACACATATATACTTAGCTTATTCCTCCTTACTTTGATTGGGGTAATACATTCCTTATGTTCATTTATCAAAAAATTTCATTATGAAATTTCCTTTGATTATGATATGAGGAAAGATTATGAAACCCATTTTCTTTCCACTAGTAATTATTATGTTATTCTTTATGATTTATTTCCTTTTTCTCGAACACATAAATCATGAACATTTTATGATGGATGAACCCATATAATACTCTAATGCATTGGGTAAAGTTTTATTCTTATGATATATCTTGTATGTTATAAGGGAGTAAACATAATCCATAATGAGACTTTTTCCACCATGTGATATTATCTAGGAAGTTATCCTTGACTCATGTTTATGCAATGTTATATGTTGCTGCCACATTTACTATGATGATATGATCTTATGATACCATGTTCTTTATGTTATGATCCCATGTAATTACATTGATTATTCTCTTTTATGATATCATGTTATACTTTTAACAAACATGTTATGCTTCCTTAACATGTTTATTATCTTACTAGGGATTTTATATAACCCCTTTCTTTTATGTATTCCCTAGGTTATCTTATGTAGTTTTAGGATCTCAAATGAATTTAGGATCTCATTATTCATAATAAAGTGAGAATTTAATGTTTTAGTTTCCTTTTTTATGTATCATGAAACTAGTCCTCCAAAAAAACTAGGAATCACGATCTTTGGGGTTGTACTTACTAGATATTTATGTTTACAAATCTTGTAATAATATATGAAAAGTGTCTTGGGTTACTAAAGATAAAATTAAATAATTTGAGTATAAATAAAGACCTTGTATTTTAAGACATTTAAAATCTAATTATTAATGAATATTTGAGGTGGAAGGAAGTATAAGCACCCTCTATAAGTTCTCTTAACATTGGTGGATGGAGATGGTCACCTCAATAAAAGGATAATTAGAATAATTCATTAAAAGAAAGTCTTAGGGAAGAATTCAGAGTAGATCGGATGATCAAGGACCCACTTATTGGATGTTTGGAAAGAAGGTACATATTATAAATGAATACCAAAAATTAAAAGGAGTTTATGGATAAGGAACTATCTTATGGAAGCATAAATTTTGTTAGTATGATGGAAGGAAGTAACAGTTTTTTGCTTAGTGTGAATATTATAGAAGAATCATGGGTTATTTACTAGGGTTACTATTTCCATTCAACTAGTGAAAAATGGTGCATGGTGTATTATGTATCTAGAAGCTTGTTTTGAGTACATCTGGTGGACAATGAATCTCTAGATTTAGTTGGAAAAAGAATTTCCAACATTTAGATGAATAATGGAGGTCCATTAAAGCTAAAAGATGTTAGGAAAATTCAATTTCTCCAGATGACACTCATATCATTTTTATAACTTTATGAAGTAGGTTTTATAACCAATTTCTCAGATGGAGTGTGGAATATAACCATAGGATCCATGATGATTTCTCATGGGGTAAATAATGGAACTCTATACTTTATTGGAAGAAAATATTTCAATGATTATAATCACTTCATCATAATATACATAAGTATGGAACTATATGTAAGGCTACCTCTATGAACATAATATAAAATTTATAGTTGTAAATGGAATACTTAAACTCAATCACAAAGATTTCAAAATATGCGAAAGTTGTATTCTAGGTAAATAGAAGAAGGTGTTACTCAATTTAGATAGGTGGAAACCAAGGAATCAGATACTGAAACTTATTCATTCCGATGTCTTGGATAATTATTCTATAAATTCTAATGAATTATCTCTATACATTGTGAATTTTATTTATAATGATACTTAGAATGTCTAGGTATCAATTATAAAGAATAAATATAATGTTTTTAATGAATTTATTCAATTAAAGACTTTAGTTGAAAGGGAGTGAAACAGAAAGATGAACTGCCTCCAAATAGATAATAGAGGGGAATTCACTGGACACAACTTCAAAAAATTCTATTAGAACAAGGGAGTTATGAATGAGAACAAAGTTCCTATAACTCCATAATATAATGAAGTAGCTAAAATAATAAATAGGACTCTGCAAGTAAAAGTTCGGTATATGAGACTTCATTATAGAATGCCTAAGGGAATTTAGAAAGTATCTATAAACATGAAATCTTATTTGATCTACATAATCCCAAATTTATCTTTCAGAAAAGAAGATCCATAATAAATTTAGTATAGTAAAATACTGAAAGTGAACCATCTGAAAACTTTTAGAACTGTGTCATATGTTCATGTTGATGTGAAGAATAAAGATTAGTCTAAGGCTAAATCAAAAGTGTACTTTATTATTGTATATGGTGATGAGAACTTTGGATATAACTTTTGGGATGATGAGAAGAATAAAATAATTCAGAGCAGAGATATCTTCTTTGATAGGATACTTATATGGAAATATTAGAAGTTGACAGAGAAATAAATTGTAAAAAAATCAACTATCACTAGTATAGAAATGGTATTTAATACCAGAATTTTAACATCAAATCTTTATGAACCAACATTAAAAGGCATTGGTATTGAATTTTAATTTTATTTCATGAATAAATGACATTAAAAGTACTCTTTCAATATCTGTTTATTATTAAATAACAATAAACCAATGTCAAAATTTAATTTTTAACATTATATTTTGAAAAAACAATGTAAAAGTTGGATGTGATTTTTTTATTAACATAATTTCTTTGAAAACCATAGTTAAAATTATATTTTTAATGTTCGTTATTTAAAAATAAATGTTAAAAGTTTGAGGTAATTTTTTTTTAAAAATGAATGCATTAGTGTTTTTCAATTTTTTTATATCATGAACATGAGAATATTTTCTTCCCACCTAAAAATAACTCAGGTGGTTGTGAATCTTTTTTTCTTACTTATTAATACATCTAACTGAATATTATTATTCATTTTATTGGAACGTTTCATTTCTCTAGATTTTTTAGATTCTTAATATACTCAGTTAAACTTTTCACCAATTCAAAATTGGTAATATATCTTTATTTTAATTCTTTTTCCATTTTTTTCATCATATACATTTTTTACTATTTTATCTTATTTTTGATGAAGTTGATATTTTAAAAAATGATTAAAATTATGTATTTTATCTAAAATACAAAGCCCAAAATCCTTCATGAGTTTTTTTTGTTGGGATTAAAATGAAGTTAAAAATAACTCATGAGTTTTTCATCATGAAGAAAATTAATACCAAGAAATGATCTCTATTGTTAGAGGAAATAAACTCTAATATGTAGAAGGTAAAACATTAATTCCTATTTTTTTCATTTCTTTGCTGCAATTTTCTATTTTTTTCTTATTTCCAGATCAAGGTTTTTTATATACAATAAATCATAATTTATTCATTTATTATCTAAAATAAATGTTTTATTTTAAGGGTTCTCTATCATTTTTTAAAATATATATTTTTAGCATTGGTAATTTGAAAGACCATTGTGAAAAATGTCCTTTCAAATAAGTTATTTGAATAATTAATGTTGAATTCCACTTTTAACATTGTTTATTCAAATAACCAATGTTAAAAGTCATTTAAAAAAATATATATTCTCTTTCATGTTAGTTATTTGAATGCTAGACATTAAAGTACACTTTTAATATTAGTTATTCAAATAACTAATGTGTAAATTTATATAAAATTATATTTTATATCCATTTAAAAAAATAACCAAAGTTGAAAAAAATTATAATGTCAGTTATAAAAACCAAAGTTAAAAATATATTTATAACATCACTTAAAAATAAATATCTTAAAAATCCAACATTAGAAGATGAAAAAATACAATGTTAAAGACCTTTTTTCTACTATTGTATTGAAGTTAAATTTGAAAAAATAAGATCACTAGAATAAAAAACCTTTGAAAATTTTAGTAGGAAAATAAAAAATTTTAGAAGGATATGGAACTTGAGAGAAAGTTTTGGAAGAACTAGTTCTAGAAGGATGATAAGAGACAAGTTGTGTATTAAAATTAATCCAGTTGATGAGATCAACTAGAATAAGGGAACTAGTTCCGAGGTTTGGGGCTAATATGAACTTTCTCCTTTTATAGGATGTTGGGGAGATAAAAATTTTAGAATAATTAGATATCCTTAGTGAAACAGAGTAGTGGAAGTAATCCATGAAGGAGGAAATGATGTCTTTGAAGCTCAAAAAAACTTGGGATCTAACATAAAATTTTTAAGGATAGAGAACTCTAGAAAAACGGGATTTCTGACTAATGGAATAAGTTACTAGAAGTAGGAGGTACAAAGAAAAAATTACAGTGAAAACTTTCCAATAAAAGTAATGAATTGATTTCTCAAAGATTTTCTCACCATTCTTTAAGCACTCTACTATCTAGATGGTGTTAACTATTTCTTCTTATGAAAATTTTCACTTAGAGTAGATAGATTTCAAAACATCCTTTCATCATAGTGATTTATAGGAGGTGATTTACATGGTTCAACCCAAGGGTTTTGGATATTATTAGAAGAATAAGAAACTTTTTTCAAGTTAAAGAGAAGCCTATATGGGTTGAAAAAATCCTTTTAATAGTGGAATCAGAAGTTTTATACTTTCATTCTTGAAGAAAGTTTCACTTGATTTGATTTTAATAACTATTATGGTCAGAAGTAATAAGATTATAGAAAATTCGTTATACTAATTTTTTATGTCGGTGATATGTTGCTTGTGAAGCATTAAATTGATTGAATTTAGGATCTGAAGAATAAATTGACTAAAAGTTTTTAGATAAAGAATCTTGGACATACTAATAAAATATCGAGGATGAGAATTGAGAGGGATAGAAAAATTGTAACTTTGGTGTTATCCTATAAGGAATATAATCAAAAGTTCATTGAAAGATTCATCATGACTAAATGTAAACCTATCTCAAATACCCTTGAAAAAAATTTAAAATTTTAAAGGCACGAGAACCATCTTCAGAAGAAGAAGTTTGAATATGAGAAACATGCCTTATAATTTATCCATCAGTGTTTTAATGTATGAAATGATTTACACATGATCTAACATTTCCTTTATAATGGGAGTTATGAGTCATTTCATATAAAATCCTGAAAGGTTTCATTGGGATGCTATGAAATGGATAATTCGAGATCTATAAGTTTCAGAATATGAAACATAATGATTCAGATATAATGACCTATTGAAAGGTTTTGTGGATATAAAATTTACTAGATACATGGATTCTTGGAAGAGAATGAAAATTTATTTTTCACTTTTGTAAGGAAAATGGTCAATTGGACGTGTCAAAAATAACTTTTGGTTACTCTATCAATAATTGAATCAAAATATGTTATTATTATAGAAGTAAGAAATGAGTTTATATGGTTGATGTAGTTTCTGAGAGAGATTGGTAAAAAATCATAATAAAGGATTTTGTTATTCGATAGTCAAAGTTCCATTCACCTTACTAAGGATACCATTTTTCTTGCAGGGACAAGACAAATAAACCTGAATTTCTACTTCATTCAAAATATAATAGAAGAAAAATTATTGAAACTTTAAAATCTGGGTGAAAAATAGAATCCTATAGACATGTTTACAAAGGTGTCAGTCTAAGAATGTATGATGGTATATTGTTCCTAAGTTTCACTTTGATTAATTAAAGAAGATATAGAACCCTATATAAATCAGAATATAGTAAAATATAGTTAATATTGAATGTGGTTAGAATCCATGACGAAATATTTAAGAGGGATATTTTTGGTTTTTATGAAGATTATTTAGTTTTTTGAAAGGATTTTTATAGAAGGATTGTTTTTCGGAATAAGTTTTCTATAAATAGATAGAGTATGAAAAATTCATGTTGTTCATATATTCCATTATAAGTATTAGAAGAACAATTTTGATACTTGGGAATCATAAAATTTCACCGATTATCAACAGTCAAATTAAAGGTGAAATGGTGTATCAGAGGTTGCCTCATTTAATAAAAGTGAAACCAAGAATCTTAGAGGATGGTTGAAATGATTTACTAGATAAAGAACTCCATAAATATGAGGTCTAACCAAAATCCATGAGATATGTGGAATACATCCAAGAGTTTCAAAATTGAGTTGATGTATAGAGTGAGTTGAGAGTTAGAGTGATTGTAATCTCTTATATTCTCATTTTATCATAGTGGTTGTAGTCTTCCCCTATAGATGTGGGATTTCTCTCTAAACCATGTAATTCCTATGCATGCTTCCATTTCTATTTTTCATTCCACATAATATTGTGTGTACACATGATTTTTTTGTGATTATTAGGGAGTCTTTCTTCCTAGTTTTAGAACGTAATGTCAAGGGGGTAGTGAGGAGAAATCAAAAGAAAAATAGAATTCCAAAAGAACATTATTCCAAAAGATCATTATTTTTCATGGTTTTTTAGAAGGTTTTTCCCCAAAAGTGGTATCTAAATTGACAATATAAAATGACCACGGGGTTATAAAAATTATGGTAAAGTAGAAAATATGAACTCATAGAGGATATATGTAGCAACCCTTTAATGATTTAAAAACCTGGTGGGATGACTACTAGATTTTATGGAATGCTAAGGATTTGAGTGGATCAACATGATTATTAGGGAATTAGAGAGTGACACCACTATAAAGAGTTTGAAAATATTTAAATTATATAAAATATAATAAAATTATGTAGAGTTTATATTGGGTTGGAACATGAGAGTTCATGATAGTGAGTGAGGTCATTGAACTTGGGTTATGTTCATCAGCTAGGTTGTGTGGTGATAGATCATCAATGGAATGAGATATTAGTGGAAAAAAGAACTACTATGTAATAAACCCTATATCAATTCCCAAGGGATGGGTCTATCAAGTTATTATGGGTGAGGATCTTGAGTGTCAACATTTTAATGATGATGTAATGAAAATAAGTTGGTATTTTTAAATCGACTATATAGAAAATACTATGATGTGGAGTATGGTGTTGGATGTTTCAATTATGGTTCTTATTTCATGTTTAATTTTAGTAGATATCAGTAGTGACATGTATGAAAAACCTGGACTAGTGGTTTTTAATGTTACACATTAGTGGTTGTATGCAAGTAGACTAGCTGTATTTAGTTATTTAAGGAACACCAAATTTGGGTATTGGTTATGATAGTCTGTTGAGGTGAGTACTTTAGGTAACTAACTATTGAAAAATTTAGAAATTTTACCATAAAGGGAGAAAGTATATGAATTATCAGTACACATGGAAATTATGATGATGGTTTTGGGTTTATAAACATTATTAATAGTTAATGAATGCAATGAAAATGAATTAAGAATCCCATAAGTAGGATCACCATACACGATAACTCCAAACCATCATATAAATAAAAATGATGAAATATATGTGTACCTTTAACCAAAGCACTATTTTGGATATCTTCATCATATGGGTTTTATGAATATGACTAAATTCAATTGAAGGAAATCCTTACTTAATGGCGTATTCATAAGTTGAAGTTGAATCACTCAATTTTCAAGTGGTATAACTCCTTCACTCACGATATCCTAGTATCTCAGTTGGAAAAGAGTTAAGATATAGAGAGCCACAATATGAAGTGAGACTCGATTGAGGTATGAAAAATATTGCTTCAAAAACCATCTCATTGTGAATACCCCTTTATAAATCCATTAAGGATTCTTCTTGAGTGAGCATTTGTTAATTCATGTGTTAAAAGTTAATGTATTCATTTATTGTAACCCTCATTCATGCCAACTAACATGTGTTTTATCTTATTAAAACACTAGATATTAATGATATCCAAAACAAAGGTGTTTTTAATGTTAAAATGTTTAACAATTGACTGATATAAAAAGGCTTTCCATGCAAATGTAGTTTCTATGATATCAATATATTACAGGAAATGATATGATTAAATCATATCCAATGATTGGGCCAAAAATAATCATATGTGTTTAAGTCTTTAAGGAATATTTCCTTCAATATCCCACTTATACTAAATATTTATATACTTTATTCCATTTTACCTTATATTATATAATATACATAACATGTGAAATAATATCTAAAAATCATTTTTATATCCCCCAAAACACTTTTTTAAACCTATCATTTAATTTATCTTATACCATATAATATATAATACAATGTGAATACCCATCCAAAAATCTTTTTGGATTAAATCTAAAACACTTTTAAAGTAGTTCTCTAATTCCAAAACAATCCTCATTTAATCAACCAAAAAGTATAACCACACGAACCTTCATATCATTGAAAACAAATATGAATAATTATATCCATAAATATAAGAAAAACTTAGTCTATAGTAAAGAATCAATGCTACTAAATCTATAAAGGGATATGATGTGATCTTTATCAAACACATGTATCTATATACCTATGTCCTCCAACTGTGTCATTTAAAAGAATGCATTTTCATATGATCCATTTTTCCAAGGCATCAAGTTCCCATAGTTCATAGAGTTTTTCAATACCGTATAATTACCCATATATTCTTGATTCTCTCAGTATAGATTGACTAGGTTGATGTATGCATCACATGTCATTTACTTTTATAGACAAGCACATCAAATTCCCATTAATTTAATCAGTAATTAAATCATTTTTACTCTATAGGTATGATTGTATACTTCCCCAATATATATCAATATAGGGACCATATTTCATACTCATCATATTATAGGAAAAGTCCTATCTTGGTTGAGCTCTAACAAGAAACATGATTAGCATCATACCTAACCACCCATGATTAAATAAGCCTCAAGGATTATATAATAATTGTATTTAAGTATGAAGGTAATCATGATAAGTATCTCAATAAACTTAGTTATAGGGAACTCTAAATATGAACTAGGCACCCCTGGTATACCAAATACATGGTGTATGACACTTCATGTGGTATACTTCATGGTTCATCTAACATATAAAACCTATTTTTGTTCCTCATGAGCATATTCCATATCTCAATAAAAGAATATAACTCATTTTAACCTTAAAATTTCATTATAATCTATAATTATCCATTAAAAACACTAGTTAGAGATAACTCAAAGTCATACCTTGAGAGTTTAATTATCATTACACTTCATGAAATGTATATCAATATATACATATATGCAGTCGACATAAAATAATGATAAAATAGAGATTTCCTTTTGTATAACAAGATAAATTTTATACTCTTAAACTCCTTTTATGAATTATTAACAAACCCCTATATAAGAACCTATCTAACATATCACATACAATAGATTGCTAGATTAACCTTATGTACACTGCAATTTTAGGAGTTTTATTAACCTCATACATCTCTATATAATTACTATCATATTTTTATATTAATATATTATAATAAAATTCCACCAAAATCATTAATGATTAACATATTTGAAGAAATTTATTTTTAATAATGGTTACACTAAGGAATCACATTCCTAATGTTCAAATACTTAAACATATCCAAACTCCTTAACTTCACAACATCCAATGTTATGATGGTAGTAACTTCTGTTTTCTAACTAGAACTCTTTCTAATTACATGTACATAACCATCCTTTAGAACCAATACCATCAAATTTTTTCCTTGAAATATAATGTAACTATTTATATTATAACTTTACTAACTCATTATAAACACCTTTAGGATATAAAATGACATTCACTTTAAATTTTTATTGAAATAATATATTTTTTTTATTTTTAAACTTCCCAAAGTCCAAACATACTCCCACTAGTCTCTTAGGCACTATATTCTCTTAAAAATTTATTATTAATGTATAAAAAATCTTTTATATATATAAAATAACACTTAATTCATTTTATTAGGATCATTTAACAAATAAACTATTTTTCCATGTCATATATGATATTCTATGTGTTTTGACTACTTTTGAAAAAATATTTTATTCTTCAAAATATGCCACCGATGGTGCTGGAGTCTCAATTAATAATTTTTTAAAAAACTATATAAAGTCATTTATATCCTAAATAAAAGTTATTTTATCCTAATATTATTCTAAAAATATGTTTATATAATCTAATGAATCATAAACCATGTGTATTAGATCCATCATATCATATTGTTTATAACAAATTTTTGTTAGTAAACAACTTCTCAAATCATATAAGATAAATAAGATGAAGATATACATCCTTTAATTAGATCCATAAAATCTTGATGTACTTATTTTCATTAAAATCTTTGATGTAAGGGCACTTTTATTTATCACATGAATAAAAACTATAATCTTTAATAATTCTTACCTTGATTTTGAACTTCTATAAGATTACAACATTTATAAAGTATACATTTGGAATCATATACCATTTAAAACTGTAGAATTGATTTATATGACATCAATACCTAACATGGACATTCTATTAATTTTTAGAAACCCTTTCAGGTTTCTTGAACAATCATATCCTATGGAATCATTTCTTCTTCTTATTGATAACACCTTTATGTTTCAGTGATTGCGGTTGGATATTTAAAGAAATATAGTTGAACTTTATAAATTTCTATTATTTTTTGATAAAAAATATATCATTTATTAAATAATTATATAAAAATTTTATTAGGGTGAAATTTCCATATCTTTTTTGAAATTATTGTTTTTCAGTGAATGGTAAAAAATATCAATTTTTTTAAAACTGTATTTTATTTTCATCAAATTAAGTAATTTAAAGACAAATTATTTGTTGGATTTGGTCTTAAAGGAACATATGATTAATTTTATTTAGAATAATATATATAATTTAATTTTAATTGTCAATTTTCATGATTTTGTTATAAATATATATTTATTCTTAAAACACATTTTTTTCTGAAAATTATTTTAAGTACATAATGTTTTTACATTTTAATAAAATAAAATAAACCCTAATGATGAATGATTTAAATGAAATTTATAGATTATATATCTATATATATCAATTAAAATTCATATAATGATGATTATTAGTCACCGAGTTAACGTGAAATCATTTTTTTCACGAAAAATGTATTTTCTTGAAAAAAAAGCTTTCCATCATGCTTTGTGAGTATAAATTTTAATTAGATTATACACATTATATAAATTGAATATTTAAAAATATATTCTATATTTGGAATCAGGAGGTCCAAATTGGTAAAATTGACCCTTTTATTTTTAATCTCTATGAATAGTATCTATAGTAAATAATTATCACCACGGTAAGGGTGAATTAGGTAATTAAGGTTAAAAATAATATAATAAAGACTAAAAATTGACCCTAAAACTTTAATTTATCCTATTTTATGATTTTATTTCATAAATATTCATTAAATTATAGAATATATGGCCACTTTTTTCCATATTTCTTTGATTTTTACCTTTATAATATTTAAGTAAAAGATAAAGACAAAGATGTCACTTTCTTACTTTTAATAACTATAATATTTTGCAGAAGGGTTAAAAACATTTTTTTTTCAGTTTTAAATAGAAATTTGAATGATAAATTATTTTATTTTATTATATTAATTTATTTATATTTTTTATAAATTAAACAATTACCTTAAATTCTTATATAACACTGACACAATATTAATTAAATTAATAGAAAAATAAAATAAATGTTTTTAAAAATATTAAAAGTAATATAATTGAATGAATTATTATGTTCCATGAAATTTATAGATAAATATAAAATGTTATTGATGTTTTGTAATATTATATTTCAATTATATTTCTTTCATGTTGTTTTCAAAGTCAAATTAAATGATTAGTTCCAAAAATGATATTAATGATATTTTATAATAAATAAAATTTTATTAAATGATTTAAAATTCCTAAAATACTATATTACTCCATGATATTGGGATATGGTTTAAAATATTAAAAGTCCATTAATTATCCAATTATCCCTTTTTATTAAATATCTTGACCTCTAAAGAGTAAAATCATTATTATCACAGTAATTGTCAAAAATGGTTAACATAGGTTAAACCAAAATGATAAGGTATATAACCTAATATAAACCTATAGAAACTTTATTACATGATATTATTTAAACCCATACTCATAATATCTTATAAATATATCATTTAGAGCCTTTTTTGATGAAAATTAATTTATATTAATTTAATATTTTAAGAAATTCCAAAAGTACCCCTCCCCACACATATAAAAGGGAATCTCCTCTCCTCTTTTATCCACACTTAAAAAATATTTTTTTAGTCAATAAATACCCAAATAAATTAATTAAATCACTACCTACATATTATAGGACTTGGTCTGATCATAAACCTAATCTAGGAAGGATTTAGGTATAATCTTAAAGAGGTTGTCTGAAGAAGAGGTATAGTTCTTAACTGAGTGTTTTTGTTTTAGTTCTTCTTCTACCTCCTTAAAATATTATTCAAACATGATGATATAATAAAATATATATTTACCATATAATAATATGTTATTATGTTAATGTAATAACCTACATCGATATTCTCTTCCATTAAAATGGTAAACTAAATTGTCATTCATGTGTATGGTGGACAACCACCTCACGAACTGATGTAATTCGTTTTCCATCACCATATCTCACATCTGGTTATAAAGATTTATTTAATTTATATATATGATATTAATGAAATATTTATCATTATTTAAGGATTATATATCATATAATTTCATACCTTTATATCTATTGAAAATTGATAACACTATTCATGCATATATTTGGACTACCACCTTCATTAAGTGATGCGATTTATTTTTCATAACCCCATAAAATAGACATTTTATATTAGTATTTAAATAAAAAATATGGTATTTATGATATAATTATTATTATATAAAAATAAAATAATAATTATCTTCTTTCCATCATGATCTTTGAAAAATGGAAACGTTACTCATGCGTATATACAACCTACCGACCCCATGATTGTACTGTAGTTCATTTCTCATAGCCATATTTAATGATTTATTTTAAAAGTATAATTTATGTATAAAATTTTTAATTATTATTTTATTATTATTATTATAAATATGATTTATTAATGACCTCATCGACCATAGTCAACCCACCAAATTCATTCTGGACATATGATCTGAATGTCACCAAAATATCTCATTTAAACTTAAATTATCATGTAATTGAATATATAATGGTATTAAATTAAATAAAAGGAATAATAAACATGTGAAATGTTCTTAATAAATTATATAAATAACATAATTTTATTATTAAGGAAGAAAAATAACGCACATGACGAGTTATGCCCGAGGTAAGGGGTTTCATAACTCAATTTCTTTTCATTGGGTTATATTACATCTTTATTATCTTTGATTTTATCAGATTATGTGTGTAATGAATTTTTATTATTTTATATTGTATTTAAATTCTTTATGTGTATTTAAATTTGATACACATAATCAATTCATTGATTAATTATCACTTCAGTAGTATGATATTTTTAAGATATTTCATATAAATTTCCACTCCATCGAGGAATATTTGGTATTATAGACCTATTTATTTTTATGAGGTGAATATAATGAAAATTTAATATGTTATATAATGAATATATTTATTTTAATGGTATTTATTGTTTCATTTTAAGTTAATTTTTTCATGGGGGTTTTGATAAAAAAGTTTCTAAAGTGGTAAGAGTTTATGTCCCAATCTCATTATTATTCGGGATTATTTATGTTTAAGTCACTAATGGGGGAATTATTTGATATTTCTTTCATAAGACAAAACTATTTTATTTTCTTATGTTTGATAATTAAAATTTTTAGTTTTATTTTCATTTTCAACTCTTTAAGTACTCAAGATTCTGAAATCAATTTTTTAAGGAAAACCGACGTTGTTTTTCTACTCAGTTGGGAATCATTTTCTTCCATATTTTTTTAAATAATATTTTAATAATTATAGAATTATTTATTAAATAAATTTTTATCTATGTTTTAATTTTTACTATTTTTTAAAAGTAATATTCTTATCATTTTCCAAATAAGGCACTTTATGAGTGTTTAACAAAAATATAAATGAATCATTGTTTTAACATACTGGGCATGAACAAAATTTACCATCGTGATGAATGATAATTTATTTAATGACCCTTTTATAAATTTACATGATTATTTTCAAAGAATTTTTTTTCCTACAATTCTGGAATTTTTTATTTTCTAAAATTTGATTTCAAAATGAAAAGAATATTTTCCTTAAGATTATTTTGAATGATATTTTTATGGTATTTATATTCATAAACAATAAAAAATTATTATCTACTAGGAATATGTTGTAATGAAACAATAAAAATTATTTATTTTGATGGTTTATGATCAGTTTGATTGTGTAAAGTATTGACATTCCGTATGATAGTTCTTCCCATATAGATAGTTTTTGAATAAGGCGTGTTGATTAAGTTGTATTGTTTATTCATATGATGAATGCATCAGACTTATTAAGTGATGTGTGGGTCCTATAATTACATAACCCCTCAATTAATTGGTAGGTATCATGAGACAAACTAGTTGGATAGCCTTATTAAATGAGTTTTTTCTGTATACCTACCCATAGTTTAAATTATCTTGGCATAAGGCCATGAAAGTAATTTTTATATGTATGGAATTATGCATTCCATCATTATGGAATCATTTATTAATGTTCATGTGATTATTTAATTTGTCATGATATCCCTGTATATGTTTCAATCTTATGTGATTATTTATATGTCATAATTTTATCTTCATTTACTCCTGCTATATTATTTTTCATGATCAAATTATTGATTAAATGGTATTTTTTCCAGTTATTTATCTTTTTATATTTATTATTACTTATTTACTTGTGATATATTACATTGTACATAATCCTTACCGATAAATTGAGCTCACTATTATTTTATTTACTTTTCTAAGGATATGAAGATGGAATCTTTGAATGAGTTCAAGGATACATAATATTTACTCTCACTATGTTTTGTATTTTAGGTTTTCAAATATAATTCAAGATTCAATAATTTATCCATCTTACCGAAACCACTATACTATTAAGTCCTTTAAGATGAGATAAACTATATCTAGTGCCAATATTATAAAGTAACCATTAGATCTGGGCTACTAGGATCAGGGTATTTACATATATTAAGATTCTATCTTTCAAGGATTAATTTCATAGACAAGTTGGATGATGAAGATGTTATTCATATACAACATACACTTTTATCATATGAGTATCATTATTTACATAAATTTAAAAAGGGACTTTATTATATGTGCTCTAACTAAAATTATGAACCCTTTTAAACTCATCATATCAATTAGTGTTCCAAGATCCATATTTTACTAAGTAATGAGTCTTCTTTGGAATTTCTATCACTACTTATTTATTTAGGCAGGGCATAATCCTAATCGTATCACATATGATTGATATATGGTTGACCATACAACACTTTTTCCAATCGATCATATGGATACAATTAACACCATTAATCTAGTGTCCCATCGCTTTAGGTTTCCCAGTTAAATATAACTCAAATATCATAGTGGTATTTGGTTACCTAACTTTTAAAGAAATCATTTCCATAATACCTTAGACAAGATAATCCATGGGCACCTTGCTTTGACAAAACCTACCTGGTTGAATGATCAGGGTCTTAACAGGTGATTTATTTTTAAGAAATCTAACAATTAGTATTTTTAAAGGGGATTTATTCTCACCATCTCATCTCATGTTATTCCATTTATATGTATGCATGATTTTAGTGGTTTAGTTTGGAATCATATTCCTTCCACTAAACCAATGTGTTCAAATCATATTAATGTGTAACTCTTTACACATCTCATAACTTGTGTTACTAAGATAAATTAAAAGCCAACTATATTTATAAACACCCAAATTCATCCCATTCATAAGTTATATGAAACAATTTCATGTAAAGTATTATAATTATATGACATCAATAATCCACATAAGAGTAAGTATGTATCAAAAAATAGTCAACCCTCACTTTTCTATATAATGCATAAATTTTGTGGCCAGTGAGAAGTCTGAACCGAAGTCCCTCTACCCATGAATAATTTACTCAAGAGAGATTTAAATTCCATCATAATTATAACACTTAATATAAAAAAATCATAATTAAATACTTAATTCAAGATCATAACTTAATATAATCCAAATTCAAGGTAAATAAAAACTAAATCATTTATCATAACTTTCACGTAACTTCTTATACTCATGCATGACAATTTCAAATAATTTTAAACACCTTTAAACTAAATCATACATCATAATTCATAATATAACAATTATATCCATGAATAATAAACAAGGTAATAAATAAATAAATGAATAATTCGAAAAATTTATACATGATATAGACTATTTATGAACAATTCATAAATAAGAAATTCTAAAAACTTTATAGTTTATCTATTCATTATGGTCATTCTATAATTTAAATAACTATAAAAAATTTATATTTATACAAAATATAAACTCTTTTATATTATTCATTATATCAAATTTACTTTTAATATATGATATTGAATGAAAAATAAACATCTTATATTTAAATTTATATTATGTATTATATTTACTTTAGTAGTAAAATAGGTTTTGAGAATAAATACAAAGGAAAATATTTAAATGAAGTACCAAAATGAATTTTGAGGAAGAGTGTTGTATTTATTATCAATAATTCCATGAGAAGAAAAATTAATATGTACTAAAGTTGGGTGATGATAAAGAGTTTAAAGGATCCCATGCTTGATAAATATTACCATGTAAAGGGAGAGATTAGTGAGATCATTAGATATAGATAAGATTCATATAGGAGTTACTTTGATAATTCTATGTGTTACTTTATGTTTCACATAATGATAGAGTTCCATTCATATATTAATAATAGAGATTAATATTGAGATACTACCCTTAGAAATGGGAAATTTCTACTACTATGTGATTTTATATAAGCATGTTTAAGGAGTAATCCATTTACACATGATTATTTCAGTGTTGATATATATGTGAATCAATGAAAAGTTTTGTTTAATAAATAGAGCATTGTCTACTACATGTTCTTTATGAGGTTGAGGGGATAACTATGTTGGAAAATAATCGAGCTATCCAAAGCTCGTGATTAACCACCCCCCATGTTAACAATATGAAAATATGAAAAATATATTGATTAAATCACTTGGATAATCATTGGGAAAGGCTGAGTTTAGATATAGAAATGACGAGTTATTGGGAATATAATGGAATACTTAATTAGAGAATTTATATATTTCAAGATGACTTGGTAATTTTTTTGGATAGATTTGTGAAGGATTTATATATTCTTAATTTAATTTATGTTATTTTGAGATAAATTTGAGTTATTAGAGATTCCTTGAGAATTATTGAAGATGTTATGAGATGATTTGAAGAAGTTTTGAAATTATAGAGTTGTATATTTTAGATAAATTTTAAAACTTCACTATATATAAAATTTATCCATATTTTTTAACGGATTTGTAAGAGTAAATATAAAATTATAAATAATATACAAGATTTTTTTTATTTTTATTTATTGTAACACAAATATATAAGGGTTCTCTAGACTATGAAGACCGGAAATAGGTAAAGTAACGAGGCACACTGTGTTATATTTAAAAAATTTTCTTGATACATAATGGTTATTATGGTTTTGAAATGGGATACAAAAGGGTGATCTAGAGATTTTGAAGGATATGTAAAATATTTCAAGTTAATATGTAAGTGTAAATCGGTCTTCCAATGAGAATAATATGAGTAAAAATAATATAACGCAAAGGTAATCTATATTTTTCAAAAGACGCATAAGGGTAATTGGCTTCCTATAGAAGAGTAGTCTTATCAAAGAAATGATAATATTTATAAAAATATAATTCATAAGAGTATTAAGTCATAAAAACCTGAGATATTATTAATGGATTAAATAT
The DNA here is from genome assembly GCA_963277665.1 of Viscum album. NCBI lineage: Eukaryota > Viridiplantae > Streptophyta > Magnoliopsida > Santalales > Viscaceae > Viscum > Viscum album. The sequence continues at coordinate 1,555,148,957 of OY728141.1, forward strand.
CATGATTGAATAAATGTTTCTAACTAAGTTAGAGGGAGGAATGAATGAGTAGAAATTGGGATGATCATGGTGCGGCCATTCTGGGATTTAAAATGTGAATATTTTAAAACATTTATGAAAATAAAAGTTTGAGAAATTATTAGAAGAGTTATTTGACTAGTTTCAATAAGAATCTAGGTATTTTTGGAATTTAATTTGAGACATTTTATTAGAATAGGAACAATATTTCGAGATGATAGGGAGCAGGACCACACAATTTTGATGAAAAATAAAATCAGAATATTGAGAAGATCACAGTGATGAATATCAAAGAATTTATTTATTAAAAATATGGAAATAATAAACATGTGATTATATTAATATAGAATATAAGTATAATATAATTATATATGAAGATAAATAAAGAGAAGAAATTGATACTATATACCATTGAACATCTTAAGCATCGAGGAGGAATAAAAATAAGAGAAGAAGAAAATGGAAGATGAGGTGTTGCTACTGTATACTATATTATCATTGAAAGTGAAATATGAGGAGGAAAATCATGATTAAGTTACCGCCCTAAATTTCCCATATATCATATAATCTAAAGAATATGGAGAAGAATAGAACCAGGAAATTCTAAGACTGATACAACACAAATTCATATTATGTGTGTTGAGTCTCTTGAATATTGAGAAGATTTTATGATTGAAGATCACAAAAGGCTTAATGAAAATAAGTAATAATTTCATATTGTGCTATAAATCATGTATTATTAATAAAATTAATTTATTGAGGAATAAGATCTGATCATTTGATGTAGAGACATCCTGAAGCAGATGGGAGATATTGTTTAGGAGTGTGTTAGGAGGAACAATTATAAATTAGAGGCATCCGATATAATGAAATCAATCAGGAGAGTATGAAATTATCAAGAGAAAGTAAATTATTTTTAGTAGATATCATAATTGTATTCACTTTATCATTATACCCTATATATGTGTCTCATACTTAACTCAAACACAATAAGGATTTGATACCCACATTGGGACCAAACCTTGTAAAAATACTATGCATTGTTGCTATTTTTTATTTATCGATTTTTCATGTGGTGTTGTGTATTTTGAAATAATAAGTAAAACTTTTTATCTTAACTGATACAAAAGTTATAATATTAAGGGGGGAATTAACAAAGATAATTCGATAAAATTTGTTTACACTGATTCACCCCCTCTCAATGTGACTTCACAATCCTCATGGGAATTACTACATAAACTATTTACAAAATCTAAATATCACATATTTAAATTATTATTTAAACCTTGATCAAATCAATCATCAAAACCAATTTTGATGTGTTTTAAATAATTTCTTATATAAGAATTTTTAATTTCAACAATTCAAATTAAACACTTATAAAAATTTATAATTAAATATAAACCATTTTCTGTTTTTTCCTTATTTTGTAATTTATAAAAACTTTATAAATTACTATTATTATTTATAAATAAACACTTTATTTATAAATTATAAGTCATGCTATATAATTTGAAAATTTTATTTCATATTAACTTTTAATATTATGATTATTTATTTTATAATTTTTTTATAAATATTTAATTAACTAATTATAAATACATTATAATTAATTAATTTATAAAAACTTTTATAAATTAAGAAATATCCCAAAAATAATTTTTTCTATAATTCATAATTTTTTTTTCAATTAGATAAATCAATTCATAATAGAATTTTAGAAAGATAAAAATTTTTCTTCTAAGATATATTTGATGACTTTTGGTGTATGCACAGAAATAAATCCCACCATGGTGTAATATTAAATTTGGTTCTTAAAAATTAATGTAGGGTGATCTATGAAAGAATAAATAGGTATTGGGTGACCTACATGAGAATTAATTTGCATATAGATTGGACCATATACCATTAACCTGTGTTAGATTAAACTGCAAAGTGACTTACCATAAGGGTATGTGTAAGAGTAATATCGTGCCTCAAAGGCCTATATATGATTAATCCATATAGTATCTGACATATTAGGTATCATGATCTATAATATGGGGTTACACATAATATTAATATCCTATATAGGGTGAACGAGAATGGATCACACAATATTAACTCAGCAGTTACATGCAACTAATCATGAATAGATAAAGTTTGCAGGTTATTAAGTCATATATGGTTAACTTTGCACTAGTTTTCATGAGATTAAATGCAACATAGAATGGCTCACATATTAATAACATAGTGCTTTATGAAATTAAACATGATAGAATTAAATCTATATAGGATTAAAAAATTATAGATTATGACTGGGATGGCACAACATTAAATCCTTTAGCCATTAAAATATCACCTATATCATAATAGTGATAAATTTTTCGTTTTTTTAGAAGGGTAAAACAATTAATTTTAAAAACATGATTTCAATAATCAAATGAATATTGAATATTTTATACCACTATTGGGTTTCTAATAATGATTAATAGTTAATAAACATAGTGAAAATGAATTAATAAACCAATAATAAAGATTACCATTAAAGATAACCTAAAACTATGCTATCAATAAAAATGAAGAAACATACATGTACATTCCATCAAATCACTAATATAACTATCTTCATCACATGGGTTTGATTAATATAACTAAAGAAAATCAAAATACATACCTCTCTATGGTGTATCCTTAGGTTAAAGTTGAATCAATTTAAGTTCATATGGGATCACTCCTTGACTCATGATATGCTTGTAGATCAGGTGGAAAAGGTCATAGAGATAGAGATACATGAGATGATGTGGGACTCAAATGAGGATTGGGAAAGATTAATTTTATCACCATATCATGGGGAGTTACATTTTATAAAACCCTATAGGATGCTTCTCAATTGAACATGAATTAACTCATAATTCGGTGTTAATGCATGCATCGAATATAAACCTCAACCTTTCTAACTCTCATGCATTTAATATTATGGAATGATAAATAATAATGATAGCCAACATGAAGTTTATTTGAACATTAGACCTTTTAATGACCATCTACCAAGTGAAGGCTTTCTATGAAATGGTAGTGTATCTGATATCAATATATCACAACTAATTATATGACTAAATTTCACCCAATAATTCGACCAAAACTCATCATATGAATTTATTTTTTTATATAATATGTCCTTTAGATGCATGAAAAAGAGTGGGGATTCATGTGATGGGTATAATATTAGAATGAGACTGTGATTTCTAGTATGAAAAGACAAGGAATGCTCTGGTGTAACATTGAGTGAGCAGTAGTCTAACATAGACCAACAACATAAACCATGTGAGTATGATGATAGAAAAGTAGGGATTCATGAATTTATTTGAGGTTAGAAAATCTTTATAGATTTTTTGGATTATATTTGTTGTTATTAATACATGGGTCATTGGGTTTTTAGATGCATTCGATGTAGTAGGTTATTGAAAAGAACATTTCACATGTGATTGAGTATGATTACTTGGATATAGGTTAAAATACACTATTCAAGGAACGATTATTGTCCATTATGAACTAGATAATGAGATGTACAGGATTTGAGTTGTTCCCCTAGATTTGGGCATACTGTGATGTAACATCCCAAAATTTTATATGTATTGAATTTTTCTTTTGAATAAATAATTTTTTTCATATAATATAGTTTAAACACAGGAAAAAAATAATGGTGTATTTCATTAATTGGGAATCTTACATTTTAAAAATAAATATAGTCATGAAAATGGAAAATATTACAATAAGATAATAAAAAATGTAATAAAATAAGTAGAGTTAGAATATATAGATCACGTTAATCTCTTAGAATATTTAGACATGTGAAAAAACTTAACAAAAGAGGTAGAAAATTAGTAATTCAATCGAAATTTAGAAATAAATATAGAACCGGGAGATTAATTAAGGTGAATTATGAATGAAGGTATGAAAAGGTATTTATAAGAGGAAATTTTATTGTTGAAATAGTAATGTGACCATAATAATAGTAACATGACTATTAAGACTAGTAACCTGACCGGTGGAATAGTAAATTGCCCTTAAAATAGTAAAATTCCATATAAAGAATATTTATCCAAAGTAATTTAAGAAAATATAAATATTATAATTCTATAAAATAAATATCAAGACTAAAAACTCAAATAAACTATAAATCGTGTTTTTAATAACATTTTAATGTATTTCATAAAAAATCACAATTTTTATGTTAATAATTAAAATTACCCATGTTATAAAATTATTTTGGTAAAATTAATCTCATTTTTAGAATCATCAAATCTAATTTGTCTAAGGGTACCTTTTTGGAAATTTTCTAAAATAAATCAATTTTTAGTGAATAGTAAATATACAGTTTTAAGATAACTGATATATTTTAATTACGTCATCCTAGTGGTAAAAATAACATAATAAATTATATAACCTTTGGATCAACCAAAAAATCATTTAATAAGACAAAGAATACATTTAAAAATAATAATTATAAATTAAAAACCTAAAAAGTTGTTTCTAAAGTCTAATATGATAAATTATTCCATTAAAATAACAATTTGTCTTTTTCCACTTTACCTTTTAATAAACTAATGAATTCAGTTTTTGGAATATTTAAAAATTATAAAATAGTTTTATTTTATACAAATAAGACTTAAAATTTAAATAATATCACTATTACAAGGTTTACCTTGGATAATATATTTTATTAAATATTTTATCCTAAAAACACCCCTCTCCTCAAGTATAAATACCCCTCCCCCTAGAAAACTAAATCTAACTCACTTACCAAATCCAAAAATCTATAAAAATTCCATATCTTAATCCCCTTATAATCTTTATGGGAATTTTTGAGTCAATTAACTCCAAGAATTCACATATTTTAGTACCATAGATAAGAAGAAACATCAAGTAGAGGGTAAGGTTTTAACAAAATTTCTTCTCATTTTCCTATGCACTTCCTCATTTTTTCCTATTAATTTCATACCCATACTTCCAAAACTAATTAAGTATTATTTTAAAATTATATTAATGATTTAAAAATACTATAATTATGATATTTACGACATATTTTATGCCATACTTCTCTTAATTTGCTTTTAACAATGTCCCATCAAGGGTCAGTTAGCCACCTATGAGGACATTTAAAACTCTATACTTATATTTACCTTCATGGATATTTATAATTAATTATATATAATATAAAAATATTTAATTATATGTATTTTAATATTATGGAATTAGTTTTACTTATTTATAAATGACCATGAAATAAAAATAGAAAAATAGAAATAAGACGAAATAAATTAATAAAAACATGACATCAAAACAATTAAAATTTAACATAGAGTGTTATCAAATAGAATAAAATAATTATAATGGTTAAATAGTGTCATAAATGAATATAATTCACTTCTGGTTTCATATTTTGATAAAATTAAGTTTATTATACAGGAGGTTTAAATGAGACAGAACATTATAGGATTTATGGTAAGTGGAATCTTGAACCTAATTTCTTATTTTTGGTTTATCTATTCTTTCACATTATTTATAGTATAGAGGTTCTTATATTAAATTACTTTCACTACTCTTCTCTATTATTTCTTAGGATATACATGTTTCTACCTTGTTAAAATGATTTCTAACAAAATTATTTACATTTTTCAAAAAATAAATTATTTTTATAAAATATCCCTTTAACTCCTCTTGAGTTGTTTCTTCTTTAAATAAAAATGATCTTTTATGAAAAAATATGATCTCCCTTATTCATTTTTCAATCCCAAAGTTTATTACATAAATAATTATTTATTGAATCCTTATAAAATCCATTCCTTCCCATGGGTTTATTTCATAACTATGATTTTTATATGTTCTATTTCCATGTGGAAAGAATGATTATAATAATTTTATGATGTGATAAGTGGGAAAAAAATTATATATAACTCAAATGAATTGGGTAATATGATATATCTCATGAGATTATGTGTGTTTTTTTTAACATGATGCTAATTTTGTTCAAAAATATGATGTTACAATTTATGCACATATGTTATGAATGAACATTACGTTTTCTTTATTCACAAATATGTGTGGTATTTGATCATTATGTTATGATATTTCATTATTATGCATATACCACATTCCATGAATTTTTCAAATGATTCCCTCATGATTATGATGATTATCCTATTCTTATGATATAATAATGTTGACCATTTTCATCCATGTAATATTGATTCATGTATCTTATTCCCTAAATGTTAACCTTCTCCATACTAGGGGTTTTTCTTATCCATTTCCTTAATGAATATCCTCAAGTGATTACATGTACTAAGGATAACATGAGATATTTAGAAGGACTATGAAGAAGGACTGAAATAAAGTTAATGTTTTATTATGTACAAGTTATATGTGAGACTGATTTTCCAAAGATACTAAACATTTTGATTCTATAATGTATTATAATTATTTCATTTATTTAAAATATGTATTAATAGCCATGTATGAAAAATTTTGGTCGCAATAGTTGGCACCGGAGCATTGTTTATTTAATTTGGGGATTAGGACGAGAAAAAATTAGTGGAAAATAATAAGGACAAGTCTTTATATAGGTAAACATCCTAAGTTTTGGTAAAGTATCAGAACATGTAATTTTAGAGCATTGAAATATCTATATGTATTCTAAAAGTGGATGTGGCTCTAGAATAGATATACCTAGGGGTAATTACCAAAAAGGGATAATTGGGTATTAACACAACTCGTACCTGGGGTATTATAAAGAGAACTTATTGTAAACATGATTTTATAATCCTATTGTAATGACTTGGATATTTCTTGATTTTATTTATAGAAATTATTTGAGAAAATTTCAAGACCATGTGCGGAGACAACATGCAATTCCGAGGCCCAGTGTGCCCAAAAAAATTCGTTGAAAAATGTTATGTTTTTAATAGAATGTATATGATGCTTTTCATAAAAAAGTGTGATGTATTTTAAACAGGTGTCTGGATCAAAAATATGAGGGAACCATTGAGTTGAGAATAATGTATTTACCCTAAGAGTGACTTAAATTTGGTTGGGATGATTCATCTATAGAAAAAATCACCAAGGACGTAACAGTAAATAAAATAATTAAATAAAATAATTTTGTTTTAAAATCCAAATAAATCTTGAACGGTGACTCAGATTGGAAATATGATACCACCGTTGAGTTTGTAATGTGGTGTTTTACCTAGGCGAGACCTAACATTGGCTAGTGGAGGCCAGCTATGAAAAATTGTTTTTGGACGTTTTAATGAATAAAATAAACTGAGAGTTTATTTTATTTTAACTTTATGTCGACATAGAGATGTTGTTTCTTTTAAATAAAGATCTTGGTAGCGACCTAGGATTAGGTCCATAACCCTATAAATTTCCTAGAGGCTCTGGAGATAATCCTTAGATAATTCTCTCAGCAGCGATGATAAACACTAGGATTAGAGATCATTCTTAAAGGATCGTCAAAGGCAATCAAACCTCGACAACGAATGATCCATATGCTAGGTAAGGAATTATCTTTTGAGTTTTTTCTATTTTCTTAAATTTTACAATGAATGAGGAATAATCCACAAATATATTAGCCCATAGTTCAATTGTTATAGGATGTATTATATTTGTGGGATTTATCAATAGGAGATTGATTAAAATTCTTCTCAATTATTGATTCTAATGAGATTAGATCTAGGAAGACACAAAAAAGGCCAAGGTCCATTCCTCAGGGTTTTCTTCATGCTTTTATCTCCCCCATTCTTAGATTTCTTCTCTGTTGGACCTTCTTGGTCGTGACTTGACTTACTGGGAGGCACTGAATGAAATCAGACCCTCGTATTGGAGGAAAGATGAAACATAAGTTGGATATATGTAGAACAGGACCCGAGCATCATAAATATACATTATCTTTAGAAATACAAGCATTGGAGGTGGCTCGGTGGTCCACGAAAGGGACTACTGGTATAGGTCAAGCACGACAGTCTGGTGAGGCAGCGTGGGGCAGTTCGGCATGACTCACGGCGACGGTCATAGATGTGGATGAAGAAGATGATAATGGGCCGCATGGGACGCAGTGGGAGGCCACATGTGGAAATGGTGGGCCGTTGATGCAGAGGGAATCCACATTGACCAGGCCAGATGACCCGTATGCGAGCGGGATGAGCTGACCTAGGTAGATCAGGCTAAGCCTAGGTGAAATGGGTCAGGCCCAGCGGAGGCAGACAAGGCCGGGTTAGACTTGGGCTGAACCCGTGGTTGATGGATCAATCCATAGTCGACTATGATACACAATTGAACGAGATACCGCACAGTCGTGGTAGCTCAAGATGTTGTGATTTTGTAGACTGCCATGGTTGGTGGACTGACTATATAGCCAGTCCATATGCCCAATGGCCTCCCCCTCATGAAAATTAAAATGGGCATAACTTTCAAATGGTGTGTCCATTTGATGAGATGTCTACGACGTTGCGACCCTTACGATGAGACGATCATTTTGTGATATCCTAATTGGGGTTTTATGGGAGTTTTCATATGAACTAATGGATATAGGAGTGATTTATCCCAAAAAAAGTGTGCTTCAAGTAAACTTTTATATGGGTAGCTATAACCTAGAGACTATGTGTGTTATATAGAATGTGTGTCTTATATAGACTATGTTTCAAATAGAGACTATGTTTATTATAGATATTGTGTGTCTAATGGAGACTGTGTGTCTTATAGAGACTATGTGTCTTGTTGAGACTATGTGTCTTATTGGATTGAGTATATCTAGATGTTCTTGATATATTTGATGTATAAATATATCTGTGTGAAGCTAACTATGTATTCCTTCATGGTATTTACTTTGTGGTATTTCCTTTGAGGTATTCATTCATGGTATTTACTTTTTGGTATTTTATTTGTGGTATTCCATTATGGTATTCATTCTTGGTATTTTTTTTGGTATTTCTTTTGAGGTATTTTTTTTGTGGTTTTGAGGTTTCCTACTGAGTATTATTTTACTCACCATTATACGGGATTTTCTCACACATTTTGTGTCTTTTTCAGAAGATCGAATCTTTAACAGAGTTCCAGGAAGTGCCTTGTGAGGCTGAATAGGATGAGGTGTGTTTTGAAAGCTTTTTCGATGATAGTCCCAATACCTCTTACTTTACAGGTTGGACTTGTGTCTGCATAATATTTTATTTTGGTGGGATTGTTTTGGACCTATTTACTTCCCAATACTTTCACTGTTGTACTATGGTTGTGGTATATAATGGTTATCATGCATTGTTTACTTAGTTATTTTACATTTCAGCATTTGTGGCTTGAAGATGTGTGCGTGCATACATGTACTTAGGAAAATTCCTCCCATTTGTGGGATATTCCTACTCGGTGCTAGTCACCAACCCCTGGACTATTGGAGGAAGGCTTGGGGAGGTCATGAAATAGGCCCCTATGGGACGAGTCATGATAAAGTGGTATTATAGGTGTTATATTCTAATTTAGAACCGGAATTCTGTAAGGTTGGTTTGGGAAACAATGTTAAGTGATTCAAGTTTGGCTTTTAGGCTAGGGACTCTAGTGTTGGTGTGGCGGTTGATGTATCTGTACACCAGGACTTTGACTACCTACTTTTTGACTTGGTACATGAAAACACTGGTTGCAGAAAAAAATAATGGTATATTCATCATATAGGAATGGGTTGTGTCTTTAATTTCCTTCTTGAGTCATCTCTCCAGATATACTCTATTAACCATGGTACATCTTGTTTTATTTTAGGATGTCTCCAATAGATAGCCAGCTAGGATTCCATTTTTTGATCATGAGGATGATCCGCCTAGTGACAAGGCATTGGTACATGGGCTTGTACTAGAGATAGGACCTCTAGGTGGTTTACCAGCTATACGGCCACCCATCAACCAACAACTACTACCAGAACTACCAACTGAGTATTCATGCAGAATGAGTGTTTTTCATGAGTTTTAGAGGTAGAGACCTCCCAGGTTTTTGGGGGAGCCAGACCCCTAGGTAGCTGAGGATTGGCTGGAGGAAGTTACCCATGTCATCTTCCATGTGAGGATGCCTTCTGACCAGATGACAGTCCTTGCTGTGAGTCTTTATTAGAGCTTTACAGGGTGATTGTGGAGTTTAGTGACCTAGACACATAATGAGATGAATCTCTCTTAGAAAGACTTCGAGCATCTCTTTAGAGAAGAGTTATTTCCATCCACATTATGGTTGGTGTGCATACATGAGATTCTCCAGCTACAATAGTACAGTCAGATTGTGGTGGATTCTTCGGTGATATTTACCGATCTTTCATACTACTCCATGGATATGGTATGAGACCCATTATTTAGGGATTGAACCTTCATGAAGAGCTTAAGCTAGGTTATTAGGTTAATCCATGATATTCCTTAGAATTCCTATTTATTTTTGGGTACTTGAGATAATCCTTATAGTGGAGATATTTCTAGAAGAGTAGGCATCGGTAGTGGGATCTACCAGCAGGCACCAGGTAGTTGAGACCTCGGAAGAAGGTAGCCAACGATAGTCGTAGGGACCCAATAATATTAGTCACTTTGAGAGAGGATCCCAATACATAGGATTAGTAGTATGAGGCTCCCAAGGTATCTCGAGTCAGTTGAGGGACATGTTGTGTTACTCATGCAGCGTTAAAGGACATATAACATGATATTTACCGACCCATCGTACGGATGATCAAGATATGGTTGATGGGCCACTGAGGCAGATGAGGAGGTATAGAAGGGTGGTCCATAGGGTGGAAGATGGGGTGGGAGAGTAGGCAGGGTGAAAGGAGTTGGTCGGAGGTTCGAGATATTACCACCACCCTTAGGTGGTCCACAATAGGCTCATAGAGCTAATGGACTAGGATGAGGCCAGATACAGGTGATGGAGGCTTATGAACCCAAGGATATAGGGTTTATTATATGTATGATCTAAGCATTTTCCACCTTATATTTAGTTTTTATAGTCACATGTATCATTTATTCTTCTCTTTCCATGAACCTTGTTCGAGACTCGGAGATTCTGGTGGAACCGTTTACTTGACTCTTACGCTTAGAGACTCATTTGGGAGGAGATTCGATGATCACAGACTGATGCTGATAGTATGAACTTACTATTGTAGGTGAGATTTTTGTTTGGGATCTCTTGGTAGCAGAATCGAGGCCTTACAATGTAATTCTTGGTACAGATAGGTTATCCAATGTTCATGCTCATATTGACTATTTTAGGCACAGAGTACTGTGTATCCATAATGATGGAACCATGTTTTACTTTGTTGGTGAAAAGAAAACACATGCAGCATAGGATGTACTCACACATAGGAGGGTGAAACCAATCACTAATTAGTTTTCTAGCCTAACCCTCGGTGCAATGGATGATTTGAGTCCACAGTTTCCTGCAGTGGTGGAAGAGTATGAGAAAATATTTCCTGAGAATGTTCCAGGATTACCTCCCCACAGAGAGGTAGACTTATGAATTGATCTATAACCTGAGATGGAACCAATATCTACACCTTCATATTGGCTGGTTCCCATAGAGCTTTGTGAGTTGAGGGTGAAGTTGGAGGACATACAGAGGAAGAGCTTCATGAGAACCAATGTTTCACCCTAGGCAGCCACACATTTGTTTTCCAAGAAGGAATATGGGAGCTTGAGGTTATGTGTAGACTTATAGTTCTTGAACCAGGTGACTGTGTAGAATAAGTATCCACTAATGAGGATCGATGAAATCTTCAATCTATTGAAAGGGGAACTGTGGTTCTCAAAGACTGACCTCAGATTTGGCTATCCCCAACTACAAGTACAGGATTAAGATATACTGAAGATGACCTTCAGATATTATTATGAACACTATGAGTACTTGGTGATGATATTGGCATAACAAATACCCCAAAAGTGTTCATGATACTCATGAACTAGATCTTCCATCCTTACTTAGACCACTTCATGTTGGCCTTCATTGATGATATCATAGTGTACTCAACATCTGAAGAGGAGTATGTAAGACACTTGAGGATGGGCCTGAACACACTCTGAGAGAACCATCTTTATGGGAAGCTCTTGAAGTGCCAGTTATGGATTTGGGAGGTCTATTTTCTTGGAAACATCATTTCAGAGGTTGGAGTTGTAGTGGATCTAGTGGATATTGAGGCGATTCTTGCTTGGGAACCACCCAAGAGTGTTACCAAGGTATGAAATTTCCTTGGTTTGGATGAGTACTATCAAAGGTTTGTACCTAACTTTTCTAGATTGTAATCATACTTTAAAGCTTTGAATCAAAAGGGACAACCTTTTGTGTGGATAGAGAAGTTCCAGGAGAGTTTTAAGTAGTTGAGGCAGAGATTTACGAACACTCCCATCTTGAGTTTTCCAGAGGAGGGTACCGAGTACGTAGTGTTTTGTGATGCATCAGGAACCAAACTTGGTTGTGACCTGATGTAGGTTAAATTGGTGATTTCCTATGGTTCACGCCAGTTGATACCACATGAGCATAACTATGTGACCCTTGATCTTGAGTCATCCGTGGTAGTATTCTCTATGAAGATGTGGTGAAACAACTTGATGGTCAAAAAGTTTATAATATACTCTGACTAGAAGAGTCTCAAGTATATTTTCTCTCAAAAGGATTTGAACTTGAGATAGATGATATGGATAGAGTTCCTATAGGACTATGACTTTCAGATTTTCTATACTCCTGGTAAGGGGAATTTGGTGTTATATGTTCTCATCAGGAGATCTAGTTTGTAGTTACTGAATGAGGAATCAGAGCAGTTGGACTTGTTTTAGATATCTTTTACAGATGGGGATGGAGTATCTTACCTCTATTCGATGGTTTTTACCCCTCCACTCTTACAACGATTCAGGGAGGCACATATTGGGGATACTAATTGTGAGACTTTATGTGCTTAGATGTCTACAGGTCATGCCCCTAATAGACATTAAAATTTTGGGGATCACATCATTGTTTTTATAGGGTGCACAATAGTACCGGTGGTGCTGCGAGAGGAGGTTTTGAGGGAGTTCCATACGTACCCTTTGGTAGTACATCCGTGTGTGACAAATATGTACCAGGACCTCTGATGTCAGTTTTGGTGGATAGGGATAAAGAAGGGAGTTATAAAGTTTGTTTCTCAATGCCTCACTTATCAGAAGGTGAAGGTCAATTAAAAGGTTTTGGCGGGTTTGACTCAACCCCTTGAGGTTCCAGAATGGAAGTAGGATATGATATTGATGGACTTCATGAAAGGTTTACCACATACAATAAAGGGACACGATTCCATATGAGTGATTATTGACTAACTCACAAAGTCATCCCACTTCCTAGCTATTCAGGATAAAATTTTAGTAGAGATATTGGGATGCCTCTACATGCAAGAGATAATTTGAATCCATGGAGTTCAATCAAAGATAGTATCAGATCGTGATGAACTCTTTACATCCCAATTGTGAAAGGGATTGCATGAGGTGTTTGGAACTCAGTTATTCTTGAGCACAAAATTTCACCCATAGATGGACGACCAGATAGAGATGACCATATAGGTTATGTAGGACATTCTATGAGCTTTCATGTTAGATTTTGACCATAGTTGGGAGGATCACCTACCCCTAGTGGATTTTGTGTACAACCATTGATACTATTCAACCATTGATATGGAACCGTTTGAGGCCTTGTAAGGGAAACCCTGTAGGTCACCATTTTATTGGACAAACCTTGGAGAGTCAGCACTCATGGGCCCAAAGTTGGTGTAGGTGACTACAGAGAGGGTTTAGATCATCCATGAGTTGATTAAGACTGCACAGAGCCATCAAAAGTCTTATGATGAAAGACGATGAAGGCCTTGACAGTTCAAGGAAGGAGACCACACGTTCCTTTGTCTCTCACCTCAACAAAGATTATAAATATTTTTCTAGGGTGGAAAGATATATCTGAGGTTCATAATACCATTCCTAATACTATGTAGAGTTAAAAAGGTGGCATAACACTTAGATCTACCTCCATAGTTAGAGTGAGTACATGATGTCTTCCACGTGTCACAACTGAGGAGGTACGTGCATAACCCATCGCACGTCATTGACTGGGGAAAGATGGACATTGAGGAAGGGGAGACTATTGTGGAGTACTCGGTGTAGATCAATGATCAACAAGAGAGGATCCTTCGTGGGAAGTTGATTCCTTTGGTGCATGTCTGGTGGTAGCATGGGAATCTATATGAGCGCACATGGGAGTGAGAGACACATATTTATGCTCAGTACCCTCTTTTCTTTGAGTAGCTCTTATTATAGATTTTAGGGCTGTAAATCCCTATGATGGGGATAATGTAATGAATCATATTTTCCCTGATTTTATTTTTAGAAATTATTTGGTAAAATTCTATGACCAGGCACTAAGATGGCGTGTGATTATGAGGTTTGGTGTGGCTAGAACAATTCGTTGAAAAATATTATGTTTTTTTTAAAAAACATGTGTGGATTTCCTAAAGAAGTGGAAAATATTTTAAAAAGGTTCCCAGATCAAAAATATGAGGGCACCATTGAGATCGGAGTGATGACTTTACCCTAAGGGTGACCTAACTTTGGTTGATGTAGGTTATCTGAAGAAAAAGTCAATAAGGATGTAATCATAAATAAAATAATTAAATAAAATTATTTTATTTTAAAATACTAATAACTCATGAATGGTGACTTATATTGGAAATACAAGACCAATTTTGAGTTCATAATGTAGTGCTTTCCCTAGGTGAGGCCTAACATCGGTCGATGTGAGTCGACTGTGAAAAATAGTTTTTGGGAGTTTTAAAGAAAAAAATAAACTGGGAGTTTATTTTATATTAATTTTACATCAACACAGAAAAGATGTTTCTTTTAAATAAATAACTAGGTAGGGACCAAAGGTTAGGATAATAACCCTAGAAATTTCCCAGAGGCTCTGGAGAAAATCCTTAGAGAATTCTCTCGACAGCGATGACAATCACCAGGATCAAAGATCATTCTTGATGGATCGTGAATGACAATAAATCATCGATAGTGAATGATCCATAATATAGGAAGGAAATTATCTTTTTAGTTTTTTCACATTTATTAAATTCTATGATGAATGAATACTAATCTACAAATGGATTATCCCTCGGTTCGATCGTTATGGGATGAATTATATTTGCGGTGTTTATTAATGGGAGATTGTGTAAAATTCTTCTTCGTTATTCGTTATAACGAGAACAGATTGAGGCTGATATGAAAAAAGGATGAGGTTAATTACTTAGGGTTTTATTCAGGATTTTCTCTCCCCCTTTCTTGGTGTTCTTCACTGTTGGATGCTCATGGTCGCGGCTAGACTTACCGGGAGACTCTGAATGCAATCGAACCCCAGATTGGAGGCAAGATGAAACAAAGGCCATATCTGTGTAGATCAATATCCAAGAATCACGAATATTACTTAATTTTAGAAATTAGAGCATCATAGGTGGCTCTTTTTTCTACAAAAGGGATCACCAGTGCGGGTCCGATATAGCAGTTCGACGAGGCGGCAGTCGTGGTGGTAGTCACAGAAGGCAACAACGGGCTACGTGGGATGTGGATGGACGCCGAATGTGGTGACGAAGAACCATCGATGAGTTAGAAATCCATAGAAATTGGCTCGTCCATGGAAACCATGTGGGATACAGCTGACGATGATGTTGACTAGGCTAGTTGGTCCACACATGAGCAGGTCGGGACAGAGGAGGCGGGTTGACCCAGGGGGATCGAGTCGGGCCTAGGTGAAATGGTCCGACCCCAATAGAGTTGGGCCAAGCCTAGTGGAGAAAAAAATGGTCAGGTTAGACCCACCGAGTTGGGTTGAACCCAGTTTAGACTCGAGGTGGTCAGACCAGGCCATGGTCGACCGTGAGCTGCTGTCGACCAAGCTACTGCGCGACCACAACAACAGACATATGATCAACTGCTATGAAAACTCGAGATTCCTTAGAGTGATCAATCGTTGGGGTAGATAGATCAGAAAATAAAAAACCACAGTTAGTGGATTGGCTGTACGGTTGGTCTACAAGCCTAGTGTCTTTCCCCTTTTTGAAAATTCAAATGGACATAACATTCAAATAGTGCGTCCGTTTGATGAGCCATCTGTTGAGTTGGGACCCTTACAATGAGAGGGTCATTTAAAGATATCCTAATTAGGGTTATGTGGGAGTGTATATATGACCTAATGGATTGAGAAGTGAGTTCTACTAGAATGAGCGTGCTTCGAGCAAACATTATTATGGCTAGGTGTGACCTAGAGACTATGTGTCTTATAGAGAATGTGTGTCTTATAGTGACTGTGTGTCTTATAGAGACTGTGTGTCTTATGAAGACTCTAAGTCTTATAGAGACTGTGTGTCATATTGAGACTATGTGTATTGTTGAGACTATGTGTCTTATTTGATTGAGTATATTTAGATGTTATTGATATATTTTTGGTAGACATATATATTTGTGAAGCTAACTATGTATTATTTTTTGGTATTTCCTTTGTGGTATTACTTTGTGGTATTCATTCATGGTATTTACATTGTGGTATCTCCTTTGTGGTATTCCTTCATGGTATTTACTTTTTTGTATTACTTCATGGTATTCCCTTTGTGGTATTTCTTTTGTGGTATTTATTTGTGGTTTCAGGGTGTCCTACTGAGTATTGTTTTACTCACCCCTATACGGTCTTTTCCCGCACGTGTCATGTTTTGTATAGATGATTGAATCATTGAATGAGTTCCACAAATACCAAGACCAAGTGGTTCTTTGTAAGACCGTATAGGCTGAGGTGTGTTCCATTAGTTTTTCTGAAGATAGTCCCAATACCTCTTACTTTATAGGTTGGACTTGTGGCTGCAGACTATTTTCTTTTGGTGGGCTTATTTTGGCCCTATTTAATTTCCAGTACTTTCACTGTTGTACTCTAGTTGTGGGATATAGTGGTTTTCATGAATTATTTACTTATTTATTTTACATTTGATCATTTTTATCTTGGAGATGTGTGAATGCGTAGAAGTACTTACTCAAATGCCTCCCATTTGTGGGATATTCCTACTCAGTGCTAGTCACTAGCCCTTGGCCTGTTAGAGGTGGGATTGGGGTAGTTACGACACATGCCCCTTTAGGATGGTTTGTGATACCTGAGAGATATGATTTGGTTATTCAAAAAATCTATACAAACCATTATGAAAGATATATGGTTAAGATAATTATTTCTTTTAATGTTATAAAATATTAAAGAATACGATCATAGAAGTATTATTTGAGAAGATAGCCATGATAAACATATGTATCCCATAATATATGACTTTATAATTGATTTTCAAATGGTAATAAATTATTTATTCATGAGTTATTGTATTATATTTTGTTCAAAACTTTTATATTTTAGAAAATGGTAGAAACTAGGAGAAACCAGACAAAAAACCCATGTGTGGGATAATGAAATGATTTTCCAAACGAAATTCTCAATGAAATGAGAGGTGGGGTTAAAATATTCATGGATATGATTACCTAGATATCTCAGGCTATGAATAATAACCTGAACCATGTGCAATTTATTCCTTATACCAATAAAGAATAACTAGACATTAAGTCCTTTATGAGGCAATGACCACCAATGTTTCATGGATCTTCTAACCCAATTGTCTAATAATAGTGGATTAACTCAATGATAAATATCTTTTCTATGCTATGAAATTTTTTAGAAAGAGAAGGTTACTCTACTCATATATCTTTTATATGGAGAGTCTAATTAATCTCAAGTGTTGATAAAGAATATTAAGCTGAATGATTAAATAAAATAAATAGATTGTAAAGACATTAAGAAGATATGTCTCAAAAAATATTTCCTCAAAATATTTAAAGAAATATAGATACATAATTTATATAGGTTAATAAATAGGAGAGTGAATTTTTAATATCTTATGAGAAAAAATTCACAAGGATTTTGAGATACACCTTGGGTTTTTTATCAACAATGATAACAGAATAAATAGATTCTTTATTAGTTTAAAACTAAATCTTCAAAAGGCTTTAGATATTTGAGACTTATACATCTAAAAATATGTATTTTTATATTCTCTCAAAGTAGAGATGGAGTTTGATGAATGATCCCAATGTTATGGATATAAGAAATGAAGGATGTAGTTTCAAGATGATGGATTGAATGATGAAGGAGGAAAGAAGATCCAAACACCTACATATCAAATACATGGATAAAAACACAATGGAAATTTCCTCAAAGGAATAAGGAAATGGTTTAAGTATAGGAGAGAATCCCACAAAGACCATGAATGTAAAAGATACATTAATATGTTAACCAATTTGATCGAGGAAAGAAAGGTACTACCCAATGCACCACCCATGGTTCAATGATTTAAATGTAATGAGGAAGGGAACTATAAAAGAAAATGAACTAAACTAGATACCTTTGGGGGTAATCAATGTTAGTTTCACTAAATATGAGGGAGAAAGGGAAATCTTATGTTATTACCACCGTTGAGGTGGAATATGAAAATGAAGTCATACAAGGCACACTTCTCATTCACTCAATAGTATAAAAAGTTCTATTTGATTACTATTATATGTATTCCGTTATATGTTGAAAGTTTGTTAGTACTATTGAATCACATCCCCAATACCTTGAGGTAGAGATATCTATAAAATCACATAGTGGGGAAATCATTAAAACCCAAGTTTCAGACTCTTTTCATGTTAGCATATTTGGGAAGATTCTTCTAGAAAATCTCACAATCCTTCCCTTGGTGGCATTTTATGATACACTGAGCATGGATTGACTCTTGTTATAAGGATATCACATCAATTTTGAGGAAAATTAAATCTATTTATATATCCCAAACTATCCCATGCTCCTGTATAAATGAAATAAAGATCATGAATATCCTTTAAAAAATCCCTTTAAAATGTGGGTAATAATACCCAATGAAGAAGAATATCTTTCCCAAATGGTTGTGTCAAATGAAATAACCAAACTTGAGGAAATTCCTATTACGAGGGAATATAATGATGTATTTATTAGAATATTTTCCTAGACTTACCCTAGTTTTTGAGGAAAATTTATCAATAGAACTCATACCTTTGCCACTATTATGTCCAAATTCCCCTATAGGACGTCCTCAAATAAACTTGAGTAGTTAAATAAGAAGTTGCAAGATAATTTAGACAAAGGGTTCATATTCCCTAGTGCATCACCTTGGGGTGCATTAGTGTTCTTTTTCAAGAAGAAGGATGGGTCTATTTGGCCATGAATCAATTATTGGGAGCTCAATAAGATCAAAATAAAGAAAAAGTATTCCCTACAAAGGATCAATGAATTATTTAATAAAATTCTAGGATCTCTATACTTATCAAAGGTGGATATTTGTTTTTTATATCATCAGCTAAAAGTGAAGTAGGAAGATATTAAAAAGACATCCTTATGCATGATATATAGACTCTATGCATTCACAATGATTCCCTTCAGACTTAATAATTCGCATAAAATATTCATATATTTGATTAATAGAGTTTTTAGATTCCACCTTGAAAAATATGTGGTAGTATTTATTAATGACATTATCATCCACTCTAAGATCATGATAGAACATGAAGAGCATCTAAAAACTATTCTAAATATGTTAAAAAGGATAATATATATGATAAGTTTAGTAAGTGTGACTTTTGGGTGTAGAAAGTTACATTCTTGGGGCACATGATCACAAGTGAGGAAATTTCAGTTCACCCCTCAAATAAAAAGGGAATTGAGGAGTGACCCACAACCTCAAGTGTCATGAAAATACATAGTTTTCTTGGGTTATTTGGGTACTACCAATGTTTTGTGAGAAGTTTATTATAATTTTAAATCCTAATAACTAAGTTAACATAGAAAGGGTTAAATTATGTCTCAATGGAAGAATGTGAGGAAATATTTAAGGAGATCAAGAAGAGGATAATCACTGCACATGTACTAACACTACCCTTAAGTAGAGATGGTTTTGTGATATACGATAATGATTTAAAGAAGGTCTAGGGTTTTGTACTCATATATAATGATAAAGTGATAGCCTATGTATCACAATAGTTAAATATCTATGGGTATTTCACCTAATGTGTGATATGGAGTTAGCAACTATGATATTTGATTTAAATATTTGGCTACAGTACCTCTATAGTAAGAAGTGTGACATATATGAAGATCACAAGAGTCTAAAGTATATATTCATATTAAAATAGATAAACATGAATAAAAAATATGGTTAAATCTGATTAAAGACTATTATTACTCTATTCATTACTATCCTATAAAGTTGAATAAGGTAATTGATGCTTTTGATAGAAAATAATGTGCTACTCTATATCCATGATACAGATTGATAAATACCCTATATTTATGGATATATAATGGATAGATCTAGAAATCATAATTATAGGGAATAAATCCCACCTTTCAAAAATTATTGACCAACCATATATATAATAGAAGATTAAAGAGGCACAAAGGGATGATTTGAAGCTTCAAAATAAGGTGATAATAGAAAAGGATAGGAAGTCTCATGAATTCAAAATCAATAAATATGGTGTTAATTAGTTTGGAACTAGATTTTTTGTGCTTATATAACCTAGGATAAAGAAATTTCTATTGGATAACACACATAGATCACCATCCATCACAGAAGTACCAAGATGTACTATGATCTGTAAGAGTACTTATGGTAGGATAACATGAAGAATTAGATTGCCGAGTAAACCTCAAAGTGTTTGGTATGTTATTAAGTTATTAAAAAGTGATATAAGTCTAAGAGGATGATGCAAACATTTTCCATACCCATATGAAAATGGGAAAATATCACCATAGACTTTGTCACTGGTCTCTTAAATACATCCAATGAAAGTAATGCAATATGGGTTGTGGTGGATAAACTCACCATGGCTGCCCACTCCATCACTATTCAAGAATATTTATCACTTGGAACACTTTACAAGATACATGTAAAAGAAGTGGTGATATTACAAGGGGAACCACTTTCAATAATCTCTGGCCATTATCTAAGGTTGTCCTCTAAATTTTAAAGAAGTATCCAACATGTTTTCAGTGCTGAATTGAACTTAGGTACAACCTATCACCCCTAAACTGATGAATAATCTAAAAGGAAAATTTAGACACTCATGGATATGATTAAAGTATACTTAATGTAATTTAATGGAGGATGGGATCAAAATATCCCATAATTTTAGTTCTCATGCAACAACAACTTCCACTCAAGTATTTAGATGGCCCCATATAAAGCCCTATATGGGAGCGATGTAGAACTCCTACAGGTTGGGATGAAGTTTTTTAATGAAATACCCTTGGACTTGATATTTTTAAAGATATTATATTGAATGTTTAATCCATACAAAAATATACATAATCTACTCAGAGTCAGTAGAAAATATACACTAACAACCATCAAAGCGACCTTGAGTTTAAAGTTTGAGAAAAAGTGTTCCTTTGAATATCACCATAAAATAGAGTTATAAAATTTAGAAAGAATAGATATATTATCCCTAGGTATATTTTCTCCTCTGATATCCTTAATATTATAGGCTCAATCACCTATCGACTAGTACTTACACCAAACCTATATCAAGTTCATGATGTGTTACATGTATGTCTCTAAGGAAGTACATACCCAGTACATCACATATACTAAATCTGAATGTGGTATAACTGGATCATGACTTATATTATGAGGATATATTGGTGAATATATTGGATTATAAAGATAAATTTATTTTCAATAATACAAATCACCTTGTTAAAGTGATTTTGTGAAATCACAATTATGAAGAAGAAATGTAGGAACTTAAAGAGGAAATGAAACATAAGTACCCTCATATATTCTCAGAAGAGGATATGATTTGAAATTTTGAGGATGAAATTTCTAAAGGGTATATGAAATTTATATCCCAAACTTTTATATATATTTAATTTTACTTCTAAATAAATAATTTTTATTATATAATATTGTTTAAACACATGCAATACGTAAAAATTTATTTCATTAATTAGTATCCTTATATTTACAAAATAATCATGTACATTAAAATGGAAACTATTAAAATTAGAAAATAAAAAAAATAACAAAACAATTAGAATTGGAAAATATGGATCATGTTGATCTCTAAGAATTATCACAACCGCGAAAAACACTGTAAAAAAGAGGAACAACATTAGTAATACAATCAAAATTTAGAAATGAAAAATGTAAAACCCTAAGATTAATTTAGTTTAATGATTATGTAGGGGATAAATAAGAATTTATAAGGGGTAATATGATTGTTGGAATAGTAATGTGACCATTGTAATAGTTACCAGACTATTAGGAATAATAACCCGACAGTTGGAATAATAAATTAACCTTTAAATAGTAAAATTTATTTTAAATAATATTTATCTAGATTAATTTAATAAAATATAATTATTATAAATCTATAAAATAAATATCAATACTAAAAACTCAAAGAAATTATAAAGCATGTTTCTAATAAATTGTATTTTAATGTATTTCATAAAAACCATAATTTTTATGTTAAAAATTAAAATTAACTATGTTAG
Organism: Viscum album; assembly: GCA_963277665.1. Classification (NCBI taxonomy): domain Eukaryota; kingdom Viridiplantae; phylum Streptophyta; class Magnoliopsida; order Santalales; family Viscaceae; genus Viscum; species Viscum album. Next base: position 1,555,171,613 of record OY728141.1, read on the forward strand.
AAAATTATTTTCATAAAATGAATGTAATTTTTAGAATCATCACATCAAATTTTTCTAAGTATTATTATTTTATTATTTTTTTGAAATACTATAATTTTTAATGAAAAATAAAAATATAGTTTTTATATACCTAATGTATTTTAATTACATAATTCAAAAGCTAATTATGACAAAATAAATTATATAAATTGTAGATCAAAAAAAATCTCCTTGAATAAGGTATATGAGTCATTTAAAAACAATAAACTGAAACTCAAAACCTAAAAAGTTTTTTCCAAAGTCTAAAATGATAAAGTATTCCATTAAAATAACAATTTGTCTTTTTTTCAACTTTCATTTTTAATAAACTTGTGAATTCAGTTTTGGAAATATTTAAAAGTCTAAAAATAATTTTATTTTATTTATATATGAATTAAAATATCAATAATATCACTATTAAAAGTTTTACCATGGAAATTATATTTTATTCAATATTTTATCCTAAAACACCCCTCTCCTCAAGTATAAATAGCCCCTCCCCCCTTTTGAAAACCACTTCCCAATCACTTACCAAATCCAAAAAATATACCCAAATTACATATCTTAATACCCTTATAATCCTTAGGGGTGTTTTTTATTCACTCAAATATAAGAATCTAATGATTTTAGTGTTGTAGAAAAGAATCAATACCAAGAAGAGGGGAAGGTTTCATCAATTTTTCTTCTCATTTTTCTCTTATATTCCTTATTTTTCTCTATTTCCTTAAAACCAAAACCTTATAAAATTAATTAAGTAGTATTGGGAAATTATATTAATTATATTAACCTACTATACTGACTATATCTATGATATATTATATTACATACTTTTCTTCCTCCTCTTTTGACAATTCCCCACCAATAGTCGGTTAACCACCTACGAGGACATTTCCAACTCTCATCTTATGACCACCTTTATGGATTGTTAGTATAAATTATATATAATATATAAATATATAATTAAATGTGTTTTAATATTATGTAATTAATTTCTTATGTATAAATTACCTCAAAAAAAGATAGAAAAATTGAAAAAATATGAGATAAATTAATGAAAATATGACATAAAAAAAATTCACGTTTAACATAGAGTGTTATAAAAAAGAATCCAAAAATTATAATCAATAAATAGTGTAATAAATAAATATAATTTAATTCTGGTTTTATTTTTTAAAAAATCTAATTTTATTATACAATATGTTTAAATGAGATGAAACATTACGGGATTTAACGTAAGGGGAATCTCGAACCCAATTCCTTTTTTTGGATTATCTACTATTTCACATTACTCTCTGCATGGATGTTCCTATGTTAATCCCCTTTCACTATTTTTATATTTTTTCTAAGAATATACATGTTTCTCCCTTGTTAAAATGATTTCTAAGCCAACTAAAAATATTTTGCAAAAAATAATTTATTTTTCCAAAACATCTCTTTGACTTCTCTTGAGTTGTTTCTTCTTCAAATAATAATAACATTTTATTCCAAAATATGATCTATATAATTCATTTGTGAACCCCAATGGTTGTTAATTAAATAATTATTTATAAAACCCTTTTAAAACCCATTCCATTCCATGAGTTTATTTCTTGAATATGACTGTTGTATGTTCTCATTCTATATGGCATGCATGTTTCTGATCATTTTATGATGTAACGGGTGGGAATGGAATTATATATTCCTATAATGCATTGGGTAATGTGATATATCTCAAGATATTTTTTTATTATGTTTGAACATGATTAAATATTTATTCACAATTATGATGTAATGATTTATGCACATATGTTAAGAATGAACATGACACTATCTTTGTTAACGACTATGTGTGTTATTTGAAAACTATGTTATGATATTTAATTATTACACATTTTATACATTCCATGAATTTTTCAAATGATTCCTTCATTTTTATGATAATTATCATATTCTTATGATATGATGAAGATTATTATGCTCACCCATGTACTATTGATTCATGCCTCTTATTCCTTATATATTATCCCTATCCTTATAGAGATTTTAGCTCACCCATTACTTTGATGCATTTCCTCAAGTGATTAAATGTAATAGAATGAAAATATTATATTTATAAGTACTATAAATAATGAATGAAATAATGTTAATTTTTTATTATGTACAAGTGATTTATGATCCTAATTTTCTTAAGATACTAAATCGTTTGATCCTGGAATGTATTAATATTATGATATTTATCTTAAAAATGATGTAATAGTCATGTATAAAAAAGTTAGGTGACTATATTTGGCCATGGATATGACCAATATAAGGCTAGAAATTAGTATTAAAATTAGATATTGACGACTGATGTAGTTCATGGTATATGCATAATGAGAATTACCAGGGATGATAATTGTTATGGAAGAGAGGTTATAACAACCCATACTAGTATGTGATGGTGGATTTAAAGAAAATGTTAGGCTCCAATAGAGGTAGATACAAGGTAGTTTTGAATTTTTTTGACTCAGATCAAGGATTGGAATTTATTAACATGTATTAAATGGTTAAAAGAATATTTTTGGAGATGGATGTTTGAGTGGAAGAGACTTGAAGAAATTTTCTAGGTGTCAGGTGAACATGGTGTCAGTTTTTGGATGCAAATACATGCCATTGAAACCTTTATAGAGGATAATAAGGTTCTAGTGGATGAGATGGTGGAAAATAGCTACCCCACTATAAGGAAGATTGGGGGATAAAAAGCCTTGATAATCCACTAGAAGTCTAGTGGACCCACCAAGGTTTTGGTGGACTCACTGGAGTTTTAGTGGAGATGGTTTCTCCAATTTAAGAAGGAGTGGTTTAGTAATTTAAGACACCATTTTCTATGGACCCACTTTAGGGTTTTGGGGATTTTTCAACCAAAAATGGAGTGAGGGAGGAATTTTTTCTTCTCATCTCCCACTCCTCTCCCTTCATGGATTCAGATAGATTGGAGTGAGCATCCTTCATCATTTGTTGTGAGTTTACATCTTATTGGCCTCTATTCCCATATTACTCATTACATAAAATATTGTTATAGATTTGAATAGGTATTAGGGATAAAATTTCACTATATTATGTTGAAATCATCCTTTTATAATAGGTATTTCATATGAGAAAGTAAGAGATGGGGAAAGGGAGGAGATTACATATAATTGCACACAAGTGACAGATAATCCATTAGTCGGTTTTATCTTTCAAATTTAGATATTTAAATGAAATTTATGGATTAAATGATATAATAAATTGAGTATTATTCTCATTGTTGGTTGGAAATAATGTTATAATTTAGTAACACTCCATTTCTTGAGGATTTGACCATGGGTGTCCACCTGATGAGTTTTTTCTAGATTATTCCTAAATAAACAGTGATGGATTAATTATTAAAGTTATTTATAAGTTGGTTATAACCAATTTTGGATCCTATTATATTTCTTAGTTGTAACACCCCGAGCTTCCATGATACGCTTCTCACTCAATAATGTAATAGCTTGCATTGTACGCAACATCAAATTCTAACACACTGCAACTAATCAAAGTAGTCGTTATGAATAGTAATAACCACCTTTTAAATTTATAGAAATTTTATATTTCAAAATGGACTTCATTTTTGTATTCCTAATATTAAAATTAGCCTATGTTGAATTTTTTGTAATTTTCTGAGAACTTCAAAATTTTTATGAATAGTGAAAAATACTTAAAACAACTTTTTTAATCAAAATAATTTATAGTGATAAGTTATACTATTGAGTGGTTTTAAAGTATAATTAGAATATATTTTTACCATTTTATCCAATGTTGGTCATTAGAATTAATTTAACATTGAAATTGGACATAAACAATTGCCAATCTTTTGATATAAATTGTTTCTTAAAAACACGCTATTTGTTGTAACAGCGGGAATTAATTATAAAATTAATTAATGCAACTTATATGTTTGGAATTTTGTAAAATAGACATCATTTTTGAATTCAGAATATCAATTATAGCTTAGGGTGAAATTTTGGCTTTGTTCTGAAAAACTTCAATTTTTGATGAATAGTGAAACCACTAAGTGGTAGTTAAATAACTGATTTTTCATTTAAATGAAATATTACCACTTCTGTGATTTGATTTTCAAAAATCCTACATACATGGTTGTCATTAAGAATTAAAATGTGGTTCAATGAGATTAAAATAATTTTTTGGTGAATAGTAACTTTTAAGTTCTTAATCGCGATTAGAGTTAATTAGTGTAGTTTAAGGTAAAAAAAATGTTTTAATAATATGATATGAGCTTGACACTTGTCCTACTCCTATTGGATGAGTCATGGCCGACCAAGACAACCCATGGGTCAACTTGGGGACCCCATGGATCCACTTTAGTTGGAAAATGACATTAATATATATTTATTTAATGTTAAAATTAAATTGACACAAACATGGGTTGTTTTACTAAAACAGTTTTTAAGTGGGGTTACACAAGTCCAAATTTTGATTATAAATATTCATTATAAAGATAAAAAGATTTCCTACATCATAGTATTTTTTTTATAATTTTTAGACATTAAATAAAGTAAATTATTTATGACATCATGATGATGCAGCGATGACCTCATTATTTAACGATTTAAATAAAATGGGAAGATAATGCAAAATCCAAGGCTTAAACTTGTCCAAAGCCAATTGTATGAGGATATTTCGAACCCTTATAACCTTATCCTATAATTATATAAGTGTGGGACCTTTAGAATCCGAAAAGCATTGTGTAATAATGTAACATTTCAATCTTTCCAAAAGAGCCCATCCTCTCCACTTATAAAAGGCCCCCACCTCTCCCACCTTATTCACACCTTCAAGCCATTTGGCTCGGCCAAACTCTGCCCAAATACTCTCCCAACTTCCCCCTATTACTCCTAGAAGCCTCACTTTGGGCAGAACTCTTCTCAAGGAAGCCTTTGGCTCAAATCAAAAAGAGTTACCCGATTTTGAGGTAATGTCTTCTCTAATGTTGTTTTGTTTTATTTTTATTCTCAAACCCCATAAAATCTTTTTATTCATTTCTTTTGTTACAACACCAGTATCTTCAATATACTAGTATGTTGTTATAAGAAGGATTCGAGCTACACTTACACACAACTACATCTAATGGTTAAAGAACATACGGTTTCTGTGGATGGCGAATTTCTGCCTCACGAAACGATGATTGTTCAACACTCATATAACACCTTCAAAGGTGGACATTAAGATGTCACTATTTTTATATATGATATATAATATGTTTATGTTTTACTAATGCTTCTGTATTTCTCATTTATGGCATACTTTATGATTTCCATTATGGGTAAAACGCGATAATTTCATTTTAGGAAGTGCGGACTACCGCCCCCTCAAAGTGATGTGAATCGTTAATGCCATATGTGGGATGTATAAAGGATGGAGTAAATGATATTATATATGATATTATACTGGAACTATATTATACCTTTATATAATTATGATTTCATTACATTAAATACGAAATAGAAATGAAAGTAGCGTTCATGCGTACGTACGGCTTACCGTCTCCATGAACGGTGCATTTCATTTCTTACCTCTAAATGTTACGTAATATTATGAATGAATTTATATACTGGATATATATGATATATATGATATATAAATCATGAATATAATTCTGGATATAATGGATATTTCACCACATGAACAACTTGTAATTATAAGAAGGTTATTGTTGACACAAGTACCAAAGATCGACAAAACTACCGTTATTAACTTAAATAATTACATAATGTTCATATCATTGTAATAAGTGATATAATAAAGATAATGAAATTGAAAATGGTTCTTAATAAGGTATATATTAACTCTAGTTTATTATTCAGGAGGTTAAAGAACGGTTGAGTCAAGTCAGACACGAGGTAAGGGAATTTCTTAACCCAACTTCCATTCTTTGGGTTAATCTCCTACTTCCAAATTATGTCATGATATTTTTATGTCCTATCTTGTATTTGTAAATTATTTATGTGTAATTATAGTGAATACACATTATAGATGTACTTTATTTAAAAAAAATGATCTTTTTAAGGACTTCGTCTCAATCCCCTTTCGTTGAGGCATATTTGGTTTTATACACAACTTTCTTTTATACGGTGTATAAACCCCTTTGACTTTTAAGTTTATTCAAAAGGAATATTTTATACGAAGCGTTTTGCTAAACGACAAATGGGAATGTTTTTATTTCCGTAATTATGCGGCGACAACGACTTCTCCACCGCCGTGACCATTATTTGAGTTTCGGCTTCCTCTACAAGCCATCATTTTTTTAATGAAAAATAAATACAAAGTTTAAACTTTCTTTTATTTTGGTATTGAAAATGGTTTTGAAAGCGTTTTTATCAATGTGTTGTATTGATATCTTGTGATTGAAATGTGGAAATGTTATGTTTCCTTTATGCATGTTCTATGTGATACGATTATGTTGTGGTTTATGATATGTTTAAACCTATTCATATGAGGAATGTATTGGACTTAATAAGTGACGGGTGGAGCCCGCTATAGCTCCTCGATGCATCGGTAGGTCTCATGAGACAACTAAACGTGGAATTGGCCGAGGCCCTTTCCCAATTTGATTTATGGTTTTGGCCGAGGCCTTAATCATTTTAGACGTCTTGGTCGAGGCCTTGACGAAATGTTTCAGAATGTTTGGCATTATACATTCCCTCATTATGAAAGTGGTTATTGATATTTCATGTGATTATTAGTCTAGTAGAATATCCATGTGAGTAAGTAATGGCATTATTTTATTTTACTTTTGCCATATTATGCTGAAGTTCAAGTTCAATAAGGCTTTTGTTTTAGTTATACATTGCCTTAAATGCTTATGTTTTCTTATAAAAGCTTCCGCAATATTGTTATCCTTACTGAGCATCTGAGCTCACCCCTTTCAATGTTTTAATATTTTCCAGGATGTGAAGAAGTGTATTATGACTGACTTGCAAGAATAGTCAGTGAGGATATGAGTGTGGACTATGAAGACCATGTTATTGTAGTTTGTTTACTTTTTGATGTAATTAAAGAATTATGAATGTATCTAGTGTTTCCAAGGCTACTAAACTAATCGGTCTTTCGAGACTTGATCTTTTGTGATCATGCCAATGTTACGAAGTAATGCACCGACTCTGGGTAGCTGGGGTCGGGGCATTACAGTTGGTATCAGAGGAAGTTTAGTACAAACCTTGGAAGCTAGATTTAGATAAACTCTGATTAGAGCACGTAGACCTAAGATGAACTTTTAGGATTAGTATAGAAGAACTTCCTAGAATTTTGGTATTGTAGAGATTTTGTGAGTTTTCTGAGCAATACATCCCTGTCTGGATATGAGCAGGTAGAGGCGGCTCTGGCACAGATGTTCCTAGGGGTAAAACCTGAAAACACCGCTTTGAGCTAGACTCGAACGGGAACTGGTGCACGACAACGGGCCTTGCTGCACTCTTGGTTACGACACTCCCGGGGGATATTCTTAGGATAACTCTCATTTTCTTTACAAATAATTATGAAGGGTTTATGAGTATATACTTACTCAAAGAAAACATTTTTATGATTATGGATTATATCCATAAATAGTTCAATTTATGTTAAGTGTTTTATAAGTATGGGATTATGTATTTTGATTCATAAACTGATCTAGTTTGTGCCATTGTTTAGAAATGGCGCCTAGTGGAAGAAATGGAAACCGTATCAATGCACACACTCCATGTAGGGATTGCCCTCCTGCTCAAGATAATTATAGTGGGGCTGGTGATGCAACTGGTGCCGATCAGCTAATCACCATACTGGGACAACTTACTCAGGTTATGAATAATAACCTTACTCGTATGGAGCACCCTGATCCACAACGTGGAGGATCAATGTTAGACCGCTTCATGAGGCAACAACCACCAACATTCAATGGGAGTACAAATCCTATATTAGCTGAGCAATTTATAAATTCCTTAGAGAAAATATTCCATGCCTTGGGGAGTAGCGAAAGGGAGAAGGTTGTCATGGCAGTTTACCGCCTCACTGGAGATGCCGATCAGTGGTGGTCGCTGATTCAAAACACAAAGGAAGATGATGACGTATCGAATATGGAATGGAGGGAGTTCAAAGAGCTTTTCTTAGAAAAATACTTTCCTCGTGACCATCGAGCAGATATGGAAAGGCAATTTCTGAGTCTGAGGCAGAAGGAGGATGAGAATGTCGCAAAGTATAAGGCTAACTTTACAAGGTTAGCGAGGCATGCTGCCGATTATATACGTAACCCAAGGAGTAAGATTGATCGTTTCTTTGATGGGTTAAAACCATTTCTCCATCGAGCTTTAGTATCACAATCCTTCTCATCATACGAAGATATTGTCTCGTGTGCTATCAAGACAGAGAAGGAATTCTCTATGTCTTATGACAACAAAGTAAAGCAAGAGAAGAAGAGAATGGTGGAACAAGAGACAAATAAAGGAAAAAAGGGAAAGAAGGATTTTCCATTATGTGATAATTGTGGGAAGAATCACCCTGGTACTTGCCTAAAAGGAATGAGAGTTTGTTATAAATGTGGAGAAAAGGGTCACCAGGCTCGTGATTGCAAGGGAAAGAAAGAGGCTATCAAAGTTGAATGATACAATTGTAGAGAAATGGGTCATTATGAAAATGAATGTCCTAAGCGTCAGGGAAACTTACCTCAGAAAAGGCCAAGGGATCAAGGCCAATCTTATGCTGTGACTACAATTGAAGCGGAATAATTAATGTATTGGTGCTTTTGGACTCATGGATTATATTCTGGTTATTAGAATAATGTGATATATAAGGATTTTACTGCAGTACTTGTTGATTTCAGTAAGGTTTTAATATGATTAAGGTAATCATATTTTTAGTATGTGACAATAAGAGAAACTTTACTTTGTTTGGGGAATCTGATAAATTGATTTTGGAATTAAGAGACCTTTTAGAGAAAGTCTGGACAGAGGTATTTTGGATAACTATAAAGGTTGGAGTGGATTAAGTTGATCTTTGGATAGTATTGTTTAAGGTTAAAAAAATCTATGAAGATTATTTTTGGAATATTATGATACTATAGTTTTAGGAAAAGGACAACCTGCAGGGTGGGGCATAACCCGTCGCGTCGGACAAAGCTGCAGGAATCAAACCCACAATCATAGTGCGACAGACCTTTATTTCCTACCACTAGCCTACAGGAAGTCCCTGGTTATTACAAAATAATTTTACTAATCTAAATGGTATGTGTTAACATTTGGAACCTTATACAATTAGGATAAGTATAATATTTTTGAGTTCTATTATCTTTTTGAGTGAAAGATGAGTTGAAGGTTGAAACTCTAATTGTCAAGCATAAATATATATATACCTATCTCTTATTCAATGAATAAATTAATTCTTAAACTTTAGTAAAGGGATATTAAAACAAAAAAATGTGTTATCCTAATACCTTATTTCTTGTTGAACTGATGATATTTTAAATCAACATAGATTGAAGGCTTTGAGGCCCTCAATTTGACAGTTGATTGTGATTGATGACCTCAATCACTCCCTACAAATATTTACGTTTTTCCTCCAATTATATGTCTCTAATTGCCACCAATGTTCTCCTAATCGAGATCATAATTGGGTGGTGACTTTTTCATTTCCCTTTCCCTCTTATTAAGGCTAAATTTTATTAATCTTATTTCTGATGTGGGTTTTCCTCAATGGTATTTTCTCTTTTCAACCTTTTATTTTCAAAGAAAAATTTCAAATTGCGAGGACGCAATTTATTGAAGAAGGGTAGAATGTAACACCCCGAGCTTCCATGATACGCTTCTCATTCAATAATGTAATAGCTTGCATTGTACGCAACATCGAGTTCTAACACACTGCAACTAATCAAAGTAGCCGTTATGAATAGTAATAACCACTTTTTAAATTTATAGAAATTTTATATTTCAAAATGGACTTCATTTTTGTATTCCTAATATTAAAATTAGCCTATGTTGAATTTTTTGTAATTTTCTGAGAACTTCAAAATTTTTATGAATAGTGAAAAATACTTAAAACAACTTTTTTAATCAAAATAATTTATAGTGATAAGTTATACTATTGAGTGGTTTTAAAGTATAATTAGAATATATTTTTACCATTTTATCCAATGGTGGTAATTATAATTAATTTAACATTGAAATTGGACATAAACAATTGCCAATCTTTTGATATAAATTGTTTCTTAAAAACACGCTATTTGTTGTAACAGCGGGAATTAATTATAAAATTAATTAATGCAACTTATATGTTTGGAATTTTGTAAAATAGACATCATTTTTGAATTCGGAATATCAATTATAGCTTAGGGTGAAATTTTGGCTTTGTTCTGAAAAACTTCATTTTTTGATGAATAGTGAAACCACTAAGTGGTAGTTAAATAACTGATTTTTCATTTAAATGAAATATTACCACTTCTGTGATTTGATTTTCAAAAATCCGACATACATGGTTGTCATTAAGAAGTAAAATGTGGTTCAATGAGATTAAAATAATTTTTTGGTGAATAGTAACTTTTAAGTTCTTAATCGCGATTAGAGTTAATTAGTGTAGTTTAAGGTAAAAACAATGTTTTAATAATATGATATGAGTTTTACACTTGTCCTACTCCTATTGGATGAGTCATGGACGACCAATAAAACCCATGGGTCAACTTGGGGACCCCATGGATCCACTTTAGTTGGAAAATGTCATTAATATATATTTATTTAATGTTAAAATTAAATTGATACAAACATGGGTTGTTTTACTAAAACAGTTTTTAAGTGGGGTTACACAAGTCCAAATTTTGATTATAAATATTCATTAGAAAGATAAAAAGATTTCCTACATCATAGTATTTTTTTATAATTTTTAGACATTAAATAAAGTAAATTATTTATGACATCATGATGATGCAGCGATGACCTCATTATTTAACGATTTAAATAAAATGGGAAGATAATGCAAAATACAAGGCTTACACTTGTCCAAAGCCAATTGGATGAGAAGATTTCGAACCCTTATCACCTTATACTTTAATTATATAAGTGTGGGACCTTTAGAATCCGAAAAGCATTGTGTAATAATGTAACATTTCAATCTTTCCAAAAGAGCCCCTCCTCTCCACTTATAAAAGGCCCCCACCTCTCCCACCTTATTCACACCTTAAAGCCATTTGGATCGGCCAAACTCTGCCCAAATACTCTCCCAACTTCCCCCTATTACTCCTAGAAGCCTCACTTTGGGCAGAACTCTTCTCAAGGAAGCCTTTGGCTCAAATCAAAAAGAGTTACCCGATTTTGAGGTAATGTCTTCTCTAATGTTGTTTTGTTTTATTTTTCTTCTAAAACCCCCTAAACTCTTTTTATTCATTTCTTTTGTAACAACACCAGTATCCTCAATATACTAGGATGTTTTTATAAGAAGGATTCTAGCTACACTTACACACACCTACATCTAATGGTTAAAGAACATACGGTTTCTGTGGATGACGAATTTCTGCCTCACGAAACGATGATTGTTCAACACTCATATAACACCTTCAAAGGTGGCCATTAAGATGTAACTATTTTTATATATGATATATAATATGTTTATGTATTACTAATGCTTCTGTATTTCTCATTTATGGCATACTTTATGATTTCCATTATGGGTAAAACGCGATAATTTCATTTTAGGAAGTGCGGACTACCGCCCCCTCAAAGTGATGTGAATCGTTAATGCCATATGTGGGATGTATAAAGGATGGAGTAAATGATATTATATATGATATTATACTGGAACTATATTATACCTTTATATAATTATGATTTCATTACATTAAATACGAAATAGAAATGAAAGTAGCGTTCATGCGTACGTACGGCTTACCGTCTCCATGAACGGTGCATTTCATTTCTTACCTCTAAATGTTATGTAATATTATGAATGAATTTATATACTGGATATATATGATATATATGATATCTAAATCATGAATATAATTCTGGATATAATGGATATTTCACCACATGAACAACTTGTAATTATAAGAAGGTTATTGTTGACACAAGTACCAAAGATCGACAAAACTACCGTTATTAACTTAAATAATTACATAATGTTCATATCATTGTAATAAGTGATATAATAAAGATAATGAAATTTAAAATGGTTCTTAATAAGGTATATATTAACTCTAGTTTATTATTCAGGAGGTTAAAGAACGGTTGAGTCAAGTCAGACACGAGGTAAGGGAATTTCTTAACCCAACTTCCATTCTTTGGGTTAATCTCCTACTTCCAAATTATGTCATGATATTTTTATGTCCTATCTTGTATTTGTACATTATTTATGTGTAATTATAGTGAATACACATTATAGATGTACTTTATTTAAAAAAAATGACATTTTTAAGGACTTCGTCTCAATCCCCTTTCGTTGAGGCATATTTGGTTTTATACACAACTTTCTTTTATACGGTGTATAAACCCCTTTGACTTTTAAGTTTATTCAAAAGGAATCTTTTTATACGAAGCATTTTGCTAAACGACAAATGGGAATTTTTTTCTTTCTGTACTTATGCGGCGACAACGACTTCTCCACCGCCGTGACCATTATTTGAGTTTCGGCTTCCTCTACAAGACATCATTTTTTTTAATGAAAAATAAATACAAAGTTTTAACTTTCTTTTATTTTGGTATTGAAAATGGTTTTGAAAGCGTTTTTATCAATGTGTTGTATTGATATCTTGTGATTGAAATGTGGAAATGTTATGTTTCCTTTATGTATGTTCTATGTGATACGATTATGTTATGGTTTATGATATGTTTAAACCTATTCATATGAGGAATGTATTGGACTTAATAAGTGATGGGTGGAGCCCGCTATAGATCCTCGATGCATCGGTAGGTCTCATGAGACAACTAGACGTGGAATTGGCCGAGGCCCTTTCCCAATTTGATTTATGGTTTTGGCCGAGGCCTTAATCATTTTAGACGTCTTGGCCGAGGCCTTGACGAAATGTTTCAGAATGTCTGGCATTATACATTCCCTCATTATGAAAGTGGTTATTGATATTTCATGTGATTATTCGTCTAGTAGAATATCCATGTGAGTAAGTAATGGCATTATTTTATTTTACTTTTCCCATATTATGCTGAAGTTCAAGTTCAATAAGGCTTTTGTTTTAGTTATACATTGCCTTAAATGCTTATGTTTTCTTATAAAAGCTTCCGCAATATTGTTATCCTTACTGAGCATCTGAGCTCATCCCTTTCAATGTTTTAATATTTTCCAGGATGTGAAGAAGTGTATTATGACTGACTTGCAAGAATAGTCAGTGAGGATATGAGTGTGGACTATGAAGACCATGTTATTGTAGTTTGTTTACTTTTTGATGTAATGAAAGAATTATGAATGTATCTAGTGTTTCCAAGGCTACTAAACTAATCGGTCTTTCGAGACTTGATCTTTTGTGATCATGCCAATGTTACGAAGTAATGCACCGACTCTGGGTAGCTGGGGTCGGGGCGTTACATTAGTGGTCTTTTTAGGTGATGATTTTTGATATAGTCTTGGTTGAAAATGGAAGTCAAGTGTCACATGGGGGGGATAACTCAATTTTTAAGGTGGGTGGTCCCTAATATGACCTCTTTATATAGTTGTGTATATATTGTTTGAGATTTAAGCATAGGTAAGTGGGTACAAGAGACATGATATGAAACTTTGGGGGAGTCCCCTTGTGTTAGGTGGGGATATTAAGTTGATTATAATCTTAGTGATTTCTCATAAATTATTATTTTGTTAGATAGTCACTGATGTTATTAATATTTTCACAACTTATTATATTCCCCCTTTACTTATTTTATATGAAATGTGCATAATTTGTGTGAAATATTAATGTTTTAATATTAAGTATAATATTTGAGCATTTTTAGAAGTAGTCAAATTGAGTCAGTTTAATGTTTTAATTATAACTATCACTATACTGATCCAAATTGTGTGGTTCTTGTTTTGTAGGATTCTAAGTTCAATATACAACATTTCATTAGAAGGAACCATGATCCAATTCTTCCATTTGAAGGGTCATATGGTCCTCACAAACAAGACCAAAGAATCTGTGAACAAACTGGACCATCCTTGAAGTTTGATTTACTGGGTTCAATCGAGAAGTCCAAAGACCTTCAATCTCCACCATAATTCGGGGGACACTACATTGCATCTTGGATAAAAATTGCATGGCCCAAATCCAAGTACAAGGGGCCCAAATAAACCTTTGAAGTCCAGCCCACCATTCTGGCCGAGAATTAAAATCAGTATAGTATGCATGACATATCTCCTGATGTAAGCATCCAATCGAGCTGCGATTTTGCAGTGTGAAAGAGGAGATATAGGCGGCCGACTTTGTTGAAGAAGTCATTCAAATTTGAAGGCATCTTCCTGTTCAAAAATCCATTCACATGTTGGCCATCGAAAAAGAATGGATAGAAATGGACAGTTTACCTTTGTTTAATCAACCGGACATAACTTTGGCTCCAATTGTCCAAATGCCTCCAAATTTTGAGATTAGTCGTCCAACATTATTGTCTACAACTTTGAAGAAGGATTTATTTGAAGATTCGGCTGTCTGTATAGCTCAATTGGCGAAGAAAGTGGAGGGACAGATTGGGAATGAAAACAGTCCACTCCTTGGGCTATAAATACTCTCCCCTTCTCTCCTTGAGAGGGGTTGGCATTTCAGGAGAGAGGAGATCATATTGGCACGACCAAAGCTTTGCCAAAGGCTTGGGAGGACCTGCCAAACTCAAGTTTTCACTTGAGAGACCTTTCCTCCTCTCTTTCTTTTCACTTACTTTTGTGTTCTTCATTTTTGTAATCTTGTAATTCCCTTTCTTTGTAATTCTGTTTTAATGCAAGTTACTTCTTCAATATCTCTTATTCTCTTCAACCTTCTGTATTTTAATATTAATGTTCTTAAAATAGTTTAAATTCAGTTCAATCCCCTTCCCTTCTTAAGCTTCCTCATTCAATCGAAATTCCATTTTTGATTCTTAAATTATTTCGTGTGTGTGTTCGGCACACTACTCTTATCTTGTCCCTTTCTTTTTCTTCTCTTTATAATTCATCACCATAAACATATATTACCAGATTATTAAACATCCAAATGGCTGAGTAAATCTCTCATTGGGGTGAGTTATAATTTGGGGATGTTAATTGATTGAGAGTTTTGCTCGATGAGTATTCTTTAAATTAATATTGTGTATGTTAAACTTAATATGTCATGGTTTAATGATATGTTTTGTTTAACAAGTGGTTTCCATGGATTATTGGAACCATAAATACACTACCATAAATAAGTTTTGATTGAGATTAGAACCCTAAGTTAAGTTAAGGCTTGGATTAAAGCCTTCACACTTAGGAATTCCAATCAACGTCAACTTATGACATGGGTGTTAATTTAATGCAATACAAAGTAAGGCTCAAGGATATCACATGCTTAACTCCCCAATGATGAACTCACCCCAATATTTATCAATTTGGTAAATCAAACATCATCCATAAATCATTTCAATTAAGCTCTGCAAACAAACCCCCCTAATCAAAATACAATCAACTAAAAACAATCGACTATTACGAAGTACCATCACCGAGGATTCGACCCGAGTGCTGCTATACACATTAGCAGAGCACCAGAACTTTGACCGGTCGATAGGCGACAATCGGCCGTGCGTTTCAAATGGCGCCGTTGCCGGGGATGGTGCTTTAAGTAGTCATTAGTTTCTGGTTATTGTCAAGAAAACACAAAAAAAAAACAAATTTTTAAAAAAAAATTAAAAAAAAAAACACAAAGAAAAACCCGTCTTCTCATAAAAATCATAAACTGAAAAAATACAAAGAAAAACCCGTCTTCCTCTTTCTTCCAAAATCTCTCTGAATGCCCCGTAGCCTTCCAAACAATCCCTCGGATTTGTTTGACCCTGAAATTGAGCGAACACTTCGCCAACTTAGGAGGAACATAAGAGATACTCAAATAATTCAAGAACCAATCATTGCCCTACCAATTGAATTAGATATGGCCAATCCTAGGGAAAAAACATTGAAAGAACTTGCTGCCCCTGATATGAATTACCAACCTCTTGGTATTCAATATCCAAACATTGAAGCTGACTTCGAACTCAAATCGGGTTTGATTCATCTTCTACCTCATTTTCACGGGCTAGCCGGTGAGGATCCTCATCTCCACCTCAAAGAGTTCCAAGTGGTCTGCTCAACCATGAAACCTCAAGGGGTTTCTGAAGAACAAATCAAGCTTAGAGCTTTCCCCTTTTCCCTAGCGGATTCTGCCAAGTCTTGGCTCTACTACCTCCCACCTGGTTCCATAAACTCATGGGTTGACATGAAGAGACTTTTCCTTGAGAAGTTCTTTCCCGCTTCCCGAACAGCTTCTATCCGAAAGGAAATAAGCGGCATCCGTCAATTCCCTAATGAATCACTCCATGAGTATTGGGAGAGGTTCAAAAAGCTTGTGGCAACTTGTCCACACCATCAAATCCCTGACCAACTCCTGATCCAATACTTCTATGAGGGGTTATTGGCTATGGAGAGAACTCTCATTGATGCCGCAAGTGGCGGTGCTCTTGTTGACAAAACTCCTGCAGCTGCAAGAGATCTCATAAGCAACATGGCTGCAAACACGCAGCAATTCCATAATCGAGCACATGCTCAAGTGAAACAAGCCCAAGATAATCAATCCATAGAGCCCAACAAGATGACTGAGTGGATGAGTGAACTTACAGGTCTTGTGCGTCAACTAGCGGTGGCTACCAAAGCCCCAACCTCATCTTCTCCACAGTCACTATTCCCTGGACCTATCAAGAATTGTGGAATCTGCAACTCTCCATCTCATCCGACTGACACATGTCCACAACTTCAAGATGATCCATCTGATTCATCTAGTCCAATGGAGCTCAATGCGGCATATGCTCAGCGAAACTTCAACCCTCAACAATCAGGTCAGTTTATTAGAAACTTCAACCAACCCCACTCTGAGCCCTTCTCTTCTACCTTTAACCCACCTCTGAGGTATGGTAATCCCATTTCTCATCCTCCGCAGTTCCCTCCTCAAAACCCAAACCAGTTTCAATACAGTCAAGGTGTTGGTAACTTCCAACAACCTTATCCTTTTGTTCCTCAACCCCAAAGGAACAATCCTCCTCCTGGATTCCACTATCCTAACGAGCCTTCCCAATTCCCCACCCAATACAATCGCTTTCCCAAGAACCAAAATCAAGGCCAACCCAATTTGGGACATGCCTCTTCTTCTAAACAACCATGGGAAAGTGCTGTAGAGGATCTTGCTTCCTTCACCCGTTCTAGCCTAAAGAACATTGAAACCCAAATAGGTCAACTTGCATCCCACCTTAGCCAGCAACAACCATCCAATTCATCCCAACTCCCAGCTCAACCATTACCCAACCCCAAGGGTAATGTAAGTGCAATTGCACTTAGATCAGGAAAGCAACTTGATATGCCTCAAGATAAATCCTCAAACCCCCCTTTCGATGTTGATCTAGAAAATGAAAAGAACAAAAAGCTGGAAAAGGAACTTGAATCCACTCCTTCACCTTCTTCCATTCCACTTAGGAACCCAATTCCTTTTCCTCAAGCCATCTCCAAGCCTAAGAAGTCCTTTGAACCTGATCCGGAAATGCTTGACATGTTTAGACGTGTTGAAGTGAACATCCCCCTCTTAGATGCCATCAAACAAATCCCTAAGTATGCCAAGTTTCTTAAGGAATTGTGCACCCATAAGAGGCAACTTAGGAACATTGAAAATGTTTCAACTCAACAGTCCATTCCCATGAAGTGCAAAGATCCAGGGACCTTCACGGTTCCATGTCAAATAGGGAGTTCCAACTTTGATGATGCACTCATAGACCTTGGAGCCTCAATAAATGTCATGCCCAAATCCATTTTCTCCAACCTTGGTCTAGGTCCCTTGCACCCAACAGGTATTGTCATTCAATTAGCCAATCGAAGCACTGCCAGTCCTGAGGGGATAATTGAGGATGTTCTTGTTCGGGTCAATGATCTTATCTTCCCAGCTGATTTCTATGTCCTTGACATGGAAGGTGAGACGACCTCTTCTCGATCTCCCCTAATTCTAGGAAGACCATTCCTCATGACTGCGAGAACCAAGATTGATGTCCACTCAGGCATCTTATCCATGGAATTCGGTGACCAACTGGTCAAGTTCAGCATTTTCCAAGCCATGCGATATCCATCTGAGGATCACTATGCATTCTCAATCCATGCTTTTGAGGACACTTCTAAGATTCAATCGAACCCCAATCCACCATGTTCTTCATGTTCTAATGATAAAGGATCTTGTGAAATCTGCACCATGATTAACAAAGTCATAAATGGTGAAGTTGATGTGGACCTCTCATTCATAGACTCCATCAATCTAGAGGAACTTGAAAACTCTCTTGAATCCCACATCAACTCTGATCTCTACTGCTCCACCTTGGACAGTGTTGAGGAAAATGATCCAAACCCATCTAGAATCCCTTCTCCTACTCCTAACTTGTCTAGCTCTCCAATCAAGGCTGAAACTGATCTAAAACCACTTCCTTCACACCTCAAGTATGCATTCCTTTTCCATGATCCCTCCTACCCTGTCATTATCTCTGCTGCACTTTCTGAAACTGAGGAGTCCCAACTTGTTCAAGTGTTAGAGGAAAACAAAAATGCCTTAGGTTGGACCCTATATGATATTCCAGGAATCAACCCTGCCCTTTGCATGCATCACATCCATCTAGAGGAATCATCCAAACCAATTAGGCAACCTCAAAGAAGACTCAATCCACTCATACTTGAGGTAGTTAGGGAAGAGATTACCAAGCTTCTTAAAGCTGGTATTATCTACCCAATTTCTGATAGTGAATGGGTTAGTCCAATTCAAGTCGTTCCTAAGAAGGGCGGGATAACAGTTGTCACAAATGAACATGGAGAAGTGGTCACAACTCGGGTGAAAAACAAATGGCGTGTGTGCATCGATTATCGCAAATTGAATGCTGAAACACGAAAAGATCACTACCCACTTCCTTTCCTTGACCAAATGCTTGAGAGATTGGCCGGAAAGTCACACTATTTCTTTCTTGATGGTTACACCGGCTACTTCCAAATTCCAATCGCACCTCAAGACCAAGAAAAGACCACATTCACTTGCCCCTTTGGAACCTATGCCTATAGGCGAATGCCTTTTGGCCTTTGTAATGCTCCTGCAACATTCCAGCGGTGTATGATGAGTATTTTTTCTGAATTCATTGAGAATTGCATGGAGGTCTTCATGGATGACTTTACCATTTATGGCGAGTCATTTGAATCTTGCTTACATTCACTCTCTTTGGTCCTTCAAAAGTGTGTCAAGTGCAACCTTGTGCTGAATTTTGAAAAATGTCACTTCATGGTTTCAAATGGGATTGTTCTAGGGCACATAATTTCTCAAGAGGGTATCCAAGTTGATCCAGCCAAAATTGAGGTGATCCAATCACTTCCAGAACCCAAATCAGTTCGAGACATTCGGTACTTCCTTGGTCATGCCGGTTTCTATCGGCGATTCATTCAGAACTTCAGCAAGATTTCCCTCTCATCTCTCACTCCAAAGTTACCATGGTATGCCCCAATTGTCAATTACTTGGTTTCTGGTGTTTTCCCTGAATATTTTTCAAAAGAACAAAAAGAAAAGATGAAAAGTGATTCAAAGCATTATTTTTGGGAAGATAATAAACTTTGGAAAACTGGGGCTGACATGGTAATTAGGAGATGTGTTGATGAAACTGAACAATCCTCCATCTTGGAATTCTGCCACTCAATGCCTGGAGGTGGCCACTTTGGACCACAAAGGACTTCTCGAAAGGTCCTAGATTCTGGATTCTTTTGGCCTTCACTCTTCAAGGACTCACACGAGTTTTGTCAATCATGTCCCACTTGCCAAAAGTTTGGCACAATTTCTAAAAGAAACGAAATGCCTCAAAAGCCATTAATCTTCTGTGAGCTTTTCGATGTTTGGGGCATCGATTTCATGGGACCTTTTCCCCCTTCCAATGGATTATCCTACATTCTCCTTGCTGTTGACTATGTTTCTAGGTGGGTCGAGGCCAAACCCACTAGGAAAGATGATGCTCAAACTGTGATTGAGTTCCTCAAAACCCATATCTTCCATCGATTCGGAACACCACGTGCTTTGATAAGTGACTTAGGAACTCATTTCTGTAATAGAACCATGGAGTCACTTTTGAAAAAGAATGGGGTTGTACATAAAACATCCACTGCATATCACCCTCAAACAAATGGAATGGCTGAACTTTCTAATAGAGAAGTGAAAAGAGTGCTTGAAAGAATTGTTAAGCCCACAAGAAAAGACTGGCCCGATAGACTTGGTGAAGCACTTTGGGCCTATCGAACAGCCTATAAGACACCCATTGGGATGTCTCCATTTAGGCTAGTCTTTGGTAAAGCCTGTCATTTACCAGTTGAAATCCAACATAAGTCATTTTGGGCTGTCAAAACATGTAATTTTGATTGTGAAAAATCTGGTGAAGAAAGATTGTTGCAGTTGACTGAATTGGAGGAGCTTCGACTCGATTCGTATGAGAACTCCATTCTCTACAAAGAAAAGGCAAAGTCACTCCATGACAAGTACATTCTTCGAAAGGTATTTCATGAAGGTGAAAAGGTAATGCTCTTCAATTCTCGATTTCGACTTCACCCAGGTAAGCTCAATTCTCGTTGGGATGGACCTTTTATTATTACTAATGTTTACCCATTTGGTGCAGTGCAAGTCGAAGACCCTTCTTCAAAAAGAACATTCACGGTAAATGGACACCGGTTAAAGCATCACCATGAGAGGCCATTCACTTCAGGTTCCACATCGACTTCCATTGACCCACCACTAGATGGAAATGGCGACCCACCAAATCCAAACCAGGGGGCACCTCTTTCCCTTTAACTCTCTCTCTATCTCTTCCTCTCTCTACCTCTTTCTTCTTCTTCCTCTCTCTTTCATTTTGTTACCACTTTATTCATCAAACCCTTTCTTTTTATCTTTCTTGTGTGGGTGTGTATTTTAAAAAAAAACCTTAAAAACTAAAAAAAAAACAAAAAACACAATTACTTAAAAAAATTACAAAAAAAGATTCATGCTTACTCACCATCTAGTTTTGAAATTTTGTCCAACCATTTTGGGGAGTCAAAAGGCTTGTTTTAAACTCAAATATATTGAATTTTTATCTCAAACTTGGGTAAACAATTTTGTGTCAATAACAAACATTTTGAATGAACAATTTTTGGTGGAAAATGATTCTCCCCTACCGTGAGGAATAACATTAGCCTTCATGCCAAGGTCATCTATGGCCATCTTTTTCATTGTGTGTCTTCACCACTGATTGTGAGTCTTGCGTTTGTGGACCTTCGAGCTGAATTTCCATCTTTTGTGTGCATTAATATGATAGAGGCATTTTCTAAGCCACATGAGAATCAGAATAGCCAAATAGCCTCCCGTTACCCTTACATTGATCCTACTTTTGAAAGCCCCTTTGAGCCTATGAAACCCTTTCTTTTGATAGCCACATTACAAGCCTAATACCTTGTCCCACCCAACATCTTCATGGATTTTCATTGTACAATTTATTGAAATTTAAGTGTGGGGGGAATGGACTTCATTTTTGGGCGTACTTTCATTGATTTCCAATGTGTCATCATATGCTTGAGGGCAAGCTTCCATTCAAGTGTGGGGGAGAGGTTGTAATTCTGTGAGCTTTGGGTTGTATATGTGTAATTGTCATTTGTACAAAAGTCATTGAAAAGTGTTCAAAAAAAAAGAAAAAAAATTATAAAAAAAATGAAAAATAAAAAAAAAAGAAATGGGTTGTGTCTTGGGTGGGTCAAAAATCATTCATCATCAACCTTTGATCATGTTATAACTACTAAAATTAGTTCCATGAGGAGATCAAGCATGGTTTGGGAGATGACTGTGAGACTTGTTTCAAGCACAACTTTCGAAAGAAAAAAAAAGAGCAAAAAAAAAAAAAAAGAACACTTGACTCATCTTGTATTGTGTCATTATTGGAAGTCTTCCATGTTGTACATATTCCATCATCTCAACCTATTCCATTTTCTATCTCCCTCACTTTTCATTCATCACACATTCATTCCCTTGTAAATATGTGTTTCTATTTCCTTTCAAATCAAATTTCAAAAAAAAATGTGCATTGATTTTTCCATGTTGGTGTTTTTAACCCCTCTTTTCCTTTGGACATTATATACCTACCGTCCCATAGCCACTGAAAAACCCCTTAAAAGACCTCTTGATTATTGTACACATTAGATTTGGGAATGGAAGCTGAGAGCTCTTACAAACTCTTGATTTTCACTTTTTGTTGGTGAATGAGTGAACCTCCTAAAATACATTTTTATCATCTTGAGAGGAGTAAGTTTGGAGTGCCTACATTTTCCAATTCAAACCTTGAACATGAAAAAATGAATTGTTTATGATGCATTATTGTGAACCAAATTTTTGATGGAATTCAATATGGATGAGTGAAATAGTCTAAACCTCCCCTGATTGGAGAAAACAAAATTTTAATATTTGTTGGTGAGTGAAAATGATTTTGTCATGTTTTTATATTTGTTGCACATGAGGACACGCGCAAATCTAAGTGTGGGGGAGTTGATGTTATTAATATTTTCACAACTTATTATATTCCCCCTTTACTTATTTTATATGAAATGTGCATAATTTGTGTGAAATATTAATGTTTTAATATTAAGTATAATATTTGAGCATTTTTAGAAGTAGTCAAATTGAGTCAGTTTAATGTTTTAATTATAACTATCACTATACTGATCCAAATTGTGTGGTTCTTGTTTTGTAGGATTCTAAGTTCAATATACAACATTTCATTAGAAGGAACCATGATCCAATTCTTCCATTTGAAGGGTCATATGGTCCTCACAAACAAGACCAAAGAATCTGTGAACAAACTGGACCATCCTTGAAGTTTGATTTACTGGGTTCAATCGAGAAGTCCAAAGACCTTCAATCTCCACCATAATTCGGGGGACACTACATTGCATCTTGGATAAAAATTGCATGGCCCAAATCCAAGTACAAGGGGCCCAAATAAACCTTTGAAGTCCAGCCCACCATTCTGGCCGAGAATTAAAATCAGTATAGTATGCATGACATATCTCCTGATGTAAGCATCCAATCGAGCTGAGATTTTACAGTGTGAAAGAGGAGATATAGGCGGCAGACTTTGTTGAAGAAGTCATTCAAATTTGAAGGCATCTTCCTGTTCAAAAATCCATTCACATGTTGGCCATCGAAAAAGAATGGATAGAAATGGACAGTTTACCTTTGTTTAATCAACCGGCCATAACTTTGGCTCCAATTGTCCAAATGCCTCCAAATTTTGAGATTAGTCGGCCAACATTATTGTCTACAACTTTGAAGAAGGATTTATTTGAAGATTCGGCTGTCTGTATAGCTCAATTGGCGAAGAAAGTGGAGGGACAGATTGGGAATGAAAACAGTCCACTCCTTGGGCTATAAATACTCTCCCCTTCTCTCCTTGAGAGGGGTTGGCATTTCAGGAGAGAGGAGATCATATTGGCACGACCAAAGCTTTGCCAAAGGCTTGGGAGGACCTGCCAAACTCAAGTTTTCACTTGAGAGACCTTTCCTCCTCTCTTTCTTTTCACTTACTTTTGTGTTCTTCATTTTTGTAATCTTGTAATTCCCTTTCTTTGTAATTCTGTTTTAATGCAAGTTACTTCTTCAATATCTCTTATTCTCTTCAACCTTCTGTATTTTAATATTAATGTTCTTAAAATAGTTTAAATTCAGTTCAATCCCCTTCCCTTCTTAAGCTTCCTCATTCAATCGAAATTCCATTTTTGATTCTTAAATTATTTCGTGTGTGTGTTCGGCACACTACTCTTATCTTGTCCCTTTCTTTTTCTTCTCTTTATAATTCATCACCATAAACATATATTACCAGATTATTAAACATCCAAATGGCTGAGTAAATCTCTCATTGGGGTGAGTTATAATTTGGGGATGTTAATTGATTGAGAGTTTTGCTCGATGAGTATTCTTTAAATTAATATTGTGTATGTTAAACTTAATATGTCATGGTTTAATGATATGTTTTGTTTAACAAGTGGTTTCCATGGATTATTGGAACCATAAATACACTACCATAAATAAGTTTTGATTGAGATTAGAACCCTAAGTTAAGTTAAGGCTTGGATTAAAGCCTTCACACTTAGGAATTCCAATCAACGTCAACTTATGACATGGGTGTTAATTTAATGCAATACAAAGTAAGGCTCAAGGATATCACATGCTTAACTCCCCAATGGTGAACTCACCCCAATATTTATCAATTTGGTAAATCAAACATCATCCATAAATCATTTCAATTAAGCTCTGCAAACAAACCCCCCTAATCAAAATACAATCAACTAAAAACAATCGACTATTACGAAGTACCATCACCGAGGATTCGACCCGAGTGCTGCTATACACATTAGCAGAGCACCAGAACTTTGACCGGTCGATAGGCGACAATCGGCCGTGCGTTTCAGTCACTAAGGTTCATGTCACATGTGATAGAGGCATGGTTAGAGTGAATTGGAAATCGATGTGGATGTACATTGCTAATCTATGAAAATATTTACCTAGGGAGTTCTCATAGACATGTGATACTTATTTTGAGTTATTTTTGGGGTTAGAATATATATTTTGTTGGTAATGGATGCATGGTATGAGTGTATAAAACGAAATGTAAGGATGACCTGATATGGAACAAAATAGGGAGTCTTTTATGTTTTAGTGATAAATTTAGATAATAGAAATAAATATATGTTCTATAAGCCTTATATATTGAAAACATGATTATCAAGGTCATATCACATTGTTAAAATGGTAGATACCCCAGGAAAGGAACCATTAAGGGTGTCCTTGTCCCTAAACTTAAGTTATGAGCCTTCGCAATGTCTTATAGTGTTTCTTACGGAGCATTACATATAATAAATTTTATGATGGGGATTTTCATGATGAGTACTACCATGGCCTTAATTTGATGCATTTTTCAACATCCACTTTGTATAAATAATCTTATTTTTAATATTTAAATGTGATTTTAATGAATAATATCTAAAAATGGTATATTTTTTAAGGAATTTTTATTTTTTGAATATCTTTATGAAATTTTGTGATTTTAGTGCCAAATTGGTTAAATGATTATTGCTTTAATTTTCTCATGAAATTTAGATCATACCTTTCTTTTTATTTTGTTGGAATAATCATTCAAATATAATTTTCAAGTAATTTTGATTATCTTGAGTTTTTGGATTTAATATATTTGAGTTCCATATTTTATTTTTAATTATCATTTGTGGGAAATTGTTTGGTTTTGATATGAAGAGTCTATAAATTTCTTATTAAAATAGAAAAGTCTTCTTTTACATACGAAATTTTACTTTTTGATTTTTATATGTCTCTAGTATAATGATTTCAGGTCTACTCTCATACAAATTTATGACTTTGATAACCTTCAGGAATGTCCCATAGAATATTTTTTAGGAAGATCATAGTATATATTCAAATAACATGACACATAAGATAATTTTTTATCCCCCCATATGATAATTTGAGTCCACCACAAACTTATGATAATTTTACACCAATTCACATAATATATCTTAGGGTGTAGTCATGTAAGGTAATTATAAATAGTTCATATAGGAAATTTTCATCCTATGTAATAGAATTTTAGTGTAGTTGTGTTTAAAAATATTGAGTTTGAATATGTAGAGGCTCAAACTAATAAAAATATCATACCCAAGATCAACTAAAAGATATCAAATAAAACCAAATATTGGAGATTTATTAATTTAAGTCAAATGAATATGGATTATTTTAAACCCAATTCAATGGTGGCCAACTGAAACCCAGGTTTGAAGTGGTATTTATGATGGAGGGCTTAGAACATCCGTTGAAGAAGGCCAATTAAAAAATGATGTTCCATCTATAGATGGGTTTGAGAGTAAAACTAAATAACCCATGGATTAATGACAACTAAGATTGAGATTAATGATGAAAAGAATTATATAAACTAATTGAAACTAAAAATGAATGGGAGTTTGAATGATAATCTCAGAACTATCAAAGGAAGAACATTTGTGTGAAGTGGGTCAACATATGAGGTTACCATCATCATTGAAGATGGGATATTGACCCAATGATGCTGAAAAATATGATATTTCTTGATGAATTGAATATTATAAGTATCCATGATCAAGGAAAATAAGAATAATATACTCACTGATTTTAATTTGTTTATAGAATGAATATGTGAAGATGACGGGGGACTCATTGCTCTCCAATGGTACATATGTGAATATGAAGTGGGGGTGTTAAAAACCTACTTGAAATAATTTATAAATTAAGTTTTTAACTATATAATCATATCAAAATTTATCTTGGGTAGAAAAAAGTATTTTGAAACATTTTCATTAAGATCTGATGCTATTATGTCGAGGCTAGGGTTCACTGAATGAAGAGCATGGATTAAAATTTGAAGGGAATATCCTTGTCGAGTTGAATAAGAGTTCATTAATCTGGAACTGCTTATGACCAACCATTGTTGGTCAATTTATAAGGAGTTATCAAGCTAAATGGGTAATCATTTTATAGGTTATATTAAAGTGGTGTAACTAGATGCCAAGATTAAGTACAAAGGAATTAAATGATTAAAATTAGAAGTATTACATGCCCATGAATTTTTTTAAATTAAATGCATTTAAAATTAATTATCAACTAAATAGTATATTATTATAGGTTATAATTAGTACAATAAATATTCCCATTCATGCATATGAGTCTATTAATGAGCTTCGATAAAGTCACAACAATTATGATCAAAGGACAAATAATAAACACCCCACCATACTATCAAACGTAAGTAGGGGGTGGGATGTATTAAGTCAGAGATTTAGAGGAAAATAATATAAAATTATATGGGGGGGGGGGTTGTGATTCACTTATTAAAAAAAGACAAGGGTTAATTCTCAAGGTTTTGGTTCAGAGGTGACTTGAGATAGAGAGAGGGAATTGAGATCTGTAGAGAATATTCTTCTTTCTCTTCACTTATTTCCTATGTTGAATCTATTTTGAGATGTATTTCTTGGATATTATTTTTATATTCAGAAAATGTTAAGAGAAATTATTCAGGGCAATGGTATTGAATGAATTAAAATCTTTTCTGATGTTTATGTTTCAATTTTAATCATTGAAATTAATGATATTCTTGGCCTATTTCGTCACTTAATTATTTTATACTTTTCTAATCAAGTTAGATTTGATCCTTTAGGTAGTTAAAAAAAAGTTCATTATTAATGTATGTTCAGGGTATGTTTTTATTACATTCATTAATTTTATTTTCCAATACTTATGATCATAATTTCTACCTTACTCCATGTAGCAATAAGTGAAGAGTAACAAATTTCTCTTCCTTTGTAACTTCAATAGAAGCACTTAAATTGAAAAAGGTTAAAGTTTTATTTTATCTATGATAGATCATCCTTTTAATGAGTTTTTGTAGAAATATTATCCATTATGATATATAACTGGTATAGGATTATCACCAAGTGATGGGTTTTTTTTCTACATTCTTTTCACATAGCTTTCTTGAACATTTTTTATTGATTCTGATGAAAGAGTAGTGATTCTTTTGTCAATTTAGGCAGTCTAATTTTATTTAAATCAATCTATTGTACAATATATCCTTATCTTTTACCTACATTATATATAGATTTAATACACTTAAAATGTATTCCATAATTATAAATCATGCACTTTTACATTCTTTATTTTTTTGTTTTTGGTTTGTTTTACTTTTTTTGGATCGACACACTATATCTTTCTCTATGGTTCAAACTTACTTACTATAGTTCTAGTTTTATTTAGGTATTATGAATAAATAAATTTGAGCATGTTGATGAATGAAATGTCAAATTTTTATCACCATTTATAGGGATGAAACATGTAACCAAGAAAAATAAAAAAAAACAAAAAACATCCAACCCATTAAAAAGGATTTTTTTAAAATTAGGATTCTAAAAACAAATTATGTTTTTTATGGTGTGTGTAAAGTATTATTACTTAATATTACATGCACAATAGGGAATATTTTTAATCTCAACTAAACTCCTAAATTCTTAAAATTAATATACATTATAGTTCCATGGAAAAGAAAAACAAATCTGAAATGTAGAATCTGAAAATTCAAAGAGATGAAAATTTTAATCAAAATCTTATTTCACCTCAACCTGAAAAGTATATATTAGATATACATAGGCTTAGGGATTTCAAACTACACAAAATTATTTAAAACCTTTATTTTATATGGATATCTCTTAGTTCTGAGAACTATGATAAAAAAATCATACCAATCCATGATACCCTCTTTTATTGGACATCATAGTGAGGATTATTTAAAGTTCATTAAGGAATTTTAT
Source organism: Viscum album (assembly GCA_963277665.1). Lineage (NCBI taxonomy): Eukaryota > Viridiplantae > Streptophyta > Magnoliopsida > Santalales > Viscaceae > Viscum > Viscum album. The sequence continues at coordinate 1,555,200,233 of OY728141.1, forward strand.
GGTGTAGTTAAACACCTACTCGCACATGGGATAACTAAGGAAGAGATTTTATGAGGTTTTTTCGTTTTTTTCCCAACAAAAGGGATAGGATTTTGTTCTAGAATTTATATGAGTAAATTGTTGACACTTGGGACCAAGTATTTAACCTATTTATTATAAAGTTTTATCCTAAGAATACCATAATATAAGGGAGAAACAAAATCCCATGTTTTTTCTAAGATAATGGAGAAATATTTCATGATACTTGGGAAATGTTTAAATTAATACTGAGGTAGTTTTATAACCACCACCTAGATACCCACCTTCTTATGGATACTTTTAATAATAGCATCACACCTTACCATGAAAATTTAGTGGATCAGTCCAATGGTGGTGATTTCATAGAAATGATAGACAATAAGCTCAAATAAGTCTTATATAAACACACTAAAAAGTTAAAAAATAAGAAATTTATGAATATAATAATTTATAAGGGTGAAACAAACCCTTAGGAAATTATGGTTTTCACTAATAGACCACTTATAGAGCGATGCCAACACTGTGGAACGTATGAGAACTCTAGGACCTAATGTATTAATTTTTTTACATACTCAACCCTCTAATGAATATATTTTTTAGTTATGTTCCTCTAATGAAAGTAAGAAATTCCCCATTTTCAAATAATAAAAATTACAATCTTGGTTTAGGATCATCTGTAACTTATCCTACAGATATTAGAGAATCATTAAGAAATATGATACTACCTCTAGCTTCCCAATATAACCCAAAAAAATATTTAAAAATTGAATTGAGACCGATTCATCAAATTCTCAAGGGGGGTTAAAGGTTTTGATGGAAGAAATTTTGGGTGAAATAAGTTTTTTTAAAAAGGATATAGATTCTAGGATCTGTAACATGGAATTCAAAATGGAATAACTTATTAGAGACCATAGTTTTAGAGATAATGGAAAGATTCCCTAGATAACTGAAATCAATAAAAGAGAGAATGTAAGGGTTTTCACCACTAGAATTATCCTAAAAATATAATAACAAGTCAGGGTGTAACCTTATGAAGACTAGATATAGGATTTAACTCTTTTTGAAAATTAAAATATGGAAAATAAAAAATATAAAAATCTTTATAGCAAAGTAAAACCTAAATATAATAATGTTTCTACACATGAAAATGTTAAATAATAAGAAAAAATAAGTGGTAAATAAAAAAATAAAGTAAGAAGAAATTAAATTCGAGGTTAATGGTGAAAAAGCAACCTATTATGCAACATTATCCCCATATTATCCCTTTTACCAAAATATCCAACAATAATAATGAACCTAACTACTTAAATATCCTTTAAATGTTTATAACCTTTAGCATAAACATGCATTTTATGGTAGCTTTAAAGAAAATCCCATACTAAATTAAATTTATCAAAATGTTCTTAGATAATAAAAGATACTGGAAAGAATTATATACTATAAGGCTAACATAGGGGTGTAGTGTTATCCTATTAAAGAAGTTACCTCTAAAATTAAGGGACACTGATAGGTTTTTTATTCAATATTAATTAGATAAATAACGTAAATGAATTGTTTTTTTGGATTTGGAGAAAGTGTCAACTTGATGCCCTAATAATTATTTAATCATCTTGGTCTAAGGGACTTAAAAATAATATCTATATATCTTCAACACTATGGATCTCTCTTTGGGATATAGTATAATGTGCATGGTTTGTGCATTATTTGACAAATCGTACAACCTAACCATGCAAAGTGCCTTCAATTCTCTTAAAATGAGTGTTTAGATCATTTTTACCCTTAAAAATACCATTTTTATCCTATTCTATTAGGATCTAAAACTTCTATCCTTTCCTAGGTATTTTTTGTGGTTCCAATTGATTCATAATAAAGTTATAATGAATCAAAGTGTTCTAGATATTTAGAATCGACTATAAGTCCTTGTTTTTATTTATTCTATTTAGGTATACTCATATTATCTCTCATGGATTCATACATATAATCTCTCAAAGATAGATATATGTTCCATGATGTGTATCTTGAATATATACTATTATATCTAATGAAGGAAATAAATATCAAGGGTGGGTCTAGCAGTTTCGTGTGGGGTTTTTCATTTTCTTCAATTGTTTTGAGGTAGCTGGCTTATCTCCCATTATATGCATTATATAACTTTAAGGATTGATGTTTTAAATCACTATGTCTTGTTCTATTTGAAAAATATATTTATTTTTGTACCTAAATATTGGGTTTTAAATGATGCTTAAAATTAATTTGATAAAATTCATTAAATAAAATGGGGTTTAAAGAAATATTTTTTGTTGAGAACATGTCATGCGTGGTTAGAATGAGTTCATGGATTTTAATTATATGAGGACTTATTGAAATAGGATTGGATCTTATTCTAGACTACAAATAGAACATGTAATTATATTAGGAGATGACTTGGTGATGGGATGGGTCATCGCTCATGAGTATTGAGTCTATTATTGGGCATGAATGGGAGTTTGAGTGTGGAATTTAAATGGATATACTAAGTAGATAGAATAAATGAATAATTTATTTAGTTCAATTGTTTTATTTAAATTATTTTATTATATAAAATTTTAGTTACATTATCCTCCTCTGTTTGATATAAATGCGAGTTAAATTGTTCTTATTCCTAGTGTTGTCTGTTGGAAAGTCTTTGGGGGATCACCTTCTGAGTTTTATACTCACCCCCTACTTGGGAACCTTGGTGAATTTGAAGATGTTCTATACTAAGATATAGGTAAAGGATTTTTCTCATAATTCTCTAGTGATACATCATAATGTAGTGGGAGTTGGACTTAGAGTTAGAACTTGGAGATTGGTTGGGATTCTACTTAGGTTGATGCCACATCAATTCCACTATGTTATGTTTCCCTTTACCATGTTAGTGTCATATATTTTTGATCCTATTAGCTACTCTAATAATACGTTGTATTTTGAGTTGTATTTTATTTCATCATATTCATCATATATTTATATTTCTATTTTTCTAGTGTTTTGCAAAATTTTCTATTTTCAGGGAAAATAGTCTCCCAACAATCATGTATACCATTGTAACTTTTTCCCAAACTTTGGTGTCCTAGTGACATCACTTATGGTTAGTATCACCTTTTCCTCTTCCAAATATAATTTGTGACGGGAAATATGTTATAAATGGTATAATTTTGGTTAGTCCATCATCATGGGATTCTAGAAAGAATATTGGAATGTTAGAACTTGAAATATGTAGTATAAAAATACATAACTAAAATTTTTATGCTGAAATTAAAGTTAATAGGGTGTGGTCTAGGTAAAAAAAGTCTTATATGTAACTTCTAGGTGTTTTTCATCTCATCATCATGGGTTTATATAATGAGTGTATTATATCATTCATTAGTAGTAAGGAATCCCACTAGGATTGAATTGTTCTTAATGTGTTTAATAATTTCTGGAAAATCGTAATGGTGACTGTTCCTTTTGATGATTTGAAAATATAAGGCATTATTTTTGAAAAATTTATTTATTGTTATGTGTTTCTTGTGATATTAATTTAATGACACCAGTTTGATGGCCAAGGAACCCACAAGAGAAAGTAGTTGGGAATGTGGTTTAATCTGAACCAGAAGTAAAAAAAGTATTTTCCAAATAATAATCCTTCCACTTCAAGTGATGGATACGGGAAATTAAAATCCAAATATATGCTAGGAAAAATCATCTATGGATTTTAAAAAGTTTAACCCACTAATATTTTATGGAGATTCATGTACAGAATATGTGGAGGCATGGATAGTGAAGATAAATAAATTTTTTGATTTCTTAGGAATCTTGGGGGATAAGAAAGTGAAGCTAGTGGTTTACATGCTAATGGACCTTGCAAGGAAGTGGTGGGATATTATTTTCTAAACTAAATAGAACTAAGAACTAACCTGCAAAGGATTTGAGGAGTTTATTGAAAAATAATTCTATCCTCAAACCTTTAATATCATAATGGATTCATATTTATTCACTCTAAAGAAGGAAAATATATCCATAAAAGAGTATTTATCTCAATTCATGTGGTTAATGCATAATTATCCAAATTTTTATAGTAGTGAGAACTTTAAGGAAATGATATTTGAGGCAAGGTTCTGACCTGATATATGATTTAGGATGGTTTTATTATGTATTAAAAACTATACAGAGATGGTAAATAGGGAGATGGTTGTAAAAAATGATATCTTGGGAACATAAATTGGGGGAAACACTTTATGCACATGGGTATAAGTGGGAAATCCAACATTGGGAACAAAAAGAAGTGGGATAATTTTTCTCAAGCAATTGAAACACCGAGAAACTAGTCATTTTTTGTAGTATCCTTTCCACCTCACTATAGTAATTGACTAATATGTTATCATTGTGAATATTATGTGCATATAAAGCATGGATGTATGATTACTCTATGGGAGTTCCATAAATTTGGTAAGCTGGGACATCTAAAATGTTATTATATTATGAATTTGAGGATAACAGATGGTTATGAATTGAATGTATCCCATGGTTATTATGATCATAGATATCAATTGAGACATAGTGGTAATTGTTCTGAGAATTGAGCAACCTAGGAAGACTATCATGTCACACTGATACCTCATCTGTCATTACAACCACAACAGAGGAATAAAGAGTTATCAGACACACCTATCAAGTAGCTATGTAGTGTTTATAAGATGGTCATAGAGGATCAATCAGGTCCTTCAATAGTACAATGTATGATTCTCTTAAATTACACTCTCATGAACTTTGTTTTATATGTATAAATATAACTCTCTTATTGTTTGTCATGTTGGGGATATTATGTGATTACATGTTGAGATGATTCCTCATGTCTTGAAAATTAAAACACATCTTATCCAATGAGAGTGTCGATCCTTTAAGTGTACAGTGTGTTCTATAAAAATTGACAAGGATGAGTTTTTGATTTATATGTTCTTTATTTGGAAATAAATGTCCTAATTTTGATAATGGATTGGTTGAAATCCTTCAAGAATCACATCAACTATTATTTCAGGTAGGTTAGTCTCACATCTTATGATTATATTAAGAATATATTTAAAGGAGATTCAGATGTGAATTCAAGTAGAGTAGGATCGTTGGTATAGGTGATTGGGACTATCTCTTACCCATTAGTAGTAGTTAATTTAATATCTACTAATGTAATAAAATATTGAGAGTTTTCATCCACTATGGATCAATCTAAATATGTATTCTCTGAAATTTTATTTTGGTTTCCACCCAAAAGTGAATTAGAATTTACTATTGATATTCCACCATGGACTAATCTTATTTCAACTCCATCCCATTGGATTAAACTGATGGAATTAAGGAAATTTAAGATTCATCCATAAGAGTTAGAAAGTAAAGGATTCATTTGAACTAGTACGTCTCTATGTGAAACTCTAGTTCTTTTTTATCAAGAAAGTGTAAGGAACTCTTTGACATTGTGTGAATTATCATAAGATAAACCAAGTTATGATAAGGAATTAATATCATATTCCATGAATTTATGACATATTTGATCAATTAAATAGAGAAAAATGGTTCTCTAATATTTATTTATGATCAAGTTATAACCAACTACAAGTTTAGAAGGAAGATATTTTGGAAACAAATTTCTCGAGTCATTATGATCATTATGAATATGTGGTTATGAACTTTGTTCTTACGAATGCACCAATGGTTTTTATTTAATTTATGAATATAATTTTTTATAGGAATCATAAATACTTTATGTTGGTATTTTTTAATGATATTTTGTTGTATTCTAGGACTAAGGATGATCATGAAAAACACTTGTATATAGTGTTATGTATCTTGTGGGAACATCGCCTTTATGTTAAGATTTCAAAGTGTGATTTTTGGATATAATAGGTACATTTCCTTAGCCATGTAATTAATAAAATAGTATTATCAATAGATCTTGGAAAGGTAGAATATGTTATATCTTGGAAACAACTAAAGAATGACTTTGAGATATGTAGTTTCCTTGACTTAGTAGGGTATTTACAACACATTGTTCATGAAGTTTTACAACTTTCCACTACAATGAATGTTTTTATAAGGAATGGTGTTCCTTTTTAAATGGAGTGATGAGGGCCAGAAATATTTTCAAGAGATTAATGTAATGTTTATATCAACACCCATCCTTACATTTATAGAGTTAGGATGATGTTATGTGGCCCGTTGTGATGAATCTAGATTTGTCTTGGGATGTAGTTGCATGGTGGGAGATCATGTTATAGATTATGTATCATTATAGTTATGGGAACATGAGAATAATTACTTGACACAAGTTTTGGAGCTAGATGTTGTAGTCCATGACTTGAAATCTTGGCATCATTATATTTTTAGTGATAAATTCATGGTCTTCATGGATCATAAAATATTAAAACACATTTTCTAAAAAATATATTTGAATCAAACGAAATGAAAATTGATAAAATATTTTAAGATGTTTGAGTTTTATTTTAAGTATACACTGGGTAAAAAGAATTTCTTGGCTAATGCGTTGAGTAGGAATTCATATAGTTAGTTGGATAAAGAGGATTTAGATCAATGGAAACTAATGACGGTCACAACTAACATGAATATGGATTGTGTTGAGAAAGGTGATTTTGTGGTTTTATTTCCTATTTATTTTGTTCTTGATTTGATTAAATAGGTTAAATATCCTCACAAATATGATCCTAAATGTATAATCATGAGATCAAGACTCAATATAGGAGAGACTAATGAAGTATGGAAGCTAGATGAGATATCTGTATTATATTGTAGAGATCAGATTGTGGTTTCTCTAAGTTATCAAGAATAAATTCTTTCTACATACCACCATTAAATATGGTATGTTCATCCTTGAACTCATAAGATGTATAAATAAATGAGAACACAGTTTTGGTGGGATGTCATTAAAAGAAAATTTGTGAAGTATGTATTGAGATGCCAAAATTTTCAGTAGGTTAAGGAATCAATGAACAATTAGTATATTTTAATATTTACCTATAACCATGTGGAAATGGGAGTATAAAACTATTGATTTTTTCATAGGTATACCTAGAACAATTTAGAAAGATGACACCATATGGGTGATTGTGGATCAGCTCATTAATTCTGCTCACTTTGTCCCTATTTTTGAATCCAATATAGTGGAATAATCATCCAAAATCTACATTTAGGAGGTTTTAAAGTTGAATAAAGTGAAAGTTTTAATTATGTTTGATTAGGACCTAAGTTTTATATCTCATTTTTGGAAATAATTGCAATAATCCTTGAAACCTAGTTGACCATGAGCAAAGAGTGTCATCCTAAAATGCATTACCAGTCCAAATGGATGATAAAAACATTTGAATACATGCTTTGAGATCATGTTATGGATTTTGTATGCTCATGGGAGGATCACATACCATTGGTGGAGTTCTCATATAATAATATCTATCATGAATCAATACATATGGATCCTTTCATAGATTTTCATTGTCATCCTTATCAATATCTACATTATTGGGTGGAAATAGGTTAGAATTCACTTATCAAACCAATCCTTCTGTATGAGATAATAAATAATATTTAGATGATTAGAAAAAAGATGAAAAAAAATCAGATTCATCATAAATTATATTCATATCATCATCATAAACCATTATTTTTTGATGTGGGTGATCATGTTTTCTTTAGAATCTCCCCATGGATAGAAAAAATCATCATTTTGGTAAGATAGTAAAACTATATCCTTAGTAAATTAGACTCCCTAAGATACTATAACAAATTAGTGATGTGGTTTATTAGTTGGATTTACCACATAGACTCAGTTATGTACAAATTTTTTTTATGTATCTCAATTGAAGAAGTACCAACCTGATCCTGACCAAGTGATTCGATGGGACCATGTTGATCTTGAACCATATGCTACATATATTCATGTTTTAATATAGATTGTGGATAGAAAAGAGAATATTTTTCATGGTAAACGTATTAGTTTGGTATGAATTCTATGGAATCATTGTCAAATTTAGGAAGAGACATGATAACATGAAAAGGAAATACAAGAACAGCAGCCCATGCCCTTTCAAAGCAACACAAGTCTCCCAATTTCCAAGGATGAAAGGACCAATGGTGGGGAGAACTTAGCACCCCTATTTTTTTGGAAAATTTTCCTTTTATTATTTATTCTGAGGATATATAATATTTGGATTTATCTTTAGGATTTTTTTGATGGTTTTTGGGAGTTTTATAAAGAGTTTGGAGGACACACAATTTGATCACGATTAGGGGAAACTGTACAATATCGCTTTGAAACCATGAAAGTAGATATTGGGAGCCACTATTAAGGTGAATGATTAGTGTATGGTTTTTCCAAACTATGTGTATTCATAGGATTCTATGAAATATGAGAGTTTTTGGGATAGTATCTATGCACAGTTGGTGAATGATTTTTCAAACTGTGCAACACAACTGTGAACCCCATGGGTGATGTTGAATAGAAAAAATAATTGGTGCATATTTTTCCAAAATGTGATGCATAACTACGAATATATTTTGTTTTGAGACAGTAAAAAACACATAGTTAGGCCACATGGTTTGTCAAACAATGTGGCCCAACCACATGTTGTTCTTTTAATGCTTCAAAAATGAATGTTTAACTCACTTTTATCCCTGAAACTCTCATTTTTATCCTATTATATTGAAGTATTTTTTTTATGAATCAAAGTTTTTTTTGGATCTATATAATCAATGATAAGTCCTTGTTTCTTCTAATTATATCTAAATATACTCATCTTTTATATAACAGAGCCAAAAATATAATCTTTCATAGATAAATATATGCTCCACAATGTGTATCTTGATGAAATATTGTTGGATCTATTTATGGTAATAAGTTTTAAAGCTATATCTAGAGGTTTCATGTGCCATTTTCTATTTTTATCAATGATTATGAGGTGGACGACTTCTCTCCAATTATACTCATTCTAGAACATGAGGGATTGATGTTTTAAATCACAATATTTTTTTTTGGAAAAATAATTTTGTTTTAATATTAAAATCTTGGTTTTGAAATTATTCCCACAATTTTACTTGATAAAATCATCAAAAGGAAATGGGTTTTAAAGAAATGGTTTTTGTTGAGAACTTGAATTGTGTGGCTAGTATGAGTTCAGGAATTTGCATTATATGAGGATTTTTTGAAATAGACTTGGTGATTATTATAGATTGTAAATGGAACATGGGATTCCATTAAGTGATTAATTGGTAATGGGCTGGGTCACCACTCATGAGTATTTGGACTACCGTTGGTAATACATGGGTGTGTGACTATGGAATGCAAATGGATATGATAAGTGGAAAGAAATAATGAATAATTTATTTAGTTCAATTATTTTTTTGAAAATTTTTTATTATGTTTTTTAATATTATCCTCCTCTTTTTAATATAAATGTGATTGAACTTGTTCTTATTATTAGTGGCATTTTTTGGAAAGTCTTTGAGTATTACCTACTAATTTTTATACTCACCCATTAATTGGGGACTTTGGTGGATTTTAAAATGTTTTGTACCAAGATATAGGTAAATAAATGGTTTCATACTGATCAAGTGATGCATCATGATATAGTGGGAATGGGAATTAGAGTTAGATCTTGGAGACTGGTTGGTATGTTACTTGGGTTAATTATACATCAATTTCATTGAGTTCTATTTCCCTTTACTATGATAGTATTGTACCTTTTTTATTTAATCTACTACTCTGATATTACTTTGTATTTTTAGTTGTATTATTTTTCATAGAATGCATAATTAGTTATGTTTTTTTCTTTGGTAATTCACAAGTTGTTCTATTTTCAGGAAAAATCATCCCCAACAATCTTGTATACCCTTGGCACTTACAGTCAGACTTTGGTGTCCTAGGGAAATCACCTAAAGTTTGTTTCATCTCCAACTATTACCAAGAAAAAGGGTGAGGTGTGGGTTGTTACAGGATTATAAGCCAATCAATAATCCCCATATAAGTTTGGATACATTTTAATCAAGGTAGGGAATCTTATATTTCCCATTGATTTTCTAGTGCTTGACATGGAGTGTGATAAAAAGGTTTCAATTATATTGGGAAGACATTTCATGATTACTAGTGATGATATTATATGCAGAGACCCAAACCTCGGTAGCTTAGATTCAGTGTCTGATTTATTACATTGGAATAAGATACAAGTAATCACATCATGAAGGACTAAATAAATTAGTAGTGTTGGTAAACTAGATACATACATGATTTATATATTACACCTGAAAACCTAAATTACAACATATTTTTTTCAAGAATAATATTATTCCCTATAGAATATCCTTACATATCATTCTTAGCAGTCTTTATGGATTCTTAGGAAAGGAAAAAAATAAGGGTTAGCTCAGATTCTCAGTAAGGGTTAAGTACAATATAAGATTTCATGAATAAATAAGAATAAAAATTTGAAAAAGTAAATAACTGAACATACATTCCATTTAAATAACTTTAATTCAAGAATACATAAGGTATAATCAACATGGAAAGGTAAATAACTAAAAACACATGCCATATAATTAATAAATTGAATCCAGAGATAATATTATTTTGAAAATATCATGGATAATAAAAAATTAATTCTTAATAAAGGAAATGATTAATTATTGGATGCCATGTATTAGGAACATGAAAACCTATAATTTTAATATCTACCCTCAAGGAATTTTTGGCCAATTATACTTCTATTATCAAGACCTTTCACATGACAGTTAAAAACTACTGGTTAGGTTTTAGAAAACTGATGTTGTCTCATGAGACCTATAGGTGCATCAAGTGTATTTCTATAAATGGCCCCCACCCATAACTACATGTCCAAATAATTCCACACATATCAAATAATCTATTTAATTCATGAACAACATGCCTTATTAAAAAATATTTGTTTTGAGTAAAAGATACAGATTTATAAATATTTCCCTGACCAATCAAATAATTCTCAATGTAAAACCTCTTATATAGAAATAATATATGTTTTAATAAAGAAAAATATCCATTATAAATAATATTTTCATTTTTTGGAAATTTAATGTCCATATAAAAGTGAATAATTAAAGGGAAAGTTAATGACTAAAAAATGAATCATGAAACTGAATGTGAGTACTCTACTTGGTCAAAATGATTATACACAATCCATAGGAATAATAAGTTTGGTATAAATAAATTATATATCCATTTGAATAATAATAAAGGGTTATTTTCATTTATTAATATAAACACCATAAAAATATATCTAAAAACATTCTTGAGGAAAATATAATTTTCATTTTTGAAATCACTTTTTAAAATATAAAATTTTTTAAAAATAATTTTATTTAAAAATCACTTTTAAAAAATAATAATTTTTAGAATATTATGAATAAAATTTTATTTAAAAATAAACTTTTAAACTTATAAATGAAGCTTCAAATAAACAACAGTAATGTCAACAAGTAATTACATACATGTCGTACACGTTAAAACGAACATTCCATTTTCACTGTAAAAAGGTTAAAAAAGTGACTTGTTTGGAAAATAACAAGAATATTCCTTTCAAAAAATTATTTAAAAAGTGAAAATGTGTAAAAATGTATCTAATAATTCATTTTAATATGTTATAAGCATTTTTTAAAACATTTTTAGAAAATAATGTTTTGGAAGAAAACAGATTTCTGACTGAAGAGAGAAATAAAGTAGGATTTTCTTAAAAACATTTACACAAAAATTTTAAGTAACAAAGAATAAAAAATTGTAATATTACTTCAAAAAATAATTAATAACAAGAATAAAATAAAATAAAATTGGTTTATAAAAAAAAATTAGACAATTTTCTTCAACCACAATTCACGAATTAACAATCTCGATTAGAATGAGATTGTAAAATAAACTTTTGCAATGATTGTAACATTGAAGTGAGAATTAAAAAATGAATCGATTTTATGTTTAAATGTTAAATCCACATAAAATAGGTGGAAATAAAATATAAGTTAAATAAAATTCATTATACATGTAATATTAGAATATCATAATCAATGAAGTATAAGTTTAACCCAATGAATGAAAATTGAGTTAAGAGATTCCTAAACTCACACTTACTTTTTATTGAAAATTATTTAACTGTGGTTTTAAAAAAGTTATTAACTTAAACCAAAACCATTTTAATATTTATAATATCAAATATTATCCTTTTATAACATCTTACCACTAATTCATTAATAATCTTTCATTATTTTCATTATTTTTGGTTTAAATTAACTTTCTTTCTTATGCATGATTTGTCATTAAAGATATAGTTCTTACATATATTATATAGTTTCATCATCCCCAGTGTAATAATAATTTCATAATTATCATATTTTCATATCAATTTTACTTTTAAAACCAATCATAATATATTGTTATAAAAAATGAAGTATGTTATGATCATGGATATGGTAGGCCGTATATACGCATGAATAACATTTCCATTTTTCAATGATTATTATATAAAGGAGGTAAGTAATATTTTATTTTTATATAATGATAATAATATAATATATACCATATTATTTATTTAAATATAGTTATAAATACCATCCATGTGGTGCGGTGATGAAAAGAGAGTCACATTGTTTTATGAAGGCGGTAGTCCACACAAACACGAATGATGTTATCATCTTTAAGTGATTGAAAAGGTAAAAAAGAATATTACCTTTTCATAATGATAAATATTTCATGAATATAATAATTATTTCATCTATATAAAATATATTGATTAAACATAACCTTAATACATTCCATGTAAAGTGTTAGTGGATGAATAATCACATCGCTTCACGAGGAGATAGTCTATCATACATACGAGAAACATTATCATATCCCTAATGGAATGGAAATTAAAAATATATATATGATATAATGACTCTATAAGTGTAACTATTTTAACATATAATTAATTTTTTTAGTTACTTCTCAACCCTTATTTTGAACATTCTTTATTTGGGGTTTGTATCTGGTATTTTTGGGTGAAATATAGAAAATTTTAGAGTTTTTCTGGGATTTGAATGGTTGGTGCATAGTTTGATCAAAATATTTTAACCACTAGTAAAAATAATAGAAACCTATATATTTAGGGTTTTCATGATTATAAAATGGTTTAAAAAACCATGCAACTTCCTAGAAGAAACCATGCACCTTGGATAGTGAGTATCGGGGGGGGGGGGGGCACGGTTAGGGCGCATAGTTTGTCTAACCTTGTGGACCTCTATTGGAAAATATGTATAAACATTTTATTATTATTATTATAATTTATTTTAAATTCCCAAACCCCCCATTTTAACCCCCAATAAACCCCCACTTTACCAAACTCAATTTCCTTATTTTAGGAGGCTCTCAATAAGAAATTTTGGCTCCTCAAGACCCTTCTCTTGGTGGATCAAAGTGTGGTTGATCACATTTAATACCCTCTAGTTTGTGGATATCCTCTATAATAGTATCTCTCAAACACTACTTCCTTCATCCTTAGAGTTTTATGGATTATATTTTATTGTGTGTATCTAAACTCTATTTTATTATATCTTTATTCTAGGTTTGGTTTCTTGATCTCTTTATCTTTTATTCTTTATTTGTGGATCCCATTGTGGGCATTGTTTCTTGATATTTGATTAAAGGTAGGTGGTTCCATTTAATATTTCCATATAATTAAAACCTAAAATTGTTTTTTTAAATGTATTTCAATTTATATATAAAACATTGATATGAAGTGATTTGATTATGGAATTTGAAATGGACCAATTTTTTGGAAAACCCCCTAATTTTAAGGGAATTGGAATTGAGGGTGTATTTTGAAAATGACGGAATTAATGAAATGAATTTATATTTGATTTAATTAAATTAATTAAATTGAAATGAAGAAAAAATATGAATGGTTTTGAAAAGGCATGAAGTGAAACTAAAAAGGAATGAATTGAAAAGTCATGAATTGATGAAAAACACATGTTTTGGTTTAGAAATTGAATTGGAATTTTGAAACTAAAATTTGGGAAATTAAATTGTAATTGGTGACTTGATTTGAAATTATATTATTTTTCCATCACTGATTGATGTATTAAACACATGCAATCCTAGGTAGTTTGTGGGTTATTTAGTAAAATCACACTAGGATGTTGATTCCCTAACAATGTATTAATGAAGAAAAATATAATAAAAACCTAGTTTAAAATATATTATACCTAAAGAGATATTCATGAGTCCTATTTGTACTGAGACTGAGGGGTGTGTGTACACATATTTATCTGTGATCACTAATATGAGAATTATTAGGATACTATAGCTAGAAAATATCATACTGTAGGGTAGATGACCATAGTTATTGTTGGGATTGTTTCAATTATATATGACATTGATTATAAAACCTTTTTAATATGAAAATTTATTTATATAAATGATTTTATACAAAATGTTTATTTAATCCATGTTTGAATTAATTTTCATCCTTTTAAAAGAAGTATGTCTTGTTTTATACATGAAAATGATATATTATTCCATGCCTCATTTTATATAAATTGAAAGAATGATTTCATTTATTATTATGGTATTTGTTATGGAACACTTGGTAAGACCCTAATAGGATTTAGATCTCAAAAACTACATTTTCCTTGAGGAATTTTTATATTTTCTTATGTTAGATATGAGAAAAAGTAAACTACCACTTGGTGGTGGTGTATGTTCATGATCCTTTGGACTGTGGGTTATTTCTATTGTAATGGGATGTTTGGATTTCTATTTAGTAATTTGATATTGTACTAATTTAGTTTTTTATACCTGTTGGGTTTATGGTACCTTATCCTTTTTGTGTGTCAGGTATACTGACTTATATCTTATATCTTTTATTATTTTGTGAAAAATTCATTCCCTCTTGTTCTTTTAATATGTTAGGTGCTAATATCTAACCAATGGGGATAGAGAACAACCTTTCAGACACATAATTTCATGTTCAAGTATCACTATACCAGGGTATCTAGGATGGTTCATGAAAATGTGGTATCAAATGTATTGGTTAAGAATATTTCCTTGATTTCAGCATGTAGTTTGGGATATATGGTTGGGACTTAAGAGGTAGTTTTGAGTGAGTGTCTAGCTTGATCTAATTTTAATGAGCCTTAATTCACGATGTGTGGACTGGGAAGGCATCTTAATGATAAATTTGATCCAATTGTAGTCTTTTACCTACTTTTTATTTGGATAGGTTGAAATCCAAATTTTGATATCTTATCTAAGGGAATTAATTTTCCCATTTCTCTTGTTTAATTTGTTGATATGAGTAATCTTCTAAAGTATTAAATGTTGTTTGTTTATATCATTTAACATAATTCCTCTGATAATATGTGTGAATAAGATCCATACAAAGTTGCTGGTGAACCACAGTGAGTGGATCCTCACATATAACCAAACCTTTTTGAGACTATTATACGTTCTTTCCATGCTCCAGGATAAGCACCGACACCCGTTCCTATTCAATCTCTATTTTTGGAAACTTAGAGGGATAAATCTTAATATAATTCCTAAGATTTACTTCAATAGGATACACTAGTTTTATAAGGAATTAATAATCCTCAATAGGTTAAGGATTGGTTGAATAAGATAAAGCTTCAATTTTATTTATTTCAAATTCTTGATTTGATTAAGGAAAAATATGACACCATCAATAAAGAGGGACCTAGAGGGAGATAATGTGACTCAATGGTTATGTAGAAGAATTATGAGGGTTTAGAGTGTAAGTAATTTATGGCTCCTTTCACTAATAATTTCTATAAAGAGTTTATGGTGTTGTCTAAGCTTATAGATTTTTTCAAACTCGAACAGGCTAACATGACCATGACAGAGTATGTGAACCCCTTTTCCGAGCTTGTGTAATTTTCACCTGAGATATTGTTGAATGATAGGATGAATACATAATGGTTTGAGATGGTTATTTGACTGGACATTCATTACTAGGTTTTCTTTATAAATCTATCTTCTTATGATAACATGATAGAAGGTAATTTATGGTTGAGCTTGATGTAGTGGGAAAGTCAGGGTTAATAGGAGTTGATTTTTCTCCCAATGGCGGTTCTATGAAATAGGAATCGTGATGAGTCTCATAGAGGATCTCAATAGCATGGCTCTTCTAGGCCTATAATAGTTCTTGTTAGAGGCCCTTTGACCTACTTCCAGTGTGGCTAGCCTGGGCATTCAAAATGGGTTTGCACTAAGGAGCCCAAGATCTGTAGTTCCTTTGGACACTTAGGTCACTTGAGGAATTCTATTATATTTTTATACTCCTCATATTGTAATGGGATCATTAGAAATTTAAATTTATGCGGTGTAATATGATACTTAATGAACTAATTGATTCCAGTCAAAGATATCTAGAATGAAGCTTCTTCACATAGTGGAAGAGTCTCTAGAGGAAGCATATACAGTTCTGACAACCGTGAGAGGCACCATCACTGTAAATTAATCTCTAGTGACTAATTTATTTTATACTAATTCATATCTTTTTTTATATCACCTTATATTGTTATCCTCTTAAATATTCTTATAAATATTTTTCCTTATGTGATGAATATTACCATACCCCTCAGAACGAAGAGAGAGAAGGGTCTCTATTGTCCTGATGGTGTTTTTACTTTATCAAAAATCAATATTACCTTTAATTTCCAAGTTTTTGACATGAAACATCCTGATATATTTTTTTGGGATGAATTAGCTCATTTCTAATAAGTCTCTAATTAACTTCTATCTTCAACGAGTCACCTTTACCATGCCCTATGGGGTGTGCTGTGTCTTTTAGGGGGAATGAGACCCAAGGTCAAGTAGAGCTGAAACTTCTTATCCAAAGTTGGGGAATGTGATATCAATGTTTTCTTTTGATCCAGAGTAAGAAACATTGAGTGATTATCTCCCTCCAGTTTTCATCGCGAACATGTTTCCTTCTAATTTCTCTAGCTTTCCACTGGTAAGAGACATGGATTTTTCTATTAATTTAGTGTCTTTAACTCAACCAGTGTCAATTACTTCTTACTACCTATCTCCAACTGAAATTAATTAGTTGAAGACTCAGTTTCATAATCTATTATACAAAGGCTTTAAATGGCCGAGTGTGTCACCATGGGTGGAGCATTTTATATTTTCTAAAAAAGATGATTGAAAACTTTTCTTATGTGTTGATTACTAGAAACTCAATCAATTTATGGTGAAGAAAAAGTATTCATTTCCATGAATAGATGAAATATTTGACTATTTTAAATGGTAAAAGTGGTTCTTGAAGATATATATTTTATTTGGTTATCACTAGTTGAGAATAAAATAATCTGACATTCATAAAACTGACTTCCAGATCATGTATGGCCATTATGAGTATCTTGTCATGCCATTTGTTCTAACCATTACTCCTTTAGTATTTATTAATTTAATGAACATGATATTCCATGAGTATTTTGATACATTTTTGGTGGTCTTTATAGATGAAATCCCTATTTACTCTAAGTTCAAGGAGGATAATGTGCATAATTTTAGAGTAGTTCTATAATTGTTGAGAAATCACTAACTTTATGATAAGATATAAAAATTTTATTTTTGGATTTGGGAACTGAAGTTATTGGGACACGTGGTCTCAGAATATAGAATTTCAATTGAACTAAATAAGGTAACAACTATTATGACACAAGAACAACCACAAAATGTTTTTATGATTCACAACTTCTTGTTTTTTTAGGGGTTTTATCACTAATTTGTAAAGGATTTCTCAAAGTTTTCTTCTTTGATTACCTCTCTCAATGATAATGGATTTTATTTTTATTGGGATGAGAAATTTCATAGTTATTTTGTTTATTTGAAACATATTTTGATTTTTGTGCTGATGTTGACTATTTCATAGGCTAGGTAGGGCTATGTGGTCTTTTGTGATGCATAAGGTTTAGGTATGGGATGTGTTATTATATATGGAAATCATAGAGTCACATATGAATCTAGAAATATTAGGAATCATGAGAAAAATTATCTAACCCATGACCTTGAACATGTAGCTGTGATTCATGTGTAGGAGTTGGTGACACTAAATTTTTGGATAAAGGTTTACCATGTATTATGATCACAAAATCATGAGTTATTACTTCTCAAAAAATATTCTAAATCTATACCAGAGGATTTTGGTGGAGTAACTATAGTTTTTTGATTTAGATATTGCCTATACCTCAAGGAAAGGTAAGGTCATTGCCGATTCTTTGAGCAAAATATTTTAACTTAGGATATGAAAAAATCATTAGAAGAGAGGAAATTGATGGATATTTTTGCATAGTTTTATTTAGGAGACCGAGAGGAAGAGCCTAAGGTTGTATTGGAAAGTTTTCAGTTGACCTATTATCTTCTTGATGTGATTCTTCAAGAGTAGTGGATTTATGATTATTTATGTAGCATTAGGGACTCTCTTTATGGTTGGGAGACTATTTTTGAGTGATTGTTATCCATAAAGGGTATCTAATGTTTTCAGAGTTAGTTTATTGAGAATTTTTACATAATAAAGACATGATGGGGGATTGCCATGATTCCCTATGGGTTATGAACCCAAGAACCAAAAATATGTTTTATGAAACACGATAATGATTCTAGTATCTTGGTATGAGATGAGACATTAATAAATTTGTTTTACATTGTTATACTTTCCAACAGTTCAAGGCCAAGCACAAAAAACAATCGGGTTTTCTCCATCCCCTTCTGGTGCCAACTTGGAAGTGGGATGAGATTTCAATGGAATTTTTGGTTGGGTTACTATGTACCATTTAGAAGAAGAATGAGATATGGTTTGTGATTGATAATATAACAAAATCAGATCACTTTTTACCCATTTTGGATACAACCAAAGTTGAGAAGCTAGTAAATATCTACGTGAAAGAGATTTTTCATTTTCATGGAGCTCCTTCTGCTATAGTCTCTGACAGAGATCCCTATTTTGCCTCTCATTTTTGGTGAGGCCTTCAAGAGGTAATAATATCTCAAGTTTTTTGAGTACAATATACATATACAGATGGATGTCTACATAGATAGGGTTATATATATTCTTGAAGACTTGCTTCATGACTTCATACTAAATTTTGGTGGAGCTTAGGATAACCATTTGGGTCTGGTTGAGTTCACTTATAATAATAGTTACCAGTCTTCAATCATAATGGATCCTTTTGAGGCCTTGTAAATCTTTATTTTATTGGTTAGATATTAGTGTGATACTTCCTTTGTTAGACTGAGTTTGGTATAAGAGACATTGATTAATATTAAATTGATTAATTATAGTAAGTTGACAACATAGAGATAGTATAAATCTTATGATGATCATCATCATAGACCACTAGATTTCTTTTTTAGTGAATGGGTGTTCCTGAGAGTTTCACCTCAGTTGGGTCACCAATATCTTGGGAGTAAAGGAAATATTATTCCTTATTATGTGCAATCTTTTGAGATCATTGTAAAAGTGGGAAAAGTGTCTTACCATTTAGAGCATCCACTATAATTGATACAATACATAATATTTTCCATGCATCATAACTTAATAAGTATATTTTTGACCCATCTCATGTCTTGAGAGGATAAGATCTTGATGTTGAGCCTAATTTATCCATGACTAAGAATCTCGTCAGGATTGTTGATTTTGAGACAAAGGTATTTCATGTAGGGATGATAAATTTGTTCCATTTTATATGGAAGAAGGGTTCTAATTATCATGAGACTTGGGTACATGAGGCACTTATGAGAGAGAAATGGCCTCATCACTTTGATATAACTTCATGATAGGCTTTCTGGGGATAGAAGGTTTTTATGGCGGGTAGGTTGTAACATCTAGTTACTTGTTTTCAAGTACTATGTGACCCTTATTTTGAATATTCATTGGTTAGTGTTTTTCCAAGGTTGTTTTGAGTGATTTTTGGAAAATTTTGGAGGTTTTCTAGACTATTCATGTTTAGAACATGATCTTCCCAAACCATGAACCCCATGTGTGAAAATTGTAAAAACCTGGATGTTGAGGGTTTACACGATTGGTGAACGATTTGACAAACCATGAACTCATCTATGAGAAACCATAAACCTTGGATAGTGACTCCAGGTGGGGGGGGGGGTAGATAGTTAGGTTGCATGGTCTTTCAAACCTTGATTCCCTCTCTAGGAAACCGTGTGTGAATATTTTTTTTATTTCAATTTTTTATTTGAAATTTCTAAACCCCCTGTTTAACTCCGATCTACCCCCACTCCACATAACTAAATTTCCTTGGATTAAAAGGCTCTCAAGAAGTAGTTTTGGCTCCTCAAACCCCTTCTCTTAAAAGATCAAAGTGTGGTTGATCATGTTTAATCCCCTCTGGTAAGTGGATATCCTTTATAATGGTCTCTCCTCATATCTCCTTCATACCTCATTAGATTTTGATGGATAATATTTTATTGTATGGATATAAAATCCATTTTATTGGATCCTAATTTTAGGCTTGGTTTCTTGATCTATGTCACCTTCCTTATTCATTAGTGGATCTCGTTGTGAGTGTTGTTTCCTGATATTTGATTAAAGGTTGGAAGTTTAATTTCAAATGTTCTACATAATTAAAACCTTGAATTGAATAATATTTTGAAATAGGTTTAAATTTATATATAAAACCTTGATTCGAAGTGATCCTGTTATGGAATTTTAAATTGCATGGTTTTTGGGAAAAACCCCAAATTCTAATGGAATTGGAATTTGCGGTGTATTTTGAAAATTATGGAATTGATAAAATGAATTGATATTTGATTTGTAGAAATGGATTAAAATAAAATGATGAAAACCTTTGACTTATTTTTTATTGAAAAGGAATGGATTTATAAAAAACCCATGTTTTTGTTTTGAAATTTAATTGGCATATTGAAAATGAAAATTTGGAAGTTGAATTTAAAATAGTGATTTTATTTGAAATGAGATGATTTTACCATTATTTATTGATGGATTGAGGAAATGCGAGCTTGGGTAGTTAGCGGGTCATTTGGGACAATCATGTTATGATGTTGATTCCATTATAATGGATTGATGACTGTAAATATAACAAAAACCTAGTTCATCATATCTTATCCCAGATGGGATATTGATGAGTCCTATTCAACCTGAGCTTAAAGGACATGTGTACACATATATATCTATGATCACTGATATGAGAAGTATAGGGATCCTATATACAGAAGCTATCGTACTACATGGAAGATGTCTATATTTCCTATTGTCATTATTTTGATTATATATTCCATTTATTATAAAACTATTTTACTCATAACAAATGATTTATATAAATTATTATATATAATTTTTTTATTTAAGACATGTTTGAAATGTTCTCCATCCTTTGAAAAGAAACATGTTTTGTTTTAATTATGTAATTGATATATTATACCATGCCGTTTTTTTTAAATTTAAAGAATAGTTTGGTTTATTGTTAAGGAATATGTTATGGAACACTTGGTGAGACCCTACTAGGATTAAGATCTCACAACACACCTTTTCCTTAAGGAATTTTTATATTTTCTAATGCCAGGTCTGAGAAATGGAAAAGTTCCACTTGGAGGAGGTGAATATTATTGTATATTTGGAATGTGGTTTGTTTCTTTTATCTTGGGATATTTGGATTTTTTCTTAGTAATTTGATTTTGTATTGATTTGGATTTTTTATACCAGTTTGGTTTTTGGTACTTTATCCCATTAGAGTGTTGATTATACTGACTTGTATCTTTTCTATTTTGGCGTTTTGTGTCAAATTTGTTCCCTCTTGTTCTTGTATGATGCCAGGTCCTAATTTCCAACCATTGGGGATTAGGAACACCCTTCAGTCCATGTCAGTTTTGGCTTGCGAATCAAGGTACTAGGGTATCCTAGATAGTTCATGAAAAGTGTGTTATAAAAATCATATGAATAATTTAGATTCATCATCATACCCAACCATTAATTTTGGTAATTGAATAATGAATGACATCTGTTTGCGAGGTGATAGTTCTCCATACATATGAATGATGATTTCATAACCCATTTGATGGATGTAGAGATAGTTGTAGGTCCTGGAATTATTATTAAAACATCAAAATATATGGAATATACTTATGTTATTATATCATAATGGTTTAAAAATAATTGAATGAGGTGGAGAAAGAAATAAAATAACAACTCTTGTTGAATAATGTTACCTTCTTTTCATGTATCCCCCTTGGTTTGCACTAAAGTCTTTGTTGGTTAGATTTCTACAAAAATAAGGCTTCAAGGATGATAAAATAAATTTTTTAAAGTGATTTGGGAATGTACTGTAAGACCTAAAAGGATGTTAATGTGTAAATAATAAAGGAGAGGGGGTGACCTTTTATAAGTGAGGTGAGTTTCACACTTGTAATTTTTTGAAAATATTCAATCATACCCACATTTTTATCATGAAAAAAGATTCCAAAATGGTCCATTATAAAAAATAGAATATATTAGGTATACATTTTTCTATATAATTTATTTTTGAATAGTTTTTTGGTTATTTTTGTCCCTTATCCTCTTAGTTTAATACTTGGTAAATCAATTTTCACCTTAACTGAGGTAATTAATTTTTGCTCGTTTCACTATTCATTTTGATCAAAAATTAATTTGAACTTATTAGTGATTGTAAATTATGTTGATTTTAAATATTAAATCAATTTTTCAAATTTAATTCATATAATTGGGAAATTTTAATTTAAAATTAATCCAACAGGCATGACGAGAAAGAAATTTTTTAAAGAGTAAATGTTCAAAAGTATACAATGTTTTTATATCAAAATTCAATATGAAAATAGTTAAAATAACCTAAAATTGATTAATTTATATATAATTGAAATAAATTTACTTTAAAACTAATTTAAAATATAATTTAACTTTATAAATAATTTAAACAAAAAGGAAGCTTTCAATTAAAATTTAGTATTTTTCACTATTCATCAAAATACAACACTTTTTAGAAAATACCAAAAATTAACCCCAAGATAATTTTGGTGTTATGATTTTAAAAATTAACTTTATTTTTTAAAATAAACTTCCTAAAAGTGTTAAAAATTAATTTTAAATTATGTATGCAAAGCGTGATTAAATGTTCTTTTAGAAAAATATTGTTTTTTAGAAAACATTTCTTTTTTATTTTAAATGGTTATAATTTTATTTCTAATCAGTAGATAACCATAATTTTATAATTTATTAATTAAAATTCATAACCATTGTTCCAATGGATAAGTGAAAACTACTATATTTAATCATAATATTTTAATAATATTTCATATTTTGTTTAAACTCGGTGGTGCGTGAAACAGAAGCTAAAATCAGTGTTTTATGTAACGCAAGGTAAAATTAATGTTGTGTGTAATGAAGGCTAAATTTAGTATTGTGTTTAATGAAATATATGGAATATATTTAGAAATAAATATATCATAAAGTATCAAGGTGTTATATTTTCTTCTAATATTGGTGTTGCATGTCACATCCACTATCAAATACAATGATCTTATTTTTAAATATCAGGGTATTACATTATCTCCACATTAAATAAATTGTGTACTCACAATTTAAACTTGATACTGGTAATCAACGGTTTGATATTTTAAAATTATATTTTTAAAAATCCACATCATAAAAAGAGTTAATAAAATATCCTCTTAACATAAGAGAAAGGGAAGTACAAAGGTCATATGGAATAACACATACTAAGTTTAAAAATAGAAGAACATAGTTGAGAATTAAAAACATGAACATAGAAGATAATACTAACACCCAAATACTAATAGAGAGTGATAGAGAACATGGTTAGCAGGAAGTTAATGACCACAATTCCATAAACCAAAGGTGTCAAAAGGTCATTGATATCATAAATTTTTTGATAATAAGGTAACAATTTTGTTTCAATATCCTTATACTATAGTTGAGGAAATATTTCACTCTCTATGAATATAAGAAAATATACTTACTTGATATATTTTTATTTCATAGGAACAATTTCATCTTTTGGTTTTTCTTTGAAAATTTTCCACTTCATATCTCACTCCAAGAATGGAATATCCAAAAATGATTTTTTTGTTCCTAAAGCACTAAAATTCACTTTTAATGGATAGTAATATCCATAATATAATGATAAGTCACTCCTTTGATCTCTAGTTATTATTATAAAAAAATAGTTAGTAAATATTTTCTAATAAGCATAAATCTTCATGTAGTGAAGTAATACATTAATCTCTAAAACCTCATCCAAAGTTCAACTTAAAACGTTTCATAAATTGGTAAACTTATAAACCTTCCAAAATATTAAGATCAAATTATTTAGAAACACAGTCACTAAATTTAAAAAAATAAACTTATCATTAATCCCATAAAAAATATGAAGTATCTCTTAATCATCACATACAAAATATGAGAATACCTTCATCATGTATTCCCCTAAAACATGGTAATAACCTGAATTACCATAAAACCTTATTGAAAAAATGCATGGTTCTGTATTCCATAGGTAAAAAATAGATTAATGGATATATTCCTTAAATCCAAAAAAATGATGTGAACTCCATCAAGCATAAATTAATTTTTCAACAAATCATTAATTGGTTCCAAGGTAGACAGTACTATCTAATTTAATTTATCCATATCAATCATCTATTTATCATTATCATTACATAAGGAACATATTAAGGGTTATATTTCCCTCAATCATGTGTTTTCAAAAAAGTTAAACTTTCCACTGAATCATTTTTCTTGGTCACCAGTATTGTTCAACATACGCTTTCAAATCCTTAATGAAAACGTATATCAGTACAATCCTTATACATTCCATAATTATAATAACTAGGATATCATTGATAAAATAATCAAATGAAATAATTATTGAATCCAAACATAATCACATCAATCATTCCACTTCATATATGGTTACAACATAAGATTAACCATGATCTATTAGTTTCTTGTGGGGTATATTATTTTGACAATCGAGACATTGATTTTTGTAGTGCCATATCTCTATACAGTAAAATCATTATGTTTAAATTTATTCTTACCCTTTCAATCAAAATAATGGTGGACTTTATCTCCAAAATTGTAGTAAATTCCTATTACTTTTAATCAAGTACCAGGTTGCATATTTTTATAATTATCACATGTGGAAAAATTATTCTTTCTCTTTTTTTCTTTTATACATATTTTCCCCCAAAATCCTATTCTTCTCATGATTCCCTTTGAATCCATAATACTTAGATAATTATTTCTATATCTTGTTAGTATATGAAACCTTGTCCTCTTATAATGAGAATGTTTTAAATAATAGTTCCCTTCAGAATACTGGATTAATCCCATCAAAGAAATGATCATTCCTCCTCTTAGGATTATGTGCATTGTAGAGGAAGCTTCATGAAAATGAGGAGTTATGAAACCGTAAAAATCCATTCACGTCGTATAAGTTAAAAATAACATTCTCCTCATACTTTTGTCAGAAAAGTAAAAAAGTTCCTCGTGTGGTAAAAAATGTAAGATTCCTTTAATAACATGTGGTAAAATTAAAAAATGGGTAAAAAGGCCATTAAACATACATGAAAACATTTTTATAAAACAGGGACATGGATGATAACAAACACCCCAGTAAATACTTACGAATAAACAATCTTGGATAAGAGCAAGATTGGAATAGTTATCCCTTACCTTATGTCTGATATGATTCGTATGTATCCGAACCTCCTGTATAATGATTTAAATAATGTCATTGACTTATTACAGAATCATATTCGTTGTTATGATATCATATATAGTTTACTTATGACTTTATATTAACCGTTCTTTTGTAAATTCGACGTAAAAGCGTCAATTTGGGTAAAATCGTTTCATTTATTGTACATGTTTCGACTTGTTGTTCTTGATATTATTACTTATATCCTGATTTACTTAATTATAGAATGTAAAACATGATTTATATATAATATATATTCAACATATACATATATATATATGATATATCGATAAATGGAATGAAATACACCATTCATGGAGAAGGTAGGCCGTACGTACGCATGAACGCTGTTTTCGTTTACTTATTGAATTGAATGGAATTAATTAGATGACATAAATATATATATACATAAATCCAGTTTAATTATTTTTTCATATATTTCATTAGTATTCATTATATATACTTTATAATCATTCATGAATGGTTAATATGGAGAATGAATCTCATCACGTCGTGGTGACGGTAGTCCGTATGTACGCACGAGCGGTGATATAATTCCCATGATCGTGGAATTATATTTAAGTGTATGTATAATATTTAAGAATAAATATAAATTCACAATAATCATATATATTTATTTATTTACACCATTATACCCATCCAAGTAAGGTGGTGGTTGAAAACAGATTACACCACGGCGTGGAGACAGTATTCCGTACGTACGCACGTGTGGTGATTTCGATTTCCATAGGATGGATATAAGATGAAATAGGGTTGTTTCATATTTATAATAACATATCAGTATATAATTAATCCTGATTTTATTACTTTATAATGTGACAACTAAATAAGAATAAGTAGAAGAAGAAAGAAACTTGAGAGAATCAGAAGAAGAGATTACCTCTTCTTCGACACACCTTTTTTAAGCTTCCTCTTAAGGAAGTAGAGGTGGTCTTTTGAGAAGACCAGAACCTATAGAATGTTTCTAGGTAAGTGGAGAAGAGAAATGGCCAGGAGTTGGACGAGATTATAGTCTCAAAAGGCTGTGAAGAGAATAGGGAATGGGTGACCCTTTTATAAGGGAGGAGAGGGGCACCTTTGGAAAAACATAAAATATTATTTTATAATAAAGTCATGTTCGGTTTATAATATCTCCAAATTGATTTATTTAGAAGATAAAGTTGGGATGGGTCGAAATAATCTCATCCAATAGGTTTTAGACAAGTTTAGATTTCTATTTTACCCTTATCTTTTAGATTTAACTCTAAGTTAAATAATTTAACTTTTACCGTGTCTTCTTGTTTTATTACACTATATGGTTAATAAACTTAATATAACAAGCCAAACGAACCCCAAGTGGTTAATTATTAATATATATAACCTTATATAAGTCATTTGGCCAAAACTTATATTTTTAGTAATATAATAACAATTAATAATATAATATTTGTTTTAAAAAATATTTTATGTCAATTTTGACACTATTTGGTAATTGATTTTTGTGAAAATCATAACAGAATTATTAGTTAGAAAATATTTAATTAAATAAATACTAACATTTAATATTAAACTATAAAATTAGTGTAATTTATAAAAAGTCTAAAATTACATTTATTTGGGTATTTATAATATCAATTATTTTAATATTTCATTATTTAGGTAATTACCGCATCACCATTGTGTCATAAATAACTTACATTATTTAATGTCTAAAAATTATAAATGAAATACCATTAGGTAGGAATTTTTTTTTATATTTCTAATGAATATTTTTAGTCTAATTTATCTTATTTATAACCCTATATTAAAAATGTTTTAGTTATTAAACTTTGATTTTAAATATTTTAACTCTTCTTTAAATAAAATAATATTAAAGGTCCTAATTTAATCCAAGTGGACCTAAATGGTCATATTTTATTACTAAGGTTGTTTTTGGTCGAATTAAACTTATCCAATAGAATTAGGACATGTGTTAGGGTAATAATAATATCATTTTTATCCTTAATTACACTATTTACTTTTAACAGTGGTAAATAAAAGTAAAAAGTTACTATTCACCAAAAATTATTTTTATCTTATTGAACCACATTTTACTAATTTATATTAACCTTGTCTCTTGGATTTTTTAAATTACACTCACAGAAGTGGTAAAATTAAGTTTTATGTAAATTTTCAAATTCTTCTAAGAGGTGGGTAAAAGACGGTGAAAAGTTCAACAAAATGTTTATATATCTAAAACTATTATAAAATGACTCCAATGAATTAAGTTGAACTTATATAGGTATTATGTATCAATTTTTACCTAAAATAAATTTAAATAAAATAAATAATTATTTAAATAAAAAGTTGGTTTTTAAATAGTAACCCAATGTTTTCACTATTCATCAAAAATTGAAAGTTTTCAGAAAAATACCAAAAATTCACCCTAGGCTAATTTCGATATTCCGAATCCGAAAATGAAGTCCATTTTGAAAGATAAAATTTATAAAATTTCAAAAAGTGGGTATTACTATTCATAACAGCTAGTTCATAATAATATTATAATAGTATCTCGTTTAGTGAAACTTGGTATTGCGTATAACACATGCTATCGTGGAAGGTCGCGATTGCATGTAATGTAAGCCAAGTCAAGGTTACATGTATTTCAAGAATCCTTTGTTGTTTCATATATCATAATCCAACCATATTTCATTTATACATTGAATATATATATATATATATATATACACACACACACACACACACTCAATGTTGCGTAGAATAACTACTATCAAACGAACTTGAAATTGTGTGTAACACGATCCAAGAATAGTGTTGCGTATACTAAAAGCTAATACAGTGTTGTGTATAGTACAAGATAATCTTGGTTTAGTGTATAATAGAAGACATCAAAGGAATTAAAAATAATATATCTCATAAAATTTCAGGGTGTTACATTCTACCCCCCTTAAAATGAATTTCACCCTCAAAATTCGTCGTGGTTATAAATGGTTTACTACTTGAAAGTTTCTTTTATAGAAACCACATTGTAAAAAGGAATACTAAAACTTTATTTTAAAAAGGGAAGTTAGAATCATAATAGTCACCCAAAGTAACTCAGCACTGGGTTTCCACATAGGACAACATAGGTGAAAATATGGATATGGAAGAGAAATCTAACCATCAAGTTCTGATAGAGAGGGGTAGAGAACATAAATATGAAAAATCAAACAATCCCAAAGCCATAAATTTGTGATGATCTAAGGTACTATCTGATTCATCATATATGAGGACACTAGGACAACATTTTTGGTTTTCAAGATTGTTTCCCTAAAGTTGAAGAATTAGAAGAAATACTTACTTTATTTTTGTACAATCTCACCGTTGTTCATGCCTTGAATAATTTCCACTTCATCTCTTTAAGAAATGAAGTTTAATTTTACATTCTTAAAGTGTTTGCAGATCATGTGATAGAATGATGGGTCATTCCATCTGTCTCAAAGAAAAGGTTATCAAAAGTTATAAGTCCATCTTATGGTGAGATTAATCGTATATAGTTCCAAAAATGGACTTATACTTCATCTATCATAGCGCTTAATAAAATAAAACTAGTTTCTACTAACCAGGAACTTTCCGTAGGCCAGTGGTATGCAATAAAGGCCTGTCGCACTTCAATTGTGGGTTCGATTCCCACAGCCTTGTCCAACGTGATGGGTTATCGTCCATCCTATGGCTTGTCCTTTTTCTAAAACTATACTATCATAACATAAAAAGTTATATCCTTAATGAATACTATATGATTTCCATTCCAACCTTTAGGCTTATTGAAAATACTTCTGTCTGATTACTAGAAATTTCATCTACCGAGCATGTGAATTCCTTCATTTTCCCCCCATATATCATAAGATATATCTTTTTGGTCACATTCCAAACATGTGAATACCTTAATCATGTATTCTCTTTAAAAGTGAATACCCATTAAACCTTAGTAAAAACATGAATGTTGTCAAAAGTTAACTCTTTCCACATACCAAAAATCCCAAAAATTCTATATACTCAGACCATGATATCACTTAGTCCTTATATCAATCATGAGCTCACGAATACTATCAAACATATATTTTCTCCTTATCCATTCTTTATGCGCATATCATCTTCTTTCCAAAAAATATCTGAATAACATTTCATGGTTACCGGTACCATTCAACATATACTTTCAAATACTTTAGGAGAAACAATAGTGCAACAATACTTAGATATTTCTTTATTCCATAGTACCATTAAATTACCTATACAACATAACTCTTGATAAACATACAATCATTCCACTACCTTCTTAAACCACTGATTGAGCTTGGTCATTTCTTTCATCTCATATATCATTTGTAGTCTCTTCATCATCATCAACATAAATACTAACCATACGACCATGCTGATTCTCTTCATGAGATTTTCTCTTAGGTAATTTGCTTGCATAATGCCCATAAATTCTACATTTAAAACATCTAATCATTGTTGATTTCATAGAAATACCATTATCCTTCTCCATGGTGTTAACTGAACCTTTTACTTTGCACTTACTGGATTTGTGTTCTTATTTTCCACACCCAAATCATCTTCTAGTTCCTTTGAAACATTATCCTTGATGCCTCTTCCAACATGATTTACATGAGATAAATTGAACTTTCTTTACTCTATGATCATCATGAAACACCATCTTTCTATTATTAGCTGAGTCAGGAAACTTAGCAAAGTTGAGATTATTGATCATATTATGAGATTGATGATTAGGCATAATAACGATATGTGGACCTCCAGATCCAATTTCATTCAGTTCCTCATGAAGAATATCATTCCATTATCCATCATATCATCCATTATCGTGAATCTTCCCATTTCCAGCCATTTTCTAAAACCCAAAAAGAATAGTGTGAGAGGCCAAAATCATAATCAATGGGGATTAAATTCAATATCTAACATCTTAGGTTAAATTATAAGATCTTTAACGTAATTTTAGGACTATAACCTATACTTATACTTAACCTTATGGACATCCCTAGACATACCTTAGAAATATCTATAGGGATCTCACTAAAGTATTCGCATCTTAGTTTCCAAATGTTAACTAATCCTTCACTCTAATACAAACTATAGAGACCCAAAGCTTGATGTAAATGGACATTACATTAATTTTTCAGAATACTTAATACATGACAAAAACAGATTCCCAAAGATCGTATTAGTTTAGTGTCTTTGGAAACTCGGAACGTAATATTCTAATCATGGTGGAATATCTTCAACATCTCCCATAAAGATCTTCCCCTTTTGGTTTTCTTACCTAAAAACTTTATTTATATCCTGGGAAAAAGAAAACATAAAAAGGGTGAGCTCAAATGCTCAGTAATGGTAAACATAGAGAACATAAAACAATCCATAAACATTTGAATGCAAAAACTTGAACATAAAATCTAAACATCAAAATCTTGACCAAAGACATAAATCTTGGAAGTACATAAGGAATATATCATAAAGTAATATAAATCATGATAAAATATCATGGGAATAAAACATGTGATTTTGGAAACCATTAATCACATGATATGGTTTCCATAGTAGCCAAGACATTGCTGCCAAGACCATCTTAGTGGACAAAGTCCCTTTCTGAATCGAGTTCACTCCTCGTTCCAGTCCTGTATTACTGAACCGGATTAACTTACCTTTCTAGCCATGTCTATATCATGAGATATAAATCTTTACCAAATATATTGGAGGGAGATATAGGTCCCACCCATCTCATAATTAAATCATTTTTTCATGTGCCACAAAATCATAAATCATACATCATAGCATAACCCATGTAATAGAATGAGATTCTTAAACATCAAGCCATCATAACATAATCCATATAAAAAATGGACATCATTTAATCATAAGAAGAATCGAACCATGTAAATAATGGATATATTATACTTGAAGCATAAAAATATTAAATAATTTCATTTTAGATGGAAAATAGTTTTGATAAAACACTTGAAACGAATTTTTGAGGAAAATATCCTTTCTTCTTCAAAATCATTTTCTTTTCACAAAATTCCATGGAATTTTAAAAGAAAAGGGTTTTTTTAAAAATAATCATGAAATATTTTAGAGGAATATTCATGAAAATGAGGCGTTATGAAACCATAAAAATCCGTTCACACCATATAAGTTAAAAATATCATTCTCCTCGTACTTTTGTCGGAAAAGTCAAAAAGTTCCTCGTGTTGTAAAAAAAGTAAGATTCCTTTCATAACATGTTGTAAAATTCAAAAATGGGTAAAAAGGCCATTAAACATACATGAAAACATTTTTAGAAAACAGGGACATGGATGATAACAAAAACCCCAGTAAATACTTACGAATAAACAATCTCGGATAAGAGCGATATTGGAATAGTTATCCCTTACCTTATGTCTAATATGCTTCGTATATATCTGAACCTCCTGTATAATGATTTAAATAATTTCATAGACTTATTATAGAATCATATTAATTGTTATGATATCATATATAGTTTACTTATGACTTTATATTAACCTTTCTTTTGTAAATTCGATGTAAAAGCAGCGATTTGGGTAAAATCGTTTCATTTGTTGTACGTGTTTCAAATTTTTGTTCTTGATATTATTAATTATATCCTGATTTAATTAATTAAAGAATTTAAAACATAATTTATATATAATATATATGCATCATATACAAATATATATGATATATCGATAAATGGAATGAAATACACCGTTCATGGAGACGGTAGGCCGTACGTATGCATGAACGCTGTTTTCATTTCCTTATTTAATTGAATGGAATTAAGTAGATGACATACATATATATACACATAAATCCAGTATCATTATTAATGAATATATTTCATTATTATTCATTATATATACTTTATAATAATTCATGAATGGTTAACACGGAGAATGAATCTCATTGCGTCGTGGAGACAGTAGTCCGTACGTACGCACGAGTGATGATATCATTCCCATGATCGTGGAATTTTATTTAAGTGTATGTATAATATTTAATAATCAATATATATTTACAATAATCATATATAGTTATTTATTTACACCATTATATTCATCCAAGTAAAGTGGTGGTCGAAAACAGATTACACCACGGCGTAGAGACGGTATTCCGTACGTACGCACGCGTGGTGATTTCATTTTTCGTAGGATGGATAGAAGGTGAAATAGGGTTGTTTCATATTTATAATAACATATCAGTATATAAGTAATAATTATGTTATTACTTTATAATGATAAAACTAAATAAGAAGAAGTATAAGAAGAAAGAAACTTCAGAGAATCGGAAGAAGAGATTACCTCTTCTTCGACGCACCTCCTTTAAGATTCCTCTTAAGGATGTAGAGTTTGTCTTTTGAGAATACTATAACCTCCAAAATATTTCTAGGGAAGTGTTTAATAGAAATGGGCAGGGGTTGGCCGAGATTAATGGCTCAAAAGGGTGTTAAGAGAAGAGAGAAGTGGTTCCCTTTTTATAAGGGAGGAGAGGGGCACCTTTGGAAAAACTTAAAATATTATTTTATAATAAAGTCATATTCGGTTTATAATAGATCCTAATTGATTTATTTAGAAAATAAAGTTGGTATGGGTCTAAATCATCTCAACCAATAGGTTTTAGACAAGTTTAGGTTACTATTTTAACATTATCTTTTAGATTTTACTCTAAGTTAAATAATTTAACTTGTACCGTGTCTTCTTGTTTTCTTACACTATATGGTTAATAAACTTACTATAACAAGAAAAACCAACCCCAAGTGGTTCATTATTAATATATATAACCTTATACAAGTCATTTGGAAGAACCTTATATTTCTAAAAATATAATAACAATTAATAATATAGTATTTTTTTAAAAACTGTTTTATGTCAATTTTGACACTATTTGGTAATTGATTTTTGTGAAAATTATAACAGCATGATTATTTAAAAAAAAGTTAATTAAATCAATTATAACATGTAATATTAACCTATAAAATTAGTTTAATTCATAGAAAGTCTCAAATTATATTTATTTGGGTATTTATAATATCAATTATTTTAATATTTCATTATTTAGGTAATTACCGCATCACCATTGTGTCATAAATAACTTACATTATTTAAAGTCTAAAAATTATAAATAAAATACCATTATGTAGGAAATATTTTTATATTTCTAATGAATATTTATAGACGAATGTATCTTATTTATAACCCTATATTAAAAAATTGTTAGTTATTAAACTTTGATTTTAACTATTTTAACTCTTCTTTAAATAAAATAATATTAAATATCCTAATCTAATCCAAGTGGAACTAAATGATCATATTTTATTCCTAAGGTTGTTTTTGGTCGAATTAAACATATCCAATAGAATTAGGACATGTGTTAGGGTAATAATAATATCATTTTTACCCTTAATTACCCTATTTACTTTTAACCGTGGTAAGTAAAAGTAAAAAGTTACTATTCACCAAAAAATATTTTTATCTTTTTAAACCAAATTTTACTCCTTGATATTAACAGTGTCTCTCATATTTTTTAAATTCCACTCACAGAAGAGGTAAAATTAAGTTTTATGTAAAGTTTCAAATTCTCATAGGCGGTGAGTAAAAGACAGTGAAAAGTTCAATAAAATGTTTATATATCTAAGATTATTATAAAATGACTCCAATGACATACATTGAACTTATATAGGTATTATGTATAAATATTTACCTAAAATAAATTTAAATAAAATAAATAATTATTTAAAAAAAAGTCAGTTTTTAAATAGTAAACCAGTGTTTTCACTATTCATCAAAAATTGAAAGTTTTCAGAAAAATACCAAAAATTCACCCTAGGCTAATTTATATATTATGAATCCAAAAATGAAGTGAATTTTGAATGAAAAAATTTATAAAATTTAAAAAAGAGGGTATTAATATTCATAACGGCTAGTTCATAATAATATTATAATAGTATCTCGTTTAGTGAAACTTTGTATTGCGTATAACACACGCTATCGTAGAAGGCCGTGATTGCATGTAATGTAAGCCAAGTCAGGGTTGTGTGTAGTGCAAGACTCCTTTATTTTTTCATATAACAGAATCCAACCATATTTCATTTATACATTGAATATATATATATATATACACTTAATGTTGCGTAGAATAACTACTATCAAAAGAACTTGAAATTATGTGTAACACGATCCAAGAATAATGTTGTGTATACTGCAAGTTAATACGGTGTTGCGTATAGTACATTCTAATCTTGGTGTAGTATATAATAGAATACATAAAAGGAATTAAAAATAATATATCTCATAAAATCTCTGGGTGTTATAATATCACCCCTTGAGTGAAAAATATGTGCACTGTAAGGACTTTTTTCATACACAAGGTGATGATCAGGTTAATCCCAATGCACCCATTTTAGAGTTATTACTCCTTGGAACCTCTATGCTAGAACCATGTACACTTTTAGTATCCAAAAAGGGACATATTGCAAAGAAAAAATATATAATATTCACATTACCAACACTTTAGGTTGTTCCTATAATTATCCCAAAGTTTATCATAGGGTTATGTTCTATAATCTATGTTTTCATAAATCTATATCCCAAGGTTACTACTAAACTTACTCCAATACCAAATATAGTGATCCATACCCTAGTAGCTCCGAGCTGGTGTCTACTTTATTACATTGGCATAAGACATAATAAATATTATCTCAAGGGATTGAATCGTTTATTAGCCTTAGTAAACTATATACATACATGATTCCCATATTAAAATTGATTATATAAATTACAACATATTTGTTTTCAATAATAATTATATTCCCTCTATAATATCCCTACATATCATTCTTAGTACACTTCATGAATTCTTGGAAGAGGAATTAAAATAAGTATGAGATTAAATGATCAGTAAGGGTTAAGTACAATAGAAGATTTCATGAATCAATAAGAATAAAAATATGTAAAGGTAAATAATTAAACACAAATTACATTTAAATAATTTTACTTCATTAATAGATAATGAATAATCAATATGGTAAAGTAATTAACTGAAAAAACATTCCCTTTAATCAATAAAATGTATCCATTTATAATATCATTGTGAAAATCTCATGGATAATAATAACTGAATTATTAATTAAGTAAATGATTAATTATTGGATATCATGTCTTAAGAACATGAAAAAACATACTTTTAAGATCTATCCTTAAAAAAATTTAAAACTACTGGGTACAAACCTATCTAGTTTGGACAAATATGCTTATACTATCAAGATATTTCACAATAAATTTTAAAACTAATGGTTACAAATTAATAGGGTTTGGCCAACTAATTTTGTCTTATGAGATCTATTGATTCCTCAAGGGGATTTCTATAAATGGGCCCCACCCATAACTTTATGTCCAAAGTATTTTTCATATATCAAATAATCTATTTAATTCATGAATAATGTTCCAAATCAAAAAAATATCCATATTGAGTAAAAGATATAGATTTATAAATATTTTCACAATCAATCAAATAACTCTCAAAGTAAAACACCATATATATAAATGATATATGATTTAAGAAATAAAAATATCCCTAATAAATAATATTTACATTTAGGGGAAATTTAATGTCCATAGAAAAGTGA
The DNA here is from genome assembly GCA_963277665.1 of Viscum album. Taxonomy (NCBI): domain Eukaryota; kingdom Viridiplantae; phylum Streptophyta; class Magnoliopsida; order Santalales; family Viscaceae; genus Viscum; species Viscum album. The sequence continues at coordinate 1,555,236,705 of OY728141.1, forward strand.
ATAATTTAAGGGAAAGTTAAGGACTACACAAATGAATCAAGAAAGTGAATGTCAATACTTTCCTTAGTCAAAATGATCATACACCATCCATATGAAGAATAAGGATGGTATCAATACATTATATACCCATTGTAGTAATAATAAAGGGATTTTTAATTAATTAATAGAAATATCATAAAAGGCCTTTAAAAACATTCTTGAGAAAATTAACCTTTTTCATTTTTAAAATCATTTTTTAAAACAAAACACATATTTAAAATAATTATATTTGAAAATAAATTTTAAAAACTAAAAATTTTCATAATATTAGGGAAAAATTTTTATTTAAAAATAACCTTGTAAAATTTCAAATGATGCTTCAAAGAAATGCTTTCCATGTCAGTGGGTAATTCTGTACATGTTATATAAGTTAAAAAGAACATTCCTTTTCACCATAAAATGGTTAAAAATGTACCTTTTTTGGAAAATATTAAGAAGATTTATTTTATTTTTTTTTCAAAGTAAGAATGGGTAAATATGTATTTCATAAATCATTTTTAAGAGGTTAAAAATATTTTCGGAAACATTTTTAGAATACATGGGTTTAAAAGAAAATGGATCTTTGACTAAAGAGAGAAATGATGTTAAATTTTATTAAAAAACATTTCCTAATAGTTTTAAGTAAAAAAGTGTGTAAAAATGGTAATATTACTTAAAAATATCACGAATAAACAAATTAGAAGAAAATGAAATGTTTTTATTTGGAAATTTTTAATTAATTTTTATCAATTTAAATTCAATAATAAACAATCTCGATTAGAATGAGATTGTGAAATAAACCCTTAAAATGATCATAACATTGAAGTGAGAATTAATCAATGAATGGATTATGTGTTTGAAATTTAAATCCACATAAAATAAGTAAAAATAAAATATAAGGTAATCAAAATTAATTAGAAATATAATATTAGAATTACATAATCAATGAATTATAAGTTTAACCCAATGAATGGAAATTGAGTTATGAAATACCTTACCCCATGCTTCCTTTTGATTGAAAATTATTTAACATCATGTATAGTGGATTTAAACATGTTATTAACTGAAAATAGAAAAATATTAATATTTATAATATCATATATAATCCTTTTATAACATCTTATCACCCGTTAATTAATAATCTTTCATTATTTTCATTGTTGTAGGTGTTAATTGTTGTGATTTATTATGAGAGTTTTGTCATTAAAGATCCAATTATTGAACATATTGCATAGTTTAATCATATCAAAAATAATAATTATTAAATAATTATAATATTTTCACATTAATTTTACTTTTAAAACGAATCATGAATGATGGTTATGGAAAATGAATTACATTACGATCATTGAGATAGTAGACCATACGTACGCAAGAGTAATGTTTCCATTTTTCAATGATTATTATAAAAAGGAGGTAAGTAATATTTTATATTTAAATAATTATAATAATATAATATCTTCCATTTTTTTCTTTAAATATACTTGTAAATATCATCCATTTGGTGTGGGGATGAAAATAGAGTAATGTCGCTTAGTGAAGGTGGTAGTCCACACGTACACGAACAACGTTATCATCTTTAATTGAGTCAAAAGAAAAGAAAGAATATTATATTTTAATAATTACAAATATGTCATGAATATAATAATTAATTCATTTATATAACATATGTTTATTAAATTTAACCTTATTACATTCCATGTAAAGCGTTAGTGAAATACGAATCGCATCGCTTCGTGAGGCGATAGTATACCGTACACACGATTGACATTATCTTATACCATATGAAATTTTAGAATATATATATATATATGATATAATGAATACATAGGTGTATATATTTTATAAATATCATATATGTACTTTAGATCCATCATCATCCCGAACCGTGAAATGTGGTAATGGAAGAACGAATGACATCAGTTCTTGAGGTGATAGTCCGCAGTACACAAGAATGATGATTGCATAACCCATTTGATGAAAGTGAAGATGGTTTCAGGTCATAAACTTATTATAAAAATATCAAAATATATTTAAAATTATTAGGTTATTATATCATCATGTTTTAATAATTATTTAAGGATTTGGATAAATAAATAAAATAAAAACAGTCATTGAAAAACGTTACCTCTTCTTCGGGTATCCTCTTTAGGTTTGCACTAAATCCTTCCTAGGTTGGATTTTAACCCAAATTAAGGATTCTAGATGTTAGGAGGGAATTTTTGAAGTGATTTTTTCAGGTATTTGATTAACCAAAATGTGTTTAACGTGTGAATAATAGAGGAGAGGGGTGGTCTTTTATATTTGAGGTGAGTAACACACATGTAATTTTTTGAAAAGATTCAATCATGACCACATTTTTATGTGGAAAAATTCTTCCAAAATGGGTTTTTATTGAAACTGGAAGATATAAGCTTGAAATATGGCCATAAAATGGGGTTTTACATGTTTTTAGGTTATTTTTAACCCTTATAATATTATTTTAACCCCCAATAAATTAGTTTTTACCTTAACCACTGTAATTAATTTTTACTGTACCACTATTAATTTTGGTGAAAAATTAATTTAAAATTATTATAAATTATAAATTATAAATTATTATAATTAAAAATATGGAATCCAATTTTTCAAATTCAACTCACATTTGTGAAAAAATTTAATTTTAAATCAATCCCACAAACATGATGAGAAAGCGATATTTTAAAGGGAAAATATTCAAAAGGTTACAATGTTTTTATGTCAAAATTAAATATAAAACTAATTCCAACAACATAAAATGGATTAATTGATATATAATTTATCTAATTTTACTTTAAAACCAAATTAAAATATTATTTAACCTTATAAATAATTTACAATTTAGTATTTTTCACTATTCATCAAAAAATGAAACTTTTCGTAAAAATACAAAAAATTCACCCTAAGATAATTTTGGTATTATGATTTCAAAAATTAATTCTATTTTTTCAATTAATTTTTTTAATAGTTCTAAATATTAATTTTAAATTATTTTTTCAAAGCGTGATTAAACAATCTTTTAGAAATATATTGTTTTTCAAAAAAAAAAATTCCTTTAAATGATTATTATTTTATTTATAGTCAATAGATAACCATCATTTTAATAATTTATTTTCTACTAGTCATACCCTCTATTCCAATAGCTAGGTGATAAATACTATATTAAATAATAATATTTTAATAATATTTCACATTTCTTTTGAAGTCATTGTTGCGTGCAATGCAAGATAAACTCAGTATTACATGTAATGAAAGATAAACACAATGTTTCATGTAATGAAAGCTAAACTCAGCGTTGTGTGTAATGTAAAATGTTAAAGAAAATTAATTTATTACAAAAACATATCATAAAGTCTTAGAGTGTTATATTTTATTCTAATCTTTGGGCTATGTGTCACATACACTATGAAATACAACATTATTATTTTAAAATATTAGGTTATTACATTATAGATGCTTCCAAGTGAAAACTAACCCTCCAAGATGTGGATTCTCAAGAAGAGTTTTATGTTTTTGAGAAACCCAATATTGATTTTAGCTATAAGTTGATAAATAATTCTAAATAAGTATATAAATCTGGGATAAAAAGGGACTTTCTTGTTAGTGAGTGTTGATAAATTGAGTTTAAGTCTGAGTTTGTATTTCCTTTTAGAAGTTACATAAATTAAAAATTTCCAACCCATTGAGAGTGATAAAAATGAGTGTCTGGGTATATTTATAGAATTTTATAATAGGTATGTTTCTATAAAAATAAAATTTTTATAATATTCATTTTCTATCTTAGAGTTTATAGAGTTCATGGGAGAGTTTTAGGTTACAAACACTACTTCAGATAAGAATGACCAATGTGACTATGATAATTCTTCTTCATCAAGAAGTACACAAGGATAATTTGTTACAAGTATCCTTTAGTTTGTTAGGAATCATTCACAATCAACTCTTTATGTGGAAAACCTTTATAAAAAAATAGAAATATTTTCATAGGTAGAATACCTTATTCTAAAATTTTTGTGCCTGTTTATGAGAGTTTCATAACTAAGATTGATAGTTTATAAGTATCTATAACTAAGTAGAGTTTTGGGTTAAAACCTAATGAAAAACATGAAAATTTTAAATTTCATCAGGGTTTTTTTTCTTTACAGTTTCTTACCTAATATGTTTGATTCCAAGAATCATGATTATTAATGTTTTTTAAAAATTCCCTTCATTTGAGTGAATTGAGTATTTTGAAAGTTTTATCATGAGAGAAGAATTTTATTTATTTATCTAGGATTATTTTTCACTATTTGATTTAAAATATATTTCTGAATATAATGAGAAGTTTAAAGTATCTCATGAACTTATTTAAAATTCCTTTGGTACCTTAAGTATGGGGGTGCACTTTGAGTCTACTATTGCCCATTTTAGTGAATTTTTAGGGTGTTGTATTTTTATTTTTTCTCTTGTTTTTAAATTTTTTTTTGCATAAAAAAAGAATGTAAAACAACCCATATTCTTTATTTTTAATGGAGTTAATGATTTATTTTCTATATGTTGATGTTCTAGAGGTGTTTAAATGACATAACTAAGTATTCACACAAAATAATGAAGTTACATTAATTAATACAAAATTTCCCAAAAATGATCATAGTTATAAATTTTTGGGAAATAATTTAGAAGGGAGTGTAAAATTTAGCACTGTATGGTAGGAAACTCATGGTATTTTAAAAATTTTCTTGTTATTTTATTTTTAAATAAATTGTCATTTTCCATAATCTGGTTTTGTACGACCCCTATTTTTCCCATGTTTTCATCTTGATTAGGAGTTTCATTATGAATCCTCTCCCATTAAATGGTATTATATTTTTAATTTTCATTGATTGTTCCAAATGTTAATTTGTTTTCCTACTATAAGAACCTCATTAATGAGACAAAATGTTGCTTCAGATGTCTGTAAGGAGAATGAAATTTAGGGATTGAGAATTATTGTGAAAACCAACTGATAGGGGAGTAAAATTTTAAATTTTCTCATACTATTTTAAACATGTAAGATTTAAAAATTAATTCATGATTCTCTAAAAATTGATCTTAAATAAAAAAACTTGTTTTTAATTCTATCATTGAATAAAATTATGTGTGTGTGGGGTAAAGATGTTTTTTTGAACCAAACATGAGGGGATCTGATTTAAATTATTGGATGTTTATGATTTCTATAATATAACTTATTTAAAATCATCTTGAACAAGGATTTAAACTTGGATTAGAACCCTAATAAACATGATATCTTTATAATATTTATTGAAATTTATTCTATCCAGTATTAAAGAAATGCATGATAATTTTAAATTCTTCTTGGGAAAACTCCTTGGATTATGTTGTGACATGTTTTTTGAAATTTTATATTACCCTTGAAAATTCTTCGAACTTCTGAATTAAAAATCCATTTTGAACTATTTTTTTCAATTATTCTCATATCTTGAGATTCAATATTTGACAAAATATTGGTTTCAATTGTGGGTGAGGGGGTTTTAAAATGTGCTAAACTATTATTTAATGCTTGTCACATTAAAATACCACAATTTGTTTCTTTCAAAATTTACTATTTTGAAGTTTTAATTTTCTTATTCAGTGGTTCCAAAAATTTTATGATGTTTGAAGAATATTTTAAACATCGTAGAGGTTATTTTATTATATTTCAATATGGATTTTATTGGGTAAATAATTTTCATTTATCTCACGAAAATTCTTAATTTTGGAAAAACTTTGGGAGTAGGATTTACAATGTTCATTAATTTTTTACTTTTTGACTCAATTTTAAACTCATAATATATGCTTTTAAATGGTCTATGGAATGAAATCCTAATACTTGTGAACACTTATTTCCTTATGAAAGAACTAGTGGTTGAGTTAACTGTTTGTTATTTTTAATTATTGAAAAAAAAATCTTTCACTGGTTGTTTCTATTTATTCTATACCAATTATGAAAGTCTTATCACTTAGAGAAAAATAGAAGATTGGATATTTATTTAAATCCAATGTGATGTTTGTTTAAATATTTACAATATTTTTAATATCAATATTTTTTATAAAATTAAATCCAAATTTTGGCCAAATCACTTTTTTTGAGAAGATAAATCACATTTTCTACTTGAGAGTGTCCATGGGGAAAAATAAATTTGGAAACCAATCATTTGAGTCACTTCAATTTTTCATTATTGATATTTATTTTCTTTCACTATACATATATAATTGATTTCTTGAGGATAATAAATATCTTATATGTGTGATAATTTGATATGAACTTTATTTGATTAATTTTTCCATATCCACTTTTGATAAATAATAGTGTTTTTAATACGAAAATGTAATTTAAATAGATAATTTTTTAATATTGGAAAATCTGTGATGTATTTTTTATTATTTGAATATCTTGATGAAATTATGTGATTTTAGTTAAATGATCATTGGTTTAATTTTATCATGAAATTAGGATCATACATTTCTTATTTATTTTTATGGAATAATTATTGTAATATAAATTTCAAGTAACTTTGATGATCTTGAGTTTTTAGATTTAATATCTTTGAGTTCCATGTTTTGTTTTTAATTATTCTTTGTGGAATATTTTTTAGTTTTGATCTAAAGAATACATAAATTTCTTATAAAAAATTTTCAAGTCTTCTTTTCTATATGAAATTTTACTTTTTTATTTTTCATATAGCTCTCATATGATGATTTTAAGTCTCCTATCATATGAATTTATGACTGTTAATTTTCTAGTGAGTCTTATAGGACATTTTCAGGCATCTCATCAGATATTTTAAAATAGCATTTCATATAAGATAATTTTATATGCCCCTTGTATGAGGTTTTGAGTACACCTCCCATGTATGATAATTTTCCACAAATTCACTTAATATATTTTTGGGTCAGTCATATAAGTTAATTCTTAATAGAACATGTATGATATTTTCATTCCGTGTAAGATAATTTTAGTGCATCTGTATTGAAACTCTTGAACCTAAATATTTAATAGTAGAACTAGAATGAAATATTATCCCCATGATCCATTCAAGGATATCAAATGTAACTAAATATTAGAGATTAACTGATCAAATTACAAAGAATGAAACTAATTTCTAACTTTGTTTCAATGGTTTCCAACTAAAACCTAGGTTCAATGTGGTGTTTATGATATAGGAATTTTAATATCTATTGAAGAAGGATGATTAATAGATGAATTTCCTCTCATAGATGGTTTTAGGAGTGGAACTAAAAAACCCATCGATTAATAAGTACTAAGATAAAAATATATTATGGGAATAATTATACAAACTAATTGAAACTAAATTATAGGTGGATTATGAATTCAAATCTATGAACTATCTAAGGAAGAACTTTCTTGTGAATCAGGCTAAGGTCTACTCTAATAATCATCATTGAAGATGGGTACTTAACTTAGTGATGCTGAAAAAGATGATATTTTTAATGAATTAAACCTTTAAATTATCCACGGTCAAGTAGAATAATAATAATTTATATAGACCTGATTTTCACCTTGTATGACTTTGAAATATTTCTATATATATTTCCAGAGTTATGTGCTGAGACGACATGTGATTACGAGGCCAAATGGGCCTAAAATTAATTTTATAAAAATACTAAATATATTTTATATTGTGTGTGAACAATTTGTTAAATAAAATGAGATAACTCTTAAATAGAATCTGGGATCAGAAATTAGATACCACAGTTGAGTTCGGAACAAATTTTTTTCCCTAGGTGCAACCTAAAATAGGTTGGTGCGAGGGGTTCAGAAACCTCACTCATTGGCAGTACGTTTAGTGTATTAATTAATTAATTCATTTCTGACCTAAACAAAATATTTATAAATATAACACCATGGTGATTTTCCTTGGTTAATCCACATAACCTAGGGACTGTTAAGATATTTTCCTTCCTCCATTATTGGCGAATCACCTCAGATGATGATGAAATATAGAATCAGAGTATATATGAGCATAATTAACATAAAAAAATCATTAAATAATTAGAGAGAGTGTTATTCTATGATGAGTGATCCAATATCTAGGTAGGACTTTACAATTTGTGATTTATTCCATTTTTGATTAAATAGTTTGACTAGATTAAACCCAATTCTTGGATCTGCACAAATTGTGGCCAATTTCATACACCAGTGTACAAAAACATAATTAATTTAAATTTTATTTGAACTTGGATTCCTGTTCTTAATACTTGGATATGAAATATTGGACAATAATGTTTAAACCTTTGTTTTTTTGTGTTTTCCCTCATCATTTTCTTCTTGTTCATCCTCAGTTGGACCCCACAGTCCTAGTTAGACATTTCCAGGTGGTATCGAGCCTAATCAAACCTCCAAAATCACAACAGTTCCAAGAATGAGAGATGGATCGCTGAAGTATGTACTAATCTAAGATATTTATAGGTTTTGGATGACCGTTTCAATGATAATAGGTTATATCTTCAATGGAAAAAGGATTGGGAAATGAAGTAGCATACAGGTTCACACAAACTCAATCAGAGATCAATTTCTAGCCACTGGAGGACCAAAAATGATATATACAGACTAGATCCAATGTTTAAAGGGAAAATAATGACCAAAATCAAGGTAAAATATCATATTCAAGTAGTGGAAATCATAAATGAGAATCTAAAGAAAACCCAAATTCACACCATATTTATGGATGAAGACATGGTGTGTACCACCTTAGTTGTAGTGGCTAGGGTTTTGAGAAATCATAAGGATGGAATGACATGTAGTCCTCCTACACACTGTGTACCTCATCCCCTAGTGGATGAGCCATGTGATGAGTCACATGTGAAGGACATTGTGTGGGAGTACAGGGTCAGTCACACTATCATGAACTAAAGTACACACACATGAACAGGTCACATGAGCAACACCCTATGTGAATCAACACACCATGTACTGAAGTACAAGGACATAGGGCCATGTATATAGACACCACCAGAATAACATTGCCCAGTTCTGATTAGTATAGACACGTCGTGAAGTCCACCTGCATGGTGTGTACTTCTACATGGGTTGGGAGCCATGTTTTAGTCTAGGAAACAACCATGTGGTGGAGTAGGACCACATGCCATGTGGGTCCCCCCACATGTTGTGTACCCAAACATTCCTTTTTATGAAAATTCAAGTCTCCATATCTCCTTCAATTGGACTTGGATTTTGGATCATGAGTATCCTATCCTGAGTGTTTTTCCATGTAGAACATTATGGTTCCCTCAGTTGTGGATTTAGATATATGATATGTAATGTTATAGTCATGAATCATATTTAGAAAATTCTTAAAGATGACATTTTTTAGGTAGAATCATCAGAGGATTCTTATAGAGTGGAAGCCCAAATTAGCATGGGAAAGGGTAATTTACAACTACCTTTCGAGTGGAACCCCTATTGGACAGGGAGTGGGTCCTCGATAACTAGAGTGGAACCCCCTATTTTATGAGGTCACATGTCCTCAACTTATGAGTGTAACCCCTCTATCAAATAGGATGTGGATCCTCAATGACTAAAGTTGAACCCCCATATTGTACCAGGGTATGGGTCCTCATCCTTTAATTGGAACCCCCTATATGATAGGGTGTGAGTCCTTGATGACTAGAGTGAATTCCCCCTATCAAACCAAGGAATGGGTCCTCAACCTATAGAGTGGAACCCCCCATCATCTTGGGTGTAGGTCCTTTACCCATTGAGTGGAACTCCTATCGACATAGGGCGTAGGTCCTCGTGACACTAGAGTGGAAAGACCCATCAGCATGGGCATCTTACCTATTTATATACTTACAGAGTGAAACCTCCTAACATACTAGGGAATGAGTCCTCTACTTTGAGGTTGTGTCTCCTAAAATTTGTGACATGGTGACGATACATGGACTGACTTGCATGGTTACTTCTGGGAAGATGTGTGAGATGTTGGGCATTATTGATGATCTTTTGGAACTATTAGTGACACTTCTTCTTAGGGTGATATGTGAGATGGATATATAATTACTCTCCCATTTGGGATTATTTTGACTATATATATATATACATATATTCTTTTATATCCATACCTTATATTTCATTACTCTCTTTCCATGGGAGGTGCAGATGCACGAGATATGCCACATTCTTTTTGTGTTTAGCTTCTTGTAGTTGGATGAGTCCACTGTCTTGATATTCATGGAAAATAATCAACATGGATTTCATCTACTCACCATGTTGATCCCCTTGTGTTTGGATGAGGTTACTTTTTCTCTCTCTATTGGTTGGGTTGAACTATTCTCTTTGACTGTATCTTCCATATACAATCTTTATATTCTTATTGTATATCTTACTGCTCCCCTTTGTCTTTCGATGCATCATACTAGGTATTTATATAATCACCCCTACATGGGATTTTCCCACACATGGTGTGTCTTATTCAGATGACAGATAGGTTGAAGGTGACTTTATAGGAGCTTAGGGATACCTGGTACATGGGACCATGCATGGTTGTCACAATTTTGGATTCAAGAGCTAGGCTCTCTTAGTAGTTTACCTTTATAGTTTTTTTAGGTTGAGACATATTTCTAGCTGGGGGTATATTTTCAACTTTACTTTCTAGTTTTCACTATCACACTCTTTTACATCCTAGATGTTATTCATGCTTGGATTAATTTATAGTTAATGCATCTTATTTTATTTTTACCTTTTCCACTTATGCATTGAGATGGTTGGGTGTGTGCGTTTAGGTAATTTGAAAATGCTTCCCATTTATGATATGACTTTCAATGCCTATCACCACCCGTTGGCCTATGGTGGAGGGCTTGAGGTAGTTGTATCTCAATCCCTGACTTGGGTTGGGTCATGACATATTAGTATCATATTAGTTAATTACATGGGTTGTTTTTTATACTAGTCTTCTTATAAAGATTTGGTTGGGTTTAGTTTAATGATGTTGAAGTGTATTGAGTTCAGATTTTAGGCTAGGTAATGTAGTGATGGTGTGGGCGGTCTATGTGTCTATTCACTATGACCCTGACTACCTACCTTTCAACATATAATATAGGGACATTTTTTGCAAGGATCAATGGTACTTTCATCATATAGGTTTGATTATTTGACTATCCTTCTTGAGTCATCTCCCCATTGTTGTTATATATATATATATATATATATATATATATATATATATTCTCATGTGACTATGGTGCATATTGATAAATCTCAGGATTCCTCTATGATGACATCCAGATAAGATACCAGTTTAAGATCATGATGATGATTTGATGAGCAATGAGACCTCAATTCAGGATCCATACCATGATATTCTCCCTCTGGGTGGGAATGAAATAACACCTCCACCTTTTGAGTAGCATATCATCCCAGTAGAGTTGGCTAAGGATGCATATTGGCTCAGCGCACTCGGTGAGTTTTAACTCCAGAGGCCATTGAGGTTCCACAGAGAGCCAAATTCTCATGCATTAGAGGATATTATAGAGTCAGTGGTCTATATATTTAGACTCATTCATACCCCATAAGATTAGGTGGTTGTACTGGAATATATCCTTTTTTATAGAGCAGCTAGTTTCTTGTGGAGCCTTATTACACAGATGCATAATTAGTCGACACGCTCATGGACCAAATTCCAAAATCTGTTCCATGAGGCATAATACCCCTCTTGTTTTCAATTAGTCTATATATAGATGTTTCTGGAGATGTTTAATGGATGGATGATGGTTTATGAGTATGCAAATAGGTTTATAGACCTTACCCAGTACTCCCTTAATATGATCTGCGATGACTACTTATGAGAATATAAGTTTGAGAAGGGATTCCGAAGAGAGATCTATGCTAGCATGGTTACCTTGTGAATCCCCACCTATGCCAGCATGATAGAGAGAGAACTAATGATAGAGATTTTTCTGTCAGAGGGATAATAGAAAATCTGATTTGGTAGTGGGCACTATAGAGTTTAGTTTTCTCCAACAACTAGAAAATTACATGCGCTAGGATCTCGACACAGGAGGCCTCTATTTGATTAGGATTGGGAAAGCGGTTAGGGGTATGATGAAGGAACGAGATATTATAGATTGGGGTGGTGCTTCACCTATGATGAGAAGGGTCATGTATCATGATATTGTCTGACCGGATGTGCCGAGCAGCGCAAATAGATAGCCGATGGACTACCACGATATAGGCAACACCATGACTAGGGATCTCCTAGGCATGGGTAGGGTGGTCCCCCGAGAGGTAGAGCTAGTAGAGGAGTAGGAGGATATGGGTGGTTGGATAGGATTTTATATCCTTCCACCACCACCACCACGTGGCTTACGTCTGGATTAGGGAGTTGGCGGTCGGGGCTGCGAACAACTACAAGATTTGGAGGTTTATGTTCCCACATCACAAGAGATGAGTAGAGGTATGATCTATGTTTATTCCAGTATAAATAGAAATAGTTTCCAGTCCTTCCTTCATCTCTATACTCATGGTTCGAGGGCTAGAGCTCCTAGTTGAAGCGTTATCCTGAAAACTTTGTCTTGAGGTTCCTGCAGGGAACACTTTTTAGTATCTTTTATATTCTTCCATTAAGAGCTATTTCTTAGTAGAGAGAGGTAATGTGTGATGTTTTGGTCATCATGATGGAACCTTTTGATGTCATATTGGGTATGGAATGGTTGGAAACGGTTTGAGCCTAGATTGACTGCCAATACAGACAACTTAATTGCCTACATATTGATGGGATACGATTCACCTTCTATTATGAGAGGAATATCATGTTAGGGAAAGTGGGTTCTGTAAGTAGGAGGATTCATCCCATTACCCATTAGCTTGAAAGTATATCCCTTGGTGAAATAGTCTCTTCAAGGATCTATATTCCTTAAATTGTGGAAGATTATATGTATGTCTTACCCAAATATTCTTTGGGACTACTTACAAGGTGGGAGATAGAGTTCTTCATTGAATTAAATCAGGGAAAAACTATAATATATTCAATGGAATATTGGATGGCCCCTATCTAGCTTCAGGATTTATAGTTGTAGTTGGAGGGAATTTGAGATAAAAGTTTCATTTGACCTAGTGTGTACCCCTAGGAGGATCTCTTCTTGTTTATGAAGAAGTTTGACGATAGATCATAGATTTACATGGATTATCATGACTAAAACTAGGCCATGATAAAGAAAAAGTACCCATTATCGAGGATTGATGATATCTTTAACCAGTTATGAGGTGTGATATGGTTCTTGAAGATCGATCTCAGTTCTAGGTACCTCCAATTGAGGGTTTGTGAGGCTCATATTCCAAATTCGTATTTATATGTCACTAGGACACTTTGAGTTCCTAGTGATTCCCTTTGGCATGATGAATTACCCCACCACTTTTATGTCTTTGATGAACTTGGTATTCCATTCATACTTAGAATTCATTTTTGTTTTCTTGATTGATTACACACTCATTGAATCTGTAACAGAGGATGAATATACAGAGCACTTGAGGACGGTTATTGATTTTATTTGAGAGAACCATCTTTATGGGAAGCTCTAGAGGTGATATTTCTAGATTCATGATGTTCAATTTCTGGGGCATGTCATTTTTGATCATGGTTTAGAAATGGAACTAATAAAGATCAATGTAGTGATTTCATGGGATCCACCCAAAAGTGTGTTGTAGGTGTGGAGATTTCTTGGTTTTGTGGGGTACTACATGGGGTTTGTGGAAGACTTATCCATAATCACATCCCCTTTTACCACCTTGATGTAGAAAGGGAATCCATTTACCTAGTATAAGAAGTTATATAGGGCCTTTTAGGAGTTTATAATGATGAGTTCTCTGGTGTTGAGACTACCAGAGGAGGGCATGGAGTACGTGGTTTATTGCAATTCCTTAGGAGCTAGGCTCAACTGTGTGTTGATGTAGTGGAAAATAATTATCATATATAGGTTAAGGGAGTTGAGACTCTATGATAATAAGTACAAGAATCATGAACCAGATATGAAAGTGTTAGTATATTCCCTAAGTATCTGGAGGCTCTACCTTCTAGGAGAGTGCATTGTGGTTTACTTAGAGCATTATAGTCCCAAGTATATCTTAACTCAGAGAGACTTGAACCTGATACAATGGCATTTTTTAGAGTTCTTATAGGACCATGAATTCAATTTTTTTATATACTATATGTAAGGAAATCATAGTAGCATATGAAATTAGTAGGAAGTCCTAAGATCACTTAGTATAGAAGGCTTTGAAACTGTTGGCCTCCTTGTTACTGACCCTGGTGAAGCAGAAAGGTACAACTTTTCTACTATCGATGGTGTTGACACCTCTACTTCTTAAGTGTGTGTGAGAGTCCCAATTTGGATACATGAACTATGTGGTATTGTGTGAATAAATATCCATGGGGGACTCACCAGATGGATATTATAAAGGAAGGAATCATGTCATCCTTCTCTAGGGATGAATTCTTGTCCCAATCATGATGTGGGAGGAGGTGATGCAATAGTTCTAAACTTCTCCCCTAACTATACATCCCAATGTGGGGAAGATGTATAAATACCTTCATTGGAAGTTTTTGTGGTCCAAAATTTGATGAATCATAGTTGAGTTCATCTCTCGGCACCTCATGTGTCAGTAGGTGAAGGTTGAGCACAAAGTTCTGGTAGGTTTGTTGTAGCCCATTGAGATATTGGAATGGAAGTTGTATGATATATCTATAGACGTTTTGATATGTATTCCATGCACACAAAAATGTTCATTACTCCATTTGGGTGATAGTTGAATGACTCATGAAGTTTAAACACTTCCTTTTCATCAGGTAGAAGAGTTTGGTGGAGAGTTTGGGGTAGTTGTACATATGAGAAATCATTTGACTTCATTGGGTTCCCTGGTTGATTGTCTCTGATCGTAACACACAGTTTACATCATGATTGTGGATAGGACTGTAGGAGCCATTCAAGACCGAAATGAGGATGAGTACATCCTTTTACCCCATGATTTATGGACTGACTGAGTGAAAAATCAAGGTATTAGAGGATATGATGAGGTCATGCTTGTTAGACTTTGGTTGGAGTTAAGAGGATCATATTCCCTTAATAGAGTTTGTGTACAACAACAATTACCACTCTACCATCAACATAGAAACTTTTGAGGCCCTATACAGGAGACCCTATAGGTCACCTTTATATTAGACGAAGATCAATGAGACATATCTTTTGGGCCTAGATATGGTGAAAGTGGTGATAGGGAAGGGGCAGGCCATCCATGTGAAAATGAGGATGATCCAAAGTATACAAAAATATTATATAGATCATCATCATAGAACCTTGGAGTTCGAGTAGGGAGACTAAATTTTCCTAAGAACCTTCCCATGATAAGGATTGAGGAGGTTTAGATGGGGAGGTAGGCTATCCCTAAGATTCATTGGGCTATTCTAGATCATGAAAAGGGTTAGCAAGGCTGCTTACCACCTCACCCTACCTCTATAGCTGGAGTAGGTACATGACATCTTCCATGTGTTGTAGTTGAGGAGATACATGCATGTCCCCATGAACATCATTGATTGGGGCGAGCTGGAAATAAAGGATGGACCCACCTTTCTAGAGCACCTAGTGGAAATAAGGGATTGACAGGAGATGACCCTGTGTGGATGGACCATCCCTATGGTTATGTGTTGTGGAAGTATAGGAAAGTATGGGAGAGTTCTTGCAAGTAGGAGAGCCAAGTGTGGGCTCTATATCCTGAGTTGTTTATTTAGTTTTTCTTTTTAGGGAGGAAAATTGTAAAGGATGGAATGATGTAGAGACCTATTTTTCACCTTTTAAAACTTATATATATATATATATATATTTCTAGATCTAGGCACTGAGATGGCGTGCGATTCAGAGGCCCAATGTGGCCAGAATTAATTTTATAAAAACATTAAATATATTTTATATAGTTCATGCACAATTTCTTAAAGAAAATGAGATAACTCTTAAAAGGAAGCTCAAATTAGAAATATGAGACCATGGTTTTGTCTGTAACACATTTTTTACCCTATGAGTGACCTAAAATAGGTCATCATAGGGCATTTAGACCCCTCTCTTATTGGAGATACATTCATTGGATTAATTAATTAATTTATGTCCTAAAAGTATTTTTTGTAAATATAATACCATGAAGACTTTACTAGGGTTATCTTCATAACTCTTGTACCTTCAAGAGATTCCCCTTCCACCATCATTGGAAAATCACCTCAGATGACAATGAAATGCAAGATGAGAGAAAATCAGTGCACAATTAACACGATGATGTCTGAAAATCATTGGAGAGTGTGTTCTTTGACAATGAACAATCCAATATCTAGGATTGAATCATAAATTTGTGGTTTACTACCTCTTTTATTAAATATTTTGATCAGATCGATCCATATTCTAGGATCTATGCCAATTTTGGACAATTGCGTGCACCCATGTAAAAAAAATTAATTAATTTCAATGTTTTCTATACCCGGATGCCCATTCTTGATCATTGTATAATAAATACTAGAAAATTATGTTTTAAACATTATTTTTTGTTCCTTTACCCCTCTTTTTATTCATATTCATTACCAGTTAGACCCCGCGACACTGGTTTAACATTGCCGGGTGGTATCAGGCCCGATCAAACCCTCAGAATTAAAACAGTTTCATAAATGAGGGATATATCGATGAAGTATGGAAATATATGGTGTTTTTATTTGTTTTGGATAGTCGTTTCAATGAATGAATGTTGTATCTTCAATGGAATATGGATTGGGATATGCAACAGTGTATGGGTTCAAACAAACTAAATCATAGATCAATTTCTATCCATTAAAGGGCCGGAAAGGATGGATCCAGACTAGATCCAACATTTATGGGAAGAATATAGACTAAAATAAAGGGAAAACATCATATTCAAGTAGTAAAAATTGGATCTATGAATATGGAGAAAACCTGACTACATGTCATGTATAGGGATGAACATATGATGTGTAGCCCCTTAGTTGTGGTGGCTAGGGTTTTGGGAAATCATACGGATGGAACGAAGTGTCTTACTTCTACACACTATGCATCCCATCTCCAGGTGGATGATTCATGTGATGAGTCACATGGGTAGGACTCCTTGTGGGAGTACATGGTCAGGCACATGACCATGTACTAAAGAACATGGACATGACCAGGTCACGCAGGAAACACCCTGTGTGAAGTAGTATTCCATGTACTTAAGTACAAAAACATGGGTTCATGTATATGGATAAGTCCAGAAGCACACGACTCAGTTCCATTTATCCTGGACACATTGTGTATTCCACCTACACGGTATGCACTACTCCATGATTTGGGAGATGTGTGTTGGCTAGGGAAATGACTAGGGGTGGAGCAAGACCACACACTATGTGTTTTCCCCTCATATGTTGTGTACCCCAAGTTTCCTTTTTAGGAAACTTCAAGGTTTTACATCTACTTCATTTAGAATTGGATTTTAGCCCATATAAAGCCTATCCTGAGTGTTTTTTCACGTATAATGTGATGATCACCTTAGTTACAGATTTAGAGATACAATGTATAATGTTCTATGCATGAAACTTGTTTAGGGGATTTTTAATGATAGTAGTGTTTATGAATAATAATAAGAGGCTTATTATAGAGTGGAACCCCCCATCATCATGGGTGCAAGTCCTCTACAACTACCTTCAAAGTGAAAACCTCTATAAGATAGGGTACGACTCCTCAATGACTACGGTGGACCCACCCTATTGTACTAGGGTTGGGGTTCTTAACATGTGAGTAGAACCCCCTATCAGATTGGGTGTCAATCCTCAATGACCAGAGTGGAACCCTATGTCGCACCAAGGTACATGTCATCAACTTCTAATTGGGACCACTTATTAGATATGGTATGGGTACTCATTTCTAGAGTGTAACCCACTATCTCACTAGGGCATGGGTCCTTGACCTATAGAGTTGAAAACCCCATTATCTTGGCTGCAGTTCCTCTACCCACAGAGTGGAAAACCCCTAGTATCATAGAGTGTGGTTCCTTGTGACATTATAGTGGAACCCACCACCATCATTGGAATTGGTCCTCTATGAATACATATAGAGGGAATCCCTCTGTTGTACTAGGGAATGGGTCCTATACTTCAAGTTTTTGACCCTTATACTATGCGGCATAGTGACAAGATGTGACTTGACTTGCATAGTTACTAAGGGGAAGACATGAGAGATGATAGGCATCATTGATGGACTTTCTCAATTGTTGTCGACTCCTTTTCTTAGGCTGATCTATGAGATGGACATCCCCTTACTATCTTGTTTGGGATTCTTTTTAATGATCATATATATATATATTCTTCTATATCCACACCTTGAATTTGGTTACTCTATTTCTATGAGAGGAAAAGACATGTGGGGTATGCCATATGCTTTCTATGTTTATCTTATTGTGGTTGGATGAGTATACTCTACTATAATAGGTGTAAAAGACTTGACGTGTAGTTCATATACTGACTGTATTGAGTCCCTTGTGTTTAGATGAGGTTAATCTCTCTCTTGGTTAGGCTAAGCTGTTCTCATTGACTATATCTTGAAACTACTATTTTCTATTTTGGTTGTATCTCATACTTATACCCCTTCATCTTATGGGTTATGCTAATTGGTATGTATTACTTACACCTTAATTGGATTTACCCACATGTTTTGTGTATTATGAAGATGAGGGATAAGTTGGTGGTGACTTCATAGAAGCTTAGGGATACCTGGTATTTGGGACCACATATGATGGTCTCATCTTGGGATTTAATTGATAGGAATTCCTAGTAGTTTACTTTTCTAGTTTTTTAAAGCTGGGACATATTTCTGGTTGGTAATGTACTTCCCCTCTTTACTTTTCAGTTTTCACTATCATACTCTTGCAAACGCTAGAAGTTACACATGCTTGGTTTAATTTATACCTATTTCATTATCTTTTTTGTTTATCCTTTTCACTTTTTCATTGAGATGTTTGGGTGTGTGCATATAGGTACTTAGGAAAAGGAATCCCATTTAGGATATTAATTTTGGCCCTTTTTTCCACCCCTGGCCTAAGAAGGAGGGATTGGGGCATTTGTGGCTTGATACCTTACTTAGGTCGGGTCGTGACAAGTGATCAATGATTTTAATTTTTTTGTAGATTGAAAATGTGAAAATGATGGCCCCATTAATTATATCCAATGGTGAGACTGCGAAGAAAAAGTAGGGAATGTACAGACTACTTGAAATAATTTCTGAATAAAGTTTTGAACTAGATAATCAGATCGAATCCAATCTGGGGAAGCATAGTATATTTTGACCCATTTTCACTTAGTTATAATGATTTTATGATGATTCTTAGATTAAATGGATGAAGAAGTGATGATCTTAAATAAAAATTTAAAGGGCATATCCTGGTCAAGATGAATGAAGTTTTATAAATTCATAATTGGCTATAAACACCGATTTCTAGTCAATTTATAAGGAGGTCTGGAGCTTGATAGATAATAACTAGACATGTTATATTGAAGAAATATTTCTAGATACCTGGATTAATTATTGAAGAATTGAATGATGGAAGTTAGAAATGTCACATGCTCATTAAAAGTCTATAAATTATTTTTTTTGAATTAATTATTAAATACATAGTCTATTAATAGGGTGGGAAACCAGTGTAATAAATACAGTTGTGAAAGTGTATGAGTCTATTAATTATATTTTGTAAGTTCACAATGACTATGAATATATGAAAAATAATAAACATCCCCACATGATGGTCAAATAGTTTAAGTAGGGCATATTATGTTGGTGATTTAGTGGAAAACAACATAAGAATACATGTGGTAATGCAGGGATTCAAAGAGGTAAAGGGCATCTCTTGAGGTCATGGTTTATAGGCGACTGTAGATGGAGAGAGAGAATTGATCTTGATATAGAATATTCTTATTTCAATTTTCTTATTTATACTATTTTATCTATTTTGAGATTTATTAATTATTTTCCAAAGGTATGATATAAAATAGAATACAAGGGGGGAGGGGTGAATTATAGTTTAAAAAAAATTATAATTTCCATCCTCTTCAAGTAGTAAGTTGATTTTTTTGTATTTCTATTCAGATCAAAGACCATAGTAACTTAATTATAATATATATGAAATATAGTTATAATGGAGTAAATAATGTTATCATTATCATAAATATTACTAATAAAAGAGTAAACACAATGAAAATTCAAAAACAAAATACAGAGTATTAGTTAACAAATAAAATACTCCTTTTAAAGGATATTATTAAAACCACACATTTGAACTAAAGTGTAAGGTGGATATGTCAATTGAATCCAATGTATACATGAATTTAAACCTATTGTATGGTATCCCAGATTTTTTACATATTTTATTTTCTTTTTTCCTATACTTGGAATACCTTGACTAAACCTATCAACAATATCTCACTTGTACACACCATAAGTACTTGAGATCTGTCTTCCTGTCCTCAAAATATCTCTATCATATGATCTAAAAGTTATCTATTTTCCTATCCATGAAATCCTTCAATCATATTAGATCATAATAATAATAATTAAAATGGAAATTCCTAATATATTTAATTAAAAACCAAACAATGATAGCTCTTAACATTAATACTTTGAAGGAAATAGATTACACTAATCAGAAGATCTCTCAATAATAAGAAATTTTGAATCATTAAAATGAAAACAAATTTTATAATTATAAATCTATATGTTCATTAATCATGTGATTTTTTAATGCTTGAGGTGCAGATTTATTTATAGGAATCATTATAAAAAACACAAATGGTCAAATTCTTGAAAACATGGAGTCTGTTGTAACTGAATCAACAATAATGTCTTCACCTACCGATGAACTCGGTATGTTTCTTCATCTACCAATGAGTTAAATCAATATAACTACAATGATTTTAAATCCTATGGAGGTTGTAACAACCAAAAAATTATAAACCTTGTAAAACTAATGTTATGTTTGATAATTTTCGTTATAAGATACAACCAATGTAAAAAAGAATATTATTAATAAAGTTTTCACGAAACTAATATGGAAAATCGTTAAAATATATTAACATTGTAAGATAAATAATTAACATGAATTAATATTGAAAATGGGTATTTTCAATAAAATAATTTTTTATTTATAATTTTTATTTATTTTAAAAAGTCATAAATTATAGAATTTAAATCTGATAAAATAAAATCCATTTTTAAATACTCACATTAAAATTTACTTAGTATTAAAATTTGAGTTTATTTGTACTCAAAAAGTTATTTTTTAGTAAAAAATTTTAGTACTTAAAAAAATAATAATTTTACAATTTTACAATTATATAAGAATATCCTAAAAGATTAAAAAATATAAAATTTAATAAAATGGGTATTTAAGTAATAAAATTTTTCATTTTAAAATATTATTTCAACTTATAAATTCTATGTCCAACATTTTTAGAACAAAATTAAAATGTTACATTATTAAAAATCATTTTTCAATATTATCTTTGAATTAATCATTTTCAAGGTGAGATTAGGTTTGGTATTCCTTTAAATCCTTATGAATTTATTTTAATTTTAATTAATAAATTTATTTCATTGATATCAGTAACAATGATAATTTTATCTCATATATAAATTTAAAGTAGATTAAATTTATTTTTTAAAAATTACTTTTACGTGATTAAGTGTGCTTATTTATAATTAACTTTTCAAAAATTTAGAAATTTTATTTTATAAAATTATTTTAAAATTTTAGATCATTTGGATAAAATTAATTTATATGTTAAATTTCAATTTTGGTCTTTAAAATTAATTACTAAGGATAAAAATTAATTATCAAGGTAAAATGAAATTAGGGTAAATGTTTATAAGCTAAAAGAGAAGGCCTAAAAGAACAATAGGTTGACTAAAAAATTAGTTTATGAGGATAATATTGGCCCACACACACACTTACCATTTACTTTTTTCCCATTTCGGAGCCATTTACATTTGAATAGTAACATTACATTCTTGAAAATTTAATGGTTAATTCCATAACCACCCTTCTCTTTACTTATAAAAGGATAACACTTCCACCACCTCAACAAAAAACCATACTTTGAATTTATTATTTGAAATATAAAACATTAGTCTCCTATATCTCTATTCCACTTTAAAATTTTTATGGTTACTAATATTTATCATAAGGCCTTCATTTCTTAGGAGAAATCCAAGGAAAATCCAAGTCCCTCATGTGAATATTATCAACTAAATATATTATCATCTTAATTATATTCATGAAAATTTATTATAGAAACAATAATATAATTATATTAGTATCATTTATAATCAGTTTTGATGTTATATTAAGGGCATTATAATTATCTATTCATCTATCCCATCCTTTAGGAAAAACAAAATCATCGTTAGTGTGTACGTGCAGACACCGCCTCTACAAAGTGATGAGATTTATTTTTTTAACACCACCTATAATAACATTTAAAATGGGAGTATTTTATGAATATATATTATATTTAATTAATAATTATATTTCTAAAATAATTATTCTTCATATACCATCATTTCACTCAATTATTGAGAAATGAGATCATTAATCATGTCTATGTGAAAACTACCTCTTCTAGGAGAAATGAAATTAATTTTTCATCACCTAAAATAATGTATGGTTAAATTAATATATTTAATGAGGATATATTATATTTATTAATTTATTAATTTTTTTAAAATTTATATTATCATTATCTAAAAAATTTTCCTTACTCATTAAACCATTATAGCATGCTCCCGTTTAGGTTGGTTTTACCAGCTATGTGAATGATGTAATATTTTTAAGGGAATTAATGATTAAGGATTGTTATATAATGATAATTTAACACCCCAAGCTTCCATGGTATGCTTCTCGCAGAATAATACAGTAGCGTGTGTTGTACGCAACTTCAAGTTCTAACACACACCACAACTAATAAAACTAGCTGTTATGAATAGTAATACCAACTTTTTGAAATTTTATACATTTTATATTTTAAAATGTTCTTAATTTTTGGATTTTTAATATTGAAATTAGCCTAGAGTAAAATTTTAGTACTTTTCGGATAACATTCATATTTTGATGAATAGTGAAAATTACTAAATTTTTATTAAAAAAAACTTTTTTAATCGAAATAATTAATAGTGATAAATTATGAATTTGAGTGGTTTTAAAGTATATTTATAATATATTTTTACCATTTAATACAATGTTGGTCATTAGACATAATTTTACATTTAAACCGGACATAAAAAAGTGTCAATCTTTTGAGAGTTATTATTTCTTAAAAACACGCTTTTTGTTTTAACAACATGAATTAATTTTAAATTAATTTCTACCACTTCTATGTTCTGAATTTGTAAAAATGGATTCCATATTTGGAATCAGGATTTCCAAATGATGTAAATAGGTAACTCTTATTTTTAGACATTTTGAATAATTACTTCGGTAAATATTTTATTTACCATGGTTAAAGGGTAAATCTGGTAAATAAGGGAAAACAATAATATTATAATAATATTAATTTACCCTAAAACGTGTCCTAACCCTATTAGTTGATACATGTTCGACCATGGGCATATTTGGGTCGATTTTGGGACCCCATGGATCCACTTGTAAGTGATAATGTCACTTTATATTAATTAAGTTAAAGTAAATACAAAAATGACATAAGACTATATCTTTTAAAAAAACAATTTTTACATAGGGTTAATATATTATATTTTTGACTATAGATATTAATTAGAAATATAAAAATATTTCCTACATAATGGTATTTTATTTATAATTTTTTTATATTAAATAACTTAATTTATTTATGACACAATGATGATACAGTAATTACATTATTATTGAAATATTAAAATAATTGATATTATAAATACACAAATAAATAAAATTTTAGACTTTTAATGAATTTAATGAATTTTATTGGTTAATATGACATGTTAGTATTGATTTAATTAAATTTTTTTGAAGTAATCATGCTGTTATAATTTTCACAAAAATCAAATACCAAATAGTGTCAAAATTGACATAAAAGAGTTTTTAAAACAAATATTATATTATTAATAGATATTAAATTTATAAAAATATAAGGTTCGGCCAAAGGACTTGTATCATGATTTTTTTATCATTAATGGACCACTTGGGGGTCTCTTGGAGGTATATAGTCAGTTTATTAACTATATAATATAAAAATGCAAAGTGACATGGTAAGTGTCAAACTATTTAACCAAGAGTTAAAACTAAAAGATAAGGTTAATATAATAACCCAAAACAGTCTAAAATATATTGGTTGAGTGGTTTTCGACCCATAACCACCTTAGGATTTGAGTAATCCACTTTGGATCCATTAAAAACTGAATATGAATTTATTATAAAATAATACTTTAAGTTTTTCCTAAAGAACCCCTCCTCACCCTTATAAAAGGACACCACTTATAACCAATTCTTCACACCTTCAAAGCCTTTTTTCTTAGAAACAATTTTCCCAAATATCCTCCAAACTTCCCTCAATTCAACCTATAGGCCTTAGTTTGATCATAAATCCAACCTAAGGATCTCTTTTGATCAAATCAAAAGGAAGAACCCGAAGAAGAGGTAACATCTTCACCACCCTCTTTAAAGTTCCTTTCTTCTTCAACTTCTCCTTTCCTTTTTATTTACATTCTAAAATAATAACTAAAGTATATTCTATATATTTTGATGTTATTATATTTATGTAACAAAAAAATTCATTATTCTATCCATCCCTTGAATGACATGTCACCATACGTGCGTACGTACAACCTACGGTCTCCACGTTGTGGTGTAATTGTTATTCAATATATTATTATTTAGATGGGTATAATAATGATGTATAATTAATGTAAATAATAAATATAACATGATAATTATTCTGTATATATGATATACCATCCAATTATATATTATTTTTATATCAAAAGAATGATATTGTCGCTCATGCGTACGTACGGATTACCGTCTCCATGAACACGATAAGACTCATTCCCCATCATATCCATTCAAGAATAAATTTCATTTGATGAAAAAAAATAATTTTTAAAGAAATTATATCATTCTGGATATGAATAATATACATCCCATCAATAACAAATATAGCTCACATAACAAATAATATAAATGAAAACGAATCCGTTAACACCCAAAACGACGATAATACTAAGATATTATTAAAAAATAAATGTTAAAAGATCGTATATGATATCATATTAATGTAAATAATTTTTGTATAATTAAATAACAATTATTTCACCATTATATAGGAGGTTAACCTACCATCGAACAAGGAAAAATTACAAAGTAAGGGGTTTCTTATGTCACTTTTAATTCCGTGAGATTTCCATTGTTCACCACTTATTTATTATATATGGTGTGTGTACTAACCATGATTGTATTAATTGTGTAATATACTTTAATTTATGTATGTTTACATCATCATTGTATGATACTTCTTTCATGGGTGTATGTTTCATAAGTTACCAAATCGATATGGGATTTTGAAATTTCAATTTGCACTCATTCGGCTTCATGCATACGTCATTGATTAATTTACTCCAAGATTATGAGTGAAATCACTATTCATTTGTTTATGTCATAATTTCCACTCCCCTTTCTGTAGATATACTTTTGATACACATAATCACTTAAATGATAATTTCTCATGTCATTGATATTAACTTGATAAGAGTAATTTTAACTCAATCTCCATTTGTGGAGTTAAGCATCCAATTCATTGGTGTTGTTTTTACAAGAATATGTGTGAATGTCCTTTGATTGATTTACACTGAATATCCAATCATATTGAGTGTATTTATATTTTTCACACAAAATCATGTCGTTGAATTATCCTTACCCTAAGGATATGGTCTTTATAATAGAATTCATCTCAATTTACATTCCATTGAGACTTCTTTGTTGTTATACACCAAATCACTTTTATATGGTGTATATAATGTACTTTGACATCATGAATCCATTTATTCTCATGATATTAAAATTTTTTGATTACCTCAATTATTTGTATTCAAGTGTCTCTATTTTGGTTAGTATCTATAAATAAAATATCATTTTAAAATGTTTTAAAGATTTTATTATTATAAATATTTCTCATTAATGTCCATGTTTTAAAAATGGTTTTAAGGATTTATTTATATGCACATTAATGTTTTAAAATTAAAATTCATTTTCAAAGTTTCAAAGTGGTATGGGACACTTTGATTCAAAAAATCTATTTAAAATTGCTTCTTGATAAATAGTTATACTTTTAATTATTTTCAAGAAAAAGGGTGATATTTCTCTCAAATAGTTTTGATGATTATTTTCATCTATGTCAATATCCTTCATTATTCTCGATTGGGGTTAATTTGATACAATAAAATCTTACATATTGTATTGAATGAGTTATTTTTGACTATGGATGTGCTATTTTTATACCATTCATGGTTTGTGGATAAAGTATTCACATTTTGTATGCAATTTTTAATACAAATGTTTATGTTATGTTTCAAAATTTTCATATAAGGAATGCATTGGACTTATTAAGTGACGGGTGGAGCCCAATATAGCTCCTAGATGCATCAGTAGGTCTCATGAGACAAACGAGTGTCTTGGCACGAGGCCTTGACAAAATCTTATTTATAGTATTGGCACGAGGACTTAGCTATGTGGTTATGATAGTCTGGAATAATGCATTCCATTATTATGAAAGTTGTTATTGATATTGCATGTGATTATTCTACTAGTAGAATATCCATGTGAATAAGTAATTGGAATTATTTAATTTTATCTTTTCTATATTATACTGAAGTTCAAGTTTAAAAGTCTTTTGTTTTAGTTATACATTGCGTTAAGTGTTTATTCTTATCTATGAAATATTATTCTATATTGTTATCCTTACTAAGCATCTGAGATCACCCCTTTCAATGTTTTATTTTTCCCAGGATGTGAAGAAGTATTCTATGAATGACCTACAGGGATATTATGAGGGGATATAAAGACAATATGTTGTTGTAGTTTTTCACTTATTGAAGTAATGTAAACTTTATGAATATATCTAGTGTTTCCAAGGCTACTAAACTAATCAGTCTTTCGAGACTTGATCTTTTATGATCATGCCAATGTTATGTAATAACACACTGACTCTGGGTAACTGGGGTCGGGGCGTTACAGTTGGTATCAGAGGAAGTTTAGTAAAAACCTTGGAAACTATATTTAGATAAACTCTGATTAGAGCACATATACCTAAGATAGACTTTGAGGATTAGTATAGAAGAACATACTAGAATTTTGGTATTATAGATATTTTGTGAGTTTTCTGAGAAATACATCCCTGTCTGGATACAAGCAGGTAGAGACGGCTCTGGCACAGATGTACCTAGGGGTAAAACCCAAAAACACCGCTTTGAGCTAGACTCAAATGGGAACTGGTGCATGACAACAGGCCTTACTGCACTCTTGGTTACGACACTCCCGAGGGACATGCTTTGGTAAGTTCACAATATTTGTATGAACCATTATAAAGGGAATAAAAAATTCCCCTAAGAATATATGTCTGGAAATAGATAGTGGATAAACTAGATTTTAACATAGGGTACCCCAAGTTATAATATATTGTTCAATTATAAGATTATCCTATTATGTATAATTTTTTTACATTATTATTAGATAAGTATTCAAAAACCCTGATTGTATTTTCTTTTTGTTAGTTAAAACATAGAGGGATCAAGATCACAAACAACTCTTCTCTCTCTTTCTGAAGAACTACTTACAATTATTATCCAGAAGTCATGCGCAGATGATGTTGAAACTTTTTCAAATGTCCAAGTTACATGAAAACAACTTTATGAGACATCCAATAACTCAAGCATTGCACAATTATTTAAAGGATCAAGTACCGACTATGGGATAATATTGAGCTCTCAACTTTCTTACCACGCTAAGCGTAGGAAGTACCATCAGGGTCTTTTAAAATTCTTCACTTTATCTCAAAATTATGACGCACTAAATGATTTTCTAGATGCTGCAGAAGAGGGAGACCTTAGAGCAGCCTATATGTATCAAATTATATATTTATGTCTTTTGGGACATACAGAAACTGATTTACCAAAGCCTTATTTTGAAATATTTGAATACTAATTAGTAAGAATTTTTCTAAATAAACATGTTAAAGACGATGTCTCAAAATTATATATAAGAAATACCTATTTTTTTATGATGCATCGATGATTCCATCGATATAATCCAAGATGGATGAGGAGTTTTTGGGTAAAGGAAGTAGATGATTTTGAAAAATTCCTGAGGTACCATTGTGACACATGAACACATTCTACCAAAAGGCAATTCCGCCTAGTCTCTCCAGAGTTCATGATGTGTTCCACATATCACTAGTGACAAAATACTTGCCTGACCCAATGCATGTACTCACCTATGAAGAATTAGAACTGGAAACTGATTTATCCTATTGTGAAGAGCCTATTATAATTCTTCATACCAAAGATCAAGTGTTCAGAAACCGGATGACTCATCTGGTAAAAGTTCTTATGGAGAAATAATAAAATGGAAGAGGCAATGTGGGAACCCAAGGAATATATAATGAAGAACCTATGTGAAAATAAATGGATGGTGAAATGTTTAAAAGTTTTAGTGCTCTTTATTGATGGGATTACTTTGGAATAATTTTCTACTGTGTGTGTAACCCTGCAATTTATCATGTGAAAATGATATTTGAGGAAGAATTATCTTTTCTCTTATGGATATAGTTATAAATAACCATTTGGTCTTATATGATCACTGGGTTTGAGGAAATTACAAGTTATTATATTTTGGGATGAAAATGCAAGGTATGAGATATCAATTGTTGTTAAATTATGTTATCGTTATTTTGAGGAATTTATCTCATTTTTGTAATGTTATAAAATATTGTTTTTGAAAAAGGACAACACGTAGACCATGTGACAACCTGTCACGTTAAACAACATTGTGGGAATTGAACCCAAAACCAAAGTGCGATGGAGATTTATCGCCTACTACTGGACTACGTGAAGTCCCTCGTTAGTGTGACTATTTTTTTAGTAAAATGATTTTATTGATCAATAATAATTTTATTTGGGATATTATGTATTATCAAATGAATACCCTTAGTATAGGAAAATGATTTTTTTGATTAAGTAATAAATGTTATTTTAGAAGATGTTCGCTTTGTTGGGGACACTATATGCCCAAGGAAGATATAATACTATGGGATTTCATTTGAGGAGTAATGGTGGATTTTTATCTATGTTTTTATTATGGATTTATAGTTATTTGGGTTATTTATGGAAATAATTAACCTATAATAGATAATATGTGATTAGGTTAATTACTTTTAAGTATGTGACTTTAAGAGTAGTTGATGTCATTTGGAGATACAATTTAACTTGGAAGACTACATAACAAAATTATTCTAAATTTTGGGTTTCAATATTAGTTTGGATTATATTGAAGGATTTTAAGGACAATTGTTTATTGAATGGTATTTATTTATCTTTGGGGTATTGTTGGTTTAATTTTAGAAATTAAAGATTAGTGTTTCTTTAATGGAATATCCTTTTGGGGGATCATCAGATCTTATAGTAACCATTTTGGTTTTAATTAAACTCTAAAGACAAGGTAAATATATTTTTTATCCTTCGTGGATCATGTTATTCTATAAAAAGTTTATTCTATCACTTCCAGTGTGACCAAGTGTTCTGGAATACTCATCATTTAAAAATGAGTTAGTAGAAGGAATTTATTAAAGAATGAAACTTTACAAAAAAAATTAAGTATATCTCTTTATGTTCTTAGTCAATCTCAGAATTGAATTCCTCATATTTATGTAATGTAACTTAAAAAAATAAAAATGTTGTCCATTTACTTTTCCTACTGGGAAACTAATGACCGTTTGTCCCATCACAAGTTTGTGGTTTTCTTATTGTTAAATTTCTCCAGATCATGTTTTCTATCCCTCTTCATCAGAACTTGACACTTATTTTATCATCCATATCCATGTTTTTCTACATGGAATCCTAGTGTAGGTTATCTCGGGTGACCTTTGTACTTCTCTTTCTTTCTTTTAATGTGATAGTTTTATTGACTCTTTTTCTGATGTGGGACATTCCATTACATTCTCAATCCCAATTTTAAAAATTTCAAGGACACAATTTATTGAAGGAGGGGAGAATGTGACACCCCAAGATTCCATGGTACGCTTCTCGCAGAATAATACAGTAGCGTGTGTTGTACCCAACTTCAAGTTCTAACACACACCACAACTAATAAAACTAGCCGTTATGAATAGTAATACCAAATTTTGAAAATTTTATACATTTTATCTTTCAAAATAGACTTCATTTTTGGATTTGGAATATCGAAATTAGCCTAGGGTGAAATTTTGGTACTTTTCGGATAACTTTCATATTTTGATGAATAGTCAAAATTACTAAATTTTTATTAAAAACAACTTTTTTAATCAAAATAATTAATAGTGATAAATTATGAATTTTATTGGTTTTAAAGTATATTTAGAATATATTTTTACCATTTAATACAATGTTGGTCGTTTGACATAATTTCACATTTAAACTGGACATAAACAAGTGTCAATCTTTTGAGAGTTATTATTTCTTAAAAACACAATTTTTGTTTTAACAGCGGGAATTAATTTTAAATTAATTTCTGCCAATTTTGTGTTCTGAATTTGGAAGAATGGATTTTATATTTGGAATCAGGATGTCCAAATTATGTAAATAGGTAACTATTATTTTTAGACATTTTGAATAATTACTTCGGTAAATATTTTATTTACCATGGTTAAAGGGTAAATCCAGTAAATAAGGGTAAAAAAATAATATTATAATAATATTAATTTACCCTAAAACGTGTCGTAACCCTAATGGTTGATAAATGTTCGACCATGGTCATCTTTGAGTCAATTTTGGAACCCCATGGATCCACTTGTAAGTGATAATGTCACTTTATATTAATTAAGTTAAAGTAAATACAAAAATGACATAAGCCTATATCTTTTAGAAAAACAATTTTTACATAGGGTTATATATGTTATATTTTCGACTATAAATATTCATTAGAAATATAAATATATTTCCTATATAATGGTATTTTATTTATAATTTTTAAACATTAAATAATTTAGTTTATTTATGGCACAATGATGATGCAGTAATTACCCTATTATTGAAATATTAAAATAATTGATATTTTAAATACCCAAATAAATATAATTTGAGACTTTTAATGAATTCCACTAATTTTATAGGTTAATATAACATGTTAGGATTGATTTAATTAACGTTTTTTGAAGTAATAATACTGTTATAATTTTCAAAAAAATCAAATACCAAATAGTGTCAAAATTGACATAAAAGAGTTTTTAAAACAAATATTATATTATTAATTGATATTAAATTCATAAAAATCTAAGGTTCGGCCAAAGGACTTTTAGAATGATTAGTTTATCATTAATGGACCACTTGGGGGTCTATTGGAGGTATATAGTAAGTTTATTAACTATATAATATAAAAATACAAAGTGACATGGTAAGTGTCAAACTAATTAACCAAGAGTTAAAACTAAAAGATAAGGTTAATATAATGACCCAAACCTATCTAAAATCTATTGTTTGAGTGGTTTTCGACTCGTACCCAACTTATACTTTGAATAATCCACTTTTGAGCCATTATAAACCGAATATGAATTTATTATAAAATAATACTTTAAGTTTTTTCTAAAGAGCCTCTCCTCCCCCTTATAAAAGGACACCACTTCTAACCGATTCTTTACACTTTAAAAGCATTTTGGCTTGGCCAAACTCTGCCCAAATATCCTCAAAACTTACCTCACTTCAACCTAGAGGCCTTATTTTGATCAGAAATCCAACCTAAGGAGACATTTTGATGAAATCAAAATGAAGAACCCGAAGAAGAGGTAGCGTCTTCACCACCCTCTTTAAAGTTCCTTTCTTCTTCAACTTCTTATTTCCTTGTTATTTACATTATAAAATAATAAATCCAGTATATTCTATATAATATTATATTATTATAATTATGGAACAAACAAATTCATTATTCTATCCATCCCTTGAATGACATGTCACCATACATGCGTACGTACGGCCTACCGTCTCCACGTTGTTGTGTAATTGTTATTCAATATATTATTATTTATATGGGTATAATAATGATGTATAATTCATGTAAATAATAAATATAACATGATAATTATTCTGTATATATTATATACCATCCAATTATATATTATTTTTATATCAAAAGAATGATATTGGCGCTCATGCGTACGTACGGATTACCGTCTCCACGAACGCGATGAGATTCATTCCCCATCATATCCATTCAAGAATAAATTTCATTTGATGAATAAAAATAATTTTTAAATACATTATATCATTCTGGTTATGAATAATATACATCCCATCGATAAAAAATATGGCTTGAATAACAAATAATATAAAGAAAAACGAATCCGTTAACACCCGAAACGACGATAATACTAAGATATTATTAACAAATCAATGTTAAAAGATCATATATGATATCATATTAATGTAAATTATTTTTTTTATAATTCAATAACAATTATTTCACCATTATACAGGAGGTTAATCTACTATCGACCAAGGAAAAAGTACAAAGGGGTTTCTTATCTCACTTTTAATTCTGTGAGATTTCCATTGTTCACATCTTATTTATTGCATATGGTGTGTGTACTGACCATGATTGTATTAATTTTGTAATATACTTTAATTTATTTATATTTACATCATCATTTTATGATCCTTCTTTCATGGGTTTATGTTTTGTAAGTTACCAAATCGATAAGGGATTTTGAAATTTCAATTTACACTCATTCGGCTTCATGCATACTTCATTGATTATTTTACTCCAAGATTATGTGTGGAATCACTATTCATTTTATTATGTCATAATTTCCACTCCCCTTTCTATGGATATATTTTTGATACACATAATCACTCAATTTATAATTTCTCATGTCATCGATATTAACTTTATAAGAGTAATTTTAACTCAATCTCCATTTGTGGAGTTAAGCATCCAATTCATTGATGTTGTTTTTACAAGAATATGTGTGAATGTACTCTGATTTATTTACACTGAATATCCAATCATATTTAGTGTATTTATATTTTTCACACATAATTATGTTGTTGATTTATCCTTACCCTAAGGATATGGTCTTTATAAGAGAATTCATCTCAATTTACATTCCATTGAGACTTCTTTGTTGTTATACACCAAATCACTTTTATATGTTGTATATAATGTACTTTGACATAGTATATCATGAATTAATTTATTCTCATGATATTAAAAAGTTTTTATTACCTCAATTATTTGTATTCAAGTGTCTCTATTTTGGTTAGTATCTCTAAATAAAATATCATTTTAAAATGTTTTAAAGATTTATTATTCTAAATATTTCTCATTAACGTCCATGTTTTAAAAATGGTTTTGAGGATTTATTTATATGGACATTAATGTTTTAAAATTAAAATTCATTTTCAAAGTTTCAAAGTGGTATGGGACACTTTTATTCAAAAAATCTATTTAAAATGTCTTCTTGATAAATAGTGATACTTTTAATTGTTTTCAAGAAAAAGGGTGATATTTCTCTCAAATAGTTTTGATGGTTATTTTCATCTATGTCAATATACATCATTATTATTGATTGATGTTAATCTGATACAATACAATCTTATATATTGTATCGAATGAGTTATGTTTGACTGTGGATGTGCTATTTTTATACCATTCATGGTTTGTGGATAAAGTATTGACATTTCGTATGCTAGTTTTAATATGAATGTTTACGTTATGTTTCAAACTTTTCATATGAGGAATGCATTGGACTTAGTAAGTGACGGGTGGAGCCCGCTATAGCTCCTCGATGCATCGGTAGGTCTCATGAGACAAACTAGTGTCTTGGCACAAGGCCTTGAATCTTATTTGTAGTCTTGGCATGAGGCCTTGGCTACGTGGTTATGATAGTCTGGCATTATGCATTCCATCATTATGAAAGTTTTTATTGATATTGCATGTGATTATTAGACTAGTAGAATATCCATGTGAATAAGTAAATGGCATTATTTCATTTTATATTTGCCATATTATTCTGAAGTTCAAGTTTAAAAGGATTTTGTTTTAGTTATACATTGCCTTAAGTGTTTATGCTTATCTATGAAAGCTTCTGCTATATTTTTATCCTTACTGAGCATCTGAGATCACCCCTTTTAGTGTTTTATTTTTCCCAGGATGTGAAGAATTATTTTATGAATGACAAATAGGGATAGTATTAGGGGATATGAAGACAATATGTTGTTTTAGTTTTTCACTTATCAATGTAATGTAAACTTTATAAATATATCTAGTGTTTCCAAGGCTACTAAACTAATCGGTCTTTCGAGACTTGATCTTTTATGATCATGCCAATGTTATGTAATAACACACTGACTCTGGGTAACTGGGGTCGGGGCGTTACATATAATATCATGTAATAATAATTAATTTAATAGGTATTAATGATTATATAAATGCGATATTAATATTTTAAATATTTATTAATATATCACCTTTCAATCGTTAAATATACCAAAACTTGTTTATCATGATTTCCATTTTCACAATTCATATTATTGTGTCCCACATAATGAAAAATATAATTATGTAATAATTTTTAAAAAATGATTATTATATCATTAATAATCTATGAATGATGAATTTTTAACCACTAAATAAGTATTTATCCCATCGCTGTGATATTCATACGAAACAAACAATCAAACGTTTTTGTACCCGATGATGAAAGTAACTATAATTCGGTGAAATATTTATAATATATGATTATAAATAAGGTATATAAAGGATATATTTTTTAATAATATTATTAACTATGTACTTAAGTTAGTTATGTTCATTATACAAGAGGTTAGATCACATTTGAGTAAGCGGGAATACAAGATAAAGGGTTTTCATCTCAAATTCATGTCTTTTAGACATGTATAGTATTATGAATCTAATTTATTTTAAGAGGTTTAATTGATAATTAATTGAGATTTTATAAAATATATTCATATAAATTTTATTTCAATTTAAATCTCACTCTCTTTAAATATATTTTGAGTGAAATTTTCCTCAAATTGAAAGGGGCTTTCATGAATCAAATTCTTTCCTTGGGTCATAATCACTCATCTTTTACTATTATATTTAAAGACTGATATATTCTAACATATGATGATGTCATTAAATATTTACAACTATTTTCTAGGGAAATAATGTTTCATTCCAAATTCTTCTTCCTTGATGAAACCATTATTTTACGAAAATGATTTTTTTATTAAGAATAATTCATATTTTTAATGGATTTTCCCTCAATATCCATTTTTTTGTTACCACCAATATTCTCCTTAGCATAATATAAAATAAAATTATTTTTAAATCATATAAACCTTTTATTACCCATTATTTTTTTTAAATTTTCATTAACTTTTTAATGATATGAATTTTTAATAAAGGAATTTTAAAATATTTAAATGGTTTTCCCTTTCCCCGATCTTATATTCTTCTCATATACTTCAGATTTTTTATATATATTTCATCTCTTATCATAGAATATTTATTTTAATATTTATTTATGTAGTTTTTTATGGAGTTTTCACTTCATATCCAAAAAATGGTTTTTGGATAGTGACTTGAAAATCACATCCTTTTAATGTGATATTAGGAAACACATTTTTTAGAAATTATTTTTATAATTTATCTTCCATTATAGATGGATTCATATAAAAATAGATTAATTATTCATAAATCACCCTATATATACTCTTATTAAATATTAATTTTGGGAGATTATGTTTTTTGTGTCAAATAATCATGTTTTTTATATGATACCCATTAGAAAATTTATGAAAACCTTTTTCTTCTCATGAGTTATTTATGACATGATGAATGATTTGTTTTTAGGTAGCACTAATAGGTATGAAAGATAATAGGAACTGACATATATCACCATAAAATACCTTATTTAAGTATTTATATCTCATGAGATATGGATATTAATCATAGAAAATTTGTTTTTTCATAACATAAATCATGAACATTTTGTGTGTTCATAATATGATGACTGAGAATTTTATTGGTTCACAAAAATAAAGAATGATAATTTTGTTTGTTCATAGCATGAATTATGATATTTTTTTATTCACAACACGAATTTTGGATATTTTTTTGTTCATGATGTTATAATTTCCCCATGATTATGTTTTTCCCAAAATTCATTGTTATGATAGGTTTGAAAGAAGTGCTAAATTTCCAAGCCATATTTATATGATTATACTCCATAGATCATGTTTATTATATCCCAATTTTATACTATTTTTCCATGTTATATGTTTCTTATTTGATATTTCATGTCCTTCTATCATGAATTTTGAAAAAATATTTTTTTTCCAAGTTATTTTAAAGAGATATTCCTCCCCTTATCATGTTTTCTCATATGATTATGATCTAACCCTTGATAACATATTGATAAGTATTAAATTAATAAAAATAGAAGATAACTCCTTTCTTATTTTTTCATTCTCTAAGTTATAAATATGATTATAACCTAGGAGATGTTTATAAAAGGATCTAGTTCATTTCTAATGTGGAGAAAAGTTTAAAAGTATCATAAAATAACTTACTTATAAAATTGATCCTCAAATACAATAAACCTTTCATTTTTGGGATTATGAGATAATTTAGGAGCTGTATTATTTATCTTACGAAAATTTTGGGAAATAAATATTTTTTCATATCACTAAATATCAAATCTAGTTTTTAAAGAAATTTTTTTAGCACCAGATCAGGGAGTATGGTTTTGGGGATCCTTAGTTTGTATCAAATCAGAGTTTAGTTATTTTTGGGAAAATGATGGATAACATTAGTTAAATCACGATATATAAGTCTAAGAGATATTTCTAATTATAGTATAGCATATTTAATTTTTTTTAAAGTTGATATTGTGAGGTTTTCCTAGAAATAACATCCTGGTATAGATACTTCAAGTGGATGCAGGATCTGGAACATATGTATCTAGGGGTAAGAAAACTGAATAGGGAATATTGGGTATTAACTTAGTGGTCACCCAATTCAATAAAAAGAGGCCCAACTTCACACCTATTTTGACACTCCTTGTAGATATGCATTGGATTAATCACATACACTTTACAAGACATTATGAAGGATTTGTTATATTTAGGAATCATGTTAGAAAATACAAGAGAACCCAAAATAAAGAAACCTAGATTGAAAAAAGAGGGATTTATATTAAACTGTAAGATAATGTGATAGTTTTGAAGAGTAACACAAATTGTAGTTGATTATTTTCATAATTCCCTTATGATGTAAATATTGATCACTCATGATTAACTCTTTTGGTTTTAGAAAACGATGAAGTTAGTTGAAACTGAGTTAATAATGGATTAGATGGGAAATGTAATTATTTTAAAAATGAACAACCAAATGGGATGGAAAATGGAGTGTAAAACATTATAACAATGCTATATTAGTTTATGAGAAATAACATAAACCTTGTTGAGATTAAAAATTCACTTCAAAAGAAGAAACTTGCTATTGATTTTTTTATGTGATAATATCTAACATCCTTTAGTGGATCTTCTAGTCAAATTATTATTGAAAAATGGATAAATGTGATCGAAAATATATTTTACATTATCCAGTGATCAAAACATAATAAATTTTTCCTAATTATCTATTTTTTAGGAATATGAGGATAACCAATGGTGTACTGTCATTAAGAATATAACCAAAAAGGAGGAATTAAACTCTATGGGATGGTGGGAATTAAATAAGTGTTATTGAGTAAGTATTTTCCTCATACTACTTATACATTGATGAAGATATAATTCTTGGATTTAAAATAATGTGAGGATGAATCCATAATCACATAAAAATGAAACTTCACGAGGATCTCAAGGTATGGCTTTGGATTAACTCCCACCCTGAGAGAAAAATTGGTTATTTGTTTAGGATATTAAAGAAATGTATTCAAAAGTTATCCATTATTAGATACTTTGGAAGATTTTAAGAGGGTTTTTATGTGCACTAAAAGTGGAAATGGAAATTGGAAACTTTTAATATTATAAATAATGAAAAATGAAAGAAGAGTATCATGGAATATCTAATGATAATTCACCAAAGGAAAAGAAAATCAAATTGCACACATTACAAAAATGTGGGATGAAACACCTGGGTAATTTTATATAATTAACAATGATGTGTTTTATGTGTGGGGGGAATGGCCATAAATATAATGCTTTTTGTAAGGATATAAAGATGCTAGAATGTAATGACATGAACTTTAATAAATAAAATTCTCCTTTTTGATTTAATTAAATGTCTTATGGATATAGAAAATACATGAACATATTTTTTTTATTATATAAAATTTTATTTAAATGATTTTTATGTATATTTTTCATTGATAATATAGTCATTGAACAGTGCTCACATGACTAGTATAAATATAGGGTTTTAATAAATCCTTTTGGAAAAGACAAAGGAAGTGACGACCTCAACTAGTAGGATCATAACCTATGAATCCCATCTATCAGAGCTTCTGAGGGAGATAGAATGTATGTTATTTTCCCTAGAATAATCCCAAGTTGAGATCCAATAACTTAAGCATGAGTGAAACCATTTATGAGAGAAGTTTAAGCTCATCGAGATCACAACCAAAACCATGTTCACTGAAAGACCTCATGAAATCCCCATCATCGTGTACTTTACTCTTAGGGAATATTCTGGTGTAACAAAGAGATATGTATAAATACCCTAGAATTATATATATATATACATTATTTTTATATAATATTGAATATATTTTCTTCCTATTATTATTACTTTGTAAATGATTTTTAAAGAACAAATAGTATTTTTGGTTAATATTAAAATTCAATTAAGAAAAATATTTTGATGAATTAATATATTTTTGAAATAAATAATATTTTAATAAAATATTTTTATTAAATTATTATTTTTTAAATATAAATAATCATATAATTTTTTATGAAGTCAAATGTAATTATTATTAGGTTTTGAAAACTGTTATTAACAAAAACCCATCATTTTTAATAAATGTTAGTTTTTATTTTAAAAGTAAAAATTCACATATTTAAAAAATTATTTAGATAAATTGAATATTGTTTTTGGAATCAGTATATTGAAATTACCCAATGGTGATTTTTTCATAATTTTTTGAGACAATAAAAATTTTGGGTAAAAATTAAATACTATTAAATATATGGTGTGTTTTATTACATCATAATGTACCAATAGTGATGTAATAAATACAATAAAAGTTATAATTGGAATACTATATGTTTTACCTTTAAAATAATGCAATTTTAAGTTTATTTGATTAATTTTATAAATCCTTAGGGGATCCTCAAAGACATATAATATATTTTAAGATTTTAAAATCATTTATTTGAAAGTGTAACTCACTTCCACATAAGCAGGGGCATTATTTTATTATCTTCAAAACATGGCCTTATAAAATAATTTAAAACACTTCCCTTTTCTAGAAACCATGGTAAAAAACCATGGGATGGTTTTTATAACGTCTCAGACCCCGGTGCCACGCAACGGGTGCCCCGAGCCCGGTTCGCCATGTGACCTCAAGCGCATTTCCCCAAATGCCAGAGGCTGCCGACTAGCAGTGAGGGCCCAGGTCTGATAGTGGGGAAACTATCCCCTCATTTATCAAAGTGTAGCATAGCAGAATTGAAATAAAACATACAAAAAATAGCAGAAGCAGCAAACCATACACAACTGAAATAAACAACAGTAGTGGACATAACCAAAAGTATATAAAAGATGATGCCACATGTCTAAAGTTCTAAGAAAACAGCCATAACATGTTATACATCAATACAGTACAACAAAAGCAGAGTATAGAAAAAAAAGCAAAATAGTTGGCAGCGGCATCGAGAGCCTAGGCTCGGTCCCATGCCCTCCTACTCCTCAGCAATAGTCAAGTACCTGTATAAGGACTCTTGCCCCTATCTACACCTACAACAACATAATCTATTTGGGCCGAAAAGCATGACCCAAATAGGGTGTGAGAAATATATCTCAGTAGGCACCCACCAAAGGCCCATGCCCAACAGCGTGTAAGCATGCAATAATAGTTTGCAGTAGTAAAATGAAATAAAGTAATAAGTACTCAAAAGTAACAAACTACCAGTTATATTGCCATTTTTAATATTCATTTAATCCATTTTACATAAGAAATCGCCATAGTGCATTTCTAAGTAAACAACTAGTGTCCTCAGACACGCAAACTGATACCCTTGGGTAATGAGTATCCAACACAAGAATATGCCCTCAGGCATAACAGAGTTTTTCCCTTAGGCATAGGCAGTGTTGCCCACATGCACAGAATCAGCTACCCACAGGCATGGAAGAAGTTGCCCTCAGGCCGAAATAACTACAACCCACAGGCTAAATAGTGCAGTGCCCACAAGCTAATCACAACAACGCCCTCAGGATAAATAGGTAACCGGGCCATGCCCAACATATCAAAATGTAGTAAACAAGTAATTCCTCTCATGGAAATTCTATAATTACTACACTGAAGGCATACCCTCGGGTATCCTGGCCAAACGACTAAATAGTGGAACACACCCCCGGGGTGGTTCCGGATCGAAGCAATGATCCCAGCCAGCATTTTATTATCATAATTTAATCACCTATGCAATTCTAGGCATTAAATATAGCAACAGCCTCAGCCACATGACACCCCAACATGAGTTCATGGCACAAAAACTCACAAAAACACACGACAGTTGGAAATTTACACGAAGACACCTACCTTATACGTCAGCGAGTGATATACCCGAATGCCGACTACAGAAATGCCCATGAATGGCGTAGATCCATGCGGTTCCAATGAGATCGTCCGAAGCTGAATTGGATTCCCGATGAACACCCGGTGGATCTTTAAAGGTTCGACCATCCTCCTTTGCTCCAAAATGGCTCAAATGCCTCCTCTGCCAAATGAGGAAGCTACTGCCTATTTTAAGCCGAAAAAAGTATACGGTGTGTACTTTTGAGTACACGGCGTGTACTTACTAGATTTAACTATTCCTCCGGCGGCACCCCCACACTGCTCATCCGTCGACATGAGTACACGACGTGTACTGCCGCCTAGCTGGCAGTGACTCCACCACCTTACTGTTTAAGCCTTCCAACTGACTACACAGCATATAAGGTACCACTACACGGAATGTAGTTGGTTCCTACACCCCTCGTCACCGATAT
This sequence comes from Viscum album, assembly GCA_963277665.1. Taxonomy (NCBI): domain Eukaryota; kingdom Viridiplantae; phylum Streptophyta; class Magnoliopsida; order Santalales; family Viscaceae; genus Viscum; species Viscum album. The sequence continues at coordinate 1,555,278,226 of OY728141.1, forward strand.
GGATACATGCCCCGTGTACTCATCCCAACACGGCCAAAAGTACACAACGTGTAGTTCCAAAATCTAGTATTTTTCCCCATTTTACATATTTTCTCAAAAACACTTAAGGAAAAGGAAAAAGGAGAAGACCGTTCCTTAAAAATAAGAACCGGGATCTTACAGATTTTGGTTTTGAATATTTTATTATGTAGTTCCCAAAACCAAAAAAATAAAGAAATCCCCATCCTTCCCTAAATAAACCCACCCAAGATACCATTTAACTTCACTAAAACTCCATTAAGATCTTAAAAACTCTTATATATACTCCATATATTCCTCCCAAGGTTTCCTAAGATCCCAATAATCCTCTCCTAAGCCTTTTGATTCACACATCCAAGTAAGGGATTCTCTCTCTCCTCTTTTTATCAAGCACTTCATTTGTGTTATGCCCTTTTGATGTCCATTTTATTAAGTTGGGATACAATATTACATATCACTCTTACTATAAATTTAATTTTAAAAAATGGGATCCCTTTCACTCTCATTTTTCCCTATTATAAACCCTCAAGTACACCTATTACTATGCTTAAAATTTTGTAAGGAATCTTCCACCATCCTCTTTTATCAAGAATTACTTTTATGTTATGTATTATAAATTCCTTTTTACTATATTGGGATATGTTCTTAAATATCCATATTACTATCCATTTCATGTCTAAATTATGAGAGGCACATTTCTATCTCATCAACCAATTTTATAAATTTCTATATGACACTGTTATGAAGTTGAAATTGCAACAAAATTTTCTATACCAAAATAATCATGTAGTGAATACCATAACAATTTCTATATCAAGGGTATTCAACTTCATGAACATTTTTGGGACTTACATTTATTTATTAAACATTTTTATATCATGGAATAAATTATGATGTTAAATGAAACTGTGTTATATAATCTATGTGGCACAATTAAACATGATAATGAAATGATTATAAAGGGTGAACCCTGATAGTGATCCAATGCATTGGGTAATAGTTAGGATCCTGATATGTCATGTTGAGATAAGGGATTTACTGAATTACTTTATGGGACTTTTTCCACCATGGTGTCTTGGAAGATTTATCCTTGATCTATTTATGTTGTAGTGTTTTAAGTTGTTTTCCCATTTTTCATGTTATGATTATCATGATATATCATGCCTTATTATTCATGTTCCTTTATGCCTTATTAATATAACTTGTATAAAATGTATTATTATCCTCATGTTATTCCATTTTTCTTCCCTTAATGGGATTTATAGCTCACCCATTTCTTATATATGTCCACAGGTTATCCCATGCAGTGTTAAGTATGAAAGAAAATTTTGTTCAGGTTAAAGACGTTTTCAATAAGGATGTTTCTTTTCATGTTTTAAGTTGTTATTTAATGTACATAATTATCCAAAGAAACTAGACCTCTTGGTATTATGAGTTATATTAAGTAATATTTTATGTAATAAATCATGTTTAAAAATAAAATAAAGAGCATGGTTGTTATAGTTGGTATCATATGACATGTCTAGTTATTCCTGGGATTTAGATTAGAAAACCCATTTAAAAAGCCTTAGGGATAAGACTAAGATTAAGAAAACATCCCTAAATTTTGGTGAGTATATATAAAGTGGTTTATTAAGAAAAAAAATCCCTATATAGATACTATAAGTGGACGTGGTTTTGGTACAGATGTACCAAGGAGTAATAATTATGGAAAGGTGTTCTGGGCCTGACTCAGGGTAACTTGGTACACAAAAACGAGTCTCACTGCACAACTGGTTTAACACTCTTGTGGGATATTATTTGGTAAATTCATAATATCATTAAAAATAATTATTAAGGGAACAAAAATTCCCATAAGAATATGTGTTAGGAAGTAGATCATGGATAACATATACTGAAACCTAAAAACTCATATGTTAAGGAGATAAATATAAGTTATCCCTTTAATGTCATTGGTTTCACCTTTTTACGTGCTTAACTATTTAAGATAATAATCCCTAATTTTCCTTTTATTCTATCCAATTCCTGAAAATATGATAAATCATGCTAAAAACCAATGTGAAGGGAAGTTTGAGGATTTACCCAATGAGATGCCCAACCCTATGGGAGGAGGAATCACAAAATTTGTCATGATACTCTCTCAGTTAACTAATGTTTTGAATAGAAACCTGGACCAGGAGGAGTGACCCCCCTAAGTGGGAGAAACCCATAGTCGAGATATTCATGCAACAAAGTCCTCCTACTTTCAATGGATCATATGATATCTTAATCATAGAAACATTTATCAATTCCATTGAAAATATCTTCTCCATCCTTTAATGTCCTGAACAAGAGAAGGTTCTTCTGGCTGTTTATAATATGGAGGGTGAATCTAATCAGTGGTGGACATTGATCAAGAATATTAAATCCAAGGAAGAGATCAAAGCAATACAGTGTAATGAATTCCATATTTTTTTGAAAAATATTTTCCACGAACCCTCCATCTTAATATGAAAAGATATATCCTTGCACTCAAGAAAAATGAATACAAATCAGTTAAGTCATATAAGGAAAAATTCACAAGACTTGTACGATATGCCCCTAGATTTTTTGTTACCCTCAAATGCAAGTTAGTCCGCTTCTTTAGTGGGATAAATATAAGTCAATCAAAATCCTTGGCAATTTGTAACTTTGATAGCTATGTAGAAATTGTTCGATGTGCCATCAAAGTCTAGATGAAGATTGGTCAATCTCAAGGGTATCATGGGGATAAGAAATATAAATAATATTTTTATTCTATCGGTCTGATGGATAAATACAATAGTGCTAATAAACTACAGAACCCCACTTATCAAAGGTGTGGAAATAAGAACCCTATAAATTGTCTAAGAGGAACAAGGACATTATTTAGGTGTATAATAGAAGGGTACCTGACTAAGGATTTCTAAAAGAAGAAACCCAGCAATGTGATAAAGGAATGTAATGCTACATTAAACCATTAATGCATTGTTTATTTCTTTAATTTTAATTAACTAAGGTAATTTGTGAACCAGTGCACTAATCCAAGGGTTTTCAGTGGAAAAAAATAACCTCCAACACAACAAGGGTGATATTTTTCCATCACCACCACCAAGGTGGATACTGAAAATTAAGTGGTGATTGGTATGATAGTTATTCATTCAAGAATACGGAATATAATATTTGATTCTGGTTTTACATATTCCATTTATACTATGAAAGTTTAGTATAACTATTCAAATATCACCACAAATCATAGAAGTAGAGATGTTGGTGAAAATGAAAAATGGGGAAATTATTACATCCCTTGTATATAACTCCTCCCATATCAAAATTTTTGGATTGAACTTCTGAGTGAACCTTTTCATACTTACCTTAGTGGAATTTGATGCAATTATGGTCATGGATTGACATTCCCTATATTGATCCAACATAAATTTCTGCAAGAGGGAAATCAATCTCTAATTGGAGAATCAACCCCCGATTCTATATAGGTGAAAGGAGGAGGATGAATATTATTTAGCACAATCATCTCAATCATGGATATTATTCCCCTAAGAGAAAGAGTATCTAGATCAAATTACTGAGTCTAAGTAACAAACCATCCTTGAAAACATTCCTTTGTGAGGGATTTTGCTAATGTGTTTTCCACGGAGTTTCCTGGTCTTCCTCCAAGAAGGGAGGTTGAAATTTAAATTGAATTTATACATGGGGAGTTAGAAATATCCAATACTACATATATAATGGATGTTGTGGAACTTGAGGAGCTAAAAACACAACTATAACAGAATATAGATAAAGGGTTTATACACCCAAGTGCTTTACCATGGGGTGTACCAGTCCTCTTAGTCAAAAAGAAGGATGGGTCAATGAAACATTGCATTGATTATCACGAGATCAACAAAATCATGATAAAGAACAAGTATCCTTTACCAAAAACTTCTGACTTTTTCAATAAACTACACAGAGAACAATACTTCTCCATGGTGGATATGCAGTCTGGATATTACCAAGTATGGGTGAAGAAGGAGGATACCCCCCCAGACTTCTTTTTTATAAGGTATGAGCATTATGAGTTCATAGTGATGCCATTAAGAATCTTTAATACCCTAGAAATATTTATGGACTTGATGAATATATTATTTAGACAATTACTCAAAAAATTTGTGGTAGTATTTATAGATGATATTCTAACATACTCTAAAACCAAGTAGGAGCATGGGGAGCATCTGAGCACTGTGATAAAGACCTTACGATAAGAGAATCTCTATAAAAAGTACAACAAGTGTGTGCTATGATTGAAATAAGTCGCATTCATAGTGAATATCATCACAAGTAATGGGATATATATATATCCTTTTAAGGAAAAAATAATTGAGGGATGGTCAAGGAATACATCTATGATAGATACTCATAGTTTCCTTGGGTTAGATGGATATTATCGCTGATTTGTGAGAAATTTATCATGATTGTCAAACACTCTTATCAAGATAACTCAAAAGTGAGTCAAATTTTCTTGGAATAATTAATGTGAATAAAGATTCATGGAGTTGAAAATGAGTCTTATCACTGCCCCTATGCTCACACTACCCATAAGTATGGATCTTTTCATAATTTTAAGCGATGATTCAAAGAAGGGATTGGGATGTGTGTTGATTAAAATGACAAATTCATTGCCTACGACTCAAGGAAGTTGAAAATTAATGAGAAAAAATGTCCTATTCATGATTTGGATTTGACAATAGTGATCTTTGCATTGAAAATATGGTGGCATTATAAATTTAGGGAGAAGTGATAAATATATATAAATCACAAAAGTATCAAATATATATTCACACAGAAAGAGATAAATATGTTCCAATGAATATGGTTATATCTTATCAAAGATTATGACTATTAAATCCACTACCATCCTTAGAAACTGAACAAGGTGGTAGATGCTCTAAGTAGAAAGGACCCAAAAATTATATGATTTATGAGAATTGAGAAGGATCCAATATTCTTATATTTTAAGAAGATAGACATGAGAATCATAAAGGAAAAACATCATCAATCATTTAAAAAATAATTTCTCAACAATATCTTTTTGAAAGGTTAAAGGATGCTCAAAAATATGATTTGGTAATTTAGAAGAAAGTGAAAACTATAAGAAAAGAGGAATCCTTGGAGTTCAATGTTTATGATAGAGGAATTGTGAGATTTTGGTCAATACTATTTGTTCCATAAAATCTTGGGTTAAATAAATACCTTTTGGATGATGCACATAGTTAAAATTTCTCCATTCAACTAGGAATCACAAAGATGTGTTGAGATATCAAAAAGTACTATTGGTGGGATAACATGAAGAATGAAATTATTGATTATACATCAATGTTATAGGTATATTAGCAAGTAAAGTATCAAAGGCAGACGTATAAGGGGATTATGCAACCATTAACCATAAAAACATAGAATGGGGAAAACATCACCATGGACTTTGTCCTTGGTCTTATAAATACATCTAAGGGAAACAATTATATCTGGGTTGTTTTTTATTATCTTAAAAAGATTGAAAACTTCATCGTGATTCAAGAGGACTTCTCACTGGATCAACTATCACTAATATGCATCAAAGAAGTGCTAAGTCTACATGGAGTACCACTATCGACTATGTTTTATTGAGATTCTATATTCAACTATAAGTTTTATAAAAGTCTCTAGCATTATCTAAACATTGAGGTAAACTTTAGTACAACTTATCACCCTAAAAATGATTTCCAATCTAACAATACTATCCACACACTTGAGGATATGTTGAGAACTTGGTCAATGGACTTGTGTATAGGACCAACATCTTCCTTTGGTGGAGTCCTCTTACAAAAACATTTTCCACTCAATCATCCAAATATCCCCTTATGAAGCCCTTTATATAAAGAGGTGTAGAACACCGTCATGTTAGGATAAATTTAGGGAACAAAAACTTCTAGGTCCTAAAATAGTTGAAGAAATTGTGGAGAAGGTTAAAACCATCAAGAAACACATCAAAGATGCCCATAGTCAACAAAAGAGCTATTTATAAAATCACCGACGAGACCTAGATTTTGATGTTGGAGACATGGTATTCCTACACATATCTCCATGGAAGAGAGTGATGAGATTTAGGAAGAATGTAAAGCTTATTCCAAGTTATATTGTCCCTTTTGATATCCTTGATCGCATCAGAATAGTGGGAAATCAATTCACACCCCCAACGAATCTATCTCAAGTACATGTTGTATTCCATGTATCCCTCTTAAGAAATTATATTATATAACCATCACATGTACTCAATCCAGAGTTGGTACCATTGGAGAATGAACTTTCTTATGAAGAGTAGTCGATGAAGATCTTAGATCATAGAAAAAAAAATCTAAGAAATAAGACAATGACCCTCATAAATGTGTTGTAGAGAAACCAAAAGTTTGAAGATGTAATGTGGGAACTAGATGAGGTGATGAATAAGAGTTACCCTCATCTGTTTTAGTGTGGGAAAATAAAACTTTGAGGGTGAAATTTCTAAAGGTGAAAGATTGTAATGACCCAAACTTTTATGAATAAATTTTTTCTTTTCAATTTAATTATATATCTTATGGATATAGAAAACACATGCAATTATTTTGTTTTATTATATCAAATTAGATTTAAATTATCATTAAGTATCTTTACCATTGATAATATAGCCATTGAATAGTGATCACATGACTTGTATAAATATAGGGTTTTAATAAATCATTTTTTCATTGACAAATGAAGTGATGACCTCAACCAGTAGGATCATACCCTATGAAGCCCATCTATGAGAGATTCAAAGAGAGATATAATTTCTGGGATTTTACCTAGACTAAGCTCAAGATGATATTTAAAAACATAATCATGATAGAAAACATTTACAGGGGAATTTCAATATCATCGAGATCAGGAACCAAACCATATTCACCGAACAACCCCATGAAATCCCACCATCACACACCTTACTCTTAAGGACTATACTGGTGTAATAAAAGGATATTTATCAAGACCCTAGCATTAGGAATATTTACATTATTATTTTTATAGAATATTGAATATATTTTCTTATTATTATTGTTACTTTGTAAATGATTTTTAAAGAACAAATAATACTTTTGCTTAATATTAAAATTCAATTAAGAAATCTATTTTGATGAATTAATTAATTTTTTAAATAAATAATACTTTAATAAAATATTATTATTAAATTAACTTTATTAAATATATATGATCATATGTTTTTTAGGAATTCAAATGCAATTTTTATTTGGGTTTGAAAATTATTATTGACAAAAACCCATTAATTTAAATAAATGTTAGTTTTTATTTTAAAATTGAAAATTCAAATATTTATAAAATTATTTAGATAAAATGAATATTATTTTTTTAATCCAAATTTTGAAATTATCAAATGGTTAATTTTTCATAATTTTATGATATAATCAAAATTTTGGATAAAAATGAAATTTCATATAAATATATGGTGTGTTTTATGACATAATAATGGCCCAATAGTGATGTGATAAATAATATAAAAGGTATACTTGGAAAAATATATGTTTTAACTTTAAAATTATGTGATTTTATGTTTATTGTATTTATTTTATAGATCCTTATTGAATCATCCAATACATATAATATATTTTAATATTTTAAAATAATTTATTTGAATGTGTGACTCACCTATACATAATAAAGGGAATTACTTTATTATCTTAGTACCCTGGAATTATAAAATAATATAAACCAATCCCATTTTACAGAAACCATTTTCAAAAACCATGGGATGGTTTATTGTTTTGAATATTTTATTATGTAGTTTCCACAACCCAAATAATAAGAAATCCCCCTTGTTTCCTATATAAACGCACCCAATATCAAATTTATCTTAACTAAAACTCATTAATATCAAATAAAATATTCCCTATACTCCCTATAGTCCACCCAAGGAACCCCAATCTTCCAATAAGCCTCTCTTAAGCCTTTGGAGTCTCACATCCAAGTAAGGGATTCTCCCTCTCCTCTTTTTATCAAGCATTTCATTTATGGTATTCCCTTTTTTTACATTTGATTAAGTTGGGATACATTACTATATATCCCCCTTAATATATATTTTATTTTTAAATGATGATATCCATTTCAAATCTCATTTATCCATCTTATGAGCCCTTATGTACAACCATTACTATACTGAAAGTTTGTAAGGAACCTTCCACCCTAATCTTTTATCAAGTATTCCTTTTATGTTATGTTTTCTAAATTAATTTTTCCTAAATTGTGATATTTTATTAAATATACCCATTACATTATGTTTCATGTCTAAATGATGAGATACCCATTTATCTATCATCAAACCATTTTATGAATTTCTATACGATGCCATTATGCTGCCAAAATTGCACCTCAATTTTACATGCCAAAATCCATGTATAGTGAATATCATACCCATTTCTATATCAATGGTACTCAACTTAATGAAAATATAATTATTAATTTGGGACTTAAATTTAGTTATTCCAAATTCTTATATCTTGGAATAAATTATGATGTTGAATGAATCCATGTTATATAATCTATGTGGCACACTTAAACATGAGAATGAAATGATTATGAAGGGTACACCCTGATAGTTTTCTAATGCGTTGGGTAATGGTTAGTATCATTATACATCATGTTGGGATAGGTGATTTACTTGGTTCCTTTATGGGACTTTTTCCACCATGGTGTCTTTGTTGATTTAGCCTTAATGTATTTATGATGCAGTGTTTTATGTTGTTGCCACATTTTCCATGTTATGATTATCATGCTATATCATGCCTTATTATTCATGTTCCTTTACACCTCATTGACATTAATTGTATAAAATGTATTATTATCCTCATTTTATTCCATGTTTATTACCTTATTGGAATTTATAGATCAGATCGTTCTTATGTATGTCTCCAGATTATCCCATGGAGTGTAAAGTATGAATGAACATTTTCATCATGTTAAAGAAGTTTTCACTAAAGATGTCGTTTTTCATGTTTTAAGTTATTATGTAATGTATCTAATTTCCCAAATACACTAGACCTATCGATCTTTTGATTTGTATTAATATCAATTTAATGTAATAAATCATGTTTGTAAATGAAATAAAGAGTAGGGTTGTTATACAGACAATTCAACAGAGGAAAATAATATCCCAACTAATACCCCACCCACAATTAAATAAATAAAATTCAATTATCTTGGGAATTATATAATAAATTTCATAACTGTAGATTTAATGAATATAATAGTCCTTAATAAGCTTCTAAAAAAAGTGACAAAGGAAGAGTATATGCTATCACTACCACATAGATGGATCATAATAATTAAGTAGTTCTAGGTACACATACTCATCATTATAGATTTATATATGTCTTGTATCATGTAAGTTTTTAATAAAAAATTTTATAAAAAAATAAAAAATCACCTAGTGGAATCATTATTATATCCAAAGAATATTAATCTCCTTCATGGTTCATGGGATTAGGATTCATGTAAGTCCCATTATCATTTCTTTATATTAATTGGATATGATTTTATAAATGTAATTTATATATTCACATAATCATTATATTAATTAAAAAAATGAGAAATCACATATCATAAACATCAGTTCAAGGATGATTATGAGATTTCTTGGAAAAATAATTCTATTATAGGAACTATGATACCTAATTATGGGGGATGTTTAACTCAAACAAATAGAGAAAAACTATATATCTAGAATAATTAAATTATAAGGAAAAGAAAAATTATCTACATTTATAAGGTTAATATTTCTTTAGAAATCATACCTTGATTCCTGAATAAATTTTTATACCCTTATATATTTTAATCAGTATTTGATAATAAAATTTTCAAGGATTCAATTTATTTAAACAGGGGAGAATGTAATGACCTGAAATTATATATCTTTAAAAAATGATATTATGTTTGATAACTTGAATTCCTTGTTACAACCAATGTAAAAGAAACAAAAAATATTAGAATAAAATTATGAATAAATATATAACAAACACTAATATGGTAAACCATTAAAACATATTATATTTAGAAGATAAATAAATAATATGAGTTAATATTGAAAAGGTTATTTTAAATAAAATATGTTTTATTTATGTTATGCATTTTTTTAAAAATTTATAGAATATAAATTTTAAAAAATAAAATTCATTTATAAAATCCTCCTATAAAAATTTATTTAGTAACAATTTTTTAGTTTTTTATGAAAATGTTGATTTTTAGTCAAAAATATGATTTCTGGAAAAAATATTATTTTTTATGATTTCATCATTATGTTAGAATATCTCATGATATTAAAAATTACCTATTAAGTAATGAAATATATATTTAAGTAATAAAATTATTCATTTCAAAATATTCTTTGAACTTATAAATCATTTGTCAAACATTTTTAAAACCAAATTAAAATATTATTTTAATAACAACTATTTTCATCTTTTTCTTTAAAACTAGAATTTTCATTGTGATATTAGGTTTTGGGTTGAATTTAAAGACATATAAATTTTATTTTATTTTTAATAAATCAAATTATTTCAATAAAATTAGTGAAAATGATAATTTTATCTTATAAATAATTTTAGAAGCTAAAAAAATTTATTTCCCAAAAAACTACTTTTACATGATTAAGAGTGTTTATTTTAAAATAAAATTTTCACATATTTTGAAATTTTATTTGTTAAAATTATTTTCAAATTTTAAATCATAAGGTTCAAATTAGGCAATATGGTCAATTTCAATTTTTTTCATTAAAATTAATTTCTTAGGTTAAAAATTAATTACTAAGGTAAAAGTAAATTGGGGAAAAAGATAAAAAGATAGAAGAAAAAACCTAAAAAAACTCTGTTTTGTCAAAAAATGAATGTATGAGGATAATATAAACCCAAAAAAACTTCCCCTCCACTTTTTTAAATTTTGGATCCATTGAAATTTGAATAATGTTATTACATTTTTGAGAATGTAATGGTTACTTCCAAAACTACCATTCCCTTCGCTTATAAAAGGTTTACACTTCCTCTACATTAGGACTCAAACATCCATAGAATTTATTCTTAAAAATATTCAAAATAATTATTATTCTAACTATATACCATGTTAAAAATCTTCTAGTCATCATTATTTAGCATAAGACCTTCATTTCCAAGGAGAATTACAAGGAAAATTCAAGCCTCCCGCCTTGAGTATTTTCAATTACTTAACTTTTCTACTTAATTATCTTCATTAAAATTTATTCTAAACACACTAATATAATGGTATTATTATCATTATATATTTATCTATTCATTCCATTGAGAAAAATATCATCGTTTATGCATACATACAGACTATCGCCTTCATGAAGTGATGAGATTCTGTTTTTCAATACCACCTATCATGAATGGTAACATGGGAAAATTTTATGAATATATATTATATTAAAATAATTATTATGATTCTTAAATAATTTTTTTTTCATATATCATCATTCCATCCATTTTTTGAGAAAAGAGATCATTAATTGTGTCTACGTGTAGACTACCGTCTCTACGAGTAAGTAAATTCATTTTCCATCACTTACCATCATGGATGGTTACATGAATAGATTTAATGAGTATATATGATTCTTATGAAATTTTTAAGAATTTTTAAGAATTTTTAAATTTATATTTTCATTATCTGAAAACATTTTTGTATTCATTAAATCGTTATAAAACACTCTTGTTTGGATTAGTTTTACTCCCTATGTGAATTGTATTACATTGTTTATGCCATAAATGATTAAGGATTATTATATAATGATAATATCATGTAATAATAATAATTTTAATATTTATTAATTATTCAATAAATGTGTCATTAATATTTTATATATTTATTAATATACATCCTTTTGGTCAATAAACATGCATAAACTAGTTTATCGTGTTTTCCATTTTCACAAACCGTATTCATGTCTCTCAACTAATTAAGAATGTACATAAAAAATATTTTAAAAAATTATTATTATATCATTAATAATATATTAATTCTAATTTTAATCAAATAAGTAATGATTTATGCCAACCCCATGATTTTTGTTTTTAATAAACAATAAAAAATTTGAGAAACCGAAGATGAAAGTAACTATAATTGAGTCATATATTTATAATTGATGATTTTAAATAAGTTATACAAATGTTAAGTTTTTTTAATAATATCATTAATTAAGATCTTATGTTAGTTATGTTTAATATAAAAATAGGTTAGATCATGATTGAGAAATTAGGAATACAAGATAAGGTGTAAAGACCCGTAAAATTCAAGGGAATTTTTTTTTTCTTAATTTTGTTTGGAATTTTACTAGAGCGTGGTTTCTGACAGCACCTGATTCCGAGGCCCGGAGTGCCCGGAATCATTTTCCGAGGTTTGGCTCGGGTACGTTCAGTGAACGAACGAGCGGGAATTTCTAACTTTTGAACTGGTTCCCGGAATCAAATTCCGAGGGCACCGATGAACTCGCAGCGCCGATATTCGCTTAAGGAGACCTTTTCCGAGGTTGCATTTTATGCGGGACGAAAGTTAGTTTTGGGAGGAATTATAAGAAGTTAAATAAAAATGTGGAAACACTTTTTATTTTTATTTTTGTTGGTTAAGTTCTCCCAAAGGGAGTTAAAGGTGGGACCCACATCCACTTAACCTCCCTTGGGAGGATTAAGTGTGGTGGGGCCCACACGAAGCATAACTCTTCACCTCTTTTTTTTAAACTCCCTTAAACTCCTCTTTTAATGAACATGACAACTTTGTTTATTAATGGAGTTGAATTGTTTCAATTTCAAACCTTTGAAATTCAAATTGTTAAGTGTGTGAATAAAATAAGACCTTAGCTTATTTTATTTGGGTTATAATTCTCTAGACAATCTTGAGAGAATTTGGAACCGACTTCTTCTTCTTCTTCTTCTTCAAGCTTTGACGAAGAACGTGAAGAACCTTCGAACATCGACGAAGAACACCACGTTCTCGGGAACCGTCTTCCGCGACGTCATACCCACGATACCGACGACGTACTTCTTCCGCGTCTTTTCTTCCGCGATGATTTTCCGTGACGAAATCGTCCTCAAAGAACTCCGAATCCTCGCTTCACGACATCGACGTCCTTCTTCCGTGACGCCGACCACCACGGCGCTCGTCTTCCGCGGGTCGTTGAAGATCAACATTCTTGAACCAAGGTAGGGGTTGTTGTTGATTATTTATTTATTCTCGTTCTTGGTTCTAGCATGAAAAACGTGAGAATAAATATTTATGTGTTATCGTCTAACGAGAGGGAGGGGGCCGGACCGCACAAACACGGCCGAATCCCCCCTCCCTTGTTCTTGAATTTTATTATTTCCTTGCGGATGAACGAGATGGCATGGTGCCGTCGCACCACGCGGGAATCGCAAGGCTATAATCGCGCGGCGCCGTCGCGCCGCGCCTCAGAAAGTTTATCAAGAACGCGAAGCCGTCACACCGCGTCGAAGGAAATCGAAGGCGCCGCGGCCGGAGCGGGGCCGCGGCGGAGGGGCGCGGTGTCGTCGCACCGCGTTGGACGACGAAGGCCGCGGCCGGTTCCGGGCCGCGGTGGAACGAGAAGACCGGCGGCTCGCCGGGCCGCCGGTGTCGGAAGCCGGAAGGGGGACCGGCCTTGCCGGTCCCGTTGAGGAAGAACCGGCCGGCCATGTTGGGTCGGCCGGAAGGGAGATGGACCGGGGGAATAAATTCCCCCGGCTGGCCAAAACCGGCCCCCCATAAAGGGGGGGCCGCGGTTACACAAAGGGGGGGCAGCGCCCCCCCATTTTCTCAAAAGCAGGCCCCCACGTGGGGGGCTGATTACTCAAAGGCGCGGCTTCAGCCGCGCCGCCAGAGAGAAGAAGCGGGGGCTTTGCCCCCGCACGTGGCACCCGAGCGGCACCCAGGCGTGCCGCCGCCGGTCGGGCCGCGCCGCCGCGCCGGGCCGGGTCGGCCCGGACCCAGACCCCCCGTTTTCGAATCGACTTCGGTATTTTGCTCATAACTTGATCTAAGGACCTCCGATTGACGAACCGTCAGTGGAAATGCGATCCTTGGATGGAGACGGTTGATTTGGTTTATTGCACTCAAAGTTTCGGAATACTTTGAGTTTGGCCGGGGTGGTTCGTACACAAAACCAACCGGGCCCTCGGAGCGGAAACGCTCATATCTTGAGCTACGGACGTCCGATTGACGTGCCGTCAGCTCTGTTGTGTTTCTCTTAGTGGGACAGATCTTTTTCCATACTACGCCCGAGGTTTGGACGCAGGTGGAGTATGGTCGGGTTGGTTTTGCCTTAAAAACCAACCGGGCCCCTGGGACGAAAAAGCCAATAACTCTCAGACCGGGCGTCCGATTGATGCGCCGTCTGTTTCGTTGAGTTCCGGTTGACGATACGGAACTTTTGGACACATCAACTATGGACTGTGTGACAGTTGATGTATCATCTTCTCGGCTCGTGGAGCGGACCCTCCCGAACGAGCTTGTTGTGTGCGGGAACCCTAGAGCTGGCTGCGACTGTGACTGTTACTGCGACTGTGACTGCTACTACTACTGTGACTGTGACGATGACAGTACAGAGATCCTTTGTGGATTCGACGATGACTAAAACACTCAGCGATCCTACGTGGATCAGTGCTACAGGTCCTGTGTGGGCCCGATCCTGTGTGGGTCTGATCCTGTGTGGGTCTTTGCGCTCAGCGGTCCTGTGTGAACCAGCGCCTACAGGTCCTGTGTGGGCCCGATCCTGTGTGGGTCTTTGCGGGGGTTAGTTACCTATCGATCCTTCGTGGGTCCGACGAATTAGATGGATCAGAGATCATCTTTATCGTCTTTCGAAGAAGTATACCTGTGTGAGCTGAATCTTGTTGCTTTCCTGTGTGGATTGTGTTGTGCTATCCTGTGTGGATTTCGTTTTGCTTTCCTGTGTGGAATACATTTACTTTCCTTTGTGGAATGAGTTGTACTTGGGCTCGGAGGTTGGAGCATATTGGAATTTATGACTTAGGTATATGTATGGGCATATACCTAAGTAGTGTCGGTTGTTACTTCGTGATTGTATCTTCCTTTGTGGTTTATCCTTTGTGGATTTTGGGAGACCTTCAGGGGTCTCGGGGTCCCTACTGAGTAGCTTATACTCACCCCTGCACGGGCTATGCCCGCACTACGTTGTGTTGGTTACAGACGACGGACAGCGTTGATCTTGGCTGAGGCTTGCAGAGCAGGACGGTACCTGGAGGTGGACCACTGGGCGGGACGTGTTCGGAGCGGGCGACGAGACCCGAGGAGCAGTGGAGCTATCTGTACCCACCCTTCAGGTGGGATTTCCAGTGGACAGCTCGGTGTAGCGGCTTTTACTTTACAGTTGCTGTTTTCCCTTTCGAGTTGTACTTTACTTTCAGTTTGGGTTTGTATACTGGCCAATTTACTTTTCCGCACTTCAGTTGTACTCTGATTTTACTTAGTGTTTACTATTCCGCTTGATTACTCTGTGGTGGTTGTTTAATTTTCAAAGGCAATGCCTTCCCTTTTTGTTGGGATTTATGCCTTGGTGCTAGTCGCCAGCCCCTGGCCTATGGAAGGCGGGCTTGGGGTAGTCACGGCACAGGTCCCGAGGGCGGGTCGTGAAAAATTGGTATCAGAGGAGTTCGGTTCTACCGCGAACTCTGATCTTTTCTATGTGAAGCAATAATGTTTAGCGTATTGAGTGTGGTTATCATTCCAGGGAGTCCAGTTTTAGTGCGGTGGCCGACGTATCTGTACACCAGGACCCTGACTTCTGATTTCTGACTTAATGCACGAAAACATTGATTGCGTGTGTGTTTCAAAGTTTTCTTTGTGATTACTTAATATTTCAGCTCACCAGGTATACTGTTCTGACCGTGGCGCACCTGTTTCCTTTTCAGGATGGCCCCACGACGGAAGCCAGCTAGGGTTCCGAGAGTCGAGCGTGATGATAGCCCACCGAGCGATGAGGCCTCGGTGCAGGGCCCTTTGTCAGCAGTGGCACCAGCGGTAGCTCTACCTGTCGAGCCACCGATGCTTCCAGCACCAGCCACTGATGATGCACGTCGCCTCAGCGCACTGCATGAGTTTCAGCGCCAGCGACCACCAAGGTTTCGTGGGGAGACAGACCCCCAGGCAGCCGAGGACTGGCTGGAGGTAGTAGTACGTGTGTTTAGGCTAGTGAGGACACCAACAGACCTCATGGTGATCCTCGCTGCGAGCCTACTACACGTAGCAGCAGGACGATGGTGGAGCTTGATGCTCCAGGTGCACGATGAGGCATCTCTTCTATGGACGGACTTTGAGAGCCTCTTTCGCTCGGAGTTCGTCCCAGCCACCCTTCGTGTGGTGCATATTCAGGAGCTTCTTCAGCTGCGGCAGGGTAGCATGACGGTCGCTCAGTACTCGGTGAGATTTACTGATCTCTCGCGCTACTCGACCGACATGGTACGAGACCCATTCTTCCGAGCCCGGACCTTCGAGTAGGGTTTGAGACACGAGATCAGGGCATCGCTGATCTCCCTCAGCATACCGACTCAGACAGGAGTACTGGAGCATGCCCTTTTGATCGAGAGTTTCCTTGCTGAGTCTACACCAGCGCCGAGACCCACCGCATGGCGGCACTTGGCAGAGTCTTCTGCAGCAGGCAGTCGACGGATGAATCAGGGGTCCAGGCAGACCAGACCTTCAGGAAGATGACCTCAGGACACTGGCTCAGCAGTGCGGGGCACACAGCACGGAGCCAGTCTTTCGAGAGGCAGGCAGTGCTACTCGTGCGGCGGGCAGGGCCACATGGCTCGTGATTGCCCGACCCGCCATGCAGAGGAGCAGCAGACGGTTGAGGGACCACCGAGGCAGAGGCAGTGGGTCGAACGTGGCGGTCCGCAGGGAGGAGGCGGACGAGGCAGAGGAGCTGGACGAGCAGCAGGTGGTGGGAGACGCTTTGAGGCTCTACCACCACCACCACCAGGAGGTCCACCCCGACCTCAGGGGAGAGCACAGCTTCAGGCAGCTGAAGCTTACGATCATGGAGCTCCGGAAGCGGGTGGACTAGTGCGGGACTAGCTCCAGGCATAGAGGCCTTTGCCCATAATGCCTCTAGATTCATAGTTTGTGTTTCCTTATGTCCTTGTACTTTAAGTTGAAGTAATAAAAGATACTTGCCTTGGTGACTTTTGTTTTCTTGTCTTTTGTTTGTTTTTACTAAGAGGTGCCGGTTAAAAACTGTTGACTTGACCCTCACTTGCAAGATTCTTACTGGAGGAAACCCAGTGACCACACACTGATGCCGATAGTGTGACTCAACCCTTGGAGGCGAGAGTAATGGTTGGATCTCTTAGTAGCAGCGTCGAGGCCTTACGACGTCATCCATGCCATGAATTAACTAATCATGATGGGATTGAATGTTTTAGGAAAGGAACGTGGTTCATCCAGGGGATGAGACCATATTTCACTTTTTGGCAAAGGAGAAATCTTTGCAGCTTTACCGTACGTTAAGGAGGAAGGGGAAACCCTTCGTGTGGTCAGAAAGATGTCAGCAGAGCTTCCAGGAGCTGAGACAGAGGTTGACTAGCGCACCTATCTTGAGTTTGCCTGAGGAGGGAGTAGGGTACGTAGTTTATTGCGATGCATCAGGGACCGGACTCGGTTACATCCTGATGCAGGAGCAGGCAGTGATCGCCTATGTATCACGACAGTTGAGGCCGCATGAGCAGAACTATGCTACCCATGACCTGGAGTTGGCAGCAGTGGTCTTCTCTCTGAAGACAGGGCGACACTATCTGATGGGCGAGCGCTTTACAGTCTTTTCTGGTCATCAGAGTCTCAGGTATAGCTTCTCGCAGAAGGACCTGAACCTGAGACTGCAGTGATGGCTCGAGTTCCTCCAGGACTATGACTTTGAGATAGTCTATACTCCTGGGAAGGGGAACGTAGTAGCCGATGCCCTCAGCAGGAGGACGGGCATTCAGCTACTTGAGGAGGCGACGGAGAAGCTAGCCTCTTTGCAGATATCCTTCATGGATAGAGATGGATCAGCCTTCCTCCAGTCTCTCACAGTGACCCCTCCTCTACTACAGCAGGTCAGAGAGGCACAGCGTGAGGACGCTGACTGTGAGACACGGTGTGCACATATATCCTCAGGACAGACACCTGATGGTTTCTCCCTTGGAGCAGAGCACGACATCCTTTTCAGAGGACGTACCATGGTACCAGTTGCTTTGCGAGAGGAGGTGCTGAGAGAATTTCACACTTCTCCTTTGGCGGTACATCCAGGAGTGACGAAGATGTACCAGGATCTCAGACGACAGCACTGGTGGCCGAGCATGAAGAAGGTTGTAGCAGAGATCGTTTCTCGATGCCTCACCTACCAGCAGGTGAAGGTAGAGCATCAGGTTCCAGCAGGCTTGGTACAACCCTTGGAGGTCCCGGAGTGGAAGTGGGATGACATATCTATGGACTTCGTGACTGGACTTCCATGCACTTCCAGAGGTCACGACTCCATTTGGGTGATTGTTGACCAACTCACCAAGTCGGCACACTTCTTACCCATCAGAGAGCAGGGCTCAGTGGAGAGCTTGGGACGTCTCTACGTTCAAGAGATTGTACGACTTCACGGTGTACCATCATCTATCGTCTCCGATCGAGATGCTTGCTTTACTTCCCGGCTTTGGAAGGGGTTACAGGAGGCGTTCGGGACGCAGCTACGTCTGAGCACAGCCTTTCACCCTCAGACGGATGGTCAGACGGAGAGGACCATTCAGACTCTCGAGGACATGCTCTGCGCATGTGTCCTCGACTTTGGTCGTAACTGGGAGGACCACCTACCCTTGGTGGAGTTTGCGTACAACAACAGCTACCACTCCACCATCGGGATGACACCGTACGAGGCATTGTACGGCCAACCTTGTAGATCTCCTTTGTGCTGGACAGACCCTGGGGAGTCCGCACTTGTGGGAGCGGAGATGGTCCAGGCCACGACAGAGAAGGTCCAGGTCATCCAGGAGCGGATGAGGACAGCTCAGAGCCGGCAGAAGTCATACGTTGACAGGAGGTGGAGGCCACTAGTGTTCGAGGATGGCGACCACGTCTTCTTGCAGGTCTCACCTCGACGTGGTATTCAGAGATTTGGTCGAGGCGGCAAGTTATCTCCACGCTTTATCGGACCCTTCTAGGTCCTCAGCAGGATTGGCGAGGTTTCTTATCGCCTGGCTCTACCACCTCAGTTGCATCGGGTGCACGACGTCTTCCACGTATCTCAGCTGAGGAGATACGTGCACGACCCGACGCACATCATTGACCATGGGGAGCTTGATGTTGATGATGGGGCGACTTTTATGGAGGTCCCGGCGGAGATCGAGGATCGACAGGAGCAGGTCCTACGTGGACGGTCGATTCCTCTAGTGCGCATCAGATGGCAGCACGGGAATCTCCATGAGAGCACATGGGAGCGGGAGGCTCAGATGCGTGCTCAGTACCCTCATTTGTTTCCCTAGTTTTTTATGTATCTTTACGGGGACGTAAATCCCTGAGGTGGGAGTAATGTAAAGACCCGTAAAATTCAAGGGAATTTTTTTTTTAATTTTATTTGGAATTTTACAAGAGCGCGGTTTCTGACAACACCTGATTCCGAGGCCCGGAGTGCCCGGAATCATTTTTCGAAGTTTGGCTCGGGTACATCCAGTGAACGAACGAGCGGGAATTTCTAACTTTTGAACCGGTGCCCGGAATCAAATTCCGAGGGCACCGATGAACTCGCAGCGCCGATATTCTCTTAAGGAGACCTTTTCCGAGGTTGCGTTTTATGCGGGACGAAAGTTAGTTTTGGGAGAAATTATAAGAAGTTAAATAAAAATGTGGAAACACTTTTTATTTTTATTTTTGTTGGTTAACTTCTCCCAAAGGGAGTTAAAGGTGGGACCCACATCCACTTAACCTCCCTTGGGAGGATTAAGTGTGGTGGGGCCCACACGAAGCATAACTCTTTACCTCTTTTTTTTAAACTCCCTTAAACTCCTCTTTTAATGAACATGACAACTTTGTTTATTAATGGAGTTGAATTGTTTGAATTTCAAACCTTTGAAATTCAAATTGTTAAGTGTGTGAATAAAATAAGACCTTAGCTTATTTTATTTGGGTTAGAATTCTCTAGACAATCTTGAGAGAATTTGGAACCTACTTCTTCTTCTTCTTCTTCTTCAAGCTTTGACGAAGAACGCGAAGAACCTTCGAACATCGATGAAGAACGCCACGTTCTCAGGAACCGTCTTCCGCGACGTCATACCCATGATACCGACGACGTAATTCTTCCGCGTCTTTTCTTCCACGACGATTTTCCGCGACGAAATCGTCGTCAAAGAACTCCGAATCCTCGCTTCACGACATCGACATCCTTCTTCCGTGACGCCGACCACCGCGGCGCTCGTCTTCCGCAGGTCGTTGACGATCAACGTTCTTGAACCAAGGTAGGGGTTTTTGTTGATTATTTATTTATTCTTGTTCTTGGTTCTAGCATGAAAAACGTGAGAATAAATATTTATGTGTTATCGTCTAACGAGAAGGAGGGGGCCGGACCGCACAAACACGGCCGAATCCCCCCTCCCTTGTTCTTGAATTTTATTATTTTCTTGCGGATGAACGAGATGGCGTGGTGTCGTCGCACCGCGCGGGAATCGCAAGGCTATAATCGCGCGGCGCCGTCGCGCCGTGCCACGGAAAGTTTATCAAGAACGCGACGCTGTCGCGCCACGTCGAAGGAAACCGAAGGCGCCGCGGCCGGAGCGGGGCCGTGGCGGAGGGGCGCGGTGCCGTCGCACCGCGCCAGACGACGAAGGCCGCAGCCGGTTCCGGGCCGCGGCGGAATGAGAAGACCGGAGGCTCGCCAGGCCGCCGGTGTCGGAAGCCGGAAGGGGGACCGGCCTTGCCGGTCCCGTTGAGGAAGAACCGGCCGGCCATGTTGGGCCGGCCGGAAGGGAGGTGGACCGGGGGAATAAATTCCCCCGGTTGGCCAAAACCGGCCCCCCATAAAGGGGGGGCCGCGGTTACACAAAGGGGGGGCAGCGCCCCCCCGTTTTCTCAAAAGCAGGCCCCCACGTGGGGGGCCGGTTACTCAAAGGCACGGCTTCAGCCGCGCCGCCAGAGAGAAGAAGCGGGGGCTTTGCCCCCCCACGTGGCACCCGAGCGGCACCCAGGCGTGCCGCCGCCGGCCGGGCCGCGCTGCCGCGCAGGGCCGCGTTGTCGGCCGGGCCGGGTCGGACCCGGGTCGGGTCGACCCGGTTCGGGCCAACCCAGGGGGGGGGGGGGTCGGGCCGGGTCAGCCCGGACCCGGACCCCCTGTTTTCAAATCGACTTCGGTCTTTTGCTCATAACTTGAGCTACGGACCTCCGATTGACGAACCGTCAGCGGCGATGCGATCCTTGGATCGAGAAGGTCGATTCGGTTTATCGCACTCAAAGTTTAGGAATACTTTGTGTTCGGACGGGTTGGTTTGTACACGAAACCAATCGGGCCCTCGGAGCGGAAACGCTCATATCTTGAGCTACGGACGTCCGATTGACGTGTCGTCAGCTCTTTTGTGTTCCTCTTAGTGAGACGGATCTTTTGGCATACTCCGCCCGAGGTTTGGACGCAGGTGGAGTACGGTAGGGTTGGTTTTGCCTTAAAAACCAACCGGGCCCTTGGGACGAAAAATCCAATAACTCTCAGACCGGGCGTCCGATTGACACGCCGTCTGTTGCGTTGAGTTCCTGTTGACGATACGTAACTTTTGGATACATCAAATCTGGACTGTGTGACAGTTGATGTATCAGCCTCTCGGCTCGTGGAGCGGACCCTCCCGAACGAGTTTGCTGTGTGCGGGAACCCTAGAGCTGGCTGCGACTGTGACTGTTACTGTGACTGTGACTGCTACTTCTACTGTGACTGCGACGACGATAGTACAGAGATCCTTTGTGGATTCGACGACGACTACAACACTCAGCGATCCTACGTGGATCAGTGCTACAGGTCCTGTGTGGGCCCGATCCTGTGTGGGTCCGATCCTGTGTGGGTCTTTGCGCTCAGCGGTCCTGTGTGAACCAGCGCCTATAGGTCCTGTGTGGGCCCGATCCTGTGTGGGTCTTTGCTGGGGTTAGTTACCTATCGATCCTTCGTGGGTCCGATGACTTAGATGGATCAGAGATCATCTTTATCGTCTTTCGAAGAAGTATACCTGTGTGAGCTGAATCTTGTTGCTTTCTTGTTTGGATTGTGTTGTGCTATCCTGTGTGGATTTCGTTTTGCTTTCCTGTGTGGAATACGTTTACTTTCCTGTGTGGACTGAGTTGTACTTGGGCTCAGAGGTTGGAGCGTATTGGAATTGATGACTTAGGTATATGTATGGGCATATACCTAAGTAGTGTCGGTTGTTACTTCGTGATTGTATCTTCGTTTGTGGTTTATCCTTTGTGGATTTTGGGAGACCTTCAGGGGTCTCGGGGTCCCTACTCAGTAGCTTATACTCACCCCTGCACGGGCTATGCCTGCACTACGTTGTGTTGGTTTCAGACGACAGACAGCGTTGATCTTGGCTGAGTCTTGCAGAGAAGAACGGTACCTAGAGGTGGTCCACTGGGCAGGACATGTTCGGAGCGGACGACGGGACCCGAGGAGCAGTGGAGCTATCTGTACCCACCCTTCAGGTGGGATTTCTAGTGGACAGCTCAGTGTAGCGGATTTTACTTTATAGTTGTTGTTTTCCCTTTCGAGTTGTACTTTACTTTCAGTTTGGGTTTGTATACTGGCCCATTTACTTTTCCGCACTTCAGTTGTACTCTGATTTTACTTAGTGTTTACTATTCCGCTTGCTTAATCCGTGGTGGTTGTTTACTTTTCAAAGGAAATGACTTCCCTTTTTGTTGGGATTTACGCCTTGGTGCTAGTCTCCAGCCCCTGGCCTATGGAAGGCGGGCTTGTGGTAGTCACGACACGGGTCCCGAGGGCGGGTCGTGACATAAGGGGTTTTATTCTCAAATTCTTCTCTTTGAGTCATGTTTTTTATTATAAACCTTATTTATTTTAAGTGGTTTATATGATGACTAATTGATATATTATAACATTTATTCTTCAAAATCAATGTTCAATTTAAATATATCTCTCTTTCAATAGGTTTTTAGTGAAATTATCCTCAAATTGTAAGTGGATTTCATGACTCAAATATTCTCATTGGGTTATAATCACTCCTCTTTGACTATTATGTTTCAAGATTGATGTATTATAATCTATTATGTTGTTTTGTTTTATTTACACATTATTTTATGATGAATTCATGTTTGAAACTAATGTATTCTTAATTAAACCACTTTTTTTTAAACCAAAATTTTGTTAAAAGTAATTCACATTTTTAATAGATTTTCCCTTCATAAAAAAGTTTTAATTTCCTATATATGCTCTCCTTCCACTAGTGTTAAATCATACTATTTTCATTTACAATGATCCTTTTATCCCCATGTATTCATTTTAAAATAAAGGCATAATTGTTATTTTAATAATTTTAGGTTTCAATAATGGAATTCGAAAATATTTAAAAGGGTTTTCCTTACAATGATCTTATATTATTCCCTTAAACTTCAAATTT
Organism: Viscum album; assembly: GCA_963277665.1. Classification (NCBI taxonomy): domain Eukaryota; kingdom Viridiplantae; phylum Streptophyta; class Magnoliopsida; order Santalales; family Viscaceae; genus Viscum; species Viscum album. Next base: position 1,555,301,940 of record OY728141.1, read on the forward strand.
TGATATATGTTTTATATCTTATCAAGGTATCTTTATTAGATTTTTTGAATTAATTATTTATGATATTTTATATTCATCTATAAAATAATGGTTTTTTTTGAATTTTTTTTTGAAAATCTCATCTTCTTAAGATGATATTAAGAAATGGGTTTTAAGAAAAATCATTTCTGTGATTTCTATTCCAATTTCAATGGATTATTCTCCAATAGAGTAATATTTCATAAATCACCCTATATGTACTCTTATTAAATACTCCTTTTAAGAGATTATGATTTTGATATTAAATGATCATGTTTTTTTTAATGTGATACCATTTTTAAAATTTATTAAGCCCAATTTTTCCTCATGGGTTATTTATGATAAGATGAATTCATTGATTTTAAGTGGTACTCATAGGTATGGATGATTACGGGTGGGGTACTATATTACCCTTCAATACATTGGTTAAGGATTTATATCTTGTTATACAATTATATTAAGTTTATAATTTTTTTTTTCACAATATAAATCATGAAGACATTTTTTGTTCACAATAAAAAGCATGAACATTTTTTTCTCACAACATGATGCATGGGAATTTTTTTTTGTTTAAAACATGAAGTGTGGGAATTTTTTTTGATAAAAAAATGAAGTTTGAGATTTTTTTATTCAAAAAAATAAGTATTAACATTGGTTTCTTCTCAACATGAAGTGTGTATATTTTTTTGTTCACAATGTTACAAATTCCCCATGCTTATGTTTATTCCAAAGTTATTTTTTAATCTAGGTTTCAAGGGAATGCTAAATTTTCAATTATTATGCTTATGATTATTCTTCACAAATAATGTTTATTATCTATATATTCAAACTATTTTTCAATGTTTTATGTTGTTAATTTTAGATTTCATTACCTTTTATCATGACTAGTGGAAAATTATTATTGTTACATGTCCTTTTAAAGAGATATTCCTCTTATACTCATGTTTTATCATATGATTATGATCTAAACATTGATAGATTGTTGATAAGTCTTCCCTTAATGTGAATCCGAGCTCAACCCTTTCTTATTTTTTCTTTTCTATGGTTATAAATATGTGTATAAACAAGTAGATGTCTAGAAGTGGATCTAGTGAGGTTTGAATGTGGTGAAATATTCACAAGTATTGAAAAATATTTTTCTTAAATAGCTAATACTCAAATACATTAAACCATTCATAATTGGGATTTTGATTTGATTTAGGAATTATAATGATTATTATATAGTAATTTTGTAAAATAAAGATAGTTTTATCTTAATTTTTATCAAATTTAGTGTTTATATAATGTTTTTAGCACCATATCTAGGAGAGCGGGTCTGGGGTGCCTCAGAAGTACTTTGACATGAAACTTTAGATCATCATATTTTTATAAAATAGTTTTAGTTCTTTGATATTTTAGTTATAGAAAGTTTATTATACATAAGACTAATTATTTAAACAAAAAATTTAATTTAAATCATTTTCATATAAAGTGTATTTTTTTTGAAATAAAGAAATAAAGTGGGTCATTGTCTCAATTATGTCCTCTTTTTTCAGAAAACAAGTCACATAATAAAATTTTAAGAGGGGAATTAAAATTAAAAATAATTATCCATATAGTCTTCATGATAAATAATTTCTCCCCCCCTTTTTTAAAAAAGTAAAAAAAATTATTAGAATTAAAAAATATACCCCCTTTAAAAAGGATTGAACATAGAATAATTAGATATTTGAATATTCGAGATTGATAATAGATAATAGATTTTTTTATTAAATTTATTCTCCTTTAATATTTTCGAAATGAAATATTGAATAAAGAAAAAAAATAAAATCATAAATTAGAAATTTAATTTTGTTTGAAAATTACGTGATCGTATGTTTTGGTTGCTTCTAAAACTTTTGCATCTCTTCAGATATTAAGATAAATATTTTTATAATGGTTAGGGTAATATAATTTGTCTACATAAATTCCATTTTGACCATGATTTCCTATCTAAAAATATATTCTTATGAAGATATTTCAATTTGAACTTTACTTTATCGACCATTATTAAGGATATTATTGGGAATCTATATATAATAATATAATTTATTATGAATTATACAAATTTTAACTTCAAATTATTCACTAATAATTATAGACAGTGCCTCAGCTATATCCAATTATTTTATTACTTTAGAAAGGAATATTTTAAGTTTCATAGATGGTTTTCTAAGATTATTTAGAAAAAATATTATAGTGGTACTGCAGATAAGAAAAATTTATACAAAAAAAAGTAAAGATACAAATAAAAATGAATATGTAAAATCATTGAGATTATAGTATTTATATAATAATTTAATATTCCTATAAAAGAAATGGTTTTCCTTTGATGTATGAGAATTTCTCAAAGCTTTTTATAATAATGAAAAGAAAAAAAAATAATTCTTACAGATTATTTTAAGAATTAAATTTAAAATTTATTTGATTGGAAAAGAAAAATTTTCCTCTTTGAAATGTAAAAATATACCCCTATAAAAATAAATTAAAAAAATTTATGAATTTTAAATATCTCCTTCTATATTAAAAAATGGATAAGAAATGATAAAATAAATTTTAAAGAATATTAAAACACCTTGAAGTTATATTCAAAAAATAATGGCTGATCATCCACTTATAAAGATAGTCTGAGGATAATTTTAGAAATTTTTATAAATCTTTTACAATAACAATGATTAAAAAAATTTAAAAAAATCAATTTTTTTTTAAAATAGACAAGTTTGAAAAAATATATGTTTGAAAAATAAATAAGCATAAAAAACAGATAAATTTAGAAAACATATACTTTTGGTAAAAATATAATTTTGAAAAAAGTATAATTTTTTATAAGTATATAAGTTTTAAAAACTAACAAGTTTGAAAAACTAATAACTATGAAAAACAGATAAGTCTAAAAAATAAAAAAGTTTGAAAACAATTATCTCTGTTTTTACTAGAAGAGTTTTGTTAATTTAAAGAGATATGTGAAATAAGAAGTGTATTAAATATCTATTAAATTTGATCATTACCAACATCTATTTAATTAGTTGAAATATATAATAAGTAAAACGTTTTATAAAAATATCAGCTAGTTTATTTTCTATTTTGATAAATTTGTAATTAATATATCCTTTTTATGTGTGATCTCTAAGGAAATGGTGTCTTACATCTATTTTTTTGAGTTATGTGATGGGATTATAGTCAACAAAAATAACACTAGTACTGTCACAAAACATTGGAGTTCAAGTAAAACTCAAACCAAAATTTTATAGTGTGTGTTGCAATAAAAACACTTGAGCACAACAAATTATGACCTCTATATACTATACTTTAGTAGTTGAAAGTGATACATAATATTGTTTCTTGATGAACGATGAAAATAAATATTCTTATAATAAATGACATGTTGTGGAGGTAGATTTTCTATCTAATCTATAACCTTCATAGTCAGCATCCGGGTAACTTTTATGAACAAAATAATTTTTAGAAGAATAGAATAATCCAAGTTTTAAAGTAGCTTTAAGTTATCAAAAAATTTGTTTTACCACTTTCAGGTGATATTATTTTTGATTATCTTGAAATATCACACATAATCATACTGAAAAAAAAATTTCTACCTAACTTTCTATAATATATAGTAAACTTTCAATAATACTTCTACAATGTTTTTAATATATCGTTTTATCGGTTTCATTAAGATCAATTTTGATATAAGATACTACAATAGTATTTATTTTTTATGCATTGTTAAACCAAAAAAAATAGTAGATATTGAATAAATTTATGTTGAGTTAAAATATTTCTTTCTCATTTTTGAAACATATAAAAACCAATGAAAAATTTAAGTTCACCCATCATGGTCATTTTAAACTCATTTTACAAAATTTTAGAAGACATATTAGAAATAGATTTTTGGTTTGAATAAAAAATAATTCCATCAATATATATTTGAACAAAAATGGTGTTTTGGAAACTTTTATTTAAGAGAAGGGTTGGATCATCACTTTAGAAAAATTATTTCAAAGTAAATATATGATAATTAAATCATACCAAGATCTTTGAGATTATTTAAGTCCATAGATTTGTTTAATAAGATTAATTAATTTTTCAAGAAATTTATTGTCTTCAAAACTAGGATGGTGTTCAACATAATCTTTCTATTGGGTATAACCATTAACGAAATCAATTTTCACAAACCAATTGAAATAAATTAAAATTTAGATGACCCACAAAGGTTATAAAAATCTTGATATATTATAATCTAGCTACAGATGAAGATGATTTACCATAGTCATTTCCTTCTTGAAAATAACCTTTAGTAAGAAGAATTTATTAATTTATAATAATAATTCCATTTTAATTACATTTATTTCTAAACATAAATTTCACTCCCATTACTGATAGTTCTCTAGGAAATTCAAATAAGGTCCAAAAAAAGGTTTGGTTCAAATTTATTAAGCTCTTCTTGCGTGGAAATTGTCAACATTTAATCTCAAAAAGCATCATTTACTATTGTAGATTTATATTGTGATAAGAATGCATGATTATAAAAATTATTTCTTAGAGAAATTCTAGTTTAATCTGTTGACTAAAATCTCTAATAATATACTCATAATTTTGATTCCTTAAGATTGACTAATTTTTAGGTAAGGTGATAATAAGACCTTCAAGTAATGAATGTACATATTTTGTTTAATTTTCTTCCAGAATTTGAAAATAAGATGGTTTTACTTCTGTAGGATTTACAATCAGTAGTTATAAATTATATTCTAGTAAATTTTAAAATTTACTTTTAAAAGAATCATTGGTATTTTTAATTTTTTATGTTTTTATAAAAAAATGATTCAATTCATTAATCTTTACATGAACCATTTCCTCAAAAACATTGGTTCTTTTATAAAACATGTTGAAAGCCTGATTAATTTTAGAGTAACCCATAAAAATTACTTCATTAGGATTTTAATCAAATTTTAAAATAGATATTTTATATTTAGGATGAATACTTCACACCCAAAAACTATAAAATAATAAATTTTTAACTTTTTTACAGTCCATAACTCCTAATAAGTTTTATTATAAAAAGGACCGAGTTAAAATCAATTTATAATATAACAAATAGTCCTTACAACCTTATCCCAAAAATGTATAGTAACATAATATTCACTTAGAAAAGTTCAAGTAATTTAATGAATAATTCTATTTCATCATTCAACTACACCATTTTACTTTTCTATTTTTAGAGTAGATAAGTTATGAGTTATACTATTTTTACTATAAAAATTTTAAAATCTGAGTTAAAAAACTCACCTCCATGATCACTATGGATATTAGCCAAAGGTATTTTTTCTCATTTTTAACAGAAGCATGAAATACATAAAATAATTAGGAGATTTGGATTTTTGAGTGAGAAAATAGACCCATGTAAATCTAGTGTAATCCTCAACTAAGACATATACATAGTATATCCTCCAATAATTCTAGTGTGTATAGGACTAAATAAATCCATGTGAAGTAATTGTTAAGATTTGGTATTTTATGACATTACTTTTATATTTAAAACTTGAATTATGTTTAACATCAAATTTAAAAGGATCACAAACATTGATGGAATTAAAATTAAGTTCCGATAAACCCCTAATATGTACCTTCTAGGAAAGTTTATTTAATGTTTGGAAATTATAGTTTCCTAATATCTTGTTCCATAAACATGATAAGTCTTCACTTTCAAGTAGATAATGCAAGTTCTGATGAATTAAATAATTTAAGTTTAGCATGTAAACATTTTCATCCATATCAGAATATAAAATAAAATTACATTCTAAACTTTTAACAGAAAATTTATCTTTCTTGAAGTTCACAAGGTATCCCTCATCACTTAACCAACTTTTACTGATAAGGATATAATTAATTACTAAAACATTTAAAACATTTGAAACTAATATTTTTCCATGAAAATAAATATCACAAATTCCAATGATTTCACCCCATTCATTATCTACCAAATCGATTCTTCCACCCTTAAATTTATTTATATTTCAGATGTTAGATTGTATCCAGTAATATGTCGAAACCCATCAATATTTCATTGGTATATATTATAGGTACTCAATATATTTTCTAGAAAAATATAAAATATTTTTCTTGGTACCCACACATGTTTGGGTCTCGTTAAGTTAGTAATAAAATTTTAAAAACCCACATATATCAAAATTTTTATGTTATATAGATGCTAGCTCTTCAAAAATTTAATTTTTTGTGGAAACCAAAAGACTTAAATTTTTATATAGAATAATACTTACCCGAGTTTCCTCCTCTTTTACATTTGGTATAAAAATGTGCAATTTTAGGTAAATAATAGTTTGATTGAAAATAATTTTATTATAAGTATAACCAATTTCATTTGATGTTCTTGAGGGTCTTATTTGTTTATAAATTTTAGATAAATTCTCATCACTATATGTAAAGTTAGATACATGTTTCTTTAAAAAAAATATATTTAATTTGAATAATCAAATTCCATTTATCAAAATTTTGATCAATAAAATTTTGATCTATAAAATTCATACAAGAATTAATTTTTGAATCAAATTTAGTTGAATGTTTTGAAAATTTTAAATTTAATTTTGAAATTCTTATATTATCTTTAATAAGTTTTTATACTGTGAACTCATATGTACTTCTCATTTTGTTAATTTATTTTTTCATAAGAGGTACATATATGGCCATTTCAACTATAGTAGGTAAAGTTTATTCATCTTACGATGAATTAAATTTTTCAACACCTAATGGATTGTCTTTTTCATCTTCTAATAAAGTTTAATAATCATATTTAACATTATAATTGAATTTAGAATCTAGACCTAAAATTATAAAGGATTATATAGTTACCTTTTACATGAAGGATTTTTCATTATGTGGAATATTTGACTAAAAAAACTATTTTATTGATTTATATTAAACTTTATTCAAATAAAATATCTGGAGATGTGTCACTTTCACTAGTGCTTCAAGCATCTAAATCTATCAAGATTTTCTTTCCTTTTTTTAATACATTATTGGATTTTTATTTTTCTTCTTCAATTTTAGAAAATCAGGTCTGATATGACCTTCCTTCTTACATTCATAGAATATAAATTTTGAATATCCCTTCTTTTATTTTATGTATTTCATATTTTTTTATGGAAATTCAATAAAATTAAATTAACAACTTATTCATTAATCTTGAAATTTGGGAAGGTTTAGTGTTACTATTTTCTCAACCAATTTTATTTGAATGATTAAATTTCCTCTTTAAAACAGGATATTTAGATGTGTTAGCACAAGTATTAAATGTACTAGAATTAGGGTTACCTAAAGTCAAAGATAATTCTAATCCATAATTCCATATCTATTTTTCATTATCTCATCTATATTTGATCTAATAATTTCTCATTTTTCCAATTTATTCATCAATACTTAAATTTTTAAAATGTTTAGTATCATCAATATATATCCTCTTTTACTCACATTATTTGGGCACATTATCATTAATATTTTCAATGAGTTGATCTCACAATAACTCTTTTTCATAGAAATATTGTAATTTTTTTCAATAGTTATAAAGTGTTGATACCTTTGTTCTATAGTTTTTATAAAAATAATTTCAAATTATTGATAGTGAACTCTTATAATAACACTATGAGTTTATTAAACTTTGGAAGTTACAAAATGTGTAATCTTGAAATTCTTCCAAATTCTATTTTCTGTTACACATGAAGATATCTAGTTATAGAAGTTCATAGTCATGAAATATAATAAAGTATTATAAAATTTATGGGTTAATTGATATTCTATTTTTTCTTTATGAAACATTTGACTGAAATCCTTCTTAGAAAGTTTATAATTTCCAGTCATCATGATAAATTTTTTAACTCTTATATTAATGATATAGAATTCAATATGATTAATACATTAATCATAATAATCTCTAAATAATGACACATTTCTCCTCCAATGGGATCTCTGAAGTGAATTTATTATTTTTATAGTGTTTTCCTCTAGTAATTGAGTGGATACTCTCCTCATCATCTTCCTTATTCTTCTCAAAGATCTCAATTCGAATTCTTCCTTTCTCACTAGAGTCTTAGATTCTCAGCGTATGATTTTATTGTTGGATAATTTATCTTCTTTGTTTCTTTGCATGGTCTTAACGATTCAACTTTGGATCTGTTGTTGTATTTCCATTACAGGGTGGCATAAAAATGTCTTGGGATTGATGATCCTCATTTATTGTATAAAGACACATCTTCCCCAGATTTGGGAATCCTTTTGTTAATGTGGGATGTGGGTTAATGGATGTTGGGTCATTAGCTTTGATTCAAGTTCTCTCAGGAAATATCGACATGAGATTTAGGTGGAAAATATATGGCTAGCTTCATGTTGGTTTTCTTTGGACAATGATGCTCTAAGGTCACACGAAGGATCATAGGTTTCACAATGATAGGTTTTTAGCACTGTTGGGTAGTTCATTAGATGGGGATAGATCAGGGTATCACAATGAACATTAGGTGGTCAGTGAAAGTCTTGCAATCAATGTTGACAGTGATAGAGAGGGTTATCAGGTGTCAGTGTAGATCTAGAGCGTCCCTTAGGACCAATGTCTTTGGTATTTCTATTTTAGGACCTTTTCCACTAGGACTTTAGGTAATGATTTAAGGTGAAATAATGATACCATCCATTTAGCATGATGCATTTGATAGGTAGTACAACAGTTCATACAAGTGCCACCAGGTTTGAAACCTTGAAATAGGGATGAGTGTTCTAACACCCATAATCATCCATCTATCTTTATTAAAATGAGGGAAGGATGGTTTCATATCCATATGAATTTATTTTTAGTGCTTCCATATAATCATGTGAAGCATTAGGTTGATGATTTTGTGAGGGCCTTGTAAGATTTTTTAGGTGGGTGGATTGAAATAGAGATAGGTTTATAGGCACCTATCATCCGATCCCCCCACCGCACACTAATGTGGGATAGAGGGGTGCTATTCCATGATGTGGTAAACCAAAATGATACAACTCATGGTAGGGGAAATACTGAATCTTTGACTAGAATCACTAGTGCAGTTTCTTTGGTAGAGGGGGGGGTGACATCTGAACGGTTCTTGGCATGAAGAGTTCTTCTTATAGGGCATTTAGTTCATCTCTTTATTATTGGAATATTTTGAGACTTTAGATCACAAGGTCTATCAGACCATGTTTTTAACTCTAGGACATGTTTACTTAGTCCTCTAGGCCTCTAGGTTTACAGTCCTTGTATTGGGTTCCCACTTTTCCCAATTTAAAAGAGGATTTCCTTTTGTTCTTTAATAATAGATGGATTGACTCTAAACCTATTTAAAAATGATAATATGATTTAGAAAAGTTTTTTTGGTCAGATTTAAATTCTCAACTATTTCAATTGGTACTCTCACCATTATAAAATATATTTTCTCTATAAATATGGTTAGTATAAGGAAATTGGGATGAAACTATAATAAACTATTGAAAACACAAGATAAAGTGGAAACTTATTAGTTAAATTCAAATTCAAGGTAAAGAATTGCTTTGATAATAATTTTTTTACCATGGAATGATGAAAAATAAAATAAAATTGGGGTGTGGAGTGGATTTTAGTTTTTAAAAATCTTATAATTTTAATCCTCTTCAAGTATTAAGTTGATTAGTTTTCATATTATTGATTAAATAAAAGAAAAATGTAACAAAATTAAAAACTGTATGAAATAAAGTTAGAATTATAGAAATAAAGTGATCGACATTTTATGTATTACTAATGAAAGAGTTAATACAATGAAAATTCAAAAATAAAATATGGAGTATTGGTTAGAAAACTAAATACCCCTTCAAAAGGATATTATTAAAAGCACACTTTTAAACCAAATTGAAATGTGGATCTATCAATTGAATCCAAGGTATCCATGACTTTAAACATGTTCTAAGGTATCCCCAACTTTATACTTATTGAAAATATTATCTTCTGATCCCCAAAAGCCCTCGAGTAAATATATAATGACATGATATTTTAGACCCTTTAAATTAATACTATCTTCAATAGATCATGTCACACAAAATATCGAACTAAAGCAACAAAATACTAAAAGAAAATACAAAATTAAAAAAATTATATTAATAATATCATTATTAGTATATAGAAATATAATAATCAATTAAAATAGTATTATATTATTATTTTATTTGATTAATATTTTGAAAAAGATTCATTCTGAAAACCATTTAAAAGGGTATAGTTGGGGGGATTGTTGTTACCATAATAAATTAAATTTATTATATTTAAAGTTTTATTATAATAGTTAATATTTATATTTATAAACTAATATATCAATTATTTATAAATCTATATGAAATAATATTAAAAACACTTATAGTTTAAAGCGGTAATTTTTTTAATAAAGAAAATTTTCTTTATATATTGTATTTTCATTCAAAATATAATTTATAAATTTTATAATTTTAATATAAAAAAATTAACTTTATTTTTGGATTGATCATGTAAATATTTTCCAAATATGGGTTTTTCAAAATTTTCTAAAAATATTGATTTTAGTGGAATAATAAAAAATACAGTTTTTAAAAATAACATAACTTTTATGAAATTATTAGTATATAAGTATGAATTTTTAATTCATGAAATTTTTTTATAAAAAAAATATTTTTTAAATTTATAGACCCATATTTGATGTTTTGGAAATTATGTTATATTTTTTTAGAAAATGTTTTTAAGACATTATACATTTAGTATTTTAAAATTGATTTTTTTTTTACTTTTAGAAATTAAATAACATAAAATGTTTTTAAAATTTGGAATCATTTCTTAAAAATTATGTAAAAGGTCCCATTTCATTTTTGGTCCTAATTTATAAGTAATATTAGGTAAAAACTAGTTACCACGGTAAAAGTAAAAATCTTAGAGTAAAAGAACTAAAATATGTTTAAAACATGTGTGAGAATGTGTTTTTGATACCTTTATTGACATTATCACTTTTTATCTCCATTATTTATCAATTTTGTATCCACTTTCCTTTAGAATGACTTCCCGTAATTGAAATGTTTTGTTTATTTACAACCATTTTATCCCTTTACACTTATAAAAGGGAAACTCTTCTTCTTACTCCCATTCACACAACAACCCACTTATTTTAGACCAAAATATAAAAATAACTCTCATAAAATTTTATATACACATTTAATTGTTTCTATTATTCTCAAAATACCATCCATCAAAGTCTTATCACCTTTGCAAATGAGATAATCCAAGATGTGAGGTATAAATCTCTAACTACTCCTTTATAATTTCTATTTATTTATGTACATGTTATATTTATAAAATTAAAACAAAAAAACATAAAATTATAAAATAATTGTCATTATTATAATAATATTCTATTATAATTATATAATAATCATTAACCACCTTTCCCTTTTCATTTAAGAAAAAAGAAACCATCATTTGCGTGTTGTGTAAACTACCTCCAAAATGACACAATGTATTATTTTCATTCAAAAACATGAAATTATGGTCATAATAATGGATTTAATATGTAATTATTACATTTATGAAATATTTTATATTCTCAAATGATAAACCATATTACTCCTTTTCCCTGTTCATGGAAAATAAAATCATTATTCATCAATACGTGTGGACTACGCCCTCCATAGAACGACCGATTTCCATTTTTATTTAATAACCACATTACATGGATGGACATGAAAATATTTTTAATGTATAAATAAATTTTTTATGAAATTATTATAGTTTTGAAGATAAAAATTGAATATATTATTAATAATATGATAAATAAACAACTATGGTAATTTCAATTGCCCACTAGAGTGTTCTAAGGAAAAAATGATTTCTTCGTACTATAAAATAACTTCATAAAGGTTATCCTATTATTATAATACATTAAAATTAGGATATATCACTACAATAAAAACTAAATATAATCTTTTTTCAGGTATAATGATATTAAAACTAAATTACCTCATTATCATCCATCAATTAGGGTATGTTCTTGTTTGTGTTGTTTTAACCACCTACCTAAACCACGCTATAAATTTATATCATGGATGACTATGAGAATTTAATTTATGGTAATATATGATATAAAAAAGTAAAAAATGAGTTATTTTTGGTTATATAATACTAATGTAAAATTTTTACTCATTATTTTAGAAAACACTCTTTGTTCGTTAAGAATCATCAAAACAAGCTCATTGTGGAATTCATTATTAATGAACAGAACCAAACTATCATAAAATGAAATTATAACTTTATATACTATAATAATAAATTAATTAGAAAACTATATATTATATTGTGATGATTAACTTTAGTATAATAATGAATAACAACACTGCTATTATGAAAGTAGTTTAAAATAATGAAGATTACTCACACCCGATATTGAAAATAGATAACAACAAACTGACATACATAAGAAGAATAAATGTAAATTATGTGTATAAAGGGTTACATACATGAATAGTTTAATAAAACATGTGATTAATATGTTTATGTTTGTTATACATTATGTTATAATACAATCAACTAGGAAAGAATTCAAGGTAAGGGTTTTTCTTGGTCTCAATTCTAATTCTTTGAGATATGTTACATGTTATGAACCATGTTTCTTTATATGATGTTCTATTGATTTAACTTCCCATGAATATTATATAATTTATTTTCTTGTAATTATTGTTATATACTAATCCAAATCAATTTATTTTATTAAAATGTATTTTGACTCGAGTGTTACCCCAGTCATAAGATCTTTTGGGAACTTAATTTTCATTTATTGAGTTATGAATTATATCTTTAATTTATTTCATATAATTTGGTTTCATTATGCAATTTAATCATATTTTTTGGTATTCTCTCATTATTTACATTTTTACTAGATAAAACCATTTTTAAATATTTTATACCTCAAAGAGTATATTGCCTGTAAGGAATATCGATAACTCAAATATCCTTTCTTTGAGTTACAATGTTTCATCTTGAATTTTTTTCCATGTTTGGGTTCTACCACACCAATATTTTGTTTTATGGTATTTTATAATCCGGTTTGGAAAAATGAATTTTAATAAAGACAATTTTTTATTACTATTTTTATAGTGTGTATTTTAATCAAATCTATTTTCAAAGTATTAAAAAGGTTAATTTCCTTTCATCATCAAGTGTTTTATCATTGGATCTAAATTTTATATAGAAAAGTTTATGTAATTTTCAAGGCTCCCTTGTTGAAGATTTTTTTAAAATTTTATTTTTTTCCAAAATCTTTCACTTCACCTTCTCAAAATTTACTTTTGGTAGTGACATGTATCTTTGTATTTTACACCAATGTTAAAATTGTTTTATATAAGCCCGAATGGCCCGAAGGCCTTAATTTTTTATTTATTTTTATGATAATCCCCATTTTAAGGGAAAACGGAGAAACCATAACATGACTTTATTGACTTAGATACAATCATCCAAGATCAATAATACTTGGAAATTTCCCTCCCTAGTGTCCACTTCATTATGGAAAACCTCCACCTTCACATGGATACTCAGCAAGCTGTCCCATTCAGAAATGCATGAGCTTGGTACCGATGGTAGTTCCATACCCTCTCAATCTCTAAATCCAAATAGCCATTCTCATTGAATTCTACCTACTCTAAATCCTCATCCGAATCATTCCATGTAGTATGTCTGGTACATGACATCATCAAAAATTTAAAAAAACAACCCATCTGAAACACACACCATACCACATCACCGCTAAGAAAACTAGAAATCCATATCAAATTTTGAAATTAAAATCACTTTAAGAACATCATCACACCTCAGACACCTAACCACCTCTAAATAGTCATAAAAAACGTCATACATCAATACACATTCAATAATATTCCATCGAATCCCTCGTCACTGTCGAGAGAAACAAACACTGTCACTGTCACCAAAAACCACTATTGGAACTATTGATGCTGCTAAAATTTTCGTAGTTAAGAGAACTATCATAATCACCCCATATCATCAGTAGAAACCAACATCGAATTAGATAAGAATTCCACCATCACATATGATAATCACCAACCAGTTTCACCCAAGAGACAACATCATCATTTCCATAGCACATAAGATTGTTGTTCATAACATGATGTGTGGGCATTTTGTTTTTTCACAACATGAAGCATGGTAATTTTTTTTTCATAACATAAAGTATGGGAATTTTTTTTGTAAAAAATATGAATCATGTAAATTTTTTGTTCACAATTTTATAATTTCCATATGATTATGTTTGTTCTAAAGTTCTTTTTTATGTAATGTTTAGAGAGAATATTATATTTCAAAAAATTATGCCTATGATTATTCACTCTTGGATCACGTTTATTGACTAATGTTCCTATAATATTTTGATTCATATATTATGATATGATAAGAATTATACATGATTTATGATCAATGATTTATTGGGTATAAGTTTTTTTATGTATCCTAATTATACATATATACCCATCTTATGCTCACTTAATATATTTGATTACTAACACATATTTTTACCCATACTAAGAATCTGAGATCACCCCATTCTTATGTTTCCATATCCATGGTTACAAAGATAATAAAATTATACTATATTTGGAAGAGTTTCTTATATGGATAATTTTTGGGAGATGTTAATGACTCTTTATAGATTAAGTAGTTTCTCTAATAGTGGAAAACATGTCCATCCGTTAAAAGAGTATGAGTTTTATTAGTAAATGTATTGACACAATTCTATAAAAATATAAACCTAAAAGGTATTGGGAATGTATATTAATAAAATATTTTCTTTATGTTATGTAATTTAAATTTTCATGTCTATGGGCATATATACTTAGTATTAGAGTAGAGGTTATAAAACCTTAGAGATTTGGATGATATCGATTGAGTATAAATTGGGATATGGAAATGTCATCAAAGGTTGATAGGTTTTGGTTGATTATAATTTTAAAGGTATATATAACCCTTTAGGTTCATTGAGGTAATATTGAATATTCTGTGCATTAGGATAAGATAACTTTAGTGAAAACATTATGGATAGTTTTAGGGGATAAATTTAAGTATAGGATAACATCTTAAATTTTTGAGTAAATATTGTGTGGTTTATCTAGAAATTAAATCCATGTTTGGATACTACAAGTTGATGTGGAATCTAGCATAGATGTACCTAGGGGTAAAAACCATGAAATGAGAATGTTGGGTATTAACTCAATCATCACCTAGTGCATGATAATGATACCCAAATGTACACTTGGTTTGAAACTCATAGGGGATATTCTTTAATTAATCACATTCAATTTTTTCACCATTATAAACAATTTATTTGCTAATTACTACAAGGGATTAGGTGAATAAGTATGAGAGAACACAACTTAAAGTAACATAGGTTAAACCAATTATGTTATTAGATGAACCAAGTATTTCATAGTATTCTATAATGAAATAAAGGTGTTATTAAGGAAGACATATTGGGATTGAGATTTCATATTACTATACCCTGATTCCTTTGGATATTATCATAACCAATTTCGGGTTTAGTATTTGGTTGGAACAATATCACAAGGATGAATATAAGAATGTTATATATTCAGAAATCACTATGTCTATTATCTTAATAAGGGAGAATACATAAATGGTTGATAATTTTAGTATATACTTGTTATGATAAAAAAATATGAGTTTTTTATCTTACCTATGTTAGAGAGGTTGATATCCTAATAGAAATTAAATCTTTATAATCTTAGATATTTTCATTAGTTAATATTTATCAATGATATTATGGAATATTCTAAAAGTTATGATGATTTACTATAAGAAAATTACAGAGTAGCAGCGGTTTAAACCTCCACCACATAGTTTTGTGACAATTTCAAAAAATCACCACTAAAGTTGGTTTCGATATCCAATACGTGGAAGTTTCGTCCTTTTAGTGGCAGTTTCTTGTAATCATCATAGAAAGTGTATTTATGGGTGATTTTTTTTTGTTTTAGCGGTGGTTTTATGACAAAAAAATAACAAGGATTTAGCGGCAGTTAAAAATGCCACTAAATCCTAATTGTTTTCTCCCACAGAACCACCATTAAAATGAATAAAACCATTGCTAAATAATAGTTCGTCATATTTAGCGACAGTTTTAACCACCCAAAAAAACATCAACATATTGTGGCAGTTTTGACCACTGAAAATAAAAATATACCATATTTAGTGGCCCTTTAAACTGTCACTAAATGTTTAATTATAAAAAAAACCATGTACAAATTCTACAGTCCTAGAAAAACCTTGAAAAAAAAACAAATACAGACCAGATGTATGACTTATCAGAAGGACACAAAATCCCTATCAGAGGCACAAAAAATCATACACAAATAACAAATATAGCATGAACAAACAAGTATATTAATTTAAATCCAACCATAAATGGTTTCAACTATGTGTCATAAATGATACATCAACAAAACATCTCATTCCATATTAGTCTAAGACATCAAAAAGATCACTAATCACTGCTCGATGAACTTTGCTCGTCACCCTTTACATCTACATCTCTACTTCTTATTTCCATCACCTATAAGATAATTATATTGAAAATTAAATAGTGTTTTATATTTATATTTAAATTTAAAACAAATAAAAGTTTGTGAACTAAATGATTTTGAAGTTGTGTGATTTACCTTCCCACCACCAGTCATTAATGCAATATCACTGGGGACATATCTAGTCATATTCTAATATAAATCAACTAATGCTTTCTAAAAAATGGATATCTGATCCCCCAGTTCCTAAATTTTTATTTCCATAGAAAAAAACTCTCTTTAAGAAACTCGAGGTAGGGAGTTACTACAAGTAAAATTAGATGCAACTATAATCCCCGATGGCCTGCCAAAGGCCACAGATGGTAATGGTCCCAAACCCATCCCGCACACTCAACCAAGATGCTCCTTCCCAAGTACTTTACCAACTGGTCATCTTGGGAGACTGAGTAGGATTGACATCCAATAGTTCTTTAATTTTGACCTATTGATAAAATATAATTCTTATTTGAATTAATATATACTAACATAGTGAAAACTGATAATAAGTTATTATAATGAAAAATGAATTCATACCCCAACTTCTCTGGTAGGCTCATTAACATAACATCTATTATATTTTTTATGAACACCCAACCACATTTTTGTTTGGGAGGCTTGGTGCCCTAAATTCTCTGAATGCATCAAACAAAGATAAATAAACAATTTAATATATAGAATAGATAATATTTTATTATAAATATTTAAACTAATTAAAATATTACCAGAGTCAAACATATTCTATAAATACTCTTTAACCCCACAATGTGAGGGATGGTTTTCTTAGACTGACATGATGTATTCTTCCTTGAAACATATGAAAATAAATAACAATGTAATTTAATAGTAATGTAACCAATGTAATATCCTTGTAATATGCATGTATAAATGTAAAATGAGATTAATATAATAATATATATTTAAATACCATGTTCATCTCATCATGATGGATTTCAATAAAAACTTCTCATTTATCTCTAGGTACCCCATTGGGTACCTTATTAAACAGTTGTTGGGTGCTCAAAAAAGTATCATTGAATTCATTCCATAATCTTCATTTGAAATATTTCTATTGCTTGCCCAAAATTTTCAATGTCCACTTTTGTGCTATAACATCAACAACTGGAAAGTGGAAACACATCTATATAAAGAGATTCATTTTGAAAATATTATAATTTAATAACAAAATAACATTCAATAACACCATAATGTATTAAAATTACCTTTACAACTTTATCAAAACTTCATTTTTCCAAGATAAAGGAATATGCCTCCAATCATCATACTTAATCGAAAGGGTAACCAGCTCCACTAAAATCTGTCCTAGAATTTGGAAAAATAATGTCGTGACATAATCTATAGGGACCCATAATAGTCAAATGGGACAACTATCTTTATACCTTTTAGATTCGAGATATCTGAAATTTTCATATTTTTTTTCATAGTAGCATTGTTTCCATATTTTATGAAAAACATTTTGTAGTATAAAAAAGTGCAATGACTTTATTGATATTAAAATTTATATCTATAACACTAACCCTTCAATATCTCCACAAAGAACCAGGAGTGGAAGCTTGCTGCCTTGCTGTTGAATGGCGAGGCCTCAACTCACCTATTGATGGGATGCCATCAGAGGGTGTGAGAGATGGTGTAGGGGGAAAGTGAATGGTGTCTCAAATTCTATAGGGAGGGAGAAAAATGGATCATCATCTGTAGGTATGGTAGAATGAATGTTGACTGAGGGTCAACTGGTATTAGTATAATGCTTCCTCCTTGAAAAAAAGTTCATGTAGTAAAAAAATTAGAAATGATAACATACACACAATACTAACAAACAAAATATAGATAACTATGATAGTGAATGCCTGCACAAATGAAATATGTGGTTGATAAATGATTGGATGAATTCAAATAAAATCATTTTATCCTTCAATAAATTCATTTTCATGATCTATCATTACTTAATCTACTTCATCCACCCTTACAAGACTAATATTTTCAATATCATGATGTAAAAATAAGTTTTATTCTTACATTTGATGGGATTCAATATTAAAGGTCAAATCTTCCACTTCAACACCCATATCATGAAAGTATCTTTATTTTATGTGAGAAAGTACACTCCAACATTCATCTATGAAATATTTCACATAATATATCATTTTATCTTGTGATGATAAGATATAAAGATCTTGTAATTTAGGGTCACCAACACCCATCAAGTGATAGAAGTTCACTGAATTAAATTGTAAGTAATCTCTTTTAAAACCTCTGATAATATCAACCCAACTTCATTTGAATAAAAAAAGTAAAAAATGCTTGTGGTAGTTTAATTTGAAAATATCAGTCAACTTTCATTAGTACCCCCCTTTGAAAAAATGTAACTATATCACTATTCTATGTTTCCAAACCCTCTTCCTTACTGACTGCATGAAATTTAAAGCTATTCACATTGTAAGCATCAAACTTTCTAGCCTTTTTTAGAGGAACTCAAGCAAGAAACATTAAATATTTTGAAAAATCATCTCAAGTATCATTATTCATGATCTATAAAAAGTAATATACATTATTAGATTTACAAAATATATGTGTCATTCTAATATCTGTATTGATTGAAATATTTATGAACTTACACATTGTCCAAACCATTCTACAATATCTTTATTAATATATTTTGTTATATACTTCTCATTTTGTGTTTGGCCTCTCATTTTTCTTTTTCTTTTTTGTATCCTCAAATATTCAATAAATGGATCTATAATTTCACTATTCATCATCACACACACACACACACACACACACACACACACATATATATATATATATATATATGTGCCTATGATAATTTCGTTTCTATCAGTATAACATTTGAGCTCCTCCCAACTGATCATCCAATAGAAGGAAAGATTTTAGATTTCCCATGTAGTTGAGATTGAATTGATGTGTCATCAACACATCCAACTCAATTGAATCTTGTCTCAATATCATCAAATTATCTAGAAATAAGGTAAGACACTCCTCTTATAAATAGAAATTAGAAATAGAGCCTTCAGGTTGAGATTTATTTTTCATGTATGATTTCATATTCCAATGAAATCTGTGAAATAAACAAAAAAACATAGTTGTGTATTTAATGAAGTTATAAAAATTATTTAATTAAATTAAAAACATATGAATAAAGTACCTCTCAATTGTATACATCTATTAATAATGTTTGGGGCATCCTAATTTATTCTTCTCAACCAAATTTATAGTTAAATTCATTATGACAGTAAAAAATGAAGGAGGAAAGATCACCTCCATTACACTAAGTGTCAACAAAAATATGCCCTAAAGGTTTTCAAGATGAAATGGTTGTAGTGTTTTATAACATAGTTTTCTGAATAATGTGAAAAATTAAAGTATAATAGTAGTAACATTTTAAGGTAATAATGTACACAATACCAATGGTAGTAATTTCTGTAATAAAACATATTAATTGCGACTTTCCAATCCATTTAACCTATGATACTTTAATTCAACACACCTTGAGATATTACTTTAATACCCATCATATACCTCCACATGTTTTAAAATTCTAAGGAATGTATCTTTATCCTCATTTTTCATTTCAAAAATTGTTGGATCATACTTTACATTATCATCTGGCTAGAGATCACACTTTATGTTCATTTCTTATAAGTATTTATTAGCGTTGATATGATCCTTCAATTTTCTATTCTCATTAAGCAATGTTAAGATCAAATTTTTACAAAAATTCATCTCAATATGCATCACATCAATATTATTACACAAAAAATTAAATTACCAATATGAAAGTTTGAGGAATATACTTTTTTGTTCCATTTTTGCATTTTAATTTCACTTAACGATTCACTTCAGACTTATTTCCCACTATCATTCAAATTATGCACCTTCCCAAATTTTGTTTCAACATTTACAAGATGTGACAATATTTTAAAACCTGTTAATAACTTTGGAGGTGGTCTATAACCAGTAGAACAATTGAATTTTGACTTATTCAACCGAAATCTATGAGATTCATCGATAAATATTCTATGACACAAAAAGAAACATTTTATACTATGAGGTAGTCATTTGGGATCAAAATCAAAGTTACAAATTGGAAAATCAAAACCTGTGTAATTGTTCCAACCAGATAAATTCCCAAGTCCAAGGAAGTCATTAATGGTCCACGTTAGAGCATCTTGCATTTTGAACATTGTTTTGGAAGATGCATCATATATCTCAACATCGTTGCTCCATAACACCTATAATTATTCAATTAAAGGATGAATGTATAAATCAATATCATTTCCAGGCATTTTTTCCAGTAATAATGGTCTAAATAAAAAATAAATTTGTTGCATACAGATCCATAGAGGAAGATTTTAATGGATCAGAACAACCATCTAAATGCTATAACTGGTGCTCAAAGTCACAAATGAGTTGAATCCATTAGCATCCAATACCAATTGAACATTCCTAGGATAAGATAAAAAATCTAGGTGCAATGAACCAAATTTATCCCACGATTGTGAAGCTATTAGATTTCAAATTAACCCATCATTGTTATTATCCACATAATTCCACTTCATGTGTTCGTCAGTTTTTGATAACATGAATAATATTTTAAATTGAGGATTTAATGTAAAGTAATGAAAAACCTTTTTAGGTGTCTTAATTTTATTCTTCTTCATGGTAGTTTGTTGATTCAGACTTCCAATATCACCCATTGACCGTCATATAGAAGAAGAACATTTTTTACAGTCCGACCTGCTTGAATCCTCTCCCCAAAAAAGAATACAATCACTGAGTCACCCATGTATTTTTGTATAATTCAGACCAAGCTTGTTAATTTTTTTTCATATCATTAAAAGACTCAGGGATCTTTTCTTCTGGAAATGCATCACATAATAATTACAACATCATGGACATCACCTTATTTGTAATTTCAAATAGTCATTTGATATGGTACAACTTCTGTAGAAAAGAAAGTTTTGAATATTTCAAATACCCACTATACAACTCTTGATTTCCATCATCAACTAAACCATGAAACACATTTTTATTCTCAGTAGAGTTTTATCTTATATTAGACTCAACATAATCAAGAGGAGGATATAATTATATGTTATAATCTTGATCTAGTTGTCCTATAGTTTCAAAAAAATAACTTGTGAAGTTGTTATTTATAGAACCATCAACTAGTTGTTATGATATGTTTTGAAGTTGATGTTAGTGTCTTGTAATGCCGAATGCGTCATCTATAGTGTTTTTAATTTCATTGTCCTTTTTTGATAGAGTTGGGATCACATTCTATTTATTAACATCAGTGCTAAAACTTTCTTCAATGTTCAATTCTTCATGCTAAATCCAAAAAAAATATTGAGCATGAAATTAATTCATTATCAAGTGTTCATAAACTTCATATCTCTTCAACATATTCTAAATTTACATTTAGGACATGGAAATCATATTCTCACATCAATGGATCGATTGGAAATTTTAAAATATAAAAACTCCTCCAACCCTTAGCACAATGAGGTGTGTTCCTCTGTAATGTGATCCAGCTTTTAACTATATCACATTGTTCCTACACTTTATTAAAAAAATTTAAAACAAATAAGTATTTATAAGTAGGAAAAGAAATAAATGGAATTGAAAAAACACAACCCAGATATTTATAAGAAGAGTAATATAAGTTCTAAAAAAGTCAAATTAAAAAAAGGAAATCAATCATGGATAGTATTTCTAGTTGTGATATATGATATTTTATTTACATATGTGACATTCTATCTTTCCTTAATTATATATGGTAAATCTAAAACCAACTAGAGTGGTTTTAAAATTACCTAACAGATCAACTAAATTCCAAGTGAGAGTATTTGAATATGTTGTGTCATATTTCTCCTGAACATAGATGATATAAAACTGGAGGATTTCAATATGGATTTAGTAAAAGAGTTGAAGGACACTTTTTATAGAATGTTTTAGATGAAGGTTCTCAATAAATCCAATTTTAAATTTAGGTTACCAATCACAATAGATTGTAATGAAACATATTTGGTTCCTTTAAAAAAATGAATATATCTAAATGTTCATTGAAAGATTCATAATGGCCATATATCACCCTATGACCACCAATTTTCTAGATATTTCATGTCATCCAATGGGAAAGAACTAGAAATTTTAGATAAGCCCAAATACAAAAAAAAGTTCCGTATACATTAATAATTAGAAGTCTTTTTTATGATCATTTATATAATAAAGGGAATTATTGATGTTGTTTGAATTTTTCATAAGATTATAGATAATTTATGAAAGTATTAATTGGATGATGTGAAGTGGATTATATACTATCATAAATTATTATAAGATATAGCATTATATTTCCAAATGGATGATATCTTATAGGGGTACATTAATGAAATGTTTTATAGGATATGGATGAATTGAAGACTACCATTTTTTGTGTTTAACTAGTATCCCCACCCATGAATTTTCATGGTACATAATAGATTATGAAACAAATTTAAAAAATAATTTTTTTTAAAGATGAATAACATGAATGTTTGAGTGAAGAAAGTGATAATTAAATTTTGAATAATAAGTAACAAATAATCTCAAAAAATGGATTGGAAGAAATGTAGAAAATTTGGTCATTTTTTAGGTGTTAAAAACTACACTTAACATAAAATTTTTGAGAATTAAAATGCTAAAATTATGGTACCTTTTATGTGAAGAAGCTGTATCCTAAGAATAGAGTATGAGAAACTAGAAATTATAAGAACAAAACCTTCCCCACCACCACTGAGATAATTGAATTTTATTTATCCTATAACAGAAAACAAAATTTTTAAATGAAAAAAAAGAATGTAAGGTCTTGGAAGAAATCCATATTATTAAATAATAAAATTGAAATAAAATAAACATTATTGAAATTTAAATTTAACCATTGATAAAGATCCATACAACATAGATAAAAAAACCACGTGGAATGAAATAACTTTGAAATAATATATAAAATATACATATAGAATATATGCAATGTGCATATACATGATATGAAATGTTCATATACAAGATATATCACGTATTCATATAAAAAATATAAAATAAGCAATCCAAAATATGCATAAAAAGATTTTTTGAGATGATATATGATATATTCCATATGAAATATACATACATTGAATATGAAATGTCCATATTATGAATAGTCAATATGTATACAATGAATATTTAATATGAAAATATTGAATTTTTTATATGCGTATTTGTAATTTACATATACTGAATATACTGAAGATTCAATATCTATATTTTGAAAATGAAATAAGCATATACATAATATAATTATATTGAATCGAGTATGTGTATCAATTAAAATAGGGAAAATAAGGGTGCTCAATAGACATGAAACAACTATAGGGTTTCAAAACCAGGGTTGTCAATACATGGGAATAAGAAGAAAAACACACTTGAGGGGGAAAAGGGGGCTAATGATGGGGTGTGAAGGGGATGATGATGTAGTAGGGCATGTAGGAGACATCAATGAAGAAGGTATCTAACAGTGAGGGGGAGAAGGGGGTTAATATGATTTATAGAGGGGGGATAGGATGAGGGGTTTAGGGTTTGATGGTGTTGGGGGAAGAGGGGGGAGGGGTTTTGGGTTCCATGGGGGATGACAGATAGGGTGGCTGGTAGAGATGGGGATAAGGGGTTCGTGAGGAAGATGGTCAGGTATCATAGGGTTAGGGGAATATGGGGATGGGTGTTAGGTTTGGGGGGGATTGTCATGTGTTAAAAAAAATTTAACAGTTGTTTTTAAAAAACCACCGCTAAAAAACTGATGGTAATTACTAATTTTGGTGTATTGATTATGTGAATCATCTATGTGTAACAACATGAGTTTTTATAAAAAAAAAATTAAATTTATTTATTGTATTTACTTATATTAAACACTAAGATAAGCATTAATTTCATGAAAAAACAGGTTTAACTTGAGTTAAATGTAACACTGAGTTTCTATGAAACACCATTTTATTCTTATAATTATTTAAACAAGACATTTATGACCTAGTCATCAAACTTAATAATATGAATAATAATATATACTTTTTAAATATGATTTATAATGACCTAAAAACTTGTCCAACACCCATTGTACGGGCATATTTCTACATAATCCCTTATAGTATAGATATAATTCCATTATTGGAGCCAATTTATGTAAAAATATGTGTTTGGAATTATCTCTTTCAAAAATTTATATGTTTTCCACTCACCTCCCTTATAAAAGGCCACCCGCTCTTCCCCTATCTTCACACATTCAAAACCAATTAGTTTAAACAATACCTTCCAAAATCAATTCAATAATTCAATCATATCATCCTAAAATCCTTAATTTTGGAATAAATCCAACAAAGTGAGTCTTTTGGTGAAAAAATAAAAAACTCCGAAAAGAAGTAACATTCATCAACAAATTTTTTTTGTTTAATTTCTTCCTAAAATCCATTTAATTGTTTTTATATCATTATTATATAGTAACCTATTTATCTTAAATGCAATTATATGTTGTTATTTTAAGGGTACACCCCACAACCACACACACTTCCATCAAATGGGTAACAGAATCATCGTTTGTGTGTATGGAAGACTATCACCTCATGAACCAATGTTATTCATTTTTACATTACCACCTATCAAGGTTTGGAATAATGATATAAATATTTTTTACATATGATATTTATTATTTTATTGATTTTATTATGATTATTTAATTATTATATCAAACATACCTTCATGATTTCCATTTTCCAAGAATACGATAACGTCATTCGTGTGTATGGTAGACTACCTCCTCACGAAGTGATGTGATTCGTTAATGATTTACATGGAATGTATTAAGTATGTGTTGAATAAATATATGTGATACACATAACATAAAAATTATTTTTTTAATGATAATATCTCATATACTCTTCTTTCTTTCAATCCAATAATAAAATGGAAACAATGTTCATGCATATGTACAACCTACTGTCTCCATGAATGGTGTATTTAATTTACTATTTCTATATTTTATAGATTATTATAAATACATATATACTAAATATATTTTATAATTATACCATGGTTATCATTACAGATATCATGAAATCATTATTAAATTAAGAGGACTAAAAATTTAACAGATTAATATATATATATAAAAGCGGTATTACCCAAAACACAAATTTAATATGAAATTGTTAATAAAAAGAAAATAAAAGGTCACAAGAAAATAATATATGGTATGATATAATAAAATATGGTTCTATAATATATGTATAATAAAATTATATTTACTATAAATAAGGATTAAATGAGTACAACTGAAGTCAATAAATAATGTAAGTGATTTCCATCTCACTTTTATTTTCAATGAGACACAAGCAATGTTTAGCACCGATTTCCTATATATGGTGTTTATAATAACCATTTATATATTTTATTATTCTAATACTTATAATTATTGATATTCACATATAGATTTTCGGATTTATATTTCATGGGTTTTACAATTAAAATGTTACCAAAGTGATAAAGGAATTTTTGTCTCAATTTTCCTTCTTTGAGATGTACATTATGGTATGCAACTATATTATTTCATGAGGCGTATATATAACCCCATTTAAATGCAATATAATTAATTTATTCATACTCATATTATTTTAATTTTAATTTTATGTTATTTTTTATGGGGTTTATTAATTAATGTTATCAAAGTGATACAACAATTATGTTACAATATCATCAATTATCACGATTGTTTATGATTAAGACTCTGATGTTAAAATATCACAACCTTCCCCTCAATAATTATCATTAATTTTATAATGCACTGGTTATTCATTTTATCATCATGAAATAGTACCATTTCCCACTCTTTAGTACTTAAAAGTATTAAGAAAATGTTTTTATAAAAATATGACTTTATCTATTTATTCAGTCAGAAATATATTTTCCATCAATTTTTTTTCTATTTTCTTTTCAAAAATGTTTTATTAATATATTAGTATTTTTAAAATACACTTTTATCAATGTTTTACTTTTTACAAAAATATTTTTTAAATTAACATTCGTATTGTTTTCCAAAACAATTCCCATTTGAATTTTATAAAAAATGTGAAAGGAACCTTCATTTTAATATATAAAGCTTGAACATAATATTTGGATGTCATGACCAATAATTTCCATGAAGCCTAATAAGTATTTTTTTAAAATTAAATTCAATGAAAATGTTTTAAAAAAATTTATGTATTAAATTGTTTTTTAAAGGAGAATGGATATTTTTCTGAAGAAAATTTTTAAATGATCTTTCAAAATTGTTTTCCATATAATATGACATCTTTTGGTGTTAATAATGCCTTACTAAGGATATAATCCAAGGGTACCATTAATATTATTTCTTTGAATGATTTTTTTTCATGGAATCATATTTAAGAAACTCATTTCTCTTCCACATTTTATATGCTTATGAAACCCATTTCTCTTCAACAAGTTATATTCTTAAAAAACTTGTTTCTTTTCCATGGGTCATATGCTTATGAAACTGGCATCTTTTCATGGGTTAAGCTATGATTAAATAATTATAAAACTTGTATCCTTTACATAGGTTAAGAAAACATTAAATTATTATGATACACATTTCATTTCATGGGTTATGATATGATGAATTTTTATAATCTTGTGGCATACATAAATATGGTATTCATTATATAATGGGTGGGACCTATATCACCCTCAAATTAATTGGGTAAATATTTATAAATATTATGAGATAGAAATGGATGGAATGGAGAGTGAACCCATTATATTAATATAGAGATGGAATAAGGAGTTAAATTAGTACAATAAAACATGGATAGAAGGAGGATTGAACTCGGTAAAATAAAGGACTTTGTCCACTATGATGGTCTTTTTAGTAATCCTTGAATGATATGGAAATAATATTTTATGATTATGTGCATGTCACAAATTCATGTCTTATGAAAATGCTATACTCTCATGGATAATTTTATTTGATTCCATTATGATTCATGTCTTATGAACTACCAATATTTATGACATGACCCATGATTATAATCTTTGATATGTAGTTTAGGGTTTTAAAATGTTATTTTCATGTTCGTATACCCTTATGTTAATTTTATGCTTACCTATCTCCCATGTTTACCCTTAATGAGCATTTGATATCAACCTTTATTATGTTTTCCTTCCCCAGGTTATGAATATATGTATTATGTTTTATGTGTCTAATAAGGGTTCTAGTTATGAATAATGTAGTGTGAGATGATATAGTTGACTTATAGACCGGTGCTTATGTTTCCATATTTTCAAATGCTCTAAAATAATACAATCTTCAGGCGTGTGTTTGTGTAATGCAATATTCCAAAAAAACGATGTAATGTGTATGTATGTTAATAATGGGTTGCTATACTAAGGATTTTTTAAGTAGTTTTTATTCAAAAATGTGGAAACATATATTAAATTGTATCAATAAACTTGAAAAGTGATTTTATGATGAATTTATATTTTTAGGGGATAAGTATTATAGGACACATGATAGAGGTATGGAAAGCTCTTTGGTTTAATACATTCTTGATGTTGAAGTAATAAAGTGTTGATTGATTTTGAGAAAAGTGACTTTAATAGTATTTATATCCTTAAAATTGATTATTTATTTAAAGAAAAAGTGATCCATGATATTTTTTGGTGAAATTTATTTCATTTTTTAGATTATTATATATATTGAATTTTGTGTGACTTAATGAACTAGTGGTTAATATATTTGAGGGACAAAGATAGTGTAATGGAACGTGCTTTCCTAAACCCTTTCTTTCTAGTTTTGGTTTTTAGATAGTTTTTAGAGGAAGTATTATAGTGTCAGGTAGAGTTTAGAGATAAAGGAATTCTATAGAAGGTGGTTAATGATGTTAACCAGATTCATGTTGTGAGTTGGTTGTTCTCAACTTGTGTAGATGGTTGGTTTCATGGATTATGTGAGATGATGGAGGAATCCATGAAATGAATTCAAATAATGATAGTGTAATTCATGATGTGTAGGAAAAATATTTTTTTTGGAAACCAAAGATAAGGGAAATTTACATCTTAAATGGAATTCCCTAACTGTAATCCGTGGGACCCCGTGGAATTCACATCATGAATAGAATTAATGATGTGAAAGGGGTGTTTTATTGTTTTTTTTTATTTAATAGTTTTGTATTCATTTGTTTGATTCCCTACCTCTATAGCTTGTGGAGAACCCTAGGTGTTTTTATGGATGTTTCATCTCTTATTCTCCTATGTTAATCCATGGGTTTGGTGGTTACGTTTTGGCGATCGACGTATGTTCTCCTCTCTTACCCATGGTTTTTATTCCATTATTCTTTGGTGATAACCTAGAACATTGTGGTTTTGGTTTGGGGTGTTCATGAGATGAGTTTTTATGATCCTTGGGTGTGGTTTAGGTTGATCCATGGTTTCTCAAGTGCAGTTTTGGTTTTTGGGTGTTTCTTCTTTACCTTAGGGTGCACAAAGAGTTGGAAAATGATCTTTGAGGTAAAAAATCTCTTGTTTATCTTTATTTTTATAATATAGGAGTGGTATGATATTTTTTATCTTTGGGAAGATATATTTCATTGGATTAATGAATATAATATACCAATTTAAAGGAAATTTAAGGTTAAAGGGGAATGATTCACATGTCTTTACATCATTTGATATTTCCATGATATTTTGATTGTATGGTGAATTCAATATTGAAAATTATGGCCATTGTATTATTATTTTTGTGTTAATTTGGAATGATTTTTGGGACCATTTCTTGTTATGAATTATTTTTAATAAACCTAAAATGGAAATTGGTTAACCACTTATATTTGGCTAACAAAATGGTTTCCCCTGGATTATGGATTTTGTGAGAATACCATAAAATACATAAGTGAAATTGTTATAAATAAACCTAATAAATATGAAAAATGTTTTGTTTATGTGTTGTGATATTATTGGGTGACAATACTTTGGTGTGGTGTTGTTCTACTATGAATTTTCTTTGTGACCTTGCAATTGGGAGGTGTGGGGATAATGTGTGTTGTGATAAGGATGTGATGTGGGGAAGCGATGTGTGGTTGTGATGTGGTGGGGGTGATGTGTGGTTAGTATAAGGTCATGTTGTGGGGTGAGTATGTGTGGGTTTTTATGTAGTGGATGATACAATAATGATTTTGTTAAACTAGATGTCTGGGTAGTGATGTAATAATTAGAAAATAATTCTTGAAATGGATTGGGCTGGTGTGGTAATGGGATGGAAATTGTTAATGTATGAATTAATAATGGAAAATGTGGTTAAATTTGATTTTTATAAATAATTAAAGGAATGGGATATTTAAATGAAATTTTTCTGGCTTGTAATGAAATGTAAGAAGTGGATTTTGGTTTGTGATTGTTATGTGGTTTTCTACATTTAGTGGTGGCAGTGAAAGTGGTAGAGTTGTGATTTTGTGTAACACCTTGAGTTTTTTAGTCCTTTTTTGAATTAATTAATATTCTTTTATTCATTTAATTTCAGTCTACACAAAGTCAAACTTTCATTATATACAACACTGACTTGGCTTGCATTCCAAACAACATTGAGTTTCTACAAAACATTTTTTATTGTTATAATTATTTAAACGATATAGTTATAAAATAGATGTTAAAAATATTAATATTAATATCAAAAAATAATTTTAGAATATTATTTATAATGGTTTTATATAAATAAAACATATTAATAATAATACAAACAATTTTTAGTAAAGTCTATATATGTTTGAAAATACTATTTTCTTAAAAGATCTTATTTTTATCTCCTTTTATGAAAAATAAATAAAATTAATTTTAAAAAATTTTAGAATATTAATTTGATAAAATAAACTTATTTTTTAATTAATAATTTCAAAATTATTTTAGGGTGATTTTTTGGGATTTTTCCGAGGAACTTCTTTTTGAGATGAATAGTGAAAAATATTGAATTGTAATTCAAAAATTCATTTTCTTAATGTTTATTTATATAGTTAAATTATATTTTATGTTGTTTTTAAAGTCAAAATATATCAATTATACAGATATTAATCAAATTTATGTCATTTTAATAACTTTTATATTTAATATTGATATAAAAACTTAATGAACATTTGAACAATCTCACTTTAAAAACCCGCTTTCTCACTATGTCTGTGGGATTAACATTAAAATTAATTTTTTCACTTCTATGAACTAATTTTTTTAAAAATGAAATAAAATATTTTAATCAATATAATATTTATAGTCTAATAATATCAACTTAATGTTTTTCAAAAAATATTAGTGAAAGTGATTAAAATTAATTACAATGATTAAGGTAAAATTAAGCTTAACAAGGGACAAAATGTTAAACTTTAGGGCCAAAATGACCTATCCACTTATACAAAACCCATTGTATGGCCATATTTCGAAAATATACCTTTCAATATCGAGTTTTTTTGGGTTTTTATGACTTTTTTAGGTAAATATATGGTTACCCTTAACTTTAAAAAAATGCCAAGTGTGTCCCCTCCCTCGCTTATAAAAGGCCACCACCCCTACACATTATTAACACTTATAAAACCACTTAATTTAATCCCAGATCTACCCATTTCACTTTCCAAAATCCCTCCCTACTCCTTGAATCCTCCCTTTAGGCAGGAATCCAACTAAAGTATCCCTTTGGTGCAAACCAAAAGGAGTTACCCAAAGAAGAGGTAACATTATTCCTCAAGCTATTTTCTTTCTCCAATAACTAAATTATTATTATTCTATGAATATATAATATAATCAATATAATCAATATATTGATATGTTTTTCTTATAATGTTTAGACCTAAAATTACACACACTTCCATCTAATGGGTAAGGAACTTACCATTCTTGTGTACGGTGAACTACCACCTCACAAAACTTGTTGTTCATTTTTCCTTTACCACATATCATGGTTAGGAAAAACTATTTTTATATTATATATATGATATATATTATTTTTTTATGCTTATTTAATTATTATATAACATATACCTTTATCCTTTCCATTTTGTATAAATATGATAATTTCATTTGGGGAAGTGTGGACTACCACTTCCTCAAAGTGATGTGATTCATTCACAAACTACATGAAATTTATTAAGGTTGGGTTTAGTGAAATTATATGAAATATATGAAATATATGAAATAATAATTATAATATAATGATATTATATATATTTACATATTTTCTATTTACTTACTTTCTTTCAATATGACAAAAGATGGAAACAACGTTCATACATACGTACGACCTACCATCTCCATGAATGGTGTACTCCATTTCATATTTCTATATTCTATAAATTATTATAAAT
This sequence comes from Viscum album, assembly GCA_963277665.1. Classification (NCBI taxonomy): domain Eukaryota; kingdom Viridiplantae; phylum Streptophyta; class Magnoliopsida; order Santalales; family Viscaceae; genus Viscum; species Viscum album. The sequence goes on from OY728141.1 coordinate 1,555,334,060, forward strand.
ACATATATACTGAATATAAATTATATTAAATAATTTTTTCATTATTCAAGACATTATATAAGTATTAGAACTAAAAATATATTAAGTTAGGTCACATGCAAAAAACAAAGCATATATTACCTGAAGTGAAACCTTAACTTAGAATAGTTAATAATAGATTAATATAAAGTAATAATAAAACCATATATGGAAATATATATAAGAATATGGTTATGTAATGTATGTATAATAAACTTATATTTATTATATAGGAGGTTTTTATGAGTATAGAGAGATGTAAGACATAATGTAAGGGGATTTCTAGTCTCACTTTTATTTTTGTGAGATTTATTCCTTATTCACCACTCATTTATTTTGTGTGGTGTATTTATTTACCATGAATATATTATATTATTGTTATCCTTAAATTTATGGGTATTTAAATATCTATTTTAGGATCTCTCTTTTATGGGGTTTATGTTTCAAAAGTTACCAAATCAGTAAATTAGTTTTGTCTCATTTTTCCTTCTCTGAGACATATTATATGAATTTTAATAAACATGTTTTACTTTTTTTTCAAGATTACTTTTAAAACAAAATTTATTTCAATATAGTTTTCAAGATTCCTCTTCAAATAAAATTTTTTCAAAATTTTTTCAAGATTCTTTTATATCATTTTAAAGAAAATGGTCTTCAAAATGTTTCAATCCTCGATTTTATGTTTTCAAAGAAAAAGTTTTTAAAATAGATTTATTTTTTAAAATTATTTTTTTTAAATAAGAATAGATATTTTCCTCAAGAATTTTTTTAAAAGTATATTTTCAAATTATTTTCCATCTATGATGACATTCATTGGTGTTACTCATGCCTTTATTATAAATAATCCCAAGGTTCCATTTGTATTATTTCTCTGAATGGATTATGTTTTAGTGGCTTGATTTTTTTGAAACCTATTTCTCTTTCATGGGTTATATGTTTATGGAACCTTCTTATTTTCATGGGTAATACTCTGATGAAATTAGTATGAAACCTATCTCTTTTCCACTGGTAAATATATTATTACATGTTAATGAAACCCATTTTATTTCAAGGTTTATGATATGATTGTTTATGAATTTTTTGAATAAGTATGTATGGTTTCATTATGAGATGGGTGAGACCTATATCTCCCTTATATTCATTGGGTAAATATTTATATCTCATGATATAGTGATGGGAATAATGTTTATGGGTTTGATCCACTATCGTAATATGGGTAAGCCTAATCCATTACAAGGAAAGGACTACAATTGGTGATGGTGGTGCGTCCTGACTAGAAGGTGTAGTCACCGTGACGATGAAAGATAAAGAAAACCAATCCACTCTAGGATGATGGGGAAACCTGATCCACTGTGGGAAGATGGGGAAATCTGATCCACTATAGGAATATGGTGAATCCTAGTCCCTTATAAGTAAATGACTATGATTGGAGATGGTGGTGTGTCTATCCCAGTAGGTGTAGTCCCCATGAAGTGCCTGGATAAGTTCTAGAAATGCTTCTTGACTTATAGTGAATGATATTACATTTTTAAGTGTATTCCACAATTCCATGTATTATTCTTATGGTATGATTTCATGTATTATGGTATTGTTTCAATTATTATTAATGTCTTATGAACTTCCAAAATTTATACCATGATTCATGTTTATGATCTTTGATATGTAGGGTACAATCTTATAATGTCATGACAATGTTCTCATACCACTATAATCATGTTTATGCTTACATATCTCCCTTGTTTACCCTTACTAAGAATCTAAGATCACCCCTTTTTATGTTTCCATTACCCTAGTTATGAAGATATATATTATGTATGATGTTTTGAAGAAGGGGTTCTATTCATAGAGAACCTAGTGGGAGATAATGTATATAATTTATATATCAATGTTTCTGTTTCTAGGCTTCCAAAGGCTCCAGAATAATATAGTCTTTTGGAATCTGTTTTGTGTAATGTATTAAGTATTCAAAAAAAGTGAAGTAATTATATTATATTAAAAGTAATGTACTCTATAGTTGGTATCATATAAAAGGTTTTGTTATATTTAGAAAATAAGATGATAAAACCATAGTGATAACCCTAAGGATATTCCTAAGAATACGTCTAAAGATGAGTAAATGTATAGGAAAATGGATTAGAATTTTGGTATAAGATAGAGTGATTGGTTTCATAGAAATAAATCCCTATCTAGATACTACAAATGTACATAGTTCCAGAATATATATACCTAGGAGTAATAACTCCAACAAGGTGCTCCAGGCCTGAGTCAAGCATAACTTGGTACATGACAACATACCTTACTACACACCTGGTTTGACACTCCTTGGAGATATTCTTTTGGAATTCTCAAACTCTTCAGGAACCATCATGAAGGATTTAAAAATAATTTGGATATTAATAACCTAGAATAAACCCAGGATGTTATAGATTAAGGAAGGTGTCATAATTTTGACATCATGTACGTGGTTTTTCATTATTATGTGGTTCTTCACTATGATAACTATTTATTAATCTATGATTTTTGGTTTTAATTAATGATTGTGACCCAAAGTAACCATGTTAATGGTGATTGTTGTGTAAAATGAAAAAAAATTCTCCTCATAATCCAAATTCTATGGGAGATGGAATGAAAAACCTCATTGATATGCTCACATAACTTTCTCAAGTTATGAATCATGCTGAGATTCTAGATGAACAATAAAGGGAACAACTTCATATTGATTCCTTCAAAAGAAAAAATCCACCTTATTTTAGTAGGTCTTTAGATCCATTTTTTTCTGTAAACTGTGTTAGTACCACTGAAAATATATTCTCCATTCTCTAATGTTTAGATCATGAGAAAGTCATTCCAGTTATTTATTGATTAGAAGGTGACGTAGACTAGTGGTGGAATATAATCAAGAATATGAATAAGTAAGATGAAATTGAATCCCTGGATTTGGATGAGTTCAAGAACTTATTAATAAATAAGTATATTCATAATTTTCGTCATATGATGATGGAAAACAAGTTCCTTGATTAGAAATTAAAGGATGATGAATCTATTGTTACCTACAAGGCTAATTCCACAAGACTTGTGAGGCACACTTCTAGAATTATCATCCAACCAGAAAGTAAATTTGATATGTTCTTCAGTGGATTTAATCCAAGTCTCAGAATGGAGTTGACTAAAATATACTTTAGTAGCTATGAAGATATTTTTCTTTGTGTAATCAAAGTTGAATTGGAGGTTGGAGTTATAAATCAATAACATGTTTTTAATAAGAAAAGGAATATAGAGTTAAAAGGAAAATCTAAAAACCATGAAGAGAAGAATATGAGCCTTACTTTATGCTCTAAGTGTGGAAAGAAGAATCAAGGGAATTGTATTATGGGGTATAATAAGTGTTTTAAGTGCTCAAGGGAAGGTAATCAGATGATTAATGTTTCACTTATGGGAAGAAGTTTTCCAATGATGAAAATAGAAGAAAAGATACATAAGAGAACCTCCCACACTTTGTGCTTTAAATATAAGGAGGATGGGAATTATACTAACCAGTGCCCAAACACAAGGGTTGGTGATGATGATCAGTATCATAAACCTCTTAAACTGAGGTATAAGGGGAAATATCAGGTGATCACTATTTCTAGAGAGGGGTGTGATAACAATGTGGTGAAATGTATAAATACCATCTAATCTAGAACTTCTAATGTATTATTTGATTCTAGATCTACCCACTCTTTAGTATCTAATTAATTTTCTAATTGTATTAAGATTCCATGAAAACTAGAAGATATGAAATTAGTAGTGAAAACCCTTAATGGTATGATGATTTCATCACAAGTCTACGATTCCTATTCAGTTGACATTTATGGGAATGTACTTTCTACAAATCTTGTCATTCTTCCCCTGGTTGAATTTTATTTCATCTTAAGAATGGAATGGATTTATCTACATAAATATTACATCAATTGTTGAGGAAAGGAAGTTATTTTAGATATTTTAAACCAACCTATGATCATCTATCAATGTGATGGTAGGTCGGAACTTCCTATAGAGATTTCATCTAGTGTATGGGTTTTAATTACTATTTAAAATGTGTGTTTGTCTAAAATGGTTGGGGATAAACTCAACATTGATAATATGACCATTACTTGGGAATGTGTGGATGTTTTAACAGAAGAGTTTCCTAGACTTCCACAAAAACATGAAGTTGATTTCTTGATATAATTCATACCTAGTTCCACACTAATCTCAATGACTCCCTATATAATGGTCCCAATTGAGTTATGAGAATTGAAGAAAAAACTCCAATAAAACCTTGATAAGGGATTCATCCAGTCAACTATGTCACCCTAGGATTCACTTGACCTCTTTGTGAATTTTTTTTTGGATAAATGTGAATCTATTTTGATTATGAGGATTTTAATAAGATCATGATCAAGAACAAGTATCATTTTCCCCATATTGATGACTTGTTTGATCAACAACGTAGATCTCAATACTTTCCAAGATTGAACTTCATTCTGAATATCGTCAATTAATGGTCAAGAAATGGGGTATACCTAAGATGACATTCCTCCCAAGGTATGGACACTATGAATATGTAGCGTTTCTTTTTGTTTTTACTAATTCCCATGGCATCTTTATGAATTTGATGAATAGAGTCTTTAGAGGTTACCTCGATCACTTTTTTGTAGTCTTTATAGATAATTTTCTTATCTATTAAAATTGTAAGGAATAGCATAAAGAACACATGATAATTTTACTAAAGACCATGAGAAATGAGAAACTATATAAAAAATTTAAAAAGTGTGACTTTTGGCTACAAAATGTTTCATTTTTGGGTCACATAATCTCAATAGATGGTATATTAGTGGATCCATCAAGGATGAAGTCTATTGAATGATGTCTTAGAACAACCATGATGACTGAGATCCATATTTTTCTTGGATTATCTAGAGACTATTGATGTTTTTTTGAGAATTTCTCATGACTCTTGATCCTCTGACCACGTTAACTCGGAAGGGTGTTAAGTTCCTCTAAACAGATGAATGATAGGAAAATTTTAAGGAACTAAAGAGAAAGTTGGTTAGCACACATGTGATTACATTACACTGTAGTGGAGAAGGGTTTGTAATATATATTTATGTATCCAAGAAGATATTTTGGTGTGAAATTATGTATAGTAACACAGATATAACTTATTAATCATGATAGTTTAAGATCTATGAGAAAAATTATCCAATTCATGATTTGGAGTTAGCAGTGATATTTTTTTCATTAAAGATATGAATGAATTATCTTTATGAAGAAAAGTGTGATATATATACTGATCATAAAAGTATGAAATATATATTCACATATATGGAGTTTAACATGCACTAGAGAAGATGATTATAGATGATAAAGTATTATGACTGGTCAATACATTACCACCCTGGGAAAGTGAACAAGGTGGCTAATTCTTTGAGCCAAATGGATCATACTTGCTTATCCATGATATGGTTCAAAAAAGATCCAATATATCTGATTTGAAAAGTATGGATCTAGAAATCTTTAAATAAGGGGAGAAGTCTTATATTTCTCAAATGAATGTTCAACACTCTATCCAAATGAGGATTAAAGAGGCATAGAAGGAAGAAGTAGAGATACAAAAGAAGTTTAGAAATGTTCCAGAGTTTAACCTTGGTCAAGATGAAATGATAAGGTTTGGGAACCATTTATGTATTACTTCCATACCATATTTGAAGGAAGATACGTTAAGGAAGCTCATAGTTCTTCATTATCTATTCATCCTGGAATTATAAAGATATATAGGGACTTGAAAGAATAATTTTTTTTGGGATGGCCTGAATAGGGATATTACTAAGTTTGTATCTCGGTGTTTGTTATACCAGCATGTTAAGGATGAAATTAATAATATTAAGGGGTTGTTGCATCCATTACCCATACCAGAATGAAAATGGGATAACATCACTGAGAATTTTTTCATTGGACTCCACAAAACCTCTAAAAGTTTTAATTATATATGGGTGGTATTTTATCTCCATTCTAAGTAATAAAACTTTATTGCTACCAGAGATGAATTATATCCAGATAATATTTATAGGATATTCATTAAGGAATTGTGAAGGCTTCGTGGAGTACCCATTTATATTGTATCTGATCAGGATCTGAGGATTACCTCAATATTATGTAAAAGACTTTATTAATAACTTGATACCGAATTGAGTTTCAACACTAATTATCATCCTCATATGGATGGTTATTCTAAAATAATAATTGAAACCCTAAAGGATATGCTGAGATCTTTTTCTTTGGATTTTAAAGGTTTTTGAGAACAAAAACTTCTTCTAGTTGAGTTTTATTACAACAATATCTTCACTCAAGCATTCAAATGGTTTCTTATGAATCGTTATATAGGAACAAATGTAGATCTAAAAATTGTTGGGATGAATTTGGAGAAAGAAAGATATTGGGATATGACATAGATGAAGAAACTTCATAAAAGTTTAGATCCATTCAATAAAATATCAAGGTAGCTCAAAGCCATCAAAAACGTTATGCTCTTAAAAATTAGTGTGAACTATAATTTTAAGTTGTTAAGAAGGTGTTTCTAGGAATTTCCCCATGGAATAAGGTTGTGAGGTTCAGGAAGAAATGGAAACTAATATCTATGTATATCATCCCATTTTAGATTATTGATCATATCATAATGATAGCTTATCGCTCATAACTTCTTTCAAATCTCTCCCAAGTCCATGATGTATTCCATGTATATCTCAAGGATGTACATACCCGACCCTTAACGTGTACTAAACTCAGAGGTCATATAGTTGAAGCATGATATTTCTTATGAGGAAAAACTAGTTAAAATTATGTATCATAAAAGGAAATTTCTATAAAAAAAGACCACTCACATGGTCAATGTTTTGTGGATAAACAACAAGTTAGAAGAAGTTATGTGGGAACTTGAGGATTTTATGAGGCATAAGTATCCTTATTTTTTGTATTAGAATGAAAAATTTCAAGGGTGAAATTAAATTTAAGGGGGTATAATATAACACCCCAAGTTTTTGTGAAGATTTTTTTCAAATAAATTAATTTTTATTGATTCCATGCATTGAAAAATACAATAATTCAAACTTTCATTATATTCAAAATTCACATGGCTTGCGTTATACACAAAATTGAATTTCTACAAAACATCAATTTATTATTATAATTATTTAAAAGAGATAGTTATAACCTAGTAGTTAAACATATTAATATGAATATAAATAAATAATTTTAAAATATTATTTATAATGGTTTTATATTCATAAAACATATTGATAATAAGATATAAAAGTTTTAGTAAAGCCTTTATTTGTTTGAAAATATAATTTTCTTAAAAGAAATATTTTTTTTGTAATTATATGAAAAAAAATAAAATTAATTTTAGAAAATTTTAGAAACAAAATTTGATAAAATAAAATTCATTTTTCATTCATAATGTCAAAATTTTCTTAGGGTAAATTTTTTGGGATTTTTCTGAGAAACATCATTTTTAGATGAATAGTGAAAAATACTGAATTTTAATTCAAAAGGGCTCTTTGATATCATTTATTTATATAGTTAAACAATATTTTATGTTGGTTTTAAAGTAAAAATAGATCAATTATACATATATTAATACAATTTAGTTCATTTGAATAACTTTTATATTGAATTTAGATATAAAAGCTTAATGTACATTTGAACATTCTCACTTTAAAAACCCGCTTTCTCCTCATGTCTACGGGAGTAGTATTAAACTTAATTTTTCCGCTTATGTGAACTGAATTTTGAGAAATAGATATAAATGATTGTAATTATTATAATATTTATATTCTAATAATTTCATCTTAATTTTTTGACCAAAAAAATATTGAATGTGATTAAAATTAATTACAATGATTAAGATTAAATTAAGCTTAACAAGGGACTAAACCTTAAACTTAAGAGACAAAATGAATTAGAAAATTGTCCCAAACCCATTTTATGTCTATATTTCGGCCATAAACCTTAAATTATTTAGTTTCTTTGTTTGTTATGATTTTTTAGGTAAAAACGTGGGTACACCTAGTTTTCTTTCAAAAATTCCAAGTGTGTATCCTTCCTCCCTTATAAAAGGCCACCACCTCTTCCCCTTATTCACACATATAAAAAAATTTAATTTAAGGAAATATCTACCCAATTAACTTCCCAAAATACCTCCGTTACAACTTGAATTCCCCCTTTTGTCAGAAATAAAACCAAGGATGCACTTTGGTGCTAACCAAAAGGAGTTACCCAAAGAAGAGGTAACATCCTTCCTCAAGCTGCTTTTTTTTCTTTCCACACTACCTCAATTATACTTATTATACACATAAAAAATATCCTCATTATACTCAATATATTGATATTTTTTTATTATAATGGTTATAACTACACTTATACACACTTCTATCTAATAGGCAAGGAACTTACCGTTCTTATGTACGGTGAACTGTCACCTCACGAAATGATGCTATTCATTTTTTCCTTTAACACCTATCATGGTTGGGAATTATGATGGAAAATATATTATAATATTATATATATGATATATATGATATATTTATTCTTTTTTAATTATTATATAAAAAATAATTTCATACTTTCCATTTTGTGTAAATACGATAATTTCATTTGGGGAAGTGTGGACTACTGCCTCCTCAAAGAGATTGGATTCGTTCACACACTACATGGAAAGTATTAATGATCAGTTTATTGAATTTAAATGATATATATGAAATAATAATTCTAATATAATTATATTATATATACACATATATTTCATTTAATTTCTTTATTTCGATATAAAAAAAACAGAAACAATGTTCATGCGTACGTATGACCTACCCAATCCATGAACAATGTATTACATTTAATATTTCTATATTCTATAGATTGTTATAAATATAAATATAATAAATATAAATGATATTTATATCCTAATATAAAAATTTTAAATCATGATATAAGTATGAGGACAAAAAATACCAAAAATTAACACACATGTGAAAAACAAAGCGGATATTACTCAAAGAAAAACATTATCTTGGAATTGTTAACAAGTGGGTAATATAAATTCATAATAAAAACATATATTTTATTACATATAATAATATTTTTATGTAAAATATGTATAATAAACCTATATTTACTATAATGGAGGTTTTTATGAGTACAAATAGATTCAAGACATAAGATAAGGTGATTTCTAGTCTCACTTCTGTTTCTGTGAGATTTACACCTTATTCACCACTCATTTATTTTGTGTTATATATTTTATTACTATGAATATATTTTATTATTTTTATCCTTAAATTTATGGGTATTTACATATCCATTTTATGATCTCTATTTCATGGTTTTTATTTTTCAAAAGTCACAAAATCAGTAAATTAGTTTTCTCTCAATTTTCCTTCTTTGAGACACATGCCCTGAACTTCAAAAACAATGTTTGCAAAAAAAAATTAAAGATTAATTTTAAAAGAAATGATGTTAATTTTTTACCAAGATTAGTTTTCAAATAAATGGGTTTAAAAATGTTTTCAATCTTCTTTTATATGTTTTCAAGCAAAATCATTTTCAAAATGTTTTCAAAGAAAATGGTTATAAAAAGGATTTATGTTTTTAAAATAATTTTTTAAAGAATACATAGGAAATGTTTTTGAAAAGGATATTTCCAAATTATTTTCCTTCAAATATAGAATTTTTTGGTGTTACTCATTCCTTTTTAGGAAATGATCCAAAGGTTCCATTTATATTCTTTCTCTAGATGACTTATGTTTTGATGGAATGATTTTTATAAAACTTGTTTATCATTCATGGGTTATGTTCTTATGAAACCCACTTATTTTCATGGGTTATTATCTAACTAAATTATTTTGAAACCTATCATTTTCCATAGTTTAGGATATGATTACATGTTTATGACACCCATTTCATTCCATGGGTTATGATATGATTGTTTATGAATTTTTGGAACATGTATGTATGATTTCATTATGAGATGTGTGATACCTATATATCCCTCAAATGAACTTGGTAATTATTTATATCTCATGAGATAATGATGGGAATCAAATTAGAAGGCCTTATCCACTATGGTAGTACGGGGAAACTTGATCCCTTACAAGAAGATGACCGTGATTGGGGATGGTGGTGTGTCCAACCCAGTGGGTATAGTCACCATGAATATGTAAGATAGGAAAACCTGATACACTATGGGAAGATGGGGAAACCTAATCCACTCTAGGAATATGGGTGTCACGACCCGTCCTCAGGGCCCGTGCCGTGACTACCCCAAGCCCGCCTTCCATAGGCCAGGGGCTGGCGACTAGCACCAAGGCGTAAAATCCCAGTAAACAGGGAAGGCATTGCCTTTATAAGTAACAACCACACAGAGTCAGCAAGCGGAAAGTAAAGTGCAGAAAGTAAAGGGGCCGGAAATACAAGCCCAACTGTAAAGTACAACTGAAAAGAAAAACAGCAACTGAAGAAAAGACGGCGGCCTCGTGTCGTCCACTGGCAATCCCACCTGAAGGGTGGGTACAGATAGCCTCCAAGCTCCTCGGGTCCCACGTCCGCTCCGAGTACGTCCCGCCCAGTGGTCCACCTCCAGGTACCGTCCTGCTCCACGCCCAACCGTGATCAGCGCTGTCCGTCGTCTGCAACCAACACAACAAGGTGCGGGCATAGCCCGTGCAGGGGTGAGTACAACTACTCAGTAAGGACCCCGAGACCCCCGAAGGTCTCCCGAAATCCACAAAGGATATAGCACAAAGAAAGATGCAATCACGAAGTAACATCTGACTCGACTTAGGTATATGCCCATACATATACCTAAGTCCCCAATTCTAGCTCTGCTCACGAGCTCAAGAACAACTCAATCCACAAAGGAAAGCAAGACTCAAATCCACAAGGAGAGTAAATAGTAAATCCACAAAGGATAGTTCAACACAATCCACATAGGAGAGTAACATAAGATTCAGCTCAACCAGGTATACTTTTTCAGATGACGTCAAAGACGATCACTGATCCGTCTAAGTCGTCGGACCCACGAAGGATCGATAGGTACTAACCCCCGCAGAAGACCCACACAGGATCGGGCTCACACAGAACCTGTAGGCAGTGGCTCACACAGAACCGGTAGGCAGTGGCTCACACAGAACCGGTAGTAGGACCCACATAGGATCGGGCACTGATCCGCATAGGATCGCTGAGTGCAGTAGTCGACGCAGTCCACTGAGGATCCCTGCACAGTCGTCGCCGCAGTCCACGGAGGATCTCTGCTCTGCCGTCGTCGCAGTCCACGGAGGATCTCTGCTCTGCCGTCGTCGCAGTCCACGGAGGATCTCTGCTCTGCCGTCGTCGCAGTCCACGGAGGATCTCTGCTCTGTCGTCGAGGTCACAGCCAGCGCTAGGGTTCCCGCACGAAGCGAGCTCGTTTAGGAGGGTCCGCTCCACGAGCCGAGGGGCTGATACATCAACTGACACGTAGTCCGAAGTTGATGTATCCAAAAGTTCCGTATCGACAACAGGATCTCAACGCGACAGACGGCGCGTCAATCGGACGCCCGGTCTGAGAGTTATTGGCATTTTCGTCCCAGGGGCCCGGTTGGTTTTTAGGGCAAAACCAACCCGACCGTACTCCGCCTGTATCCGATCCTCGGGCGGAGTATGCCAAAAGTTCCGTCTCACTTAGAGAAAACTACCACAGCTGACGGTACGTCGTTCGGACGTCCGTAGCCCAAGTTATGAGCGTTTCCGCTCCGAGGGCCCGGTTGGTTTCGTGTACGAACCAACCCGGCCGAACTCAAAGTCTTCCGAAACCTTGAGTATAATATACCGAAACGACCGTCTCGATCCAAGGATCGCTTAGCCACTGACGGTTCGTCGATCGGAGGTCCCAGGCCCAAGATATGGGTGATGGACCGAAGAGGGCCCGAAATGGGGGTTCCGGGTCCGGGGCGACCCGGCCCGAACCCCCCCCCTGGGGTCGGCCGAACCGGGTCGGCCCGAACCGGCCCGAACCGGCTCGGCCGGGTCCGGTCCGGCCTGGGCGCGGCCCGGCCGACCGGACCGAGCCGGCTCGGCTTCGGCCGAGCGGCCGAAGGGGCCGCCGCCGCGGGTCAACCCCGCGGCTTTGAGGGAAACGCGGCCCCCGCGGGGGGGGGGGGGGGGGGGGGGGGCGCCTGTCACGCGGACGCGGCCGGGCCGCCGCGTCCGTCCCGGTTCCGCGCGGCCGCGGAACCGGCCGCCGTTGCCGCCGCGGCTGAAGCCGCGGCGGGCTTCCTCCACGGCGGCGCGCCGGGCGCCGCCGCCTCCGGTCGCCGGCGCCGCCGCGCCGCCGCCGCCTTCCGCGGGCCGCCGGAGATGCTCCGGTGGCCCGATTTCTTTCCCGTCTACGCCGTTGCTCCTCCCGGGGGCCGATCTTCACTGCGGGATCGACGGATTGCCTCTGCCGCACGGTTTGTCGTCGTACGCCATATCCGCACAACAAGGAGATCGGCGGAGGGTTGTCGGGTCTTGTTCGTTAGACCCGCAACCTCCGCGTTAGTCATAAATCACGGGAGGAATAATCAACAACAATTTTTAAATAGATTAAAATTGTCGGAGATCATGTTCTTCACTTAAAAAGAATAAGCACGGGGAAAAAGAATCACAATCAAATCCCTACCTTGATGATCGTCGAGCGCGGGCGTTCTTCGCGGAAGAGATCGATCGTCGCGTCGTCGCGGGAAGGTGTCGCGTCGTCGCGGAAACCGGCGTTGAGCCGGCGAGCTCAACAAATCAAGAACAACAGATTTAAATTATTAATATTTAAATCTGTGTTTCGTTTAAAACCAAAGAAAAGAACTTGAGAGGAAATCCGAAATCACTCACCTCGAATGGTCGGTGATCGGAGATCGGAGATCGGAAGAACGTCTCGGGCGAAAGCGTCGTCGACTTCCGGGTTCGGCGTTCTTCGCGTTCTTCGCGTTCTTCGCGTTCTTCGCGTTCTTCGCGGAGAGGGTGGAGGAACGAAGATTCTCTCAAATCCTTTCCAAGGATTTTTATGTTGGTCTTATTTTATAGACATGCCAACACGAAACCGGTTAAGAAACGATCCATCAATTCATTGAATTAATTCAACGAAAGAAACGACCCATTTAATTCACGAAGAAACAGTCCATTTAATTCACGAAATAAACCGCCCAATTAAATGGTCTGTTAAGAATTAAAGAAAACGCGTCGGTTGACTTTTCAGTTATTTTGACGGGTTTTCGCGGGTGCGTTACTTAACGAAAGAAACGGCGGGGCTCGTGCGGGCCCCACCGCACAAATATCCTACCAAGGGGGTAGGATATTTCTGGATATCATCCTATCCAGTTCAACTCAGTTCAAGCCGTCTTAAAGTGACTTCAAGTGGCTTCCAAGCAGCTTAAGTGAAATAAAATAAAGTTGTCGCACAAACTTTATTTTATTTCTGACTTAAAGCCGCAAAATCTAAAAACCACGTCTGAGCAAACGCAACTCCGGAAGAGGCGTTTCTAAGCAAATACCGGCGCTGCGATTTCATCGGTGCCCTCAGAATTCGATTCCGGGCACCGGTTCAAAAGATAGAAAAACCCGCTCGTCCGTTCACTGAACGTACCCGAGCCAAACTTCGGAAATTGATTCCGGGCACACCGGGCCTCGGAATCAGGTGCCGTCTGAAGCTGCGCTCTTGTAAAATTCCAAAGAAAATTAAGAAAAAAATTTCCTTGAAATTTGCGGGTCTTTACATTACTCCCACCTCAGGGCTTTACGTCCCCGTAAAGATACATCAAAAACTAGGGAAACAAATGGGGGTACTGAGCACGCATCTGAGCCTCCCGCTCCCAAGTGCTCTCCTGGAGGTTCCCGTGCTGCCACCTGACGCGCACAAGAGGAATCGACCGCCCACGTAGGACCCGCTCCTGTCGATCCTCGATCTCCACTGGAACCTCCGCAAAAGTCGCCCCATCGTCCACGTCCAGCTCCCCAAAGTCGATGATGTGCGTCGGGTCGTGCACGTATCTCCTCAGCTGAGACACGTGGAAGACGTCGTGCACCCGGTGCAACTGAGGTGGTAGAGCCAGGCGATAAGCCACCTCTCCTATCCTGCTGAGGACCTGGAAAGGCCCGATGAAGCGTGGAGACAACTTGCCGCCTCGGCCAAATCTCCGTAAACCACGTCGAGGTGAGACACGCAAAAAGACGTGGTCGCCATCCTCAAACTCTAGTGGCCTCCGCCTCCTGTCAGCATATGACTTCTGCCGGCTCTGAGCTGTCCTCATCCTCTCCTGGATGATCTGGACCTTCTCTGTCGTGGCTCGGACCATCTCTGGTCCCACGAGTGCTGACTCCCCAGGGTTTGTCCAGCACAACGGTGATCTGCAGGGTCTGCCGTACAACGCCTCGTATGGTGCCATCCCGATGGTGGAGTGGTAGCTGTTGTTGTACGCGAACTCCACCAAGGGTAGGTGGTCCTCCCAGCTGCGACCAAAGTCGAGAACACATGCACGGAGCATGTCCTCGAGTGTCTGTATGGTCCTCTCCGTCTGACCATCCGTCTGAGGGTGGAAGGCTGTGCTCAGATGGAGCCGCGTCCCGAACGCCTCCTGCAACCCCTTCCAAAGCCGGGAAGTGAAACGAGCATCTCGATCGGAGACGATAGATGATGGCACACCGTGAAGCCGTACGATCTCCTGGACGTAAAGACGTCCCAAGCTCTCCACTGAGCCCTGCTCTCTGATGGGTAAGAAGTGTGCCGACTTGGTGAGTCGGTCGACAATCACCCAAATGGAGTCGTGACCTCTGGAAGTACGTGGAAGTCCAGTCACGAAGTCCATAGATATGCCGTCCCACTTCCACTCCGGGACCTCCAAGGGCTGTACCAAGCCTGCTGGTACCTGGTGCTCTGCCTTCACCTGCTGGCAGGTGAGGCATCGTGAAACGAACTCTGCCACAGCTTTCTTCATGCCCGGCCACCAGTGCTGTCGCCTGAGATCCTGGTACATCTTCGCCACTCCGGGATGTACCGCCAAGGGAGAAGTGTGAAACTCTCTCAGCACCTCCTCTCGTAAAGCAACTGGTACGAAGGTACGCCCTCTGAAAAGGATGTCGTGCTCTGCTCCAAGGGAGAAACCATCAGGCGCCTGACCTGAGGATATCAGTGCCCGCCGGGTCTCACAGTCAGCGTCCCCACGCTGAGCCTCTCTGACCCGCTGTAGAAGTGGAGGAGAGACTGTGAGAGACTGAAGAAAGGCTGTTCCTTCTCTATCCACGAAGGATATCTGCAAGGAGGCTAGCTGCTCCGTCGCCTCCTCAAGTAGCTGAATGCCCGTCCTCCTGCTGAGGGCATCGGCTACCACGTTCCCCTTCCCAGGAGTATAGACTATCTCAAAGTCATAGTCCTGGAGGAACTCGAGCCATCTCCGCTGTCTCAGGTTCAGGTCCTTCTGAGAGAAGATATACCTGAGACTCTGGTGGTCAGAAAAGACTGTGAAGCGCTCGCCCATCAGATAGTGCCGCCAAGTCTTCAGAGCGAAGACCACTGCTGCTAACTCCAGGTCATGAGTGGCGTAGTTCTGCTCATGCGGCCTCAACTGACGTGATCCGTAGGCGATCACGGCCCGCTCCTGCATCAGGACGCACCCGAGTCCAGTCCCTGATGCGTCGCAGTAAACTACGTACCCAACTCCCTCCTCAGGCAACCTCAAGATAGGTGCGCTGGTCAATCTCTGTCTCAGCTCCTGGAAGCTCTGCTGACATCTGTCTGACCACACGAAGGGTTTCCCCTTCTTCGTCAAGGCTGAGAGTGGTGCTGCAACTCTGGAGAAGTCTGGCACGAATCTCCGATAGTATCCCGCTAGGCCCAAGAAGCTCCGCACCTCTGTCACGCTCTTGGGTGGCTCCCAAGCTAGCACTGCCTCGATCTTCGCGGGATCCACTGCAACTCCCGCCTCAGAAATGACGTGCCCCAAGAAATGGACCTCACGTAACCAGAACTGGCATTTTGAGAGCTTGCCATAAAGCTGGTGCTCTCGGAGTGTGTCTAGCACAACTCGCAGGTGGTAGGCATGCTCCTCCTCAGTCGTCGAGTATACCAAAATGTCGTCAATGAAGACAACGACAAATCGGTCGAGGTATGGCTGGAAGATCCTGTTCATGAGGCTCATGAACACTGCTGGAGCATTGGTTACGCCGAACGGCATAACCAAGAACTCATAATGGCCATACCGACACCTGAAGGCCGTCTTCTGCACGTCCTCGTCTCGAACTCTGAGCTGATGATAGCCTGACCGGAGGTCTATCTTCGAGAACCACCGCGCTCCCTTGAGCTGATCGAAGAGGTCATCAATCCGTGGCAGCGGATACTTGTTCCTCACTGTCACCTGGTTCAGGCGACGATAGTCGACACAAAGTCGCAAGCTCCCGTCCGCCTTCTTGGCGAACAAAATCGGGGAAGCCCAGGGTGAAACACTGGGTCGGATAAACCCCTTGCTCTGCAAGTCCTCCAACTGTACCCGCAGCTCTCGAAGCTCGGCGGGGGCCATCCGATATGCTGGAGTAGATATCGGGGCTGTCCCGGGGTACAAGTCGATGTAAAAGTCTACCTCTCTACGAGGAGGTATCCCTGGAACGTCGTCGGGAAAGACGTCCACGTACTGGTCCACCACTGCAGGAAAAGCCGGACTCCGCACGTCCACTGCTCCTAGGATGAGGCTAGCCAACTGATGAGAGATGGGCTGCACTCTCCTCCGCGGAAGTCCATCCTGTGCTGCAAAGGTTCCCTTCTCGCCGGTGAAGGTAAACCTGCTCCCGTCGGTACGAACCCATCGCACCTTGCGCCTAAAACAGTCGATCTGGGCATGAACCGTGGATAGCCAATCCATGCCCAAGATGACGTCGTAAGGCCTCGACGCCGCTACAAGGAGATCCCAGCCGAAGCTCTCGCCTCCTAGAGTAAGCTCACACTGCCGGCACCAGTGCGTAATCGTCGAGTCTGCTCCCGTAGGAGTCTCTAGCCGTAAGGATCGAGCCAACGGCTCAGTCGGAATCTCCGAGCTCCGAACAAGGGCAGAGGCTATGAAAGAGTGACTCGCTCCTGTGTCTATAAGTACTGCAGCAAGGGTGGAATAGACACAGATCGTACCTCGAATCATCTCTGGCATGTCGGGGTCGTAGGCCTCCACTGCCTGGAGCTGGGCCTGTCTCTGTCCGCCAGCTCCCTGTGGTCGAGGTGGCCCTCCTGGTGGTGGTGGGGGTAGAGCCTGGAAGCGTCTCCCACCACCCGCTGCTCGGCCAGCTCCTCTGCCTCGTCCGCCTCCTCCCTGCGGACCGCCACGGTCGACCCTCTGCCTCTGCCTGGGTGGCCCCTCCACCGTCTGCTGCTCCTCTGATCGGCGAGTCGGGCAGTCACGAGCCATGTGACCCTGCCCGCCGCAAGAGTAGCACAGCCTGCCTCTCGAAAGGCTGGCACTCCGCTGTGTGCCCCGCACCGCTGAGCCGGTGTCCTGAGGCCGTCTGCGAGGGGGTCTGGTCTGCCTGGACCCGTGAGTCATCCGTCGGCTACCAGCTGCCGATGACTCAGCTACCTGCCGCCCTGCGCTAGGTCTCGCCGCTGAAGAAGGCTCTGCCAGGAAGCTCTCGATCAGGAGGGCTCGCTCCAGCACTCCTGCCTGGGTCGGAATGCTGAGGGAGATCAGCGACGCCCGAATCTCCTGTCGCAAGCCCTGCTCGAAGGTCCGGGCCCGGAAGAAGGGGTCCCGTACCATGTCGGTCGAGTAGCGAGATAGGTCCGTGAACCTCGCCGCGTACTGAGCGACCGTCATGCTGCCCTGACGCAGCTGGAGAAGCTCCTGGATGCGCACCGCTCGGAGGGTGGCTGGGACGAACTCAGAGCGGAAGAGGCTCTCGAAGTCCGCCCAGAGCAAGGATGCCTCGTCGTGAACCTGGAGCATCAGGCTCCACCATCGTCCTGCCGCCGCCTGCAGGAGGCTCGCTGCGAGAATCACCATGAGATCCGCTGGTGTCCTCACTAGCCTGAAGATCCGTACCACCGCCTCTAGCCAGTCCTCGGCGGCCTGGGGGTCCGCCTCACCGCGAAACCTGGGCGGTCGCTGGCTCTGAAACTCATGCAGTGCCCTGAGGCGACGTGCATCGTCAGCGTCTGGTACTGGTAGCATCGGTGGCTCGACGGGTAAGGCTACCGCCGGTGCCACTGCTGGCAAAGGGCCCTGCACCGAGGCCTCATCGCTCGGTGGGCTGCCGTCGCGCCCTACACTCGGAACCCTAGCTGGCAGTCGTCGCGGGGCCATCCTGAAAAGGAGAACAAGAGCACCACAGTCAGAACAGTATACCTGGTGAGCTGGCACAAGTAATCACAAGGAAAACTTGAGACTTTCATAAAGCAGATCAGTATACCCGGTGAGCTGACACAAGCAATCACAAAGAAAAACTTGAAACACATACGCAATCAATGTTTTCATGCATTGAGTCGGAAATCAGGAGTCAGGGTCCTGGTGTATGGATACGTCGGCCGCCGCACCAACACTGGGCTCCCTGAACTGATAACCACACTCAATACACTAAACACTATTGCTTCACATAGAAAGAAAGGACGATCAGAGTTTGCGGTAGAACCGACCACCTCTGATACCAATTTGTCACGAGCCGTCCTCGGGGCCCGTGCCGTGACTACCCCAAGCCCGCCTTCCATAGGCCAGGGGCTGGCGACTAGCACCAAGGCGTAAAATCCCAGTAAACAGGGAAGGCATTGCCTTTATAAGTAACAACCACACAGAGTCAGCAAGCGGAAAGTAAAGTGCAGAAAGTAAAGGGGCCGGAAATACAAGCCCAACTGTAAAGTACAACTGAAAAGAAAAACAGCAACTGAAGAAAAGACGGCGGCCTCGTGTCGTCCACTGGCAATCCCACCTGAAGGGTGGGTACAGATAGCCTCCAAGCTCCTCGGGTCCCACGTCCGCTCCGAGTACGTCCCGCCCAGTGGTCCACCTCCAGGTACCGTCCTGCTCCACGCCCAACCGTGATCAGCGCTGTCCGTCGTCTGCAACCAACACAACAAGGTGCGGGCATAGCCCGTGCAGGGGTGAGTACAACTACTCAGTAAGGACCCCGAGACCCCCGAAGGTCTCCCGAAATCCACAAAGGATATAGCACAAAGAAAGATGCAATCACGAAGTAACATCTGACTCGACTTAGGTATATGCCCATACATATACCTAAGTCCCCAATTCTAGCTCTGCTCACGAGCTCAAGAACAACTCAATCCACAAAGGAAAGCAAGACTCAAATCCACAAGGAGAGTAAATAGTAAATCCACAAAGGATAGTTCAACACAATCCACATAGGAGAGTAACATAAGATTCAGCTCAACCAGGTATACTTTTTCAGATGACGTCAAAGACGATCACTGATCCGTCTAAGTCGTCGGACCCACGAAGGATCGATAGGTACTAACCCCCGCAGAAGACCCACACAGGATCGGGCTCACACAGAACCTGTAGGCAGTGGCTCACACAGAACCGGTAGGCAGTGGCTCACACAGAACCGGTAGTAGGACCCACATAGGATCGGGCACTGATCCGCATAGGATCGCTGAGTGCAGTAGTCGACGCAGTCCACTGAGGATCCCTGCACAGTCATCGCCGCAGTCCACGGAGGATCTCTGCTCTGCCGTCGTCGCAGTCCACGGAGGATCTCTGCTCTGCCGTCGTCGCAGTCCACGGAGGATCTCTGCTCTGCCGTCGTCGCAGTCCACGGAGGATCTCTGCTCTGTCGTCGAGGTCACAGCCAGCGCTAGGGTTCCCGCACGAAGCGAGCTCGTTTAGGAGGGTCCGCTCCACGAGCCGAGGGGCTGATACATCAACTGACACGTAGTCCGAAGTTGATGTATCCAAAAGTTCCGTATCGACAACAGGATCTCAACGCGACAGACGGCGCGTCAATCGGACGCCCGGTCTGAGAGTTATTGGCATTTTCGTCCCAGGGGCCCGGTTGGTTTTTAGGGCAAAACCAACCCGACCGTACTCCGCCTGTATCCGATCCTCGGGCGGAGTATGCCAAAAGTTCCGTCTCACTTAGAGAAAACTACCACAGCTGACGGTACGTCGTTCGGACGTCCGTAGCCCAAGTTATGAGCGTTTCCGCTCCGAGGGCCCGGTTGGTTTCGTGTACGAACCAACCCGGCCGAACCCAAAGTCTTCCGAATCCTTGAGTATAATATACCGCAACGACCGTCTCGATCCAAGGATCGCGTAGCCGCTGACGGTTCGTCGATCGGAGGTCCCAGGCCCAAGATATGGGTGATGGACCGAAGAGGGCCCGAAATGGGGGTTCCGGGTCCGGGGCGACCCGGCCCGAACCCCCCCCTGGGGTCGGCCGAACCGGGTCGGCCCGAACCGGGCCGGCCCGAACCGGCCCGAACCGGCTCGGCCGGGTCCGGTCCGGCCTGGGCGCGGCCCGGCCGACCGGACCGAGCCGGCTCGGCTTCGGCCGAGCGGCCGAAGGGGCCGCCGCCGCGGGTCAACCCCGCGGCTTTGAGGGAAACGCGGCCCCCGCGGGGGGGGGGGGGGGGGGGGGGCGCCTGTCACGCGGACGCGGCCGGGCCGCCGCGTCCGTCCCGGTTCCGCGCGGCCGCGGAACCGGCCGCCGTTGCCGCCGCGGCTGAAGCCGCGGCGGGCTTCCTCCACGGCAGCGCGCCGGGCGCCGCCGGCGACCCGCGCCGCCGCCGCCTTCCGCGGGCCGCCGGAGATGCTCCGGTGGCCCGATTTCTTTCCCGTCTGCGCCGTTGCTCCTCCCGGGGGCCGATCTTCACTGCGGGATCGATGGATTGCCTCTGCCGCACGGTTTGTCGTCGTCCGCCATATCCGCACAACAAGGAGATCGGCGGAGGGTTGTCGGGTCTTGTTCGTTAGACCCGCAACCTCCGCGTTAGTCATAAATCACGGGAGGAATAATCAACAACAATTTTTAAATAGATTAAAATTGTCAGAGATCATGTTCTTCACTTAAAAAGAATAAGCACGGGGAAAAAGAATCACAATCAAATCCCTACCTTGATGATCGTCGAGCGCGGGCGTTCTTCGCGGAAGAGATCGATCGTCGCGTCGTCGCGGGAAGGTGTCGCGTCGTCGCGGAAACCGGCGTTGAGCCGGCGAGCTCAACAAATCAAGAACAACAGATTTAAATTATTAATATTTAAATCTGTGTTTCGTTTAAAACCAAAGAAAAGAACTTGAGAGGAAATCCGAAATCACTCACCTCGAATGGTCGGTGATCGGAGATCGGAGATCGGAAGAACGTCTCGGGCGAAAGCGTCGTCGACTTCCGGGTTCGGCGTTCTTCGCGTTCTTCGCGTTCTTCGCGTTCTTCGCGGAGAGGGTGGAGGAACGAAGATTCTCTCAAATCCTTTCCAAGGATTTTTATGTTGGTCTTATTTTATAGACATGCCAACACGAAACCGGTTAAGAAACGATCCATCAATTCGTTGAATTAATTCAACGAAAGAAACGACACATTTAATTCACGAAGAAACAGTCCATTTAATTCACGAAATAAACCGCCCAATTAAATGGTCTGTTAAGAATTAAAGAAAACGCGTCGGTTGACTTTTCAGTTATTTTGACGGGTTTTCGCGGGTGCGTTACTTAACGAAAGAAACGGCGGGGCTCGTGCGGGCCCCACCGCACAAATATCCTACCAAGGGGGTAGGATATTTCTGGATATCATCCTATCCAGTTCAACTCAGTTCAAGCCGTCTTAAAGTGACTTCAAGTGGCTTCCAAGCAGCTTAAGTGAAATAAAATAAAGTTGTCGCACAAACTTTATTTTATTTCTGACTTAAAGCCGCAAAATCTAAAAACCACGTCTGAGCAAACGCAACTCCGGAAGAGGCGTTTCTAAGCAAATACCGGCGCTGCGATTTCATCGGTGCCCTCAGAATTCGATTCCGGGCATCGGTTCAAAAGATAGAAAAACCCGCTCGTCCGTTCACTGAACGTACCCGAGCCAAACTTCGGAAATTGATTCCGGGCACACCGGGCCTCGGAATCAGGTGCCGTCTGAAGCTGCGCTCTTGTAAAATTCCAAAGAAAATTAAGAAAAAAATTTTCTTGAAATTTGCGGGTCTTTACAATGGGTAAAACCAATAAACTATGGGAAGATGGGGAAACCTGACCCTCTACATGAAGATGGGGAAACATGATCCCATTTAAGGAAAGGACTGCGACTAGGGATGGTGGTGTGTATTGCATAGTAGGTGTAGTCCCTATGAAGTTCCATAATATGTATAGTAATTAATCTTAACTTATAGTTAATGATATTACATGTTTATGTGTATTCCATAATTCCACTTCTTATTCTTATATTATGATTTCCTAGAATATACAATTGTTTCCCTTATGATTCATGTCTTATGAACTACTAATATTTAGGGAATGATTCATGTTTATGATCTTTGATATGTAGGGTATGATCTTTTAATGTCATGACCATGTTATAAAACCCTTATTCTTTTGTTTATTCTTACTTATCTTCCTTTTTTACCCTTACTGAGCACCTGATCTCACCAATTTTTTTGTTTCCATTCCCCAGGTTTTGAAGATATGTATTATGTATGATGTTTATAAGAAGGTTTACTAGTCATAGAGAACCTAGTGGGAGATAATGTAGCTCAATTATATACTAGTGTTTATGTTTCCATGTTTCCAAAGGAACTGGACTAATATGGTCTTTGGGAATCTGTTTTGCATAATGTATTAAGTATTCTACAAAAGTGATGTAATGTTGATTTATAAAAAGAGAGGGTCACTATAGTTTGGGTGGTGATGTTGTGATTTGGTTAGTGATTTTTGTAAACCCATAGGGTTGGATTGTGTGTGTCTATGTATATATATATATATATATAAATTTTATGTTCCTTGTGATTTTTTGTATACACCCCACCTGCATCAAGAACCATGTGACAACACCAATCTATTTATATGGGTGGTGTTTTTACCAACACCCTAGTGATTCAGATGGATGGATGAATACCCTCTATTTACTTCTCTCTCTCTTATATGTGAGTATATATGCATAGGATGTGATGATTGGCGGTTTGATATTACACTAGTTGATAGACCGAGTGTATGTGGGTGATATGTGATGTAACCATGTTGTGGTGTGATGGCCTAGTGTGTCTACGAGTGAGATGTGATATGAATGTGTTTTTGGGTGGCTTATGGTGGGGTTTTTGTATGGTAGGATGAGGGAACCATGTTTTTGCAATTCATTTTTATGATACCCTACAAATATGGTTATGGTAGTGGATGTGGTGTGATATCCCAGGTGTCTATGGGAGAGATGTGGTGTGACTGTGATTTGGGGTGGTATTGTGATGTATTGGCCCATGTGTTTTTAGGTGATATGTCATGTGAACATTATATGGGATAGTGGTTTGTGATATGTTATATATAAGAGATGGATGAACCAAAACATATGACGTTGGGGCATGAGAATGGAATCCTAGTGAGAAAGTGGTGTGGGGTATACTTTTCTGAAATGATTCATATTATTCTATTGTATATGGATTGTGTAATTTGGTTAGAATGACTTGGTGAGGTTTGGGTTAAATATTTTACATTTTTAGGTGTCTTTGGTTCTACGTTTTTCTCAAGGGTGCATTAGTATGCTTCTTTCATACATGTATGAGTGAATTTGGTTTTCTTACTGAGTATACTTGTATGCTCACCCTATGCATATTAAGTTTTTTTAGTTTTTTATGAGGACAATAAGGAATGTTATATACATTTCGATATTAGACCGTTGGAAAGTTTTTGTGTCATTCCTTTAGCTTTACTTTTGGGTATTTACTATGGATACTTTTATCTATATGTATATTATTTAGGCATGCATTATGGGATGGTTATGGTTTCCTTTTTATTTCATGTCCTGGATTTTATTGTGGTTGATTCATCCTATCTAAAACTCTTATTATTATATAGGGTAATTCCTCCCATTTTTTATATTTTTATATACCCTTAGTTCAAGTCAACAACCTGGGGAGTACTGGATGACGGACTCAGGGTTCATTATCTCCCTTCATTATTGTATCTTTGGGGGGAGGGGGCCATGAAATAGTGGTATTAAAGGTAATAATTGAGGGATATAATGGAGTTTTGAGATATGGAATGTGAGGTTTTAATGGGTTGGTATGTAAATGGTGCTCGTTAGTCTTGGAACATGACATATGATAAGGATATCGACTATGGAATAGGATTTTATCCCCCCTGTGATCCAGTGCATGGAATTTGAGATTATTTAACTACCAAGTAAGGTGGACCAATTTGTAGGGTAGTGACCTAGGAGAGGTACATGCATCATGATTATTTGTGTACTTGTTATAATAGAGTGGTTTTGGTTCTGGTAAGTTAAAAAAATAATTAAAATAAATTGAATAAATCTTAATAAAATTCCATACTACCGAGCTTATGAAATCTTTTTATTCATTTAATATATTGAACTTGGTAGTAGTCCATGTGTTGTTTAGTTATGGGAGGTTTAGAAGACTGATATGGTTGATCATTATAGGGTTGGTCTGATTGTGGAGGATGATCAATTGTATAGCATGTTATGTGTTTTTTAGTGGTAGAATTTGGGAAAGTATGAGGGAAGCATTTTCGATGTAGATATTGAGATCTAGTTGGAGGATCTTGGGATCACCTTTAGTTTGATCTAGGTATTAGTGAAGTATTGGGTCCCTATTGTAGTTATTTATATGTAGGGATCTATGCATCAGTGGTGGATGCTGTATTTGGGTGAAAAAAGGAGGAATATGTTTCATGGGATGAATTTTAGTAAGATTTATATGTAGAGTTCCTTTCATCAACCATGAATGTAGTGGAGTGGAAGGAGTTTATCTCCCTTCAACAGGGGTTTTTTTAGTACAGGAGTTGGGAATCAAGTCCAAGGAACTTCAATATTTTCCCCAATATCTTTTTCTTGATGAGGAGTCTCATGTAAGATATCTCTAGGTGGAAATAATCGCATAAATCTAGTATTCATTTAATCATTTTACAATGTAAACATATCTAGAGCTTTATAAAAAGGTGGATGTGATCAAGTGGATGCACTCATGAAGTGGTTTACCATGAGATGGGAGCTAACATGTTTCATTGATGATTAAATTTATCAATAGTAGTTCTAAGGTGTTAGGTCCTTCTAGGTTTCAACCAAAAGGGAGTCTACCTAAGTAGTCTCATTTCTACCTTTGTTAGATCAGTGATTTTCATGATTTTCATATAGGATTTTAGATATAGTGTTTTTTATATGGGTTACATGGTCATTTTTTGAACCAATTATTAGTGTCTCTCTGATATCAGTTTGGTGGAGACAGACAATTTCAGTGCTAACCCCAACAGCAGCTATAAGTTAAACCATTTCACCAGTAGGGGTAGAAGGATTATGCTTCATCGAGGGGATATAGAGAAGGTAGAGGATAATCTTATTATTTTAATCATGTTTAGGGGCCTTGACATAATTTTGGTTATAGAGGTGGATATCAACGTATATGCTTAGGAGTTGGGTGTGGTTAGTTACATGCAACACAGGCAGCATAGCCAAAGGAACCAAAGATCATTCGAAGCACAATAAGCTTATCAATCATCCTTTTTTATATCTTTTTTGACTCAAAATATTCACACTCCTTTATTACACTCACTCTAGTCCATGCTTTGTGACTAGACATAGATAGGATTCCCATGCCCCTAATGTTGACTATGCCAGTCGAGGGACATGCCATCTTGTTTGATATGTGTTGGGGGTGTACACTGATTATGGGGCCAAATCAGTTCCATGGGGATATTTTATTACTACATATAGAACTATATTATTTC
This sequence comes from Viscum album, assembly GCA_963277665.1. Classification (NCBI taxonomy): domain Eukaryota; kingdom Viridiplantae; phylum Streptophyta; class Magnoliopsida; order Santalales; family Viscaceae; genus Viscum; species Viscum album. Next base: position 1,555,360,015 of record OY728141.1, read on the forward strand.
ATCCTTAGAATCAAATGGTTGTATTCCATGCATTTTATTATCTATTTCTTCTAGAGGAGATATATGTTGTATGTGGATGGCCAGTGTGTGGTTTTTGTTGGTGGGTGGAGTTGTTAGGTGGGTGGGTGATGTGTGAAGACCCTTATTTATTTAATGGATGATTTTTCTATGGAATTAGTGGGAACTAGGTCGTTGGAGGTTCATAGGATAGTTGGGAGAGTTTAAGTATGTTTTTTATTGAGGAGGTTTTGATGATACCCCCTCTAAGTGATGTTGAGTTCATGATATACTTGAATCCTTATGATTCTACGATATTGATGGATGCTTATCAAAATAAAACTTCATAGTTGTGGGAGTTGATGATTTATATATATGATCTAATAGATAAAGGTTTTACCTAGCTTATTGTGTCTCCATATGTTGATCTAGAGTTCTTTTCTAAAAAGGAGGATGGTAGTATGAGGTTATTCATAGACTATCGAAGGTTTAATTAGGTAATTTTCTAGAAACAATACCCTCTTATAAGGATAGAAACTATTTTCAACAAGTTAATAGGGTAAAATTAGTATCTATGATCAATCTATGGTTTGGGTATCACCAGTTGAGGGTGAAGGAGGTTAATATCCTGAAGACTACCTTTAGATATAGGTATGTGCACTTCTAGTTCATGGTCATTATGTTTTGTGTCACAAATGAACTAGTTGGGTTGATGTGTATCATGAAGTACATGTTCCATAAATTACTGTAATAGTTCATAGTCATGTTCATTGATAACATATTGATCTACTTGAAGTTAATGGAGGTGCATTCTGATTATCTCATTGCTATCTTTCAAATTATTTGATTCCACCAACTCTATGTAAAGTTTGCCAAGTGTAAGTTTTGGAAAATATAGGTTAATTTCCATATGAAATTATTGTATCAATAGGTTTTGGTAGTAGAATCATTGAAGGTCTAGGTAAATTTTTCTTAGTTAGTACCCAATAATGTGGATGGGGTTTATAGTTTCCTTGGTATTTTAGGCTATTATTAGAGGTTTGTGCTCAATTTCTCTCAATTTGAATCCTCATTGATAGTGTTAACTAGGAATTACAAAAAATTTATGTGGAATAATCAATTCTAGGTAGAGTGAACTTACATAAAGGGTAAATTGTTTAGTTCTCCAGTGCTCTAGTTTCCAGAGGAGGGGGTGAAGTTTGAGGTTTTTTTGAAACATACCATATAGTCTTGGGATGTGTGTTGATAAATCATAGAGTGGTGATCTCTTATGGGTCTAGGAAGTTTTTACCATAATCATTTCTATTCCACCCATTATTTGGATCTAGTAGTAGTTGTGTTTTTGGGTAATTTAAAGAATCATTACCAAATTGAGGGGTGCTTTATGGTCTTCACAGATCACAAGATATTGAGATATTTCTTTTATCAATGTGATATGAATATAAAGAAATGGTGGTGGATGAATTTTCTTTAGGATTATGATTTTGGGATCTTCTACACCTTAGGAATGGGGAATTTTGTGGTCAATACTTTGAGAAAAAATTCACAGAGGGATTTTGTTTTCAGAATTTTGAGTATTTTTGGAGAGGAATGGAGGAGTTGGAAACCCCAAACTTAGACATGAGAGTGATTGAAAGAAGAGGCTATTATATTTCAGATGATAGTGATATATTCTTCGATGGAGAAGGTGGAGGAGTATCAATAGTGAGACTTAGAGGCAGAGGTGATGCATGATCATGTTGTCCATGGTGGTAATTCAAAGGGATAGTCAGAGGATTGTAATAAAAAAATGATTTTTTAGTGGATATTTAGTTTCAATAATGTTGTGCAAGGGATTCATTAATTAGTTTCATATCTCACCTTTGGAAGTAAACCTGAGAGTATCCAAGATGTATCATGACTTGAGGAAATAGTTTCGATGGCCTGTGATGAAACATGAAGTCATAGAGTTTGTGGCTTGATGATTGGGTTTACAATAGATAAAGGATTAGAATCATGTTATCTATGGTTTTTTGTAGCCTTTTGATATTTCTATGTGGAAATGGTATGAAATATCAATGGATGTTGTCATTGGTTTACCCCAATATGATGAATTTTGTAATGATATCTAGGTAATCATGGACCATTTGATGAATTTGACTCACTTACTAGAAATCAAGGAGTTGGGTGCTATGGATGTTTTGGTGAGGAGGTATATCGATGAGGTGGTTAGATTATATATATTTTTGAGGTCCATTTTCTCTGATCAGTACACACATTTTCCTCACATGTCTGGTGGGTATTGCAACATTATTTTTTCACTCAATTACACCCCATCCCTGCTTTCTTCCCTCAGATGGATAGTCAAAGATAATGGAATATATATAGGTTATGGTATATGTTGCGGGTTTGCATCTTAGTCTTTGGTAGTCATTGTCATGAAAATTTACTTTTTTTGAGTTTATTTATAATAAAAAGTACCACTCATCCATTATCATGGAACCATCTAAGGTGTTGTACAAGTGACAGTGTCCTTCACCATTATACTAGATAAAGGATATGGTGTTGGTAGTACTTGGTCATGATGTGTTATAGAGAAAAACAAATAAGGTTTATCTTTTTTCTGTGAGATTTAAATCCACAAAAGATCAAATGAATTCCTATAACGAATGTAGGAGTAAGACCCTGAATTTAGAGGTTAGAGACCACATGTTCTTGAAGGTTTCTATTCAATGCGTGAAGTGGATGTTGAGCAGGGGAATTAAGCTTTCTCCCTAATTCATTAATTCCTTTGAGGTGTTGGGGTGAGTTAGTGATGTGGTTCATCAGTTGTTGTTTCCACTATAGTGGGATAGGATCTATGAAATCTTTCAAATCTCTCAGCTTTTTAGTATCTTCATAATGACTCCCATGCCATTGACAGGGGAGAGTTGGATATTGAGGATGGCACAACATTCTTGGAGCAACTAGTATATATCCATGATTATCAAGAGAAGGTGTTGTGAGGGCATACTATTTCCTTGGTTCATGAGTTTTGGAGAAACAGTGGCATATAAGAGAGAACTTGGGAGTGTGAGATGAAGATTATTGCATAGTACTCAATGTTTTTTGAGATTTTTTTCTCTTATTTGCCTTGTGATGTTTGGATCTAGCATCTTTATGATATACATTGTTCCCTTATTGTTCTATTTTCTTAATATGTGATGTGTGATAAAACTCCCAATATATGGAAAGGGGAGGACCTGATTCCTAATAATAAAATGTTCTGAATTTATTTTAATGAAATTGTATGGGTACATTAGTTCCACATAAAGCAGATAATATCTTGATATGTTTGATGAAATTCTCTAATTTGTGTGCATTGATCTTGTTGTGTGATGGTTGTAGTGGTTGTTTTATTGGGTTTTTAATGTTTAATATGGTTGTGTGGATATGTGGATATATGAAAATGTTGTATTTTGTGGATGGTATTAAATGATGTGGTGTTTTTCTTGTGATTGGTGTTAATGTGGTTGTGTAGTTTTTTGGATTGTTTGTGGGTGTTTCCATTAGCGATTTTGGATGGTGGTGGAATTTGAGGTGTGATGAGATCCTTGAGAGGTATCTCATGGGGTGGTTGTTCATACCCATTTCCATTACCTTTTATGTTTGTTTTTGATTCTCAAGGGTAAGAATCATTTGATAGGCATATAATCTAACAAATCATGCCTTCTCGGCCCATTACATTTCCAATTTTTGTTGTTATAGAGTGTTCAGAGAAAGTTACAAAAGGTTAGGTGGGTGTTCGAGCAACAAGAGTAATATAGTAGGTGGTTCATGACATGAAACAAATTCACATCAAGAGTTATTAGTTATATGGATTGTGTATCCAGCTATTTTTATGGATTTTCTGCGTTGGTGGAAGAATCCATGAAATAGATTCACATCATGAAAGTGTAATTCATGATGTGTAATTAATTTATGCAAAGGAAAATTAATTTTTGGAAGAAACTGACGATAACAGGGATTCATGAACTAAATCGAATTCATGGATTTAAATTTTCAGGACCGCATGGAATTCAAATCACAAATAGAATTCATAACACGAAAGGGGTGTTTTCTAGATATTTATATATTTTACTTATCTAATTATTCTTAAATTGTCTATATGCCTCCCTCTCTCATTTTTATAAAATCCAATGATATTTTTAAGGATCTTCCATCCCTTATTAATTTATGTGGATCTTTGAGTTCTACTGGTTTAGTTTTGGAAATCAAGGTATGTTCTCCTCTCATACTCATGGTTTTCCTTACATTATTCATTAAATATCCACTGCAACAATGTGGTTTTGGTTTGGGGTGTGTGTGGGATGAATTTTGATGATCTTTGGGTGTGTTTTAGGCTAATCCATGGTTTCCCATCTGTAGTTGTGGTTTGCGGGTGTTTCCTCTTTTTCCTATGGCACGCAATGTGTTTTCAAAGCTTCTTTGAGGTAGGTAATCACTCATTTCTCTTTATCGTGCATCATGCGATAGGGGTATACTCTTGTTTATCACTAGGAAGATAGTTTTCTTAGACTTAATGAAGATAATGAACTATTTTAATGGAAATTGAAGAGGAGAAAGGGGAATAATTGACATGTCTGCACAACATTTGATATTGCCTTGATATTATGATTGTACAAGTTGAATGCTCTGCTGAAAATTGTGCATGTTGGGGGATTTGTTTGTGGTTAATTTTTGATGAGTTAAAGAGCCCTTTATTTTTCTTTCATCACTCAAAAAATGGAAATTGGTAAACCACATATATTTGGATAATAAAATGGTTCCCCTAGATTATGGATTGTGTGAGAATTATCTATAATAAATTATTGAAATTGAAAAAATCCCCTTGTATATTAGGAAAATGTTTTTTTGATGTTCTTATTGTGTGACTATTCTGTGGGGTGGTGTGGAGATATTATATTCTTTTTTGTAACTGTGATATAGGGAGGTGTGAGACTGATGTGTGTTGTGACGAGGCCTTACTGTGGGGAGGCGATGTGTGGTTGTGATGTGGTATGAAGTGATGTGTAGTTGATATGAGTCCACGTTGTGGGGAAGTGATGTTTGTATATGTTATGTGGTAGATGAGATAAGAATAATAGTGTTTCTCTAGATGCTTGGGTAGTGATGGAACAACTGGATAATAATGTTGGACATGGATTGGTATGATTTGGTTAATGGGATGGAAATGGTTAATGAACAAATTTATAATGGGAAGTGTAGTTAATTGCTATTGTTGATAAATAATGGAAGGAATAGGATGTTTAAATGAAAATGGATTTTCTTTTAATGAAAATTGTAAAGTTTTTAATGTATTATGATTTTTTTTACAGTTAGTCATAGAAACAAAAGTGGTAGTGTTGTGTGGTTGGGTGTTGATGTTGTGAGTTGGTCAGTTCCTATTGTGAATCTATAGGATGGTCTTATGTGTGGAAATGTAAATATATATATTATATGTTCCTTGTGATTTTTTATGTGCACCCCACCATTTTTGAGCACCATGTACTAAGACCCGTCTATTTATATGGGGGTGTTTTATCAACATCTCAGTGATGAGGATGGATGAATGACTACCCGATCTTTCCCTATCTCTCTTATATGAGAGTATATATTCATATGATGTGATGTAGGGAGGTTAGATAGAAAACTAGGTGATGGGATAGGTTTATGCGGCTGAGATGTGATGTGTTCATTCTATGAGGTTGTGTGGGGTGATGTACCTGGTGTCTATGGGTGAGGTGTGATATGATCATGCTGTAAAGAAACTTATGGTGGGGGTTGTGCATCATAGGAGTAAGGAAAAAATTTGATGTACTTCATTTCCCTAATACCCTACTACGTTGGTTATAAAAGTGGATGTGGTGTGATATACCATGTGTCTGTGGGTGAGATGTGTTGTGACCATGCTTTGGGGAAGTATTAAGATGTATTGGCCTAGGTTTCTATGAGGGTGATGCGATGTGACAAAACTATGGGGTGGTGGTATGTGATATGTTATAAAGAAGATATGGAAGTTCCTGGATGTATGATGTTGGGGTGTGAGCATGGAATCCTAGTGGTAAAGCGGTGTAAGGTATCATCATTGATATTCTTCATATGATGATATTATACTTGGCTTGTGTTATCTGGTGAGTATGCCTTGATGAGGTTTGGGTTGGATAGTTTGTCACGACCTGTCCTCGGGGCCCGTGCTGTGACTACCCCAAGGCCGCCTTCCATAGGCCAGGGGATGGAGACTAGCACCAAAGGCGTGAATCCTGATAAAAGGGAAGACATTGCCTTTATATAAGAAAACAAACACAACCGAGTACGCAAGATTAAGTAAACACTAAGTAAACTGAGTAAAAAAGTAAGTGATAGAAAGTAAATGTACCAGTATACAAGCCCATCTGAAAGTATAGTACAACTGAGAAAAGTGAAGTACAACAGCTGAAAAGTAAAGAAGCAACCACCGAGAAGTCCTTTGGAAACCCCACCCGAAGAGTGGGTACAGATGGTCTCCTCAACACCTCGAATCCGTCCGTCCGCTCCATGTACGTCCTGCCTGATATTCCACCTCCGGATACCGTCCCGCTCCATAATCCTCAACCACGATCAGCACTATCCTTCGTCTGCAACCAACACAATGTAGTGCGGGCATAGCCCGTGCAGGGGTGAGTATACAATACTCAGTAGGGACCCCGAGACCCCTAATGGCCTCCAAGAATCCATAAAGGATAAACCACAAAGGAAATATACAAACACAAAGTATCAAACAACTCTACTTTGGTATATGCCCATACATATACCTAAGTCACCAATTCTAGTTCGTCTCCAACTCAAGAGCCCAAGTACAACCCAGTCCACACAGGAAAGCACAACTCATTCCACACAATAAAACAAGACAATCATATCGGAGATATTGATTGAAAGTCAAGACTCAGCTCACACAGGTATACTACTCACGAAGAGGGGTGGAGATGATAAGATGTAGCCTCTGAATCATCTCCTCTGCCCAACCCACGTAGGATCCAAGTACAGAAGTCGTTGATGCGGAACCCACGTAGGATCTAAGTACTGTAAGTCATCACTGCCGAACCCACGTAGGATCCAAGTACATTCTTCATCGCTGTCGAACCCACGGAGGATTCAAGTACAGTCGTCCTCACTGCCAAACCCACGTAGGATCCAAGTACAGTCATCCTCGTCATCGTAGTCGCAGCCAGCTCTAGGGTTCCCGCACACAGCACGCTCGATTCCGGGAGGGTCCACTCCACGAGCCAAGAGGGTCGATACATCAACTGTCACAAAGTCCTGAGTTGATGTATCCCAAATTTCCATCTCGTCAATAGAAACTCAATGTGACAGACGACTCGTCAATCAAACGCCTGGTTTGAGAGATATTGGATTTTCCGTTCTAGGGTCCCGGTTAGTTTTTAAGCTAAAACTAACCTGAATATTCCCCAGCTGCGTCCAAATCTCAAGTGGAGTAATCCATAATAACCGTCTCACTAAGAGGAGTTCAACGTAATTGACATCACGTCATTCAGACGTCCGGAGCTCAAGTTATAAGCATTTCCGCTCCGAGGGCCTGGTTAGTTTTAGATTCGAACCAACCTGCCCATTCCCAAACTTATCCAAAACCTTGAGTGTAATATAAAGAAACGACCATCTTGATACAAGGATTTATATGCAACTGACGGTTCATCGATCGGAGGTTTTTACCTTGAGTGTAATATAAAGAAACGACCATCTTGATACAAGGATTTATATGCAACTGACGGTTCATCGATCGGAGGTTTTTAGTTCATGTTATGGGTAAAAGACTGAAAATTGTCTGAAGTGGGTGGTCTAGGCTCGGCCCGACCCATCCCAACACACCCTGGGTCGGCCCGGACTGGGTCAACCCATCCCAGGTCCGGGTTTGGCCTGGGAGGGTGCGGCCCAGGCTGACCCGTATGGCCTGCTACTGGCTCGACCCGCGTGGCCTGCGGCTGGCCCGGCCTGTGTGGCCTGCAGCCCGGCTCCAAGCCAGCCGCATCTCGGCCGCTGGCTGAGCGGGACGCCAAGGGGGCGCATCCCCCTGTTTCCGAAAATGGAGGACCTAGTGGGGTCTGCGCTAGTATCATGTTGGGGGGGTTACACCGCCCCTGATTTTCTGGGGAACGGCTGGCCTTTATGGCCGGCCGATTGTGAGCCGCTGTGGGACCTAGATGGGGTCCCGCCTCCTGAAGACGCCGACGACTAGCTCGGCGGGCCACCCTTGCTTGTCTGCCGCGGCCTAAGGCCGTGGCTCATCTCACCGGTGCATCGCCCCTATGCACCGACCCACTTCTGGCCACGACCATCTTCGGCCTCACCGGCATGGCACGACGGTTCCGCACACCTCCGCCATGGCCTACTCCGGTTGCGGTCCTCTTCATCCCCACGCGGTGCAACGATACCACACCGCCTTCACCACAAACATCAACGAAGATCAACAAGAAGAGGGGAGGAGAATTGGCCGTGTTCATGCGGTCTGACCTCCACCCGTTATGATGATAACATTCAGACAAATCTTAAACAATGAAGGACGATGATAAGATTAGAAAAAAGAAATAACCCCTACCTCGTGACATGATCTGCAGAGAGGTGGCGTCGTTCGTTGTTTTCAGAAGGTGACGTCGAAGTGCGCCTGAGGAGGAAGCAACTTCTCCTCTTTTATCATGGATAGATGAAGATGATTGCGCGTCATTGGAGAGCTCTCGCATCGGTGTCTCCTCCCTTGCTGTAGAGGAAGAAAAGGATGGAGAAACCAGAGTCGCCGAGTGATGTTCTTCGTCGGAGAGGATGACATTATTCAACGATAGAGGAGCTTCCTTCTTCCTTCACACAAGGATCTCTCCCCAAATTCCCACACAACAAGCCAACAAAATTAAAATAAGGTCACCCCTTATTTTAATTGTTTATGCCAAGAATTTCAAAATTGAAGAATTCAAAACACTTCATTAACTAATTGAAGTGGTTCAATTTATTGTATAATGTGTGTTGGCAAGAGTTAAGAGGGAGAGAGAGAGAAGGTGGAAGGGTTACACAATTAATTTCAAGGAGATTAATGGGGGGTTTAAGGAGTTTAGAGAATGTGAAGGGTTGGGGCTCGTGTGGGCCCCACCTAACATTTATCCCCACATGGGTAGTTAGGATGCTAGTGGGTCCCACCCTAACTCCCCCATGTAGGATAAAACCTCCTTAAATAAAAGAATAAAATTGTCCTGCAATTTTATTCACTTATCACTTAATCCACATTTTTTTAACATCTCCCCCCTGAGAAAACGCATATTCGGTTAAGGTCCTCTTAAGCAATTACCAGCGCTGCAGTTTCATCGATTCCCTCGGATTTCAATTCCAAGCACTGGTTCAAAAGATAGAAAAACCCAATCGTTCATTCACATAACGTACCCGAGCTAAAATTAGAAAATTTATTCTGGGCACACCGGGCCTCAGAATCAGGTGCAGTTAGAAACTACATACTCTTAAAATCCCAAAGAATTTAAGAAAAAAAATTCCTTGAAATTTATGGGTCTTTAAATTACTCCCACCTCAGAGCTTTACGTCCCCATAAAGCTACATCATAAACTAGGGAAACAAATGAGGGTACTGTGCATGCATCTGAGCCTCCTGCTCCCATGTGCTCTCCTGGAGGTTCCCATACTGCAAACGAATGTGCACCAGAGGAATCAACCATCCACATAGGACCCACTCCTGTGGTTCCTCGATCTCCATCGGGACCTCTGCAAAAGTCACCCTGTCATCGATATCTAGCTCCCCATGGTCGATGATATGCATCGGGTCGTTCACATATCTCCTCAGCTGAGATATGTGGAAGACGTCGTGAACCCGGTGCAACTGAGGTGGAAGTGACAGGCGGTAATCCACCTCACCTATCCTACTGAGAACCTGGAATGGTCCAATGAAGCGTGGAGATAACTTGTCACCCTGGCCAAATCTCCATAATCCATGTTGAGGTGAGACCCGTAAGAAAACGTGGTCACCATCCTTGAACTCCAGTGGTCACTGCCTCCTATCATAATAGGACTTCTGTTGGCTCTGTGCAGTCCTCATCCGCTCCTGGATGATATGCACCTTCTCTGTTGTAGCCTGGACCTTCTCTTTTCCTACAAGTGCTGACTCCCCAGGGTCAGTCCAGCATAGAGGTGATCTGCAAGGTCGGCCATACAATGCCTCTTATGGTGCCATCCCAATGGTGGAGTGGTTGCTGTTGTTGTATGAAAACTCCACCAAAGGTAGGTGGTCCTCCCAGCTGCAACCAAAGTCGAGGACACATGCACAAAGCATGTCCTCGAGAGTCTGAATGGTCCTCTCCGTCTAGCCATCCGTCTAAGGATGAAAGGCGGTGCTCAGGCATAGATGCGTCCTAAATGCCTCCTACAACCCCTTATAAAGCCGGGAAGTAAAGATAGTGTCTCGATCAGAGACGATAGACGATGGTACACCAAGAAGCCGTACGATCTCCTGAACATAGAGGCGTCCCATGATCTCCAATGATCCCTACTCTCTGATCGGTAGGAAGTGGGACGACTTGGTGAGTCAGTCAATGATCACCCAGATGAAGTCATGTCCTCTTGAAGTATGTGGAAGCCCCATCACGAAATCCATAGATATCCCATCCCACTTCCACTTCAGGACCTATAAGGGTTGTACCAAGCCTGTTGGTACCTGGTGCTACGCCATTACCTACTGAAAGGTGGGGCATCGTGAAACGAACTCTACCACAACCTTCTTCATACCCAACCACCAGTGTTGTCGTCTAAGATCCTGGTACATCTTCGCTAATCCTGGATGTACCACCAATGGGGAAGTGTGAAACTCTCTTAGCACCTCCTCCTGTACTGCAACTGGTACCATGGTACGTCCTCTGAAAAGGATGATGTGCTCTCCTCCTATAGTAAATCCATCAGGTGACTGTCCTGTGGATATCTTTACACATCGCATCTCATAGTCATCGTCCCCACGTTGTGCCTCTCTGACCCCCTGAAGAAGTGGAGGAGTGACTGTGAGGGACTATAGGAAGGCTTCCCCATCTCTATCTACGAAGGATATCTGCAAAGCGGCTAATTTCTCTATCACCTCTCCAAGTATATGAATGCCCAATATTATTCTAAGAGCATCAGCTACTACATTACCCTTCCAAGGAGTATAGAATATCTCAAAGTCATAGTCCTGGAGGAACTCGAGCCATCGTCGTTGCCTCAAGTTCAGGTCCTTCTGTGAGAAGATGTACCTGATACTCTGGTGATCAAAGTAGACTGTAAAGCACTCGCCCATCAGATAGTGCTGCCACATCTTCAAGGCGAAGACCACTACTGCTCACTCTAATTCATGGGTAGCATAATTCTGCTTGTGCTGCCTCAACTATCGTGAACCATAGGAGATAATTGCCCGCTCCTGCATCAGGACACACCCGAGTCCAGTCCCTAATGAATCACAGTAAACTATGTACCCTACTCCCTCCTCCGGTAGCCTCAAGATGGGTGCACTGGTCAATATCTATCTCAGCTCCTAGAAGCTCTGATGACATCTATCTGACCACACGAAGGGTTTCCAGTTTTTTTTTGTCAAAGTTGAAAGTGGTGCTGAATCTCTAGAGAATTATGGAAAAAATATCCGATAGTACCCAGCCATATCTAGGAAACTCCGCACCTCAGTCACACTCCTGGGTGGCTCCCAAGCAAGTACCGCCTCGATCTTCGCAGGATCCACCACAACTCCCACCTTAGAGATGACGTGTCCCAAGAAGTGGATCTCGAATCCAGAACTGACACTTTGAGAGATTACCATAAAGCTAGTGCTCTCGGAGTGTATCTAGTACAACCTACAAGTGGTAGGCATGCTCCTCCTCAGTAGTCGAGTAAATCAGTATGTCATTGATGAAGACTGCGACAAATCGATCGAGGTGAGGCTGGAAGATCTTGTTCATGAGACCCATGAACACTGATGGAGTATTGGTTATGCCAAAAGTCATAACCAAGAACTCATAGTGGCCATACCAAAACCTGAACGCCATCTTTTTCACATCCTCATCTCGAAATCTGAGATGGTGATAGCCTGACCTGAGGTATATCTTTGAGAAACATCGTGCTCCCTTGAGCTGATCGAAGAGGTCGTATATCCTCGAGAGTGGATACTTGTTCTTTACGGTCACCTGATTCAGACGACGATAGTCGACACATAGTCATAAGCTCCCATCCGCCTTCTTGGAGAATAAAATCAGAGAAGCCCAGGATGAAACACTGGGTTGGATGAATCCCTTTCCCTGCAAGTCCTCCAGCTATACCCATAGCTCACGAAGCTCAGCAGGAGCCATCCGATATGATGGAGTAGATATCAGGGCTGTCCCGGGGTACAGGTCAATGTAGAAATATACCTATCTGTGAGGAGGTAGTCCTGGAACATCGTCAGGACAAACATACACATACTGATCCACCACAACAAGAAAACTCAGACTCTTCACATCAACTGATCTTAGAATGAGACTAGCCAACTGATGTGTGATCGGCTGTCCTCTCCTCTGCATAAGTCCATCCTGCACTGCAAAGGCTCCCTTCTCACCGGTGAAGGTGAACCTGCTCCCATATGTGCGGACACACTGCACTTTGTGCCTAATACAGTTGATCTGAGTATAGACTGTAGATAACCAATCCATGCCCAAGATGATATCATAAGGCCTCGATGCCGCTACAAGAAGATCCCAGCCGAAGATCTCACCTCATAGAGTAAGATCACATTGTTAGCACCAGTGCGTAATCATCGAGTCTGCTCCCATAGAAGTCTCTATCCGTAAGGATTGAGCAAACTGCTCTGTCAGAATCTCCGAGCTCTGAACAAGGGAAGAGACAATGAAATAATGACTTGATCCTATGTCTATAAGAACTGCATAAAGGGTGGAGTAGACACAGATAGTACCTCGAATCATCTCAGGTGCTCCATGGTCGTAAGCCTCCACTGCCTGAAGGTCAGCCTGCCTCTGTCCACCAGCTCCCTGTGGTCGGGGTGGACCTCCTGGTGGTGGTGTGGTAGAGCCTTGAAGTGTCGTCCACCACCTGCTGCTCGGCCAGCTCCTCTGCCTCGTCCGCCTGCTCCCTGCGGACCGCCAAGGTCGAACCTCTGCCTCTGCCTAGGTGGTCCCTCAACCGTCTAATGCTCCTCTACATGGAGGGTCAGGCAGTCATGAGCCATGTGGCCCTGCCCTCCGTATGCATAGCACTACCTGCCTCTCGAATAACTGGCTCTGACTTGTGTGACCCGCACCTCCGTACCAGTATCCTGAGGTCACCAACCTGATGGCCTAGTCTGCATGGACCTCTACAACATCTGTCTAATGCCTGCTGCAGAAGACTTTACTACATGTCACCCTGCTGTAGGCCTCGCTGCTAGTGTAGGATCCGCAAGGAAGCTCTCCATAAGAAGGGCTCGCTCCAGTACTCTTGCCTGCATCAGAATGCTGTGGGAGATCATTGAAGCCCTAATCTCATGCCTCAGCCCCTGCTCGAAAGTCTGGGCTCAGAAGAATGGGTCTCGTACCATGTCTGTGGAGTAGCATGAGAGATCAGTAAATCTTGCTGAGTACTGGGCTACCGATATGCTTCCCTGCCTTAGCTGTAGTAACTCCTAGATGCGCACCATACGAAGGGTGGCCAGAACAAACTCCGAGAGAAAGAGGCTCTCAAAGTCCGTCCAAAGTAGTGATGCCTTATCGTGCACATGGAGAATCAGGCTCCACCATCTACCTATTTCTGTGTGCAAGAGACTCACGACAAGGATCACCATAAGATCTGCTGGTGTCCCTACCAATCTGAAGACTCGAACAATAGCCTCCATCCAATCCTCAGCTACCTGAGGGTCCGTCTCTCCATAGAACCTGGGTGGCCTCTGACTCTGAAACTCGGGCAGTGCATTTAGGCGACTTGCACTCTCAGCTAGGGGGGCAGGTGGCATCGGTGGCTCTGCAGGTATAGGTACCGCTGATGCCTCCGCTGTAATGGGGCTCTGTATCGAGGCCTCGTCGCTCGGTGGGATGCCATCTCACACAAAGATCCGAACACTAGCTGGCTGCCGTCATGGGGCCATCTTGAAAAGAAACAAGTGTGCCATGGTTAATACAGTACACCTGGTGAGCTGACACAAAGTAATCACAAAGAAAACTTTTGAAACACTCATGCAATAAATGTTTTCGCGCACTGAGTCGGAAATCAGAAGTCAGGGTCCTGGTGTATAGATACGTCAGCAACCGCACCAACCCTAGAATCCCTGGAATAATAACCACACTCAATGACCTTAACACTATTGATTCACATAGAAGAAATTATCAGAGTCCTAAGTTCTATAGTAGAAATGACTCCTCTGATACCAATTTTTCACGACCCGTCCTTGGGGCCCGTGCCGTGACTACCCCAAGCCCACCTTCCATAGGCCTGGGGCTGGCGAATAGCACCAAAGGCATGAATCCAGATAAAAGGGAAGGCATTGCGTTTATATAATAAAACAAACACAATAGAGTATGCAAGTTGAAGTAAACTGAGTATAAAAGTAAGTGCTAGAAAGTAAATGAGCCAGTATACAAACCCAATTGGAAGTACACTACAACTGAGAAAAGTGAAGTAAAATGACCAAAAAGTACTGTAGAATCCACCTAGACGTCCTCTGAAAACCCCACCTGAAGGGTGGGTACAGATGGTCTCCTCAACTCCTCAAATCCATCCGTCCACTCCGTGTACATCCCACCTGATAGTCCACCTCCAAATACCGTCCCAATCCACAAGCCTCAACCACAATCAGCGATGTCTGTCGTCTGCAACCAACACAACGTAGTGCAGGCATAGCTTGTGCAGGGGTGAGTATACGATACTCAGTAGGGACCCCGAGACCCCCGAAGGCCTCCCAGAATCCACAAAGGATAAACCATAATGGAAAGATACAAACACAAAGTATCAACCAACTCTACTTAGGTATATGCCCATACATATACCTAAGTCATCAATTCTAGTTCGTCTCCAACTCAAGAGCCCAAGTACAACCCAGTCCACACAGGAAAGAACAAATCAGTCCACACAGGAAAAAAAGACAATCATATCGAAGATATTGATTGAAATTCAAGACTCATATCACACATGTATACTACTCACGAAGAGGGGTGGAGATGATTAGATGTAGCCTCTGAATCATCTCCTCTGCCGAACCCACGTAGGATCCAAGTACAGAAGTCGTCATTGTCGAACCCATGTAGGATCCAAGTACAGTATGTCGTCGCTGCCGAACCCACGTAGGATCCAAGTACAATCGCCATCACTACCGAACCCACGGAGGATCCAAGTAAAATTGTCCTCACTGACGAACCCATGTAGGATCCATGTACAGTCATCCTCGCTGCCGAACCCACGTAGGATCCATGTAAAGTCGTCATCGTTGTCGCAGTCGCAGCCAGCTCTAGGGTTCCCGCACACAGCACGCTCGATTTCGGGAGGGTTTGATCCACGATCCAAGAGGGTCGATACATAAAATATCACAAAGTCCAGAGTTGATGTATCCCAAAGTTTTGTCTCATCAATAGGAACTCAATGTGACAAACGACGCGTCAATCGGACGCCTGGTCTGAGAGATATTGGTTTTTCCGTTCCAGGATCCCGGTTAGTTTTTAAGCTAAAACCAACCCGACTGTTCCCTAGCTGCATCCAAACCTCTAGTGGAGTAAGCCAAAAGAACTATCTCAATAAGATGAATTCAACTTAATTGACGGTACGTCATTCGGACGTCCGAAGCTCAAGTTTAAGCATTTTCGCTCCGAGGGCCCGGTTGGTTTCGGGTTCGAACCAACCCGTCCCTTCCCAAACTTCACCAAAACCTTGAGTGTAATATACCAAAATGACCGTCTCGATACAAGGAATCCTAATAAACTAACGGTGCATCGATCAGAGGTCCGTAGCTTAAGTTACGGGGAAAAGACCGAAAATGGTCCGAAGTGGGGGGTCTGGGCCCGACCCGACCCGGCCCAACCCCCCCTGGGTCGGCCCGAACCGGGTCAACCTATCTCGGGTCTGGGTCCGGTCCAAGGGGGTGGGGGGGGGGGGCACGGCCTGGCTTGGCTGGGCACTGCCTGACACGACGAGGCACGACCCGGACCGCGTGGCCTACAGCTGGCCCGAACCGCGTGGCCTGCGGCTAGCCCGGCCCGTGCGGCCTGCGGCCCAGCTTGGAGCCAGCCACGGCTCGGCCACTGGCCAATCGAGAAGCCAAGGGGGCGTGGCCCCTTGTTTTCGGAAACAGTGGACCCAGTGGGGTCCGCCCTAGCAGCAGTTTGTGGGGGGTTACACCCCCCGATATTCCAGGAAACGACCGACCTTTATGGTTGGCCGGTTGTGAGCCGCCATGGGACCCATATGGGGTCCCGCCTCCTGGAGACACTGGGGGCCAGCTTGGCCGGCTGCCCCTGCTGGTCTGCTGTGGCCTAAGGCCACAACTCATCTCACCGGCGCGGCGCGACGGTGCCACACCCCTCCGCCACGGCCCGCTCTTAGCCGCATCCTTCTTCGGCCTCACCGGTGCGGTGCAATGGCACTGTGCACCTCCACCGCGGCCCACTCCGGCTGCCGTCCTCTTCTTCCCCGCGCAGTGCATCAGCACCGCGCCGCCTTCACTGAAAACATCAATGAAGATCAACAAGAAGAGGGGAGGAGAATCGGCCGTGTTTGTGCGGTCTGAAGTCCACCCGTTACGATGATAACATTTAACCAAATCTTAAACAACGAAGGATGATGATAATATTTGAACAAAGAAATAACCCCTACCTCATGACGTGATCTGTAGAGAGGTGGCATCGTTCGTTTTCGTCGGAATGTGACGTTGAAGTGCACCTGAGGAGGAAGCGACGTCTCCTCTTTTATCACGGAGAGAAGAAGATGATTGCACGTCATTAGAGACCTCCCGCATTGGTGTCTCCTTCCTTGCTGCGGAGGAATAAAAGGATAGAGAAACCGGAGTCGCCGAGCAATGTTCTTCGTTGGAGAGGATAACATTCTTCAATGATGGAAGAGCTTCCTTCTTCCTTCACACAAGGCTCTCTCCCCAAATTCCCCCACAACAAGCCAACAAAATTAAAATAAGGTCACCACTTATTTTAATTGTTTATGCCAAGCATTTCAAAATTCAAGAATTAAAAACACATCATTAACTAATTGAAGTGGTTCAATTAATTGTATAGTGTGTGTTGGCAAGAGTTAAGAGGGAGAGAGAGAGAAGGTGGAAGGGTTACACAATTAATTTCAAGGGGTTTAATGGGGGGTTTAAGGAGTTTAGAGAATGTGAAGGGTTGGGGCTCGTGTGGGCCCCACCTCACATTTATCCTCACATGGGTAGTTAGGATGCTAGTGGGTCCCACCCTAACTCCCCCATATAGGATAAAACCACCTTAAATAAAAGAATAAAATTGTCCTACAATTTTATTCACTTCTCACTTAATCCACATTTTTTAACATCTCCCCCAAGCAAACACATATTCAGTAAAGGTCCTCTTAAGAAATTACCAGCACTGCAGTTTCATCAGTGCCCTCAGATTTCAATTCCGAGAACAGGTTCAAAAGATAGAAAAAACCCGCTCGTTTATTCAATGAACGTACCCGAGTTAAACTTCAGAAATTGATTCTGGGCACACCTGGCCTCAGAATCAGGTGCCATCAGAAACTACGTACTCGTAATATCCCAAAGAATTTAAGAAAAAAATTTCCTTGAAATTTATAGTTATTTACATAGTTGACCTATTTAAGTGATTTTGGTTATACTTTTTTCTCATAGGTGCATATTATGCTTCTCTCACATGTGAATGATAGACCTTATTTTTGATACTAAATATATTTATATGCTCACCATATGTATATTAACCGATTTTCAAGTTTCCAGGAGGACCAAATGGACCATACTGTACATTACTAGCTCATACCTTCAGATTGATACAATGTTTATTATCTAGATTTAAATTTTGGTATTCAATCCGAATACATTTATTTGAATATGTTTTATTTATACATGCATTGTGGGATGGTTTATGTTATTTTTTTAATTTTATATCATGGATTTTCTTGCAATTGATTTATCTAATATCATGATCCTATTATTATGTAGGAGAATTCCTCCCATTTGTGAGATTTTTTATTCCCTTGGTGTGAGTCTCCAACCTGGGGCCTACTAAATGTAGGAATCAAGGGTCATTATCTCTCTCACTTCATTGTGGGGAGGGGGTTATGACATATATTATTAATTTTCTGAGGAATATTTGATTTTCGGTGGTTTAATTTCTTATATATTCTAGTGTTTTTGGGAAAGGTATGGAATGGATAATATATTATTAGGGTATATACATATTTGGGGTATATAATAATTTGAATTATTTATTTTGTTTGAAGAATTATTACTAATTTGGTATAGCCTAAGAGTGTATGGTAGATGTCATACAAAAAGTTATGCCCCAAAGGATGTATATGTCTAGATTATGCTCAACTACATTTATTATTGTGTAATAATTAAAATTATGAAGGAACAATTTATTTAAATGGTGTATAATGTAATTACATGATATTTCAGACCCTTTAAATTAATACCATCTTTAATAGATTGCGTCATATGTAACACCGAGCTAACACAACACCCAACTAAAATGAACGAAAACATATTAAAAAACTAAATGAATAGTATAATTATTATTTGATAAAAATATAGAAATCAATTAAAATAATTATATATTATTATTTTTTGATTAATATTTTATAAAGGATGCCTTCCAAAAACCAATTAAAAAGGGTGGGGGGATTTTATATAACCATAATAAAATAAATCGATAAAAGTTAAAATTATATTATAATAGGTAATATTTATATTTATAAACTAATATATAAATATTAAATTATTTATAAATCTATATAAAATATGATGAGAAACCCATGTAGTTTAAAAAAGATATTTTTTAATAAGGATGTTTTTCTTTATATATTATATTTTCATTTAAAATGTAATTTAAAAATTTTATAATTTTAATTTGAAAAATAAAATTTATTTTTGGATTTATCATAACAATATTATCCTAATATAAATTTCATTGATTTTCTAAAAAGACATATTTTTAGGTGAATAGTGAAAAATATAATTTTTAAAAATAACATTATATTTATGAAATTATTAGTATATAATTATGAACTAGAAAACAGTGAATAATTTTTATGATAAAAAATAAATATTTAAAAGTGACTTTATAATTTAATTTTTTTAATTTACAAACCCATATCTTACATTTTAGAACTTAAGTTATATTTTTTAAAAACTATTTTTAATACAGTATACATTTAGTATTTTAAAATTATTTTTTTATCACTTTTAGAAATTGAATAAAATAAAATCGATTTAAAATTTTGAATTATTAGGTTAAAATTATGTAATTTGGGTCGTTTTAGTTTTGGTAATAAAAGATAAATTAGCTTAGGTAAAAACTAGTTATCACGTAAAAAATAAAATGATAAAAATAAAAATATAATAGTAAAAGGCTAAAAATCTGCATAAAAAATGTGTTGGAATGTGTGGTTTAGATATTTTAGTACCTTATAACTTATCCTCTCCATTATGTATCAATTTTGGAGCCACTTTCCTTGAGATTGAATTTCTATTATCAAAATGTTTTGGGTATTTAAAAAAATGTCACCCCTTTTCACTTATAAAATGGGACCTCCTCCCCTCACTTCCCCTCACACAAAAACACACTTAGTTTATCCCAAATATACTATATTTACTAAATCTGGGTTTCCTTCAACTGACGTGTCATCTCCACAACTGTCCACATCTCCAAATTACACCACTCTGCGAATTTTTCCTCTATCCAGGGCCATTCTTCGCGCCTCCCTCCCTCTAAAATTCATTCCATCGAACTAGGGTTTCATTTCGACTATTATCCGCATCTTCCCCCTCACATGCCTCATCTCTGCTCCATCTACCGATAGTATCTCCTCTATCCTCTATGACCTATGGTTATTGAAAGTCCTCTCTATGCCTGCCCACCTCCGTCCCCAACCTCCACCTCCCTCTGGCTGCTTAGCCTATCACAGCTCCACCTATGACCGCTCCGCCTCCTACAGCCTCAACTCCTATGCATCTGGATCCAAAGCGTCTGGCTCTTATACCTCTGGCACATACACCTCCATCTCCCACACCTCCATCCCCCACTACTCCATTGCCTCTTGCTTGGCCTCCACCGCCTCTGACTCCTACACATCCAACTACTCCGCTCCGACTTGCTAGGCCTTGCCCCACCTCTACATCCTCCTTGCTTCCGAAAAAACCCTAGGTAGTATTATTCTCTAATTAATATTATTATTTTATCTATTGAATTATATCATAAGATAGTATACGTTTCAACTCCCAAGTTATATTGAATTCCTTGAGTTCTCCCTCCTTCCTTACCTTCCCCATCTCCTATCAACTAAACCACTAGACTATCTGAATCTTCTTCTATAGTTATTTTGATTCAATTGTTCTTGATCTATTCATGTATTTCATTTTTTTAGAATTTTTAGGATCTTAACTG
The DNA here is from genome assembly GCA_963277665.1 of Viscum album. NCBI lineage: Eukaryota > Viridiplantae > Streptophyta > Magnoliopsida > Santalales > Viscaceae > Viscum > Viscum album. The sequence continues at coordinate 1,555,380,611 of OY728141.1, forward strand.
GGTCTTTTTTGTGCTTTCTTTTCACTACAAAGGATTTAAGATGACTGTATTATGTTTTTTTGCAGTTTTTTATGATCAATTTTGTTCGTTCCACCCACTATTTGTGAAGCTTATTCTTGGGAATCATTACGGTAAATTCCTGTTCATAAAAAGGGATATAATTTTTAAAATCATTCATCTATGAGTCTCATGAAAATTGTTTGTGATATTCATAGATTGATTGAAGAAGAAAAAGATACGTAGAGCTAGAAAAACTCTTAATTTTCATGAAAGATTCAATTCCCCCTATGTATAGTGCCTATTACATTTTCTTATCAAGGTTTTATCATACTAATGGTTTTCATTTGAATTTATTTTCCATAACATTATTTAGAATCTCATGTGTGATGTTTTTGTATTTCTTACGGGGCAACATGTTTCATATTTATTTCCCATTTGATTATTTAGAATCCCATGGGTGATATTTTTGTATTTCTTACAAGGAATAATGATATTGGTGTTTAATTCTTGTTGCTAAGTGAAAAAACTCAAAAAAATGGAAGTCTTCAGGTGTTTTTTTCATTTATTTTATAGAATTCTAAAAATATTGTGATAATTCAACTCCTGCTATATACTATCTTATTTTGCATCAGGTTTTATCAGGTCTCATCGGGTCTCAAACACCTATTTTTCTTCAGGAAATCATGGTCAACGAACTAATCTTCCCCAAGTATCTCAACCCCCTGTACAGTTTTTATTTCATTTCCTTATGAATGATTTATCATAGAAATGGTTTTCATTTCCATTTATTGAATTGTTTTTTCTAATTTTTAGTTGCACATAGTTTCTTTGTGGTGGATCTCATAGTTTCATATCAAACATTCTCATACTTTTTGATCAAATATAAATAATTTGTCTTAAAAAAATGTAATATTGCATATTTATTTCCCATATGATCATTTACAAGCCCATGGGTGATTTTTTTTGTATTTCATACATTGAAACATGATATTGGTGTTACAGTCCAGTTGTTAAGTGGAAAACACAAAAAAGCGGAAGTCTTCAAGTGTGTTTGTCATTTTTTATAGAATTTTAGACATATTGTAACAATTAAACTCTTTCTATATACTATATTATTTTGCATCAGGTTTCATCAGGTCTCATTAGGTCTTAACCCCTATTTGTCTCCAGGAAATCATTGACATCCCACTACTCTTCTATAGGTATCTCAACCCCTGTACAATGAAGATTTCATTTTATTATGAATGATTTATCATAGAAATGGTTTTCATTTTCATTTATTGAGTTTAATTTTTTATTTTTACTTACACATAGTTTCTTCATTGTGGATCTCATAGTTTCAGATCAAACATTCTCATAGTTTTAGATTAAATATAAATAATGTCTTAAAAAACTTAATCTTTGCATATTTATTTCCCATACAATCATTTATAAGCCCATGGGTGCTGTTTTTTATATCTTACATAGAAACATGACATTGTAGCTTCCTCTAGTTACGAGGAACTTCTGGTAGAAAAATCGTATTTATATTTCATCCATTGTAAGTATGCTACAATTGTTTTCTATTGTATGAAGCTTCCTCTGGTTGTAGGGAACTTCTGGTAGAAATGTCGTATTTGATTTCATGTTCATATGTGATTAGTTTTTTCTTGTATTTTATATTTTATTTTAAATAATTTCATCACTGTCTATTAGTGTTGGCTTAGAAAAAAATAGGTATTCACATTTCCTAATTGTTTTCTTGACTTGGATTATAATTTATTCCAAGTTTATTTCTAGAAAAAATAGATAGATTTCTTCTCATCCCTTGATTCAGTTTTATTATCATTGTATCCTCTTGTGGATTCTATTTATAATAATTTTTGTTATTCATCTATCCCATTCCCAGAATATCCACATAAATGCTTACTGTTTTAAACACCCGAAGTTGATTTGATTCCTTTGAAAAGACAGAGATGAATGTTGGAAGCTCCTTTATAGGTTCTATTATGAAGAATAAAACATTCCCATTTACCTTGAGACAGGTATAAATTGTGAAGTTTTATTATCATGCAATTTGATTACTATTATGACATGCATGGTTCCTATTAACTCAGTTTAATGAAGCTTCTTGACATGAATTCATTGATCATCAAAGGCTATATTTCATGCCTAGAAATATTTTCAAATTAATCTCATTAATTTTTTTATTATATCAGTTTATTATAGGTTATGATAGAAATGAAAACTATATGTGGCTTAAACTAAAGTGTACACCCATTGTAATGATGCTTAAATCTCAAGTCATTTTCATTTTCACCCAAGGTACTGTTTCTTGGAGAGAAAAGTGGGTGGTAATATGATGAATATCACACAGATAACAGGCCGTAGGAACCCACTTCATGAAGGTTTTTACTAGATCAGTTTGTTGAATTTATTTTGACTCCAAGGGATAAAATATCTACTATTAATGTATTCAGTTGATGTAATATTTTTCACCCAGTTTTTTTCTAAATAAACCATCTGTCCAATCTATCCATTTTTATTTCCATGTGTTCAACTCAAAATCAACTCTGATATAAATGCTGTTTCAATTTGAATGATGCACTGTTTGGATTACTTTTTCTTATTTGATCTGAATGATACTTGTATTTTATTTCTCTATGTTGACAATATATTACCATTTCTTTTCACAGATACTTTCTTCTTTTTACTAAAATATTTAATTTTGAGTAACATGAAAAAATTGTTTCACTTTAAAATTAATGCATCTTATTTAAACTACTATATTGTTGTCTTTATATTAGAGTCACTTCTATTTCAAAATTATTCACCAATTTGTGATTAAAATACATTAAACATTGTTGTTTCTTCCCAACTATTACAAATAGTACTATCTTTTTAAATAATAATAATATTTACATATCACCGTGCCTACGCACAGGTGAGTAATAGTTCTACCTAAAAGTCTTCTAAAAATTTATAGACACCTTAAAGAGGTTCTGGTTATGACATCCCACCATTGTGGACCGTTGACGGGATCCCCCAGATCGACAGTGCCACATGGCATCAGACACATCTCCCCATACACCAAAGGTTTCTGACTAGTAGTGAGGGCCTGTGAGGTTATTGTGGGGATAATTTTACTTCATTATCAAAGTTTGAAACATAAAGTAAATAACACAACTCAAATACATATCCAGACATACATCACAAACAATTCATGTATTTATAATTTAATATAACATCATATGTCATAATAAATGACTGTGTCATACACACCAAACCAGACCCCCCATGGATGATCATACACAAGAAGTAATAAAATAATACAAAAAGAAACTATGGATAACAAAAAATACCCCAATTTGTTCCAAAATTTTCCCACTATCAATATTTAACTCCAACATAGGTGTTCATCCAACATGCATCCACATCGGGCCTTTCCCTGAACCTAGACCCACAATCAAGAATAGTGTATACTCAGGTACCCAAGTTCCATGGAGGCCCGATCAAGGTGTGAGTACAACATAGTAGTCAACCAATAATAACACCCCTAAAATTACAATTCTAATATTATAGTTTATTCTTCACTTTTCAATATGAACAATTAACATTTTTAAAACAATTTATATAAAAAGAAAAAATGACCACCAATTCCCTAGGTTTATAATGAAACTTGAGGTCATATATACAATTGTCTATCCTTAAGTCATTTAACATGATCTACCCTACTTAATTTGGCTAGTGTGAGGGTTTTTATGATCATTTCCTGATAACCTAACATCTATAAGTAACCATATAGAATCTATAGCTTATCCTAGAATTCCCAATAATGTGAAGTATTACATAGAATATGAGAGATCATCCTAATATTCCCTATCACTTGTCATCACATGGAATCCAAACACTCATCCTAACATTCATCATCATTAGTCTTCACATGAATTCCTAATGGTCATCCTGGTATACCCATGGAATCCAGGATCTCATCCAAGAATTCCCAAAAATTAAAGATCATACATGGTGTAGGAACTCCACCTGAACTTCCAAGTACATTATTAATTATATAAAATTTGAGAACTCATCCCAGTATTACCACTCATCATGTATCATATAGAATTTGGTCACTCATGAAGACATTTATAATAGGTTATATGGAAGCCAATCACTCATCCCAACATTCCTAAGCATCATGAATTATTTTAATCATTTGATTAACTAGAAATCAATTCAATTTAATTCTCATTACCACCAAGGCCATCAGTTTACCAGTTTTCCAAGGATTATATTAAATACATATTGAATCATTTATCAATTACAAGGTTCATATAAGCTTATAATTTAGGATTTACCATTTAACTTTACCAATACCCCTAAAAATTACTATTATTATAACCAAATCCATCATATAATCTAAATTTATATTTAATATAGGTTTGATAACTTTTTATAAGGTAACTATACAATTACTCTACATCAAATGTACTTTAAATATTTTAATTATATTTTATAATTTTTTGGGACTCCCAAACCATTTCTTTAATAACATACAATTACATTAGGTTCAATACAAAGGTAAAAACCATTTAAAATTATTTATGTTTGGGAAATTCCATTTTTCAACCATTGATTCAAGCTGAGTTTCCTATTAAACCATTTAAAAAACAATTTAGCCTTTTAACATTCCCTATTCAGTTAAGTTTATTTCCCCTCTAATGAATCCACTTGAAATCACAATTCCCTAAAGTCCAATACATGGTCAACATGATTGTTTACTAAGGTAAACTCATCCTCAAACATTTAATATAGATTGAGTCATGAATGAAAAAGATATATTGACCACACCATGGAAAGTTTGAAAAAAAGTAAAGAATATTGGTTAAATTAAAGGGACCATCCATATTAAGCTCATAGTGACCCACTCATCTAGCATCAAACTTCGATTTGAGCCAAAATGGGATAAATTGAGGAACTAAATAAACTCCATGAAAATAGGGTATAACCCACATAAATGGTGAAACAACACATGAAAGTAAGAAAAGATATGAATTGAAGGGATATGACGTGTAGACTTACCTTAGGCTCTATAATGCATTTACTGGAAATCTAAATTCCCAATAAATAGAGTACCATGGAGAATATGGAGTGGAATATAGGGGCTCTTTCACTACTGGAAAATGATAAATAACACATAAAAATAGGTTAAAAATAAATAGTGTGAGGGGGTGAAATGACACATTTTCGCTTTTTTAAAAAAGAAAAGTAAAATCCACTAGTTAGATTGTGCTAGGATCATCATCCAATTAGTGTTCCTATGAATAATTGACACTATACTGGGAGTCCAACGACTAGTTAGTGGGCATATATTAGCTATTCGGTGGGACTACAACATCATACTACTGTTTTGGATACTTAACCAAGCCCTTGTCTAACTCCAATGACCTATATGAGTCCCCATTCATGTATAAAAACATTTTTTAAGGGGACAAAAATCTTAGAACTTTTTTTGGTTCTTTTTTCAAAATCCAACCCATCCTATTTTTCAAAAGATCAGAATTAATCTTGTATTCCAATTGTCCATATAGATGAGAGGCCTTAGAAACTACTTACCATAATATTTATCATTCCATAGAAGTCCTGATGGTTATCCATTTGAATCCCCCAACCATAATCTATTTCCAAAAAAGCTAAATATCCTCATTCTATTCCAACCATTCGAAACACATCTAAGGAACAACCTTTAATTCAAGGTGTTCCAACCACTAAGACTTGATCCAATTCCCACCATCAAAAAAAAACCCCAAGACCATTTTTACCTGATCCTATATATCCTAAAACACTGATGATACCATCACCCAATTAGTTATCAGGTCTATGGTTCTCCCCACTATAAGATTTAGTATATGACCACTGACTTGAAAGATATAAAAGCTTTGAAATCCAAATTGATTATTTAACTCCAAACACATGTCCAAAATATGTTCTTGGAATGATCCATAACATAATTCACTTGAACACACATTGGGATGTTGGTTAAAAATCTATACTCATCATTATCACCGAATTATAGACTAGGATGGATGAATAACCACCATCCATGAACATGATAAAAATACACAATATTTTCCTTGGAAAGTTTAATTGATTCCCAAAATACACCCATCATAAAAAAAACATTCAAAATGTTAGTTGAAGCTTACCTTACCCAAATACATACAAGAATATGACACTCATCTATAAAATACTCAGCCCTAATGGTCGATGCATCACTTAACTACCTTGATATGATGAATTCACTCAAGGAGGCATCCACTGATCACCTAACACACTCATGAACTATTATTGTTGTTTCATAGTTAGATCCTTAACATCTTAAATCCATCATCATTTCCTACCACACACTGATGAATATCGGATCAGAGCACCCTCAAATCAATTTAATTCTTTCCTGATCTTGAAACCAATGTTTGGTCTCAATCCACCATCAAATTTGATTCCTTACATTTCATTCACTAATTAATCTTAGTAAATATCACATTTTCACCTCATTGGTATCCTAATTCCACCATGACCACTCTACAATTAGTTCAACATTCCATGACCCATCTCATACAAGGGTTTCACTCCTATGAAAAATATCCCTCTCCTCAACATAGAAGTTTCCTTGTCATCGCTTTACTTGAGAAACTCCCATAAAAAATGAATTATATTTTATCTACCGATATAAATAAATATTGTAAATTGTTGTCCCACTCTCACCTAAGTGGAAAGATAGAAAAAAACTATTAATGAACCCCAGTACATGAGAACTTCATGCTCAACACTTTCCAGAAATCAATATAAATGAGGGTTATAGCCTCAAGCAGTCATAGTTGAACTCCCATTCAAATGACCTCACTTAAACCACTTCTTGAGCGTAACTCATTATAAAACTTCTTAAAAAAAATCAATTCTTATCATTTGGATCCATTATCAACACATCTATCAACCTATGATTCCTTTATTTGGTTTAACCTTGATTTTATTTTGCAATACAGTTCAATTCCACCATTATGACACCTCTCACTATAGGGACAACTCACTACACATTCAAAATACATAATAAAACCTTACTATAAGAATCTAAATGACTTATGGTCACCTCACCTCCATAGGGACTCATTAACTAAATTTGATGGCATCTTTATGACTCTCTTTCAAGCAGTTACAAAATAAAATTCTTGGTAGCACTACCTCCACCACACTATCTGAGATCCTCTATGGAATTGAGTTCTATTTAATAGAACTGTAGGAAGCCCATTTTACTGATGAAAAATTCAATATGTTGTGCACATTTATAGAGTGTATCACTATAAAATCACTATAAAGAAATGGGTTCTTTCTCCCAATCCACATGATTACATAACCCCAACGACTTCACACATCTCATGCATGCACCTTCCATATGGACCTCATCAAAACCCCAGGGTTACAATCTCCCATAAAAATATTTACCAAACCTTAATAAAGCTCACATGAGTTGTTTATTAATGAGATATGGCTCGTGTTCCCACTCAAGAATATGGCCATTCCCTATAGCCCATCAGTCTCACAAGAATCTAGGCACCCTTGATGCTTTTCATCTGATAGCTTGATATATATCATGAGTCAATTCTAACTGCAAAAACACCCATACTTTCAGTGTTATTATAGTATTATAAGTGTATAACCACACTATAATATCTCCAAACCCATATCTCTAGGTTTTAGATTGATTACCAAGTCAAGAAAATTTGAAAATAGAATGTTCAGGTATATGAATGATCCTTCCCTTATGAAACTATTTTTAAAATGAAACCACATGCACTCAAAATTATACCCCTTAGAAAATAACCAAGTAATAACCATCCAATTTACCAAAAAATTATCATATCATCTTTTTCAATGATTCCACATACTAATGCATCTACCCACACCTTACGTATCTAAAACACCAACAACATTGGGTTGAACTCTCTCACAGTCACCTTCAATCACTGATCACATAGAATTGTACCAACTATGAGCCACATTCTAAATATCACTAGTCTATAATAATATCCTCTCATGTTAGCTACCACATAGGCCAATTCTCACAGGTGGAACTCCTACCCCCATTCTAGATTAAATGATTTCTAACACACATAAGCCATCCCCTTTCTCTCGGTCCAACAAACTCTTATATTTCCAACCATTATTAGTCACACCATGATCCAAGATACCCACCCTAGGTTCCTACACAACCATAAGGTCATGACCCAAATATGTCATAGGTATCCATGGTACAAGGTAACACTTTACAACCTCAAGGTAATAGACCAAAAGAAGGAACAACATGCCATATCCTATGATCTAGAATAGCTAAACCCATCAAGGTCTCACAACCCATATCCAAGGGTCTCACCACCCAAGATCACTTTCTAGCCCCAAACTACCCATACACAGGGTAAATCCAAAACATAAAGGATACTCCCACCAAGATCCCTAATAGTTCCATTATTTATTATTTAACTTTAATTAAACCTTACAATTTATAATTAAAGGATTCATATTTTAAATCTTTTTATTACTCATCAATATTACAAGTTTTAACTATTCATAATATATTTAAACATAAAAAAACAGTTTTAGCTAGATAGAATTCCATTCAGAAGTTATAAATGAAAAAAATTTATATGTTTATTTCTGGAACATTATTTAACCAAAACCATCACTTATTAATTCATTTTTACCTTCCTATTAACCATAATTCACTTGATGATTTGGTCAAGTATAATGCCACCATACATTTATATGTGAAAACAAAATATAAATGGATATAACCACTTTAAATAACTAACCCATCTCTATTATTTAAATCTATAGGTAGATATAAATTACAAGTAGACATAAGACACAAAGAATAAATAAAATTCTAGCACATTTGAATCCCAGGAAACTATTATTCATAGGAAACATGAAGATGAAATATAAAACTATGTGCCTATAATGATGTATGAATACACATGATCTATTTTCATACTAACCAAGAGTACAAAACCCATAAATCAGTAACCTCATACCCAAGTACACTACTCAGGGAGGAAATCAGTCAACCATAAAATCACAAAGAAATAACATCAATTATTACCCTTAGAAACTTGGGTTTTACCTCATATGTGGGACTACCAAACCCAAGAGAACGTTTAATACCAAGATTTGAAAACATCTTAGTCTCCAATCTACCATGACTAAATAGTGATATAAAATAAAAATAGTTTTGATACCACTTGGTGATATCCCACCACCTAAGATTACTAAATGAATCACCCATAATGATTGTTCCACATGACACCAGGCATGCCTCCCCATACACCAGAGTCTACTAACTAGTAGTGAGGGACTATGAGGTTACTACTAGGAGAATATTCCCTTGTTATTAGAGTACAAAACATAAATTATATAACATCAATCATTTAATAATCCAGATTGACATTGCTACCAATGAATGTAATGATCATTTAGTTCAACATCAGATGAAGAAATAAAAGAGCGTGTAATACACACTAAAGAGATACCCCATGATTGATTATATACAAGAATTACTAAAAGGGAAAAACATTGGGGATAACAAACCATCCACCAACCAATTATTTGTTTAGTATAGTCCCAACATCCAACTCCAAAGTATGCATCCAATAAAAATGCATCAACATTAGGCCTTTCTGGTAACCTTTACCTATAATAAAGTATAGTGTTTCCTTAGGTACCAAAGTTACATGGAGGCTTGGGAAGGGTGTGAGAAAAACTCAACTGGCCACAAAAATGATGATCCTAAAATAACCAGTCTAAGATAAGAGTTCAAGTAGAATTTCTCAATAAAAATAGTTAGTTGTCGTTAAAAAACTAGAAAAAATTAAAAAAATACCAATTACACAAGTTAATTATGACTCCCAAGGTTAGATATACTATTTTGGATCCTTAGGTATGTGACCCCAATCAACTCTACCTTCTTTTTCTAGTTCTAGGGTGTCTTTGATCATGACTCAATGATTGAAGCTCTATATATATCTACATGGAATCAAGGGATTATCATAATATTTCCAATACCATAAAGTATCAGATGTTATTTGTGACATCCCAGAACTAGGTTTCAATCAGAGGTGCCCTCAGCCTGGTTGGCCACATGGCCTCAAGCATGCCTCCCCGTACACCAGAGGATACCAACTAGTAGCAAGAGAGTTGGGTGTGTCTGTGGGGAGACTATGAACTCATGTTAGAGTGGATCATAATGGATATATAAAAATAGATAAATGGTAGAAGCATGATATCAATGAATAAATCAACAGAATCAGATAAATTACCAAGTAATAGAGAATAAGAAATAACACATAAGTTGAATTGTACAATATAAAAAAGATGATAATGTAATATCATGTCTATATAAAATTGGAAAATAGTTATACATTAAATCAGGAAATACATTCTATATAAAAGAATCAAAATGAAGAAGAAAACTATCCAAGATCCTGAGAAGTAGCCCGATTATCTTCTACAAATATCCATCCAAAGAAAGAAATCAAGATCAGGTGTCTAAAGAAGGATGCTTCCCCTTATCAACACCTGCATATGTATGATCTACAAGAGTAACATTGGTAACCCAAATAGGGTGTGAGATAAATATCAGTAGGCCACCACCAACGATGTCTATACAATACCGTCTTTAAAATATAAACTATAATAGTGTATAGGAAAACATATATTGAATTAAATGAAAGTATGATAATTTAAATTCCCTAATAATTTCTTCATCCTTATATGAGGTCTGAACATGTATCATTTAATTAATTATGTTGAATTTTATATTAATATTCAACCATACTATATATAAGGGATATAGTGTAAGAGGATCCAAGGTGTAACCAAGGAATCCTATAATAATGCTAATAATAAAGGAGGATCTGAGGTAATAACCAATGCATCCTATAAGTATGATAATAGTAAAGGAGGATCCATTGTAATAACCAAGGCATCCTTGATCTCAGGGGTTGAGCCAATATAGTAATAGCATGCATCCAGGATCAAGGGGTCTGTGTGTAATCCAAGGGGAAACACCCAAGGAATTCCACTGTATTATATTCTAACTAAGTCCAAGGATATCATCCATGTTAAAATGGTATAATCATGACTCAAGACAATGGGGTGAATCCATGGTTCCATACGTACAAATACATCAAAACAGATCCAATGGGATTATACAAGGAGTCCTAATATTCCAAAGATAGTGATGGGATCCTATGAAATCATGATGGTCATCCAATAGTAGACAGGTACCATGTTCCAAGGTGGGTATCTCCATTGCTAACTGGCTCCTTGAATCAAAATGGCATTCTCTAAGTGCTCAAGTCATTCCCTCAGGAATCCAAGGATAGTTCAAGTATGACCATTCCTATAATTATAAAATGTCCACATACAATAGGAACATTATACATATATCATTATTTAATTTAGGCCTTGTAATAATCATTCCATTTAATAATTTAAAAGGTTTATTCCATTTCCTTTCAAACTACATAACAAGTATAGATAAGACATGCAACCATTTATCAATTTAATTATATAATCATTTATTTGGTTCATTCCTTTACCTTTATTTTTAATGAAGAGGTGGGATAAAGACATGAAACCATATAAAATTCAATTATAATTAACTGGGAAAGGTGATTTAAATAATATACTTTCTATTTATCATTTTAAAAGATTCATTAATTATGTGGAACACTAACCTTATAAGGGTTAGATGATAACTGAACATGCTAGAATTTTCCATTTCATAATTCATTCAATGAAAGGGGTATTACCATTAGAAAGGTTAATCCACACACTCTAGAGGTGTATTAGATAAAACCACATGGGTTATGAGGGTATAATTTAGGAATCACACAACTTGGGGTGGAAGTAATTGAGGTATCAACCTCCAACAGTGTGGTAATCTTGTATAGGAAGGGCTCTAGAATATGTTCACATTGATTATAAGCATGTAATATGAATTTAATAGGTATTTCCTAATGGAATCAGTTTTCAAACAATGAAAATAGTTTAAAAAATAGATATACTAAAGTTATGAGTCATAGAACACCTACCTCTAACTTATAAATCTCTACTCATCTAGTATCAGCTCTTATTTTTCCCTGAATTGAAATAAAACTAAATAATAGATCAACACCATGAAAATAAGGCATATGAGTCTTCATCAAAAAAGAATCATTGGTAGAAAGACAAATGATGAACTAATCCTATTTAATGAAAATAATACCTAGAGGAATCCAATGAGACCAACGTAAGCTCGATCAGACTTCAGACAGAGGAGTTATAAGAAATACATGGAGAGGGATACTTGGGAGATCCAACATGAAGAGAGGGAGGCCTCTTATCCATTGGAGGAGAAAATAACAAGAAGGATTAAGTTTAATTATATTTAAGTTAAAAGGTTAAATTCACCCAAAAAATTCTGGGACTCATGGTTCACACACGTGGTTGGCCAAACCATGCACCAACAGTGCGCTAGGCTCTGTCCAAAGAGGGGTGTTGCATGATTCTTGAACATGGTTTAGAAAATTGTGCACTAACCATTCTTAGAATCTATAATAAAAATTACATATCCTCCCCACAGGCATGCACCTTGGGCCACACAATTAGGTTAAACCATGTATCCCACTGCTTCCACGGAAATTCCCTGTAGGTTAGGAGAGACCACATGGGCAGGGTTGCATGGTTTCCACAAACTATGTATCCAAGTGGTATCTTCCAAAGGCTAGGGTTTTAATCTCTAATCAAGCCCTAGACACATCTAAAACAACTTTTAAATCACTAGTAATCCATATTAGGTCTAAAAAAAATAATTATAACTAAATTTAAAGGATCCATACCTTATAGAAAAACAAGGTTCTTATAGACTCCCCCCTTACAGGAACTCATCCCTGAGTTCACCTTCCAAACATGGAAAAACATTGTTTGAGAAAAACTCCAGCTACTAATAATGGACATAGGCCTAACACTAATAGGTCTCATCTTTTACCTGATAGTGATGCCATAACACCCATAATAAAGGTAAAGACTGACCATAGAAATAATTCATGCTCCAGTCAATGATGGGTATAGGATACCCCCTAAAAGGCAACAATATCTAACTGAACCTCCTTGTGATTAAAAGTATGAGATTAGACGTCATGATATCAAAAAATCTATGAAACATGGAATACATTGTGCATGAAACTATACCTATGAGGTAGTAGTAACTGATAGGATACCAACCTCCAAGATCTCATATGACCCAACATAATAAGGAAACAACTTTTTTGCTTTCATATCCATCTATTCCCAAGTTTGGTTGATACCCACAAGAAGATGTGATACTCAAACTCTAACTCTAGAGGTTGTTGATTGCGATAAATATAAGATTTATGCCTAGAATGAGAAGGATAAATACAATTTTTGATCCACTAAACCTACTCTGAAGTCTCCTGAATGAGATGAGGAGCTAGTAGCACTACCTGAATTACATCTAACCAGCAAAGGGGTGAGAAAAAAGACCTACCGTACAAGGCCTCATAAGGATACATCTGAATCATTTCCTAAAAGATATCATTTTAGGTGAACTGAATGAGAGGTATATGATTCTTCTAAGAACTGAAAAAATCAAGGACACATACTTAGATAATGTCCTCTAACACTTATATCATCCATTCTAAAAATCCATCTGTCTGAGGGTGGAAAGATATGCTCAAGAGAACCTGTCAACCCTTAGCTCTCTATAAACCCTTCTAGAACCTTGATGCGAAACAAGAATCCATATCTAAAATGATAGTACATGGGATCCCAAGTAGCCATATAATCTCACAGACATACTGTCTTCCCATATCATCAATTTAGTAATTATCCTAGATAGGAAGGAAGTGGGATAATTCTTCCAATCAATCCATGACTACCCAAACCGAATCACCACCTCAAGGCAACCTCGATAAGAAGAATACAGAATAAATAGTGTCATATTCCCATTTACACTCTGTAAATGGTAACAAATGTAAAAATATTGTGGGCCAATGGTGCTCTGGCTTCACCTGTTAACTGGTTGAATACCTATTAATAAAATTTTTTATCTAGAATTTCATTCTAGGACACCAATAATAACATCATATATCTTGATACATCTGGGAGATTCTTTGACGAACTGTCCACTAAGAAGCATGGGAATCACGTATGAGTTCCTATCCCATATCTGTAGGATCCTAGACACATGAATGTATATAGAGGATATTGTCTCCATCGACTGACCAATATGAAGAAAGTTCCTCCCTTGAAATACTCTCTTGGGGAACCAAGACTTCAAGATATGAAAATTTCCTTCTATTTACCCAATTTAGAAGGGAAGAGGTAACTGTCATTCCTGTATGACAATACTGCTCATGATTTTCATGATACTCCAAAAACATCATAGAAATGAGGGTCCTCAATTTATATTCATAACCATCTTTTTATATGGCATGTGACTGAGTTTTCTAACTTAGCGCATCTACTACTACATTGCCCTTTCTAGGCATATAGAAAATATAAAAATTGAATAACTGAAGGTAATCGATTTATATTAGCTATTTGAGATTCAATCCATGCTTCCTAAGGATATATTTGAGTCTCTTGTGGTCTCGATACACCAAAAATCACTCACCCATCAAATAGTGCCTACAACAATATAATGCTTGGACAACTGCGGCTAACTTGAGATCACACATCGATTAATTTCTCTAATGAGGCCTCAACTTACAAGATCTTTATATAATAACTCTATCCTCTTAATTCAATACTACACCCATCATGATTCCTGATGCATAACAGAACACTGTATAATCTCTCCTAGTCTTTGGAAAAATTAGAATAAGTGCTAAAGTAAACCTTCCTTTCAGCTTATAAAAGTAATCATAACACGACTTTAACCATAATAACTTGATTTTTTTTATAAAACCTTTAAGAGGTGAAATAAGGCATAATAATTCCTGTATAAAATGCCTGTAATATCCATCCATCCCCAAGAAACTCTGTATAAATCTTTATATCAAACAAGTTATTGGGATGCTGCAAGTAAATCACACAAATCATTCTCTCCACGTAAACTAATACTCCTGATTCTGAGATAATTGACCTAAGAAGTGAAATTTATCAATCCAAAATTGTCCCTTAGAAATATTGGTATAAATATGATTCTCTCTTAGTGTACTCAAAATGATCTCAAGGTTCTTATCATGGTCATTAAAAGTATGAGAATACACTAAGATGTGTTCCATAAATTCCATGATAACACAATACAAATAGGGAATAAAACCCTATTCATCAAATCCATGAAGATTATGGGAACATTTGTTAGACTAAATGAAATAATTAGATACTCATAAATACCATAATTATTACAAAAGGATGTATATGGTATGTATGAAGGCTTGAGTCACATCTGATGATAGCCTAATCCCAGTTTGATCTTTGAGAAAACCATAGATCCTTGGAGATAATTAAAGAGATAATCTATTTGTGGAAGTGGATAAAAATTCTTAACTATAATTTGGTTCAACCATCTGTAATAAAAGCATTAAATAAGGGTATCATCCGCCTTATTTGTGAGAAACACAGGTGAAACCTAAGAAGAAGTACTGGGTCTTTTAAAACCATTATTCTCAAGATCCTTCAAATATCTCTTGAGATCTTGGATATTAGTAGGCTCCACCCTGTATAGTGGAATGGACACTAGAGCTGCTCCTGGAACAAGATAGTTTGTAAACTCTACATCTCTCTTAGGAGGTAATCTAGAAAAATCATTGAGAAAGAAATGCCTAAAATAATCTACCACTAGAGTAAAATATATCATATGTAAAACCTTATCCTCTATAAAGAGACTAATAATATGGGTAGTTAATCCACCTAGAAAATGGTATCCTAATCCGGCTCTACTGGCTTGGAAATTACACTCACCCATGTGGAGATAACTTATACCCTTATGTGATATAAATGAAACCCTATAGTGATAATAGTCCACATTGGAATTATATGAAACCAAGGAATTCATTCCAAGAATGACATAGAATCACATCATCTTGAGAACAATGAGGTCCCATAAGAAGGGATAAATGCGTACCTCAATTGGATGTCCCTACTTTGGCATATTCCCTCTGACTGCACTCCCAATGGTGTGTCTAGGGTCATCACCCACATAGGTTCTGAATTTATAAATCAAGACTTTCCATGGTCGATAAAGAGATATAGGATTGTGAAGCACCAATATCGAATAAATAAGATACAATAGTGAAGGCTACTAGAATAGTTACACATATTGTAGATGGTCTTGCACTTTGATCCTTGGGTATCAGTTGAAAAGAGTGAAACTGACATGATCCATGGACCTCTGCTCTATATGGACTACATGGAGTAAGTATGCTCTACTAGTTCTAATAATTAAAAGTCTGGATACCATGTCTATAACCTCCTCCCTGGCCATTCCTATTAGTGCTACTTCAACTTCCTGATTGATGGGGCACAAATGATCCCACTTCTAAAGGTGGAGCTGGTAGAAATTCTATTCCACTAAAATTAGATGGAAAGTTAAAACATAATCTCTAAAGATTTATCTTACAACAACAATCTCATCACTCAAGAGGGTCTTTAACACACTGAGTCTTTGAATACCCCTTTTGTCCATATTTATGTCATATAACGAAGTTTCAAATGTAGATACTCTAGCCTCCACTTCTCGAATAAGAAAACTCAAGGGTATGCTTCGTACTACTAGAAGAACTAATACCCTACCTTGATACTGAACCCCTATTCCCAGAACCACTACCTTCCCTTAGATTGTGATCAATGATAAGGTATTGGTTCAAGATCTTAGAAAATGTAGGAGGAGAAAAAAATTCACCTAATTATAGATGACATATATGATCCCATCCTTGAAGTTTCTAGAATGCGATAGAACATCATCAACTAGAAGTAGAGAAAATAATTAAAACATAGTAAAACATAGTGAATAGTCCATCTCAAATATAACACCCTACACCAGGTGTATGAACTCTCAAGATCATCCATCTCTTAGTGTCTGAGGAAAGATATACTCATAGAAGAAAGTCTGGAAGTTAGCCCATACTATGCCCTGATGATGACCATCCTAGGTAATCACATCCCACAAATGCTTGGCCGAATCAAATAGAATATAGAAAGAAATAATGACTCTTCTCTCTAGAGGAATCTTCTGATGTTCAAAGATAGATATACTTGACTCTATCCAAGATTCAGAATCTTAATAACCTCCATACCCTGAAAAGATAAGTGTATTCTACTATTGGAACTCATGAGTCCGATCAATCATTGTAGGTGCAGTTCATGGAGAAACCTACATGGATTTCATTAGACATAGGAAAATATATCAAAGATGAGTGTTTGTTCCCAGTTTGACCATAACAGGTGATTCCTAAAGTGTAACTCATGGTGGTAATACTAGAGGTTTAGGGCCCACCATCACAGAAGAATAGTAATCACTAACCTCATGATGCATGACTCAATAGTTTAATGGTGTCATAGTTATAAAAAATAAAATCAAACTCTTCAGATCAATATTTTAAATAGATATTAGAACTATCAGAATAAAATCACAAGTATAAGGTCTCAATACCCAAGGAAATCCCCCAACCACGTATTTAGAAGGCCAAGATATTGGTAAGTGTTCATGTATGATTTACAGGGTTTCTAGTAGGTTAAGGGCCAACCATACCTTTCCTATTCATTTAATGGAAAAACTTTTATTGTATAAGTCATGTTTTACATCTAAATTTTAGGTTTACTTATATATATATTTCAAGGTTCAATTAAAATGGATCTCTATTCCTAGTGGATAAGGGACCATACACCTTATCACTAAAATCAACAACCATTTAATCTCTATTTAACACTATCTACATTTAGTATCAGAATGTAGTAAGTACTATATAATGGATCAACATGGTAAATTACACATCTCAATCCACGAGGTCCCATACACCTCATTGATTAAAACTGAAAATCACTCAATTACAACCAATGAATAGCTCATTAAAAAGGTATATAGATGATACGGGTATAATCCAACAATTTAAGATGAAACCTTCAACCTATATAGGAAAAACTTATTTAGATTGATACTAACACTTTAAATGACTAATTCCATTACCCTATAGAATATGTTATCAATACAGACATATATAACAACCATAGATCACTCAATAATCCTAGGAAACCCAAGGTATGAAAGTAATGAAATGAACATATATGGAATGTTATATACATGGCATGTGATTTCAAGGTACCACTAATGATACATGATTGATGCTTTCTTTCCATCATCTAATCATGAAAAGGATAAAATTAAATACTCAATAATAAAAATAATAATAAAAATACTAACTATCACATAGCATGTGTATCAACCAATGGTAAAAGGATATCAACTGTAATAATAAAAACATAGAACAAAAATTCCTAATTTAGGAAACTTTGTATTTACCCTGAACATTGGTTAGCTACTCCCAAGCATGCAATATAACCAAGTTCCAAACTGTTCCAAATATCTTGTCTATTTCCAAAAAATAGTAAGGAAAGAAAAGATTCCTCTGATACAAATTTGGGATGTCCTATACCAAGGAGTCACTTAGAGGTTCCCTAAGCCCGATTGGCCACATGGCCTCAAGCACGCCTCCCCGTATGCTAGAGATGTCCGATTAGTAGGGAGGGACTTGGGTGTGTCCATGGGGAGACTAAGAACCCATTTTAGAGTAGAGAAAAAGAGATATATAATATCAAATAAATATTATAAGCATGATATCAATTATTAAATCAATGAAAGTAGACATAAATACCTAAGAAACAGGAAAATAGGAAAACTTTTTTACCCATGATCTCATAAGGGGAACCAATCTTTACTCTCGTGGGTTCCCTATTATAGGTTTTGTTCCTTGGTGGTGATGGATCTCAGTGCTCATTTTAGTTTCCCATTCTCTCTGCTTCTCCTCCCACAGGATTCCAAGATGCTTCAGCACCTTTGTGTTGAGTGCCTTGCGGAGGTGGTCTTGTTTGTTCTTAGTGGTCTCTATTGGGTCCTCAGCTAGTTGAGTTCATTGGAGTCAAAATGCGGTAGAGGAATTATCTTCTTATAGGTCCATTATGTGGGTATAGATGGTGACAGAAAGAATGATAAGAACCTGTGGTGTCCACTTTATAGTTCTTTTCTTATTTATTATAGTTTATTCCATGATTCATTACCTATTGTTGTTCATGATTTGTTCTTCTTATCCTTGGTCTCCTCTACCATTTCATCATGCTCAGTTGAATGAAACCCCATATTGGTTGGGTTTGAAAGATTCCATGGAGATTTGAATCGTGTTGGAGGCTTCAGGGATGGAAGGTCTGCTGAGGGTGATTTTCCATCTTGTTCTCCCTAGTGAATTGGTGCTGGTGGCTTCCATGTTGATGTTTTGGGGTCTTTGGGGTTGTCCCCCATCATTGGTTCACAATGAGGGTGGTGGATCTAGGATCCTCTTCAATGGATTATATGGGTTATCATCCAGCAGCTTCTTCTATGGGTTCCTCCCTCATCCTCATCCCTGATCCTCTAGATCCATAAATCCTGGCACATCAATGGTCGAGATGTTCGTGGGTTGAATATGGGATGGGAGACACTGGTTGTGTAGGGTAGTGACATAATGTACTGACGGGTATCATATTCTGTAGTTTTATGTTGGTTCAGTGAAGGGTGGGGATGGATGTCTGACATGGGTGTTGTGATGGGCATCATCAAAAGGTGTCATAGGACCCATTGGTTTCCTTTGGTTTTTTCGGCGAATCTAGTCCTGGGTGGGGACCCTTGACATACCCACTTTTTCGTTATTCTGCTCAGGTTATTATTTCCACTATTTTGGTTGCTAATTTTTTTGGTTCACACATAACCACATTTTTTTATATGGAAAATACAAAAAATAGTATGTTGGTGAATAACCAAGAAACATAGAATAATAATCAACTCATTAGGTGAACAGTACAATATACAAAAGTTATAATGTAATGTCATGCCTCTATAAAACTGGAAAATAGGTATACATAGAAGTAGGAAATACATTCTATACAAAAGAATAAAAAAGAAGCCCTGAACTCTCCAAAATCCCCAGAATTGGCCTATTCATCTTATACCAAGCTCCATCCTACAAAATCAGTCAAGATTAGGTATCCAAAGTAGGACACATCCCATTATCAATACCTACATACATATAATATTCTATGGTACAATCGATGAATCGAATGGGGTGTTAGATAAATCTCAGTTTCCACCCCAATGAACTCTATAAAATCATATCTATGAAATATAAACTATAATAGTGTGCAGTTATACAAATATGGAAGTAATTGATAGTACAATAATGTAAATACCCAATACCCGCTTCAGCCTCAGCTAGTGTCTGAACATGTATCATTTAATTAATTTTGTTCCAATTTATAGTAAGATTCAAACATACTTTATATAAGTAAGATAGTGCAAGATGATCCAAGGTGTGACCAAGTAATCCTATAATAATTATAATATTAAAGTAGGATCCAAGGTAATAACCAAGGAATACTATAATTATGATAATAGTAAAGGAGGATCCAAGGTATCCTTGACCTTAGGGGTCAAGCCAACACTGTAAAAAAATGAAACCTGGCTAATGGGATCCGAGTGTAATCTAAGGGCCATCACCCAAGGCATTCCACTTTAATAGATTATAATAGAGTATAAGGATATCATCTAAGTTAAATTGGGATAATCATTACTAGTCCCACTGGGGTGAATCCATGGTGGCATGTGTCCAAAGACACCTAATTAGATCCAAGGAGTTTATCCAAGGAATCCTAATATCCAAAATATAGTGAAGGGATCCTATGTTGTCATGTTGGGAATCCACTAGTAGATAAATACCATGTTCTATGGTGGGTATCTCCCTTAGCAACTAGATCATTGAATCAGAATGGAGTCCTTTGAGTTCTCCTGGATTTCCCTCAGGAATCTAAGGATGGCTCACGTTTGGACTTACCTATAAATATAAAAAGTCCCATATGAAATAGGCACCTTATAAATATATCCTTATTTAATTTAGGCTATGTGATACTCATTCAATTTAATAATTTAAAATATTCATTCCATTTACTTTCATACTAGGTTACAAGGATATATGGGACATGAAACTATTTATTAATATAATTACTTAATCTTTTATTAGGTTCATTAATTTACCTTTCATAATCATGAAAGGGTGGGATAAGTACCTGAAACCATTTTCAATTCAATTGTAATTAACTAGTCCAAGTGATATACATAAATATACTTTCCAATTATCATTTGAAAAGATTAATTAATTATTTGGAACCCTTTACATAGAAGTGTCAAGTGATAATTACACATGCTGGCCATTACCACTTCATAATTCATTTAAATAAAGAGGGCCTACCATTAGTAGGGTCAAGCAACACACCCGATCGACGACTTAGGTAAACCCACATCGGTTACCAAGGAATGATTTTGGAAGAAAACAAATTGGGATATAGATCACTAAGGTCTCAACCTCCAAAAATGTGGTGATCATGTATAGGAAGGGATCTAGAATACGAGCATAAGTATTATAAGAATGAAATATGAATTTAATAGGAAATACCTGAATAAATCAGAATGTGCATAATGAATAATGTTTATAAAATGTAAATACTTGAGGGAAGAGGCATAGACCACCTACCTTAAGCCTATAACACTATCCTCATCTAGTATCAGCTCTTAGTTTGTCCAGGATTGGAAGAAAAGGGAAGAACAAATCAATTCCCACAAAATAGGGAATATGATATTGCATCATAATAGAATTTTTTAGGGAAATAAAAATGAAAAACTAGGCCAAATGATCGAAGATATTACAAGGAGGAATCAAATGAGACCATCAAAAGCTCTACCAGACATCTAAAGGAGGAGTTATCAAGAAATATATGAAGAGGGATGCTTGGGAGCTCCAACATAAAGGGTGGGAGGCCTCCTATCTGTTGGAGGATAAAATAGGAGGAAGGTGCAAGTTTAATTATATTTAATGTTAAAATGATAAATTAAATTGAAAAAATTTGGATCAGATGGTTGGACAAACTTTGTACGTACCATGAGCGAGGATATTTCCATGGAGGGGTGTTACAAAGTTCATGCTCATAGTTTGGAAAATCATGTACAAACCGTTCTTCTCACCACTGCTAAAAATTGAAGATCCTTTGCCTAGGCATGCACCCTAGGGAGCATAGTTTGGTCAAACCATTTGGCCCACTGCTACCCACTGGAATTCCCTACATAGTTAGGAGAGACCGTGCAGGCTAGGCCACACAGTTTACACTAACCATGAGGCCTAGTGGATTCCTCTACTAGTTGGAGTTCCATTCTCTAAACAAGCCCCAAACACCCAAAAAAACCTTCAACTGACTAGGCATCCATATTAGGTCCAAAATAAATAATTAGACTAGATTTAAAGGATCCATCACTTATAGAAAAAATATGTTCTTATAGAATCCGAGAGATCATCTTAACTTTCTCCATCACCAATCATTACATAGAATCCAAACACTCATCCATGTATTCCAATGGTATATGATCTCTCATCATAGTATTCCCCATGGTTAGTTATCACATTGTATAAAATGATCATCTTGGAATTCTTATGGAATGTGATCTCTCATCCCAACATTCCCAAACATTTAGGATAATAAGAGGTCTATGCACTCAACTTGGCCTTCCTAAGTCATTATTAATTACATTGAATTCTAGTGCTCATCCCAATATTCCCTAGTAGTATAGGTCATATATAATCTAGTTTCTCATCCTAATATTCCTAATAATAGTGTATCATTTTAATCATTTGATTAACTAAAAATTTATTACATTTAATTCCCATGAGGAATAATGCCACACTTTACCATTTTCAAATACTTATATTAATTACACACAATTTCATTTATCTTTGATGATGTTCATCTCAGTGTATACTTTGAGAATTATGATTTTAATTTACTAATAACCATTCAAAATAGTTTTATTAAAACCCAACCTATCATATAATATCAATTCCAATTTCATATAGTTTTTATCACTTTTCCATAAACAACTATAAAATTAAACCACATCAAATATCCATTAACCTTTTTAATTATATTTTCTTATATTTGGGGTTCCCAACCCATTTCATTAATACCATACCATTACATTAGGTCTGATTGAATGGTTAATACCATTTACAATTATTAATGTGAAATTACATTTCATAACCATCAATTCAAAAAAAGTTTCATATTAAACCATTTAAAAAATAATTCACAAATTTAATGTCATTGTGCCAGTAAAGGTTATTTCCCCACTAAGAAATTCCCTTGAAATTACTATTCATTAAAGTATAATACATGTTAAACAGAACATTTAACTAAGGTAAAATCAACCTAAAACATTTAATTTAGATTGATTCAAGCATAAAGAATCTAGATTTACCACACTATGCACACATTTTAAAATAAATAGAGACTATGGGTTTAAATATAGGGACTACATATCTTAACCTTGGAGAGAAGTGCTAATTTGATATTAGCCTTTGATTTGATACAAAATGTAATAAATTAAATATCTATAGAAACACCTAGAAAATATGTAATAACCCACATAAATGGATAAACACCGCATGATAGTGAGAAAAGGGAATAATATAAGGTAGATGATGAGTCACCTTACCTCAAGCTCCCAAACATATCATATAACAATCCAAACACCAATGAAATGGAGGAGATCCATAGAACACAAAGGGTAGGAAGTTAAGGGATACACCACTACCAAAAAATTCTAAAGACCACCCAATAATTGGGTTAAGAAGAAATGGGGTGAGGTGGTGAATTGGAACTTTTCACACCTTAAAAAAATGGAAAGTAATTGGACAACTGATGAGCCCAAGAAGAACTGCCACCCCACTAACAGTCTATCGACTAGCTGGTGAACCCATAATGGCTAGTTAGTGGTACTACAGTAGCATGAGTAAGTATCATATCCTTCCTCAGGCGCCAATATTTCTCTTGTGACCTCTTAGAACCCACATTCATGTATAAGAACATGGTTTTAGGGCCTCAAAATCTCAGAATATTATTCTGATGCTTGGTTCAAAATTTGTCCCACCCACTATTTCAAAACATCAAAATAATCCGGAATTATAAAATACTATGCAAATATGATTCCTTAAATTTATCTTCTTAAAAGATCATATCTCAAAGTATTAATCCATTTTCAAATAAGATAATCCAATAAGTAAAGTATAAATTTCTAACAGATGATTTTCCATTTCTATTGGTTCATTTTCACTTCTTCTTCCTAAAATTAAATTAAAAAATCTTAAAATGATAAAATATGTATCATAGGTGTAATGATATCATATTATAATGATGGTACAATAATTTACCGCATTTATCTTTTCTATTAAGAAAAAGGAAACTGTCATTCATGCATTGTGCGAACTACCGTATCCATGACACAACATGTCTAGTTTTCCTTCACTACCTTATATGGAAGGTCCTAATTGAAAATTTTAAATATAATTATTATATTTATGAAATATTTTATATTATTAAATTATAAACTATATTACTATTTTTTCCCATTTAATGGAAAATGAAATCATCATCTGTGCCTATGTGTGGACTATGACCACCGTGGAACGACCCATTTCAATTTTTCTTTTCATCACCACCTTAAATGAATGTCCATGAGGATGATTTTAATGCATAAAAATTATGTTTATAAAATAGTTAAGGTTATATATAGAAATATTGGTCAACCTATTAATAATAAGGGAAATAAACTATCGTGTTAAATTCAACCATCTGAATAAGGGTTTTAAGAGAAAAAATGATTTCTTTATAATATCAATAAAATATTATATGTTATAATATATTTAAAATCCATTAAAATTATGATATATCAAACTAATAAACACTAAATAATATCATTATTCTTCAAATATAATTATATTACAACTAAATATCTTCATAATCATCCATTAATTATGGTATGTTCTTGTTTGGGTTGGTTTAACCACCTACATGAACAATGATATAAATTTATATTATGTATGACTATGGGAATTAAATTTATGAAAATATATGATATAAATTAGTAAATAAGTATTTTTTTCTCTATAATAGTAATATAAAAATTATATCATTATTTAAGAAAAAACCCTTTGTTCGCTAAGAATCAATAAAACCTGATCATAACTAAATTCATCCTTTATGATCGTAACCAAAAAACTCATAGAATGAAATTAAAACTATATAAACTATCATAATACATAAAATAAATAACCATATATTCTATATTAATGATTAAATTTGTGAAAATAATGAATAATAATACTTTTGTTATGAAACTAGTTCAAAACTATCCAAATTACTCACACATGATATTGAAAATAGATAATAATAAACTAACTTAAATATAGTGAATAATTTTAAAATAAGTTTAAAATGGGTTATATAAATGAATAAGGTTATGAAAAAGTTTAATAATATGGTTATTTTTTTATACATGAGGTTAGAGTGTGATCAACTAAGTTTGAATTCAAGGTTAGAGTTTTTCTTGGTTTCAATTCTAAATATTTGAGGCATGTTACATGTTATGAACCATGTTTCTTTTTTATAGAGTTATATTTATTTACTATCCCATAAATGTCATATAATTTAATTACTTTTAATTATTGGTATATACTAAGGAAAATCATGTTATTTTCTTTAAATGTCTTTTGAATCAAGTGTTACCCCAGTCATAAGAGTTCTTTGGTAACTCAATTTTCATTCATTGAGTTATAATAATTATCTTAAACTTATTTAATATAAGTTCAATAAATTATTCCATTTTATTATATTTTTTAATATTCTATAATTTTTAAAAAATTTACCACATAAACTCCTTGTCAAATATTCCATACCTCTTGGAGTATGTTCCATGTAATGAATATTGGTAACTCATATCTTTTTTACTTGAGTTATGATGTTTCATTTTGAAATTTTCTTTTATATTCTCGAGTTATCCCATCATAAAATTTTATTATATGTTATTTATAATCCTATTTGGTAAAATTATGTTTTAATATATATAATTTTTATTAATATTTTTATAATATGGGTTTTCAACAAAGGTATTTTCAAGGTATTATTATGGTTCATTTCCATTCATTATCAAATATTTTACCATTGGATCTAGAATTACTATAAAAAACATTATGTCATTTTCAAGGATCCATTATTGAAAATTATATTAAAAATTAAATATTTTCAAAATATTTCACTTCACATTTTCAAAAGTTACTTTTGAATGTGACATGTGACATTATATTTTATGTCAATGTTAAAATTTTTTTCTATAAGATATTTTACTCTTCAAATCAATTTTATTTTACATATTAAAAATGATTTACACTCATGAGATTTAAATTTCAGTATTTATTCTTTAATATATATATATAATTTGGGTAATCAAACTCATGGTATAAAACAATTCAATTCTTGATCCCAACCCGTGTGATACTGTTCAAATCAACACTTTTACAATGATATTTCTCATATATGTTAACATGTTTATGAGTTTAATTTTTTACCCTGTGAATATGTTATTTTTCAACTATCCACATCATTACTCTAGATTATTTATTTAACATTATTCTCTATCAAATATATGATCCATCACTACCTTTTTTCCTCAATAATCCACCATAAATTGGAATAACATTTCTTCCAATGCCTTTACTTTTTGAATACAATGTTTCCATTTATTTATTTGTCTTTAACATGAAGCATTGAGATTTTGTTTATTCACAATGTTATAATTTATATTTTATTATTTTTTTCCAAAATTATTTTTTATGCTACGTTTTAAGGGATTGTCACATTTTTGATCCATATTCCTATGATTTTGATCTCATGGATCATGTTTATTGACTCATGTTTCACAACATTTGAATTCATGTATTATGATATTCCCTACCTTATTCCATGATTTATGATCCATACTTTATTGGGTATAATTTTATTATATATCTTAATTATAACCATATGCTCATCTTATGCTCACTTATGATACTTGATTGCTAATACTTATGTTTACCATTACAATGCATATGAGCTCAACCATTTATTATGATTCCATACCCCAATTTATGAATATAATAAAGGTATGAATTTATTTAGAAGAGTTTATTATATGAATAATTTATTTTATATATTGAGGAATCATTATGGATTAAATAGTTTCTCTCAAAGTTGAAAAAATATCAATGAGTTAAAAGGGAATGACTTTTGTTAGTTAATGTTTTGTCAAAATTATCTAAAACTATAAACCTAAAAGGTATTGGGAATTTATTTTAATGAAATATTTTTCTTTAATTTATGAAATTTAGATGGTCATGCACACTAGATACTATATATAGTATTAGATCAGGGTTAAATAACTTTAGATATTAGGATGATATTATTCAAGGATAAATTGTGAGTTGGAAATTTCATCAACTGTTGATAAGTTATGCTTGATCATAATCCCAACGGCATAGAAAAACATTTATGTTCATTGAGATAATATTGAATATATTAGGCATTATGATAAGATAACTTGAGTGAACACCCTACGTAAAATTCTAATGGATAAGTTAAAGTACATGATAACATCCTAAAATTTTAGTAAAGTAGATATTGGGTGATTTTTCTAAAAATTTCATTCCTTTATGGATACTTCAAGTGGATAGGGGTTCTGGAATAGGTGTACCAAGGGATAAAGACACTTTAATGGTAATATTTTGGTACTAAATCAATCATCACCTAGTGCACGACAAAAAGGCCTAACCGAACACCTGGTTTGACACTCCTGGGAGATATGATTTTTTCAATCACATTAACATTAAAATTTTTAAGGATTTTTTATTATTTATTTAAAGGGAATAGGTTAATAAGTACAAGAAAATATAACTTAATGTAACCTAGGTTGATACAAGAGATTTATAAAATGAATAAAGTAGGAAATAACATCGTAGGTTGAAATGAGGGTGTCATTAGAGATGATATCTTAGGATTGTTATTTCACATCCACATACTTTGATTGTTTTTAATATTATCATAACCATTTTGTTTTTAGTATTTAGTTGAAATAGAATCATTAAGATGAATCTAAGAATGGTATCTATCCAGAAACCACTATGCCTTGTAACTAAATAAGGGAGCATACTTAAATGGTTGAGAATCTTAGTATATACATGTTATAATGAAAGAATGTGAGTTTAATTATCTTACCTAAGGTAGTGATGTTGATATCTTAATAGAAATTATATTGATGCTAGTTGCTATTTTCATTAGTGATTGATATTTATCAATGAGATTCTAGTATATTATAAATGATATGGGGGTTTTGTAAAATATCTAAGGATTATTCTTCTGTAGTTTTGATTTAAAGGTATTGAAACATCTATTAAATGCTATCAATTACCATGAAAAGTGATTTTATGACAATTTTATATTTTTGGGGTGTTTCATCCTAACCCAAACCATCATGTTCAAGCTGGAGTGACACATGAACTCATGTGTGCCTCCCCATATGATATAGGTTGTTGACTAGCCGTGAGGGTATCAATTATTACCATTGGGATACTATACACTTTGTCAAAGAGCATAAAAAATTAATAGCCAAATATAATAAGAAATAATGTAATAACATGATAAAATAGAATAAATTTGGAAACTAAAGATGTATGGCATGGTATATAAATAAGATCTCCAAGTGTAGAAAGTGTTTTAAAAATTATAATATTCCAATATATCATAGCTTTATGTGAGTTGATTGATTTAAAAAATCCCTACTTTTATTCTAAAAAGTTTTTTAAGTGTTTCAGATTATATTTATCTAGCACTATGTGTTAAAGTATTTATATTATTGATGAATTCTTTATTATGAGAATTAAAGAACATCTTTAACTACTTAGAAATAGAAATGAAAATATAAGATTTTATCTTATGAAGTTTATCCAAGATACTAAGAACATACATGAAAATTTGAAAATTATTTATCCTTCTAAAAAGAATATTCATAGCCAGAAGGAATTGAATAAAATTGAATGCTACATCATAGTAACTTTTTATCTTACACTAGAATTTTATCTTACAATACATTGAAGATAAATTATCTTACAAAAAAGATATCCTATAATAAATAGTACAGTCAGTCGATATCCTATGAAGATATGATATTATATAACATCATGATTACTTTGATAACCTCTTGATAAGTCATTTTATATATTTTGAGTACATAAAAGGAAGGTTATCTGTTTAAGGAAATATCGTACTACATAAGACTAACCATAAAAAATAACTTTCAAGGAATGATAAAACATATGAAATCACACTTGAAAAATCAATTCTATATTTGGAAAGAGAGGCTATACACTCTTATGAGACATATTATCATGTTTTTTTCATGGATCATTCCACCTTTGTAGTTATCTTGTGCCTAAGTGTAATAGTATATAAAAGGAATATTCAACAACAACACAAAATGATATGGTTACAAAAATAAGAGAGTAAGGATATTTTCATTTCCCTTATCTAACACCAATGATTTATACATATAAAGAATAAATTTTCCTAGTAGTAATATTATTAGATATATCTATTTCACTAAATATTATCCTGAGCTATGTTTGAAGTTTATCCTTTCTCAGGATGCAACTTCATATACTGTCAGTTCCCGCTAGCAACTATGTGCCAGAAATGTTTATCAAAATATTATATATATTTTTTACTATGGTTTAACTCAGTGTAAGAGTGTGGTTAAGACCATAGATATATCTTGTAAAAGGATATCATGGTTGAAATATCTTTAAACATTGTAATAAGTGAAAACTCCTTGTACTCAGCTAGGATTCCTCGGTAAAAGGACTGATCGGTGAAAATCAACAAGATCAAGGAGTAGAACATTTGTAGAGTAGACTATGGGAATTATGTTCATAGAACAACTATAAATTACAATATTCAATTTCATTTATTCTCATTTTCCTTCCAACTGCATATAATTATAAGGAACAAAATTGAATAGTCATACCCTGAATAGGGAGGTTATATTTTCTTAAAGAATCTTTTAAGAACTCAATTCACCACTTCTTGAGTTATCCATCCAGTCATTATCTGGGGAAAAAATTTGTATTAGAGATAGAGAATCTTGATGTCACAACTATAAAAGGTATATTTCAAAATATCCATTATCAAATGGATGACATAAATGATAACTGAGAATTTATGTCAATGGTTAGAGCTCCATACTTCAATAGTGAAAACTATTGATTCTGGAAAGCACTGATGATAATTTATATAGTGAACCTTGGTCTGAAAATATACCTCAATGAAGTTAATCCCTATGAAATTCCTAAGTAATAACCTTATACATGTGATACTATAGCTAAATAAAATTTTGATTTAAACTCTAATGATATGAGTGCTATCATTTTTGGGTTAGTACTAGACAAGTTCAACATGATCTCACAATGTTAGACAACACATGAAATGTGGACTAATATAGCAGTATCATATGATTGTACTGACAATGTGAAAGCCCTTATATATGATACAACCAAGCTCAATTTTTATACTTTCAAAATGGTTGAAGGAAAAATCATTACTCAACTTAAGGTAAGACTCATTGAGATCTTGAACAATATTACTAATCTAGGAATACCTATCACTAAGCTGGAATAAACATGAAAAGTCCTAAAAGTATTACCAACTAATTTGGTAGAATCTCTATTATTATAAAACAATCTACAGAAGTAAATAACTTAAGAAAATAAAATATCTTATCATAACTCACATTATGTATAAATATGAAATGGAAAATACATATGAGAATCCCAACATGATCAAAAAGAAAAATGCTCCCTTGAAAGTGTCTACTTCTAAAGATGGTAGAAAGAGCATAAGTACACAAGTATCTGATACATCTAAAGAACAAGATTTATTATTCAATAATGAATCAAACGATGAACCTTAGAAAATTTCTCTAAAGTTCAAAAAATTATATAAAAAGAGAAGAGGATTCAGAAGACCCTGGAAAAGTACAAAAATCATGGCGACAACTCTAAAGAGATAAGATGCTATGAATGAAAAAATATAGGACACATTAATCTTGACTGTCCAAAAATCAAAAAAGACAAAGGACAGAAATAATGTATGTTAAAAATATTGGATATAATAAATATAAGAAATCTAATAAGACTACATGGATTTCTTAAGAAGATTCTAGAAAATTCACATCATCAGATTTAGAAGCTAAGGCTACAAATCAAAAAGCCAACATATATTTTATGGAAAAATCATATGAGGTACATTCTTATTATATTGAGCATGAACATGAATCAAAAAATATAAATTGATCCAATAAATATTTAAATGAATGATTCACCATATTAGAAATCAAGTATTAAATCCTAAAAAATAAAAATAAACCACTTCTAAATTATTATAATTAAATCATTAGTGAGGAAGAAAATATGAAAAATCAGATTTTGGGATAGAAATATCAGCTAAAAAATATATTGTCTCTAATGTTGAAAAATTAAAGATAATTAAAAACCTATAATAGTAATTTCAAAATTTTAAAGATTCTGTAAGTGTTTTTATAAAATTATATGACTAATTAAACAAATATATTCACTAGAATCAACCTAGAAATTAAAATTTTGAAAATTTAATCCAAAGTAAATGATCTAAGTTGTAAAGAAAATATTTTATTCCTTAATCAAAAAATAAATATCTCCATAAATAAACTTGTTTTTATTGTGGTGAAATATGATTTTTTTTCCAATATTTGTAATTTAAAAAATAATCAATTTGGTGGAATTAAAATTTTTTTCTTTGAAAATATTTTTCAAAACAAACAATAATGTTTTCTAGAAAGTATAAGAAAGTAATGATGACAAGTTATCTTATAGTTAATATATCCAGACCCAAAAGAATTTGGGTACTAACAAATTATATTGTTTAATTTGTCATTTTATGAAACTACCCATATTAAAAACAATAAAAAAATGTTCTTGGACAGTGTATGTTTATGTAATATTAGTTTATATTAATCCAATCTTAATTATCTATCCAAATTAGATGGCGGATATGCCACATTTGGAGATAATGAAAAATGAAAAGTAGTTACCAATAGATTAGTTGGAAATCAACAGTACATCATTATCAACAAAGTACTTTATATTGAAGGCTTTAAGAAAAACCTGATAAGTATTTCTCAACATTATGATGATGATTATTCAGTTTATTTTTCATATAAATAATTCTTAGTTTTTAAAAAGAAAATGTCTCAAGTTTAAGGCCCTCAGAACAAAATTTTTTTACACATTATATCATAACTTGTTTTTTAGAAAAAATATAAATTGATAACATTCTGAAGTTAATGAACCATGGATTTGGAATAGAAGGTTTGTAAATTAAAATTTTAATTCTTAAAAAAAATATCTAAAAGGAATTTGATTTCTGACTTTTCTGATCTTAAATTAGATAGGAAGAAACTACAGGATTCATTATACATGGGAAAACAACATAAGTCACATTTCTAACCAACTAATGAAGTTTCACCTTCTATACCTCTTGATCTTATCCATATGGATTTTTTCAGACCAACTAGAACTGCACGTATTTCTAGTAAGTCATTTTTTATGTGTTAGTTGATAATTTTTCAAGATTTACATGGGTTTAATTTCTTAATACTTAAAAGTGAAGCCTGTTATATTTTTATTAATTTGTGAAGACTTGTGGAAAATAGAAAATATGTAAAAATAATGTCTTTGAGAAGTGATCATGGAAGTGATTTTGAGAATCATAAATTTAATTATTATAGCTCTAACAAAGGAATTAAACATATATTCTCTTCCCCTAGGACACCTAAATAGAATGATGTTGTTGAAAGGATAAATAAGTCTATTTAATAAATTTCCATGACTATGTTATGTGAATATAAGATGCCCACTCACATCTAGTATGAATATGTTAACACAATGTGTTATATCATTTATAGAGTACTAATAATACATATTTTAAATAAAACACCCTCTGAGCTGTGGAATAAAAAAACCCAAGGTAGGATACTTCAAAGTATTTGGATGTAATGTTTACATCTTTAACACCAAGTAAAATCTTGGGAAATTTGATCCTAAGGCTGATGAATATTTCTTCCTAGTCTATTATACTACTTACAATGCTTATAGATTTTTCAACAAAAGGTAAAGGATTGTTAAAGAATTATATCATGTTAAATTTTATGAAAGTGATCCTTTTGGTCACAAATGACTCAAATTGATGATCAAAATTATTCAGTCAAAAATATGAGACATGAAACTCTCTTTCATGACAACAAAGATGATGATTTGTAACTTAATTATCCTAAATCAAATCCAATAAGAATAAAAACTAGATAACCAAAAAGTGTGTTTCCTATAACACTCAGACTATTTAAAGTCCATACTTTAGAAATAGTTATAGGAAACATCGATAAAGGAATAAGAACCAGAAGAAATGTAGGAAATTTAGTAAAATTCTCTACCAATCTATCCCAATTAGAACCAAAATCAATAGAATAATCCTTATCTAATTAAAGTTTGTTGTGAGAGATGAATGAAGATATAAAGAAATTTAAAGGAAATAAAGTATGAGAAATAGTTTAAAGACCCTCAAAATATATTTTAATTGGAACAAAAGGGGGTTTAGAAACAAATAATATGACCATAGTGTATTAACTAGAAATAAGATAGATTAGTTGAAAAAGGATATAATCAAGAAGAAGGACTAGATTATGAAGAAACCTTTTATCTTATATCCAGATTAGAATCTATCAGAATACTTCTATCATATGAATCCAATATGAATTTTAAATTATAACAGATGGATGTAAATTCTACCTTTTTAAATGTTTTTTAATGGATAAAGTTTTCATAAAACAACCTCCAGGTTTTGAAGATTCTTATTTTCAAAATTCTACATTTAAACTTAATATGGATATATATGGACTTAAATAAGATCCATGGGAATGGTATGAAAGATTAAGTTATTTTCTTTTAATAAATGGTTTTAGAGTAGTAATAAAAGATCCTAAGTTATATAATAAAAATTCGTTTTTTTATATTTTTATAGTATAAATATACATAGATGATGTTATTTTCATATCAAAAAATTAAAAATTACGCAATGATTTTTCAAAAAATATGAAAAAATAATTTGAAATGATAATGATGGGAGAAATAAATGATTTTATATGATTTCAAGTTTATAAAAAATATTTTAGAAATATATTAAATAAATTAAAATACATACTTTGATTACTAAATACATTTGGAATTGAAAATAGTAAGACCTACTCAACTCCAATGAGTTCTAATATCAAAGTTAACTCAGATGAAACTGGGAAAATAGTTGAAAAAATGTTGTATAGAGGAATCATTGGATGTTTGATTTATCTAACTAAAAGTAGACCAAACATTATGTTTTCAGTATGTATTTGTGAAATATTTCAATATAATCCAAAAAATCACATTTAAATGATGTGAAAAAAATTTAAAAAATTTAAAAGGAACCATATCACTTTCACTTAATTTTCCAAAATCCATTGATTTAAATTTAATTTATACTTGGATGATGATTTTACTTGATATAGATTAGATATGAAAATCACTTCAGGAACCTATCAATTTCTTGGTCAATATCTCTCGTCTTGTTTATGTTAAAATCATTATTTTACAACACTATAAACTACTAAATCCAAATATATTACCATAGAATGTTATTGTTCATAGATGCTATGGATAAAACACACCTTAATGGATTTTGTATTTAACTTTAATCATGTTCTAATCAGAAGTGATAACACTAGTTCTATCAATATCTCAATGATTTCAATATATCATTAAGGGGAAAATCACATTGATTTATGATATCATTTCTTGAGATATATGCACAGAAAGCTGATATATCTGTAGATTTTTTTGGCACAAAAAAAATAATTAGCAGATATTTTTTCTAAACAATTTTTTGCTGACATATTCTATTTCATTAAATCATAATTATTTATATTTAATTTTTTAATGTAATATATTATTTTATGCTTCTAATATACACAATGAGAATGTTTTTTATTTTTTTAAATATATTATCGAGTCACCATTTTGAGTAATAGTCAAATTTGGTAGGCAATGTCATCTACTAATATTAATACTTACTATGAAATTATTTCACTACCCCTCATTTACCAAGAAAAAAAGGGAAAGTAGTATAAAATATATGCATGAAACAACTCTCAAACCCTTTGAAACCTCTCTCTCCCCCCCTCTCTTTGATCAAACTCTTACTACCCTCTTGAACATCCAATCGCTCAACCACTCTACAAATAGTGAAAAAAAGAATAAAATGGTTCTTCATCTAGTAGGATGAAACATTAGAGGATTTCAAAAAAAAATTTATGTGGATGAGTCATTGATTCTAAATGAATGGATATGACATAAATTCTATTGAATAAATTTTTCAACCATTACAGTTTGGAATATATTTTTGATGTGTTATGAATCTTGATAGTATTTAAGAAATATGTTCATGAATTCTATAAGTTAGTTATTTTCCATTTCGTTGAAGATGAACACTTAGTCACTACAACCATATATTATAAAGAGCTATCAGTAACATAAATAAATCTCAATGAAGCATTGAAATCCCCTCATGAAGGATGCCTATTCTTCTATACCACTATATCTTCCATTGATAGTGTTACTACTCCAAAAATCATGAAATATCTTTTCAGAACTACTGTTATCAAGAAAAATAAAGTGAAGGACCTAGATCCATAAATAATGGTGTTGATTAAATTTATTCAGCTCGTTATCCCTCAAAGAAATGGTGAGTTTGAGAAAATTCATTTTCAAGATATTTCATTACTTTAACTGTTTATGCTAGGAAAGATAGTGAACTTAGAAAGATATATCCTAAGATATATATTCCATGTTCAATATAAGTCCTTGAACATATACCCTTTTGGACATATCTTAACCCTAATATTTCGAAGTTTTGAAGTTTTTTTGGATGACAACGATGAAACACCATGTCATGTTTTGAAAAATTTAAATGCCAATGTTTTAAGAAATGTGGATTGAATTGGGACTTTTCCTAGAAAAATTTTGTGTCTTTTTACTCAATTCTAGAAATGGAACCTACTTAGACTCAGGGGGAGCTTTCTGGTTTTGTTAAGACACCAATCATGGTAGAAGAATCATCTCATCGTTATGAGACTAGAAAAATATGAGATAAATAAGAAAAAACTCTTATTATAAGAATATGAGTTAGGATTGGAGTCCCATCATACCCACAAGATATTTTTTAGGAAATAAATATTCCTCCTCCCTCAAATCCACCACTCCAAGATCCTAATGAAAGGATAACCACATCTATCACTCGTATGTTCTCAATTAGTTAGGATAAGACAATCTCTATAAGGTCAATACTTTCTCATTTTCTAGTTTAGTATCACTCCCAAGAGATGGGGATAATGACTAAAGAAAGAATAAAAACTAATTCAAAAGAACTACAACATGAGGATGTAGTACTCAATGTTGGGAAGAATCAACCAATTCAATAAGAGAGTACTAAAGTTCAATAGAAAGTTTTTTCCACATCTACTTAAAGAGATCATAATGAATAATTACTTGAAATTGAAATAACTATTTCTAAAAGACCTCAGTAGACCCTTTCAATGTTGGCATATGATGTTGAGACCCTAAGATCTCAAATTTCAGAATAAAAAAAATGAGTAAGAACTCTATGCAATCAGATGAACTCTAAAGCTGATGTTTAGGAAGCTAAACTATCGATACATTCTATTTTATAAAAATGTTCATAAAGACCTCGTACTGGAACCATAATATGTTCATATGTTCAGTCAAGGATTTTGGAACTATCACAAGTTATAGACTCGGTAATGGTAGCTATCAATTCACTTTAATTTGATTTTGTGACTAGAGAGATGGTCCATATTCTCTGAAGATCTAATATTGATATAATCAAGAGTGTACCCAGTGAAATGAAGGAAATTATTAGATCTATTGACAGATCAATACAATAATTAAGCTCCATGTTCAATCAGAGTATTTCAGAAAGTCTATAAATCTATCTCCAAGTGAAGAAGGAAATATGTTTTGTTGTCAGTATTCTATGAATGTTGTCTGGTTTTATATTAAATAACTATATAGAAATTGAAAATAAATTTAAATATATTTATCAAGAAGTGATGAACAATATCAAGAAATATATCTCAGATAATGATGAATAATATTTTGATGTGTTTTCAGAATCCTTAGAAAAAATTTAACCCTATAAGGAAAAATAAATTATGTCTTTCTTGGGGATTCCAGATAATTAAGTTGATGTTTTAAGAAACCTAATATCCAGTTTCACTAATAATGTAGACATACAAAATTTTATTATAAATTTCAATCAAATAATGTGGAAGATATTTACAAGTATTATAGACTATTGTTAATATGACTTGGTGAAAATAATTGATGCTTGTGCAGACACAGTTTTTTATATTCATGGGAGATGGATACCTAGTCCTCAAATTTCCAATTTCTATCCATATGACTCTCAGTTTCTCAAAAAAATATTTGATACATCAAAGGATCGACTAGGGGAACATCAAAGGCTTGAAAAAGACACATCTTCATTCTTAATAGAATCATCCTTTAATATACGCTTTACTAATCTTGATAACTTTAACATGGTGAGAGCACAAAAAGCTACCTGAAACATTTCGTCAATACCTGCTTGGTTTTCTAATGAAGATCATGTTGGTCTTGGAACATCCTCAATGACGTTAGGCGATGTTGTTGGAACAATAGTTGATGATCCTCTACCTTCATCTTTGTTACCTCACGACCAACCTCTATTATTCAATAAACCACCTGCCAAAAGTCATTTTCAACAAAAAAGTTGATACTTATCCCTCTTGAGGTCTGTGAAATTGGTTTCTCGATGGTTGGGAGATTCTAAATACATTTGAATTATGCTAATATTTTTTTAGAATTTAACCATTTACAAATATTTATCTTAATATATCTTTTGGATGATCATGATAACTTAATTTATGATTTATCTTAAATAATCTTATCCCATCAATACTCTTTATGTCATTTTGATCATTTTTAAGCTTTTACTTTTATTTATTTTATGTTTCTAGTTCAAAATTTCATTTCAATCTTTATATTTATTTACATTTTAATGATTAATTATGAACTCCTCTTACTGAAAAAAATTGGTTCCATCAACTGATTTCTTGGGGAAATATAAAATGTTTTTGTTTATTTGAATTCTTTTTTTATATCTAAAAAATGGGGAGAATAAAAGGAAAATAAAAAATTTCACTTGTATTTCAAATTTGATTTTATTTCAAAAAGGGGGGAGAAGAAAATTTCTCAGATGAAAAGAAAAATATATTCCTTCTTAAAAAGTTAAAATATTTTATAATATTTTGTTTCTATTAAATGGGATTTGTGATCATCAAAATGGGGATATTTTTGTAAAAATTATCTTGTTCTAATATATATATATATATATCTTATGTGTTTTGATGATTCAAAAAATACCTAATTTTATTCTAACAAGTTAGTTAAGTGTTTCAGATTATATTTATCTTATGATATGTGTTCAAGTATTTGTCTTACACAAGAATTTCATCTTATAAGAATTAAGGAACATATTCAAATACTAAGAAATATAAATTAAAACATAAGATTACATCTTATGAAGTTTATCCAAGATCCTCAGAACATACATGAAAATGTGAAAATAATTTATCCTTCCACAAAGAATATTCATATCTAAAAGTATTTGAATAAAAGTGAATGATACATCATATTAAATTTTTATATTATGCTGGAAATTTATCATATGATAGGTTGTAGACTAAATATCTTATGAAAAAGATATCCTACAATGAATAGTACTATCAGTTTATATCCCATGAAGACATGATATTAGAGAATGTAATGATTAATTTTCTAATTTCATGATATGTATTTTCATATCTTTTGAGTACATCAAAATAAGGTTATCCATTTAAATAAATATCAGAATACACAAAACTTACCATTAATAAGAACTTTCAAAGAATGATAAAATATCTGACATTGTAATCTCAAAAGAAATTATATATTTAGAAAGAGAGGATAGAAAATATTATCAGTTATCTTATCAGGATAGTTTCATGGATCATTTGATCAATGGATTTATCCTGTACCAAAGTTTAAACAATATTCAAAAGGAAAAATTAGCAACAACACAAATTGATATTAGATCAAAAAGAAGAAAATGAAGGTTTTTTCTGTACCCTTATCTAACAATAAAGATTTGTACATATCAAGAATCAATTAATCTATTTCTAAGATTATAATTTCTATCTATTGAATTTATTATCATCCCGAGATACACTTGAAGTTAATATTTTCTCAATATGAATCTTCATCTACTGTTAGCTACTTTTGAAACTGTGCACCACAAATGTTTCTAAAATATTGTATATATTTTTTTTACCACGTTTGAACTCAGTATTAGAGTGTGGTTAAGACCGTGGATAGGTCTTGTAAAGGGAGATCTTGGATGAAATATCTTGGACCTTTTCACTAAGTGATAGCTTCTTATTCTCACTTGGGAGCCCCCTATAAAAGGGATGATTAGTGAAAGTCACCAAGATCGAGTAGTAGAGTGTTGGTGGAGTATACTAGAGGATTTATATTCCCCGAACCACTATAAATATCTATGTTCAATTTCCTCTATGATTATTTTCATTTCCACTACATATACTATTAAGGAGGAAAATTAAACATACATTCTTTTAAGAGAGTGGTTATATTTTCTCGAAGAAACTTTTAAGAAATCAATTCACCACACTCTTGAGTTTTCCTTCCATTAATTATCCGAGATGAAATAAATATGTCTAGATAAATGAAAGATGACAATAAATAAAATAATTGTGGTTTCTTAAAATGTTTGCCCCGATTTGCACCATCGATTTGATCCACCTTCTTAGCCATCCACCACTAGGCCCTTTCCCTTCACCGGGTCTCTCATGAAATCAATACGTGAATCAAAATTGTCGAGCAGGGTGTGAGTTCAAGAATCAGTAAGAAACCACCAATGCATCCTTACCTAGTGTTCTCAAGTATAACAAGTGTATTCTATAGTAATAAATGTGGGAAGCATAAACATACAATCCAAAACCAAGAAGTAGTGAACAAACCAAGTTTCCACCAAACCCCCAACCATACCTACTTCGGCTCCATGCCAAAATATATACAATGTGTAGGTACGAGATCATAACTAGACACAATTATACAAGCACAAGGTTGATGGTGTGTTGTTTCGAAATCCATAAGGCATCGAACGATTAACCCACCCAAAATAAAAATGGTATAGAGTATGTGTAATATAGAAGGAATGCATAAGGCAACGGGTAACACTCAAAAATCCACAAGGATTTGAGTGTCAATATCTACTGGGAAATCCACACGGAATCAAGTATAAGCTTGGTTACATGGATACCATGATCCACTATCATCATTGCCACAAATCTATGCACATACCTCATAAGGAGTAATCACACCTTGATGGTCACCTGTCATGGATACACATACTAATCCACTAAATGTAAACACAAAAATTCATAGTATGGTAACAACCATAACAGACATCATAATAAATCCAGAATCATCATATAAATCAATATATAAATCAAACATCATTATGAAATCTAGATATCACATCAATATCATAGAATCAAATCATACCATATCATGGGATACACACACTCAATTACATGGAATCACAAGTCAAGAATAAATATTTTAACATCCCCAGATATAGAACTCCCTCACATGAAAAAATGTTTGGTTAAGATACCTCAGAAGTGCCTCCCTATATTCCAGAGGCTTCCAACTAGTAGTAGGGGTGTGTTATGTATAGTGGGTAGAATATACTCCATTGTATGAAGTGTCATAGAAGTAACCATAAACCATATAAACAAAAGAAATAATATTAATAGACATAGAAAAAACCATATAACAGAACTGTGAAAGTAAAGAAGAAACCAATATACC
The DNA here is from genome assembly GCA_963277665.1 of Viscum album. Classification (NCBI taxonomy): domain Eukaryota; kingdom Viridiplantae; phylum Streptophyta; class Magnoliopsida; order Santalales; family Viscaceae; genus Viscum; species Viscum album. The sequence goes on from OY728141.1 coordinate 1,555,421,902, forward strand.
AAAAATTAGGTATCATGTAAAGACAGTATAATATGTATCTAAATGTCAAAGTAAAATAATTGAAAATAAAGAACTTATAGAATATAAGATAAACCCAAAATACTTTGATCTCGAGCCCCATGTAATAACCATATCCTAACTCTATCCCATCTAGAAAGTAAAAAGGCAGCAACATGGTCCCTTTCCCTTTTCCATACCCGCATCCATGAAATTTTCTCAGGGACCAAATAGTGGCCTGGATTGGGTGTGAGTAAAACTTAGTAGGTCAACACCACCATGTCTAAACAAACCAGTATGATAAGAAGTGCATTCCATATCATGATAAACAAGTTTATCAATTAATTCAATAATTAATAAAACACCACAACAACCTTCTTCAACACCATTATAGAATATCCACGAGCATGTCTCACAAATATTCCAACCATAACCATATAACCATGGTAAGAAAAAAATTACCTTGGTGTCATGCCAAAATTTCTCTAACCATGTCTCAAAACCCTGCCAACCATAACTATATAACTGTGGTAAACACATCACTGGTCTAATCCCTCTATATAATCATCACAACATATGTGAGATCCTAACCATCTTAGCATGTGCTAGGGTATATCTTGATATATAATAATCTCAACATATGTCTGGGAATAACCTAGTATATAGGAATCTCAACATGTGTTAAGGATTTTCCTATTATATAAGCATCTCACATGAGTGAGGAAATAGCTTGGTATATAATCATATTAGCATTTTCCATGGCATAACCCAATATATAAGCATCTCATCATGTGCCACAAGTGCATATCACAATAGAAATAATATTGCAATATAACCATATAGAACTAAATGGTTAATTATGATAATTACCATTTGTATTTAAATTTACCCATTATTTCAATTAATCAATTAATCAATTTTCCATAGTGAATCTATATAACGAAATCACCTATCTATCTAAAATCATATATAAGCCATTAAAAATTAATTATTTTCAAAGTTTTTCTCACCCAATGGGTATCCATAAGCCATGTCACCTTATAAATTGAATCTACATGGATCAAATAATGAATCAAAAATAGGAATATCATCATTATAATCATTTAATTAATTACTTTTCACATCCATTAGCATAGTTGAAATATTTCATATACTTTATAATTGAAAATTAGACCATAGGGTAAAGTTTATACCCCCTAAATTTAACTGAAGATCAACCAAAACATCCAGAAGGTTTATCATACAATAATTAAGGTGGATATGATTTCAAGAAGGTTCTTAAATCATAACTAATCAAGATAGAAACAAAAAATGCACACTATCAAGAGATTACAATACAATGGTTTGAGAACAAAGGAAAGGGAAAACCTAACAAAAACCAATTACCATGGATAATATTCCTGATCAGTATATAAAAATTAATAGAGGAACTCCAAAATCACCTAGAAGGTTCCCTAATATCGAGAAGAATAGGTTTCATGAATGAAAAAAATCATTTGCACAACACCTTTAAAATTTCTGCTCGGGAGATTACATACTATGTGAGTAAATTACACATCATGTATTTATTTTTATAGGGATACACTAAAAAAAATCACCTCATGTGATTTTAATACTGCATGAACTTTAACTAACATGTATACCTTTTTAGTGTTTATTCATTTAATCTCATGAACCAAGATCATGGATTGTTCTTGGAAATAACTACACTTAGTGAAACTCCATTACATGGTGTGTAGTTGCTCTCTAGAAAGAATTTAACTTGTTTATTATAGAAATCACCAAAATCACCACCAAATTCTGTCACAATAAGGAAAAAGCTTGTAAAACAATTTAACAAATTTATACTAGGACTCCATTAGTTAAAATAGAAATCCCAAACCACTCCTTGCATGGATCCTCTCTAGTTTCTGATGTTTCCTCATAACCCAAGTCTACATTTATTCAAACAAATAGACATACATGATGAGACATAGCCACTATGGTTTAAAGATGAGGAAAAGATCAACCAAAATAAGTTTAATGAAAAACTAAGAGAGATATGTACCTAAAAAATGAGATATTACAACCTCTCCACCATATAACAACTCATATCTAATCTAATACATGAATCACTGTGGGTTTTCATTGAACATGTCTAGCCACTATGCTTATATATCAGACTCCATCTCCCTATTCTTCTCTATAACTCACCCATGAATCCAATTCAATCGAAATAACAATATAGTTCTGGCCCACTGATATCTCTCACTAACGTCTAATATCTATATCAGATAGTCCTTAAAGGAAACATATATATCAAGATCAACATATTCTATGTGCATCACTTGAGAAGGGTTTGAACGATATCCCTGAAGCTATGACATGTGAAACATGTCATGCATGGAACTATAGGGCTGTGGATGGTCTAACCAGTATTCCACTAGACCGACCCTTTCCACTATCTCAAATATCCTGAAAACCAAGGGCGCTAGCATTACCTTCTTTATGATATGGTGTTTCCCAAATCTAGATGACACCCAATGACCAACCTCAAATTCTAGTGGTTGTATCTGATGGTCAGTATATGATTTCTTCTTACTCTGTTCAGTCACTGACCACCTCTTAATTTCTAAACATACTCAGATATCTCCTACACAAGATTTGGTCCAACAAACATTGAATTACCTACCTCCAACCAACAAAGAGGAGAACAACATGGAATTCTATACAAAACCTTTAATGGTTCTATCTATATCAATGAATGGAAGATATTATTATATGAAAACACCATGAGTGTCATATATTTCTCCCAAAAACCACCAAAATCAAAAACAAAGGATCATAAAATATCCTCTAGAAACTAAATAGTTTGATTATATTGGCCGCCAATCTGAGGATGATTGGATTTTCTCAAAAGGACCTATGATCCCAATTCCTTTTAAATAATCTTACAGAGCCATGATGTTAAACAAGTATCTCAATAAAAAATGATACTCTTTGAAACACCACGCTACCGAACTACCTTTTGCAGGTAAAGACTACGCAAATAATAAACATTAAAGGTCTCCCTGATAGAAAATAAGTGGGATACCTTCATCAGTTGATCCAAAATCACCCATACTGCATCATTATTATGGGTTTTCCTAGGTAATCATATCATGAAATCCATAGTGACATCATCCATTTTTCACTTAAGAATATTAAAGGGATGAAAAATCCTTGTTGGCCTCTAATGCTCAGATATCACCTATTGAAAAGTAAAATATCTTACCCCAAATCCCGTTACCTCCTCCCTCATTCCTAATCATCATTACTATCTATAGAGAACATGATACATCTTTGTCCAACCAGGATGTACTTCCCATATAGAATCATGAAACCACCGCCTCATCTCCTCACGTAAGCCTATAGAAACCCATAATCAGCCAAAAGAAAGGTAATTTCTACTCCCAAGAGACCATCCTAATGGATTATCCCCACCATATGAGATATATCTCATAATTAATCCCTATCGATTAGATATATGCTCCATCTTGATCCAGTCCAAAAGCATGGGTATAAAAGAGGTCAATGTTAGAGCTACTCATCCTTGAAACTCCATGTATGTAAAGAGGGCCTTCATCCACCACTCATCACAAGACTCTCACCATAAATCTTTCCATTTCATTTAGCTCAATGAATTAGTAATGACATTGGTCTTTCCTGATGTATAAGACAAATGAAATTTGAAGGACTACAGATACTCAACCCCCCTCCTTTGATGAAGGTTTAGGTCCCGTAGAGAAAATATGTACCTGAGGATCTTGGGGTCCATGTGTAACAAACACCTCTCCTGGATATGATAATGTCTCTAGTTTCTCAGGGCATGTACCACTTTGGATAACTAAAGATCATGAGTTGGGTAATTCCTATCATGTAGTCTTAGCTACCTAGATCCATAAGAAACCAATCGATCCTCCTATATCAGAACTTATCCGAGACTAACTTTGGATAAATCACAGTACAAGTTATATACAATACTAAGCATTGATAAAGTGAGGATAGGTTCTAAGGTCAACTTTCCTTTCATATTTTAAAAATATCTTTCATAATCATCAAACTAAACAAACCTTACTCCCTTCTTGGTCAGTCGAGACATCGATGCTTCCAATCATGAGAAGTCTTTGATAAACCAACGATAATAACATTCAGATCCTAGAAATATTTTAATCTCAAATAAATTATTGGGATAATTCCAATATACCATGGATGGACCCTTTTTTCGGTCCTCTAACACTCCTGCCTCTTAGATAACATGTCCCCAGAAGTGCACTTGTTCAATTCCAAAATTTCATTTGGTTGTCTTGGTGTAGATACGATTCTATATAAATTCATTTAAGATGATTTCAATATATTGGAAATTATCATCTAATTAATGAGAATATATTAAGATTTCATCAACAAAACCCCCAAAAACTAGTCCATAAAAGGATGAAAGATTCTATTAATCAAGGCTATGAATACTACCAGTGCATTAGTTAACCCAAATGACATAACTATGAACTCATACGAGCCATACCTAATACTAAAATCAGTCCAATATATGTCCAAGAGTCTCACCATTAAATGGGGATATCTTGATCTCAAATCGATCTTGGAGAATATTCTATAACCTCTCAGGTGATTGAAGTAATCATCAATGTGATGAAGGGATACCAGTTCTAAACATTCATCAGGTTCAATATCTGATAATCTATACATAAGCACAAGGCACCATCATCCTTTTTGGAGAAGAGAACCAGAGAACACCAAGGTGGAGTACTAGTTCATATGAAACATCTAGTTTCTAGATCTTCCAACTGGACTTTCAACTCTCAAATCTCCACTAGTGTCATTCTATAAGGTGGGATTAAAACCATATCTGCTCCCAACACTAACTTGATCATGAACATGATCTCTCGCTCAGGTGGTAATCCATAGAACTCGTTAGAAAAAACATCCTAAAAAATATCAACCACTAGAGGAATATAATCCTACTACATTAAACAATTAACTAGGGTGATACTAGCAATACAATCTATGAGACAACTCAATCTACATTTAATTTTCCCCTTACAATATCTTGAAGATTCCACTCACCATGGTGAGAATAGTTACCTTCTTTTGGAGATATAAAGGTGAATATCATTCATTAATAATTGATAAGGGTCTATTATAGAACTAATAAATCCATACTAAAATCAAAATAAAACATTTCATTTCCAACACATACAATTCCCAAAATAAATGGTAACCACCAATCTCTAAAGAACACATCTTGAAATGCTTTATATTCTATGACCAAACTCCCAAAAATTTATCAACAGTCAAAGAACCATCCAATATTTCCACAACCAATCCCAAAACATTTGAAAAATGTGTAGAAAAAATGGAATGGGATCCTCCTATATAAAAAAACACATACCAGGGTAAATGATACAATAATCATACCATTGATGTCAAAAGGTATTGAATAAAACACCACATGAGTAGTCTATATAACTTACAGATAACCATCCCCTCTGATCTAGGATGCATCCTAACTCACCTGATTTATACCATATGGCTAGAACTGTCATTCCAAAATTGTGGTACCTTATCCTTTGCCTCAACATGAATGATTAGTAAAACCCTAGCTACATACCTACTGAGGGGTAGCTAAGCCCCTTATAGACTCAAGTGCCAATCCTGATCACCTTCCACTAGTCTTACAAGGAATTGTTTCAAAAAACTTCTAAATATGTACCAGTCTTTCATAGACACAACACTCAACTGTAGGTTAAGGACATTGTGGGTTCTTGTGGCCAAATTTTCCACACTGATAGCACTATAACAAATCAAAGTCCTATGATGGATATGCACTTCACAAGATTATTCCCCACTACTTCATTGGTAAAAAAATTCATATCGACGCCCTATGATACTTGAAGAAGATCTCCCAATTCTCCCTACTAAAATTGCATGCCTGATTCTTGGTTCCTCTCTCAGATTTCCCTCCATGATGAGTTCTTGATTCATTACATCCTTAAAACTACTAAAATGAAAATGTTCACCTGGGACCTGATCACATAGTGAATCCTATTATAAAAATTTCTCTCCTTAGAGATCTCATCAGCTACCCATGATGGAACAAACACTAGAGGTTAGTGAATCATCTAGCATATTATATCATTGACATCGCCTCCAATTCCAGATGCATGAAACTACAAGCCTTCTCATCCCTCAATTTCACTTGATAGAATTGGATCATGAACATTGTCTCGATGTCATTTCAATAAAAATCCTCTTCATATAAGTATTTCTCTAGAATTTCCCAACATCACTTAGATAGTCCATGAATAATATATGTAGAAAGATTCACCCTCTTATCTGCTGGCGTCTTGAGGTTATTGATGATTTTCGAGACTGAATCGATCTAGAACATGGATTCTTGGAGGTTACCCTCCAAAGTGAAAGTATGTGGATGTTGAATATAAAATTATCTCATTAGCTCAGACATTAAAGGCACAGTATAAATAGTCTCCTTTTCCATGGATCACATGACTCTTAGGAATCATTCACAAAGTTGAACATCTATCTAATCCTTTAGAGATACAAGAAGTTCTGACTCAAATACTTTATGAGTATTCTAATTTAAAATCTCTTGATGATCACGTCCAAGATGATGAGGTGTCATTTTCTTTTCAATACCAACACACATCTTAGAGCATTGGGTAATAATAAGTTCAACCACAACAGGTGACTAAAACATATAACCACTGACTCCCGGTATCTATAAACACGAATTAGAAAGTGATTCAGTATGAAATAAGAGTTATTTCATTTCATTTATATCTCATTACATAGTCTACTCAGGAAATAAATCACATGCATATAAGTACGTACCTATCATGAACCATGAGTTTTAGTATATATCACTGTGTTCCTTTCATGATGAACACATAATCATCTCACACCATACTGGTCCACAGATATAAATCTCAAGAAACAATAACATCACACAATATGTGAATCACCCAAGATAAAATAACATCAAACTCTAAAAAGATAACATCATTAACAATAATCCCATCCCTAGGAACACATTTTTTCACCCATACATGGGTTAGTTAATCCCATGAACATGAACATTGCCAAGTATCAACACATCCTAGTCTCATTTATACATTTCCCTGAATATTAATGAAATAGAAAAGAAAACCTTCTCTTTTGATACAACTTTGTAACTTCCCCCAATCCTGAAATCTCTCACATGGCCAAAAAGGGTTGGTTAAGAGAGCATAAGCACGCATCCCCATATGACAAAGGCTGTTGACTAGTAGAATGGGTATGATATTTATAGTGGGTAGACTATAACCCATAGTATGAAGTTATACAGGAGAAGAAATAATCCATATAAAAAAGTTAATCTAATTAGTAGACATAGAGGAAACCATATAACAGAACTAGGAAAATAAAAGAGAAACCAATATACCAAAAATGAGGTATCATGTAATGAAATGATTATATGTATCTTAATGTAAAAATAAAAACATTAAAAATAAAAGAGTTATCAAGAACATGATAAACCCAAAATAATTTGGTCCAAAACACCATGAAAGGACCATATCCTAACACCAGACCATCTAGTAAGCAACAAGTTTGCAATAAGGTACCTTTCCCTTATAAAAACCTACATCCATGAAATCTGCTTGGGTTCCAAACAATGTCTTGAATAGGGTGTGAGTAAAACTCAGTAGGTTAACACCACTGTGTCTAAACAAACTAGTATGATCAGAAGTTTATGAAATAATGAGATAAAAAAGTTTATTAATTAATTAAACAATTAATAAGATACAACAATAACCCACTTCAGCACCATGATGGAATATCTATGAGCAGTTCTCACAAAAATTCCAACCATTACCATATAACTATGGTAAAACATAATCTTACTCAATGATATTCCATAATTTCTTTGATCATATCTCAAAACCATGCAATTGATAACCATATAACCATGGAAAAAAATTACTTGGACAAGTCTGCTATATAAGAATCAAAACATATGCAAGGGACTGACCTGACATAAAAACATCGCAACACGTTCAAGGGAACAACCTAGTATATAATAATCTCATCATGTCTTAGAAAATAGATCGATATATAATAATTTCATCATGTACCAGGGCATAGCCTAGCATATAAGCATCTTAGCATGTGTCAGGAAATAGCATGACATATAAGAATCTTAGCATGTGTTAGGGCATAACATGATATATAAGCATCTCAACATGTGTCACAAGTGAATATCACAACAATAATCATATCATAACATGACTACATAAAAAAATGGTTAATTATGATAATTACCAATTTATTTCAATTTTCCCATTATTTAAGTAATCAATTATACTATTTCCCATAGTAAATCTTTATCAAAAAATCACCTAAACCACCTTTCAAGCTAAAATCATATGTAAGACATTGATAATTCATTATTTTCAAATCTTCTCTCACTCAATGAGAATTCATAAGACAGGTCATCTTGTTAATTGAATCCAAAGGGATCCAATAAAGAATCCAACATAGTATTATCATCATTTTACTCAATTAATTAATTATTGTGCACATGTGTTAGCACAATCAAAATATTTCATATACTTCACAATTAGTAATCAGACTATAGGGTTAATATTTAGACTCCTACCTTTAACCGACAATCAAAAAATGCTTCTACCAATATTTTCCAATAAGAACAAAGGTGAATATAATCACAAGATGGTTTTTAGATCATAACTAATCGAGATTAAAACCAACAATGCACACGGTTAGGACATTATACTGCAATGGTGGGAGAACAAAAGGAGAGAAGGGAAATCCTAACCTAAACCACTTACCCTGGATAAAATGTGTGATCGATATGTTTGGTATACTTAGAGGTTCTACAAAATCACCTGAAAGGTTCCCCATGGTCAATAGGAAGAGGATTCATAAAGGAATGAGAATCAAATCATCCACATGACACCTTTAGAACTTATGCTCGAGAAATTAAATAGTGTGTAATTCAGTTACATCATGTATTTATTTTTAGATGGATATGCTAAAAAATGTGTCACCTCTTGTGATATTAACACTTCTTGAACATTAAACAACATGTAATGCCTCCATTTTCTGTATTCATTTCATGTCAGGAACCAAGATAACAACTTGTGCCTAGAAACAATTACATGCCATGTAACTCAATTAGACATATTATAATTTCTATGTAAATAACCATTAGCCCATTTACCATGTAATGAACCTAAACCATCACCAAATCCTCTCATAGTAAGAAAATACCTAATAAACCCATTTAACACATTTATACTCAGACTCCATTAATTCAAAAATAATCCTTGAACCACTCCCTGCATGGGTCATATATTGTTCTCAAAAGTTTTCAGAAAACATAAGTCTGCATTTATTCAAAAAAAATAGATATCCATGACAAGAGACAACCACCAAGGTAAAATTATGAGGAAAAACTCAACCAAAGTAAGTTTAATGAAAAACTGAGAGAGTGACATACTTGGAAAAGATGAGATATTACAAATATCAATATTCCAACACATAAAATATGACATGGAAATATGTGTAAAGAAATCCTAATAACACACCTCAAAGTTTCCATGTAGTCTAACTCACTCATATATGGTCAATCCTCAGCCATCGATGGCTCGAAAAGTCAATACAAAAGGTACCACATGACCTTTGGCACCTTTTCAATTTATTAGGAATAATTATTTATTTAATTAAGGCTAAAGCCTCATTAATTAATTAAGAATCGTTATTATTAATGATACAACATGAAATAAATATCGTTCTCCCAAAGTGGTGAACCTTATATCTCATGCCAATAAAATTGTATAAAAACCATAGGGTAGAGAATAAGAAACCACCTATTCACAACCACATGAAAACAAAATCAAGCATAAATATTAATTATTCCAACACATAATATATAACATGGAAACAAGTGTAAATAAGAGCCCAAGAAGTATGGAATTTACTACCTAAAAATTCATCATTGTCAATGGCAAGGATAAACTTCCCCAAGTGGTTAGAACACTAGGGTGGAATCCTAAGTAGTCCAGAACACCTCCTCATAGGTTTTATTGTCATAGTTTTTGACATTTCATCACTCTATGTTTGTGAAAAGGATAGTATAACTAAAAAAACTATTTAATTTCAAGAAATAATAAAATATCACATGCGATGATACATTCTCTATCCTGGGTAATTTCCAAATTATAGTTTTAGGATAAATCATGTATTCACAATATATACCTAAATAATAATTATAAAACCACATTTGATAATTTATATCTTTAAATTAATTTCAGAACACATTTGTCATTCCTTATAATTATTCTTTGATAAAACCAATAAAATTATCCTTCAATAATTTACATAAAATATCATTTGATCAAATCAAAATAAATTATCCATTGATTATTATCTTAAAATAATTTATTTTAAAAAAATTCAAAAAATATAAATTATCATCTTCACAAAATCACATAGTTATCATTTTATTAAAATCTTGAAATAATTGAAAATATAAAGAATATGCTTAAATTAAATCAAATAAGTACCTTGTTGTTTAAAATACATGTTCTATATTCTTCTTGTTGAGACCAACCCAATGGTACTTACAGTCCATAAATCCAATCAGTATTGAATAAGTTATTGAAGAGAGAAGATTGAAATGATAATACAAAAAAAATTCAGAGAGTTGTGTAAGGTATGAGAGTGACATGAGGGAGAGTGTCCTAGTCACTATTTAATTCCCGAAATGTCCTTTTTTTATTATTGTTATCTCATTTAAATTTAAATAAATTAATACCATTTAATATCTTAATCATAAATTTTTTTTATTCATATAGAGTGCATGAACCCACCTCCCCATTTGACTGTATAGAACCACCCATGGCCCCCATTAAATCAATTTAACCATTCATTTAATATACAGAAAAAATGTCATCCTTAGACACACACACACACACACACATAGACACACACACACACACACACACACCTATATATACATATATACAATGACACACACACAAACATATATTCACCCAAACACACACACACAACCAAAAAATATACATGTTATAGATACATACATTTGTATTGACAACCACACTTGTATAATCATATATACATTTATCCCATACATATATACCATTTAATTTTCTATAAATAAATAATACTATTTTTCCAAAATTAATAGTAATAATAAGAAGAAATATAATTATTATTAATATTAATTATCTAGAATAATTTCACCATTAAAATTTTAAACATGACTTTCATTCCCATAATAGTTAATAAAATAATTTCAACCACACATTTTCATTCAATTAGGACATGGTAGTAATATCAACATTATTACATAACAATAAACTAAATATTCACCCATAACGTAATGTCACTTATAAATCAATAAGAATAAAAATTATTTAATTTCACATGTATATTTCCATTTTATTTCTTTCAACTCAAATAATAATAATATAAATATTATTACCCTTAAATGCGATGTAACCAAACATCTGATGCACACCAATGTTATGTATCACCTTGTGTAAAACTCATATTATAGACTTAATGACGATCTATAATTTCTCACACAAGGAACCATTTGTGATTTACATTATTTTTTGTAAAAAATTATAATAAAAATAATAAATAAATTACCCTTGTGTACTATGTCACCAAACACCTAATGTGCAAAGTTGTTATATCGCACCATGGGTAAACCCTACATCCAAGACCAAATGGTGGTTTTAGATTTTTAATTCGATACACAGTTCTTGAGATAATACATTATTTTGAAAAAATAACACATGAGTGTCCATATTAATATTTAATAATTTTATTATATCAATACTGAGATAATATGGGCCTCAGAATCTTTCTCTCACTTGGTGCCTAACTCAAAAAATATTCTTTAGAATATTCCAAGGTGTTATCTGGGATCTAAACCTTACAAAACCCTTATAATAAATTTTTAAGTGTTTTTATTTTAATAGTATATTTTTTTTAAAAAATCATAAATGATTAACAAATAGGGTTTTTACTATCATTAAATTTTTTGGTATCACAATTCTCCCTATATAATGTCCATTCTTCCCCAATATGTATCTCTACCAGTCTTATTTGAACAACTCAGGCTGCTGAGCTCCAGTATCAGACTCCAACTCTCATGTATATATAATAGGAGGAGAATTAGGAACAAAAATATATCCTATTTATTCTATGGGATCCCAAAATTTTATCCCAGGAGTCTACCCTTATCCCAAGGTATAACCATCATTGAACTGACCTTAGTATCTATCCCTACATGTTAGTCACTCTTAATATATATAAATATACTAACAGAACAAAAACCCTTATTCAACTAAGAAAATTCTAGTAAAGATATATCACAACATAACGACAAAAAAAATATCACACAAAGAGAAACTATCTTGAACAGATATAATAAATTAATTATTTAATTACAGAATTACTATGCAGTACAATAATAGGTATACTTATAGGGCATGTGAACCAATGTGCCTAGTCAAGTTGTATAGATGTATGTGAAATATCATAAATCACATATCAACATCATGTTAATCACCCAAGACAAATTCAATAAATGATAACAACAAAACAGAATTTCTACCACTTTAAGAAAACATGGATGTCCATTATACAATGCTGGATATGCACTACCATAATTCCCCTACCTCAGTACCAACTATGCTATCTCATATTTATCCAATACTATCCCAAAGAAAAGAGAAGATAATGTTATTGAATCCCAATCCTCTAATACCATTTTGTAACAGCTTGACCAAAACCATTAGGTCTAATTCAGAGTGCCACATGACCTCATTTGTGCCTCCCCATATAGAATAGGTTACTGAGTAGTAGTGAGGGTCTCAAGTGGAACCATATAGAGACTATACCCTCCATCAGAGTGCATAAGAAAAATAAATAACCAAATATACCAATAAATAATACAGTAACTTGATCAAAAATAATAAATTAGAAAACTAAATATGGTATATATGGTATATAAATAATATCTTTCAAATAGGAGGTTTTCTAGAGTAATGAAAGAGGGTAATAAGTAAATGAATTGTGGGTTCCTCTAATGCATGCCCTGGTCCACTCTAGCTCTATGCTCCACCTGATCGACCATCCACCATAGGGACATTTACCTTCACCAAGTCTCCCTTGAAATCTACAAGCACATAAAAATGAATAAGTAGGGAATGATTAAAAGACTCTGTGGTACACCACCAATTCATACATACCTGGTGTACTCAAGTATAAAAAGTATATTCAATAATAATAAATGTGGGAATCATAAACAAAAAACCCAAAACTGAGTGGTAGTGTGATAAAAAAGATTCCAACAAACACCCAAACATACCTACTCCTGATTTATGATATAATATATATAGTGTGTTGGTAATAAATCATAACCATCTAGAAGGCTCGAACCACAACTTAGTTGGTGTGTTTCTCAATTCTTTGTGGATTTCCAAGTGACACACCAAAAACCATTTTGATGGAGCCCTGTGTATGGTTATGATCTCTTATCAACACACTATACATATTCTGAAATGGATTCAAAGTAGGTATGATCAGGGGTTTTTTGGAATCTTGGTTAGTTAACTACCGCTTAGTTTTGAGTTGTGTGTGTATGGTTGATTCATTTATTATTATTGCATATACTTTTTATACTTGAGAACACCAAGTAAGGATGAATTGGTGGTGTCTTATAGATTCTTGTACTCACAACCTACTTAAGAATTTCGATTCACTTGTAGATTTCATGAGATACCTGGTGAAGGTAAAGGGATCTATAGTGGATGATTGAGTAGGTGGAGAAAAAATATAGAGTGTACCAAGATAGACACTAGAGGAAATTTTAGTTCATTTATTTATTATCAATAATAATTACTGTAGATAAATTTACACTTTATAATATATTATTTATATATGATGTATTCTATATTTGGTTTCTATATTTACTTTGTTTGGTCATGTTATTATTTTAGATATTATGATATTTGGTTATTTATTTTTCCTTTTCACTCTAATGGAGGTAAAGTCTCCCCACGGTTCCACTTGACACCCTCACTGCAAGTCAGTAACCTCTTGTGTATGGGGAGGCACACATGAGGTCATGTGGCACTTTGTAATGGACCATATGGTTCAGGCTTGGATGTTATATGGGGGATATCTATTAGTGAACATATGATTTAGGTATGGACAACTATTAGGTTATTTTTTTTGTTTTTTAGGTTATGAAGGGATGATTTATTTAGAGAAAAGTGAGTTAGATAGTATTTATAACCTGGAAATTCATTATTGATTTAATGAAAAATGACCCATTATATTTTTGGGATTATAATATATATTAACTAGTGTGTGACTTTATGAACAAGTGGTTAGTACATTTTAGGGTTAAAGATAGAGTTAATTTTTGTTGGAATATATGATTTCCATATGGTTTAATTTATTATAGATTCAAATGGTTTTCGGAAAGGTATGCAATGGGTAATATATTATTAGGGTATATTTATAATAGTGTAAAACATCATATGAATGATTAATGCTATTTAAGGAAAGATAAGTAACTTGGTATAGCCTAAGTGAGTAACGTAGATGTCATACTAGAAGGTATATCCAGAATTATGGATATGTTAAGATTACCCTCTCCTACTTTAATTAGTGTATAATAATTACAATTGAGAGGTTGAAATTTTTTTAAGGGGGTAGAATGTAATGACCTATGATTTCAGACTCTTTAAATCTATACTATCTTCAATAGCTCGTGTCACACACAACACCAAACTAACACAACATTGAACTAAAATGAACAAAAAAATATTAAAAAATACATGAATAATATAATAATTATTACATAATAATATATTATCAATTAAAATAATTATATATTATTATTTTCTTGGATTAATATTTTAAAAAGTATGCATTCTAAAAACAACTTAAAGAAAGAAGGATATTATATGTTACCATGATTAAATAAATTGATCATATTTAAAAGTTTATTATAATATGTAATATTTATACTTGTAAAAAAATATATCAATATAAAATTATTTATAAATTAAATAATGTTAAATACATTTTTAGTTTAAAAAGGTCATTTTTTAATAAAGTATTTTTTATTTATATAGTGAATTTTAATTTAAAAGATAATTTATATTTTATTGAATTTTAATTTTAAAAAATTAACATAATTTTTTGTATTTATCATGGAAATATTATCCAATGATAATTTATTAATATTTTTTTTAAAATATTGATTTTTAGGTGAATTGTAAAAAATATTGTTTTTAAAATAACATCAATTTCATGACATTATTAGTATATAAGTATGTATTTAAAATTCCTAAAACATTTATCAAGACTAATTATATATTTTAAAAGTGAATTTATAAATTTGTTTCAATTAAAAAACCAGATTTTACATTTTAAAACTTACGTTATATTTTTCAATTTTTTTAATACATTATGCATTTAGTATTTTATAATTGATTTTTATCACTTTTTTAAATTTAATAAAATAAAATGGATTTAAAATTTTGAATTAGTATGTCCAAATTATTTTATATGGTCCATTTTATTTTTGGGCATAAATGATATTTTAGTATAGGTAAAAACTAGTTTCCAAGGTAAAAACTAAAATTGAAAAAGTTAAAATCCAAAAGTAAATGTCCTAAAAATGATTAAAACTTGTATGGTAATGTGTTTTTGAGGAATTTATCGACCTTATCACTTATACTTTCCTTTATTTACCAATTTATAATCCACTTTTATTAAGAGTGACTTCCCATTATTGAAATGTTTTGGGTATTTACAAAAATGTCATCGCTTTTCACTTACAATAGGGTAACTACTCTCCTCACTTCCCCTTACATGACAACTCAATTTGTTTGGGAAAACACATAAAAATATCTCTAAAACATTACTATAGTCCATAAATATTTTTTTTCTCAAAATACCATCCATCGAAGTCTTTACCCATTTTCAATGGAGATAATCCATGAATTAAGGTATACATTTCTAACCACTCCTTCATCCTTTCTATTTCTTTATGTGCACTTATTATTCCAAAAGTTCCATTAAATAATTTTAAAATGATATAATAAATACAATTATTATAATTTTAGGTTATTATAATTTGTTTCAATCATTAACCAGCTTTTCCTTTTCTATCAAGAAAAAGGAAACTGTCATTTCTGGGTTATGCAGATTATCACCTCATCGACGCACCATGTTTCATTTACCTTCACCAAATTAAAATTATGGAAACAATATGAAATTCAATATATAATTATTATATCTATGAAATATTTTTTATTATTAAATTATAAACCATATCTCTCCTTTTCCATGTTCTAGGGAAAATAAAATCATTATCCATGTATATGTGTGGACCACCACCTCCATGGAATGATCAATTTCTATTTTTATTTTCATCTCCGCTTTATATATATGGTAATTAGAATAGAATTAATTAAAAATATGATTTTTAAAATTATTATGGTCATTTAAACAAAAATTGAAAAGACTATTAATAGTATGAGCAATAAACAACTATGGTAAATTCAACTCTCCAATAGAGCATTCTAAGGGAAAAAATGATTTTTAATACAATTAAATAACTTATTATATGTTATACTATTCTTATAATACTTGAAAATCATGATATATCACACTAATAAACACTAAATAATATCATTATTCTTCTTATATAATGATATTACAACAAAATCATTTTATAATCATCTTTTAATTAAGGTATACTTTTGTTTGGGTTGGTTTAACCACCCACTTGAATGATGCTATAAGTTTATATCATGGATGAATATGGGAATTTAATTTCTGGCTATATATGAAATATATAATTAAATTGACATTTTTTATTTATATAATGTTAATATAAAATTTTAACTCATTATTTAGAAAACACCCTACATTCACTAAGAATCATCGAAATGAAGTCATCAACAGATTTATCATTAACGATCATAAGAAGAACCATTACAGAATGAAATAAAAAATTAATAAAGTATAATAATAAATTAATTAAATAAGCTTATACTATATCGGGATGATGGATTTTGGGAGAATATTGAAGAATAAAATAGTAATTAAAAACTATTTCAAAACGATCAAGATTAATCACACCTGATCTTTAAAATTGATATTAAATAACTAAAATAAGATTTGGGAATAGTTTTAAATAAATTTTATAATGGATTATATACATGAATAAGGTTTTGAAAAAAGTGATTAATATGGTTATTTTTTTATAAAATAGGTTATAGTGTGATCATCTAAGCTGGAATTCAAGGAAAGGGTTTTTCTTAGTCTCAATTATGATTCTTTGAGACATGATACCTATTATAAATCATATTTCCATTTTATAATGTTATATTTATTTAATATCAAATTAATTTTATATAATTTATTTCCTTATAATTATTGGTATATACCAATCTAAATCAATTTCTTTTTTTCAAATATATTTTTGAATCATATATTACCACATTCATAAGAGTTTTTGGTAACTTAATTTTTGTTTATTGAGTTATGATTGTTCTCTTGAAATTATTTTAGATAATTTGGGTAAATTAATAAATTTGATTTTATTATGTGGTATTATCTCATTTTTTTACATTTTTACCATATAAACTAATTTTCCAATATTTCATTCCTAATGGAGTATGTTTCCCATAAGGAATATTGATAAATAAAATCTACTTTACTTGAGTTATATTATTACATCTTGAAATTAAATTTTCCATTTTTAGGTTCCCACTATCTAATTTTTATTATATGATATTTTACAATGTCATTAGGGAGTATTATATTTCAAAAAAAAGAGGGTTTTATTTCTCATTTTTCAATGTGGGTTTTAAATAAAGGTATTTTAAAAATATTAAAAACATTTCTTTCCTTTCATTATCCAATGTTTTATATTTGTCTCCACATTTACTGTAGAAACATTCATGTCATTTTCAAGGGTCAGTTATTTGAATTTTTTTAATAGTACATGTTTTAAAAATATTTCACTTCACCTTTCCAAAAGTTAATTTTGAATGTGACATGTAACTTTTTATTTCTTATTAATGATAAACAAGTTTTTCTGTATGCTATTTCAATTTTCACCCCCTTGTTAATTTTCCTAATCAAAAGGATTTACACTCATCAGATTTTGTTATATGATTTATTCTATAATAAAATTATATTTTTATAATTTAAGTTATTTAACTAATTATATATAACAATTCAATTCTTAACCCCTACTTGTGTGATACCATTCAAAGAATTGTTTTTCAAATATGTTTTCATATATGTCATCATGATTTTGAGTTTCATTTGATAAATGAGGATATGATTGTTTGTTTACAATTTAATTATTTACCTATTCTTTTATTTGTTCCAAAGTTATTTTTATGCTAGTTTTCAAGGGAATGATACATTTCTAAGCCATATGACAATGATTATTCTCTCATGGATCATGTTTATTAACTCAACTTTCCAAACTCATTTGGTTCATGTTTTATGATATACAAAGCCTTATGCCATGATTTATGATCCAATATTTTTTTGGGAATAAGTTTATTATGTATCTTGATTATACCCATATTCTTATCTTATTATCAGAAATGATATTTTATTCCCAATTCTCATAATTTCTAGGAATCTAAGACCACCCCTTTCTTATGTTTCCATCCCCCACATTTAAAAAAATAAGAAATGTATATAACATCTATAAAAGTTTATTATGTGTATAATTTGTGGAATATGTTTAATAATTTTTATGGATTAAGTATTTTCTGTCAAAGGGTGAAGTATCCATTAATTAAAAAGGCATAAGTTTTTTTAGTTAATATATTGTCATAATTCTTTAAAACTCTAAACCTAAAAGGACATGGGAATGTCTTGGAATGAAATTTTTGAATTAAGCCATGTAATTTATATTTTCATGTTTGTAAGCCACTATAAAACCTATAATTATTGTCCCACTTACACATATTGGAAGTAATTTAGATTTTTATTCCTAAAAACAAATCACTTGATCACATGATCAGAAATTTATCTGTCTTCCTATCCCCAAAATACCTCAATAAAAAAGGATCTGAAGAAAAACTATTATGATATAAATTTGTAAGATGTTTAAAATAAAAACACTACAATAGTATCTCTTAATAGAAACACACAAAAATAAAAATATTACAATGATCAAATGATATATCCACTATAAGAAATCATAAATATTAAATAATTTTTTTTAAAATTGTAATTCTAGATGTTCATTCATGATGTGTTTTTTTGATTCTTGAGGTGTGGATTTAATTATTGGTATCATTGTAATGAACTCCAATGATAAAATTCTGAAAAACATAGATTTAGTTGTAACTATATTAGTATAAAATTCTTCACTTACTGATGAAATGAATATTTTCCTTCATCTAACAATGACTTAACTTAGAATCATGATTTTACTTCTAAATCCAATAGAGTTAATCTGAATTGAAACTTCTTATCATTATATTTTCATAAAATATTTATATTTCTCCAGTATTTTAATTATTTAAAGTTCATTGTATATAAGAATAATGAAATAAAATATAACTTAATGTTAGATCATTTTTATATAAATTATATTTTAATTTCCAAAATAAAATAATGAAGTGATTCATTTACTCAAAATTCCTTGGATATCGTGTAATTGTGATAAACATGCATAAATTTTTTTTTCAGAGGAATTGAATTGAATGATATGAAATATTTTATCCTATTTTTGTTTTGGTTTCAATAATTGAAGTATATATTTTTACTATACCTTTTAATTTCTTAATTATTTTTTATTCTCTAATTAAATTAGAATTGATCGTTTAGGTATTCAGAAATCAGTTCATTCTTACTAGAGGTTCTGAGTGATTTTTCTTTTGTTTGATGATGTCATTTTACAATCCCCATGAGAATCATTTCTACCATACTATATGTATATATGGATGAAGAATATTATATTACTTTTCCTTTATAACTTCAACCATAGTACTTAATTTTAAATTATTAAAGTTTTAATTTATCTATGTTTTATTATCATTTTTCTGATTTTTGGTAGAGATGTCATCTATTAAAAGAGATAACTAGGAAAAGATGAACATCAAGTAATTTTTTTGTTTCTAACTTATTTTACACATATTTATAACACTTATATAGTTAATTATGATGTAAGAATGGTGTTCCCTTTATCAACTTAAAAAAAACAAATTTCCAAAATTAATCCCTCGTCTAGTCTTTTCTTTTCTGTTTCTCTACATTTTCTATAGTTTTACTCCACATCCACATTATTCCATCGTTATCTTTCATGAACTTTCAAATTCCTTATTTTTTGGTTTTTTTATTTAGTCTGTACTCTCTATCCTTCTTTGTAGTTATACCCTACTTACCACCATTTTAGTTATAAATAGGTAATATAGATAAATAAATTTTAGTGCATAAATGGTCGCAGTATCAAGTACCCACTATAGCATTAACCATGTGAGAGTGTTGAATATTTAGGAACCTAAGATATGTTAATGAGGTTTGTGATTTAAATTTGGGCGCTAGGTGTACAAAGCCATGTGTGTGGGTAGACTAGTGAAAGTAATTAGACCGAGTAAACCAATGAATTGTGCGATAAATTGTTTACCATGTGTAAATTTATTTTGTATGATATCCATGTATAGGTTTAGAAAAAATCCCCCTATAATTAGGTATGATATTATGGATTTAAATCCCTATGTGATGACCTTTTCCAAGTGAAATTACTTCCCCTTGTGATCAAGTATCTCATGAGGGACATATTTCCCAATAATACGAGCTATTCTAGGCTAGATACACTTTCCATTTGAGAAAGGATTCTGGTTGGAAGTGATGAATAATGAGATGGTTATGATGTGGTTTTAACATGATGCCTTACAAGATGATTATGATGTGGGTAAGATGTGATACCTCCCAAGATAGTTGTGACACAAGTTGGATGTGATGCCTCCTAAGAGGTTTGTGATGTGGGTTAGACATGATGTATCCTGAGAGTTGTGATACAAGATGTGATAAATCCTATGATGATTTTAATTATTGTTTTATGTGATTACTCCTAATATGGTTATGATTTAGGTTTTAAGTGATGATTTTTGAGATAATTTTGATATGGGTTTCATGTGATGAATTTCGAGATGGCTCTGACGTGGATTGGACATGATACCTACAATGATGCTTATGATATGTGTTGGACATGATTCCTCCCAGGATGGTTGATATTTTGGTTGGATGTGATACCAACTATAATGTTCATGGTGTAGGTTGGATGTGATGCCTCCCGAGGTGATGGTTGTGTGGGTTGTACATGACACCACCTGAGATGATGGTATAAGGGTAGGACATGATGACTCCTAAGGTAATTGAGCATACAAGATGCAGTGTATTTCCCATGGGTATTGATTTTTTCCCTATATTGGACATACTAACACCAAATAATTAATTTTAGTTTCTCATAATGGCAATTAATCTTGATAAATACAATATCATATATAGACTTTAAACTATAACTAGCTGAAGTAGGTATGTGTCAGCTTCTAGGGTGGATTCTTAAGGTTTTGGGGCACAAAAGAAGCATCAGTTCAGATTCCAATTTTGTATTATAATCATTATCAATGCATAATATCCAAATATATTGATAAACACATCCTACTATCTCTATATAGGGTCATAAACATTTAATTTATAATTAATTTAAATATATAATTACTATATCCTCAGTAATATTAATGATCATATTATATTTCCTCTATTGATGCATTGTCACTATGGAGGATAATATAAGTGAGGATTCCTATATAAATATACACACATGCTCTATGAATCTCTAAAATATATTCTTGAAATTGTGGGTGCCTGAACAAAAGAGTCAGGTGCTTCACATTATTCATCATCTATCACAACAACTCTTATTCTCTCTATGTTCCTGAGAGGTAGTAAGGGAGGATTTCTCTCTAGGGATTGAGATAATTATCTATATTGTGTCTTTATTGTGTAAAAACACCACACAAGAAGAAAATATATAATTCAAAATATATATGTAGCATTAAATAATGATAAATACATAACGACCATTATCTAATTATTTATTCTAAATTATTCCCCATGTCAAAAAATAATAATAATAATATTATCATATCTCATGACATGTAATAACTAAAATATCATTTATCAAATAAATAAATGAATGAATATTTATTTAAATGATATTAAAAATATATATCATTTTCATTGGGTATTAAACTTGACCCATATCCTCCCATGAATTTATCTAACCTTGAATAATAAAATTATTTATTTAATAAATTAAATAATTATATTCAATTAAATTGAGAATAAATATTTATTTTTATCTATTTACTAAACTCGTGATTAGATAAATAAGAGATAAAATTCAAGTCACATATTCTAGAATTGAATATCTCATGATTAAATTTCTTCAATCAAATTTGAATTGAATATATTATATTCCAAAAGCTGAGAGTAAATTCATTCTTAATATTACATTCAATATAATTTAATGATGTTTTATATAAACTCAGTGCGTGGACCTTTAGGGAACCTTCCTATAGAAAATAGGTAAATTCACTAAATTCCAAGATCATTATACAAAAACACTTCAAATAATCCCTAAAGAAAGAAATTAATGTAGAGACAACAATATCATTTCTTTAAATTCTACTTTGAAATATTTTTTTATTCAGATATATCATCAAGAAATATGAATACTTGTTCCATAAACTTATTTTCAAGATTTATTTTTCTTTTAATTTCTTAAATTGACTCATTTATAAAAAAATATTGACATGGATTTATTCAGAAATTTCTATTTAAATCAAAGTAATAGAGATATATTATTCCATTAATATGGATGCGAAAAATCCTTTATTGAATTATTCAACTAATTCTATGTCACTTATAATGCACCCAGTGTATGATAACTTACTATAAAAATATGTTATCATGATTTTCATCCATACATAAGAGCTAAAAATTTATAATATATGTTAATAATAATATAAAATATAAGTACTAATACACACATCCACAAATATGTATATATAATGACACATAAACATGCATAATTTCTACAAAAGTTCTTTCCTTATAGCCTCTCATCTTTAAGTTCAACAAGCACAAACTTCATGATAAGAAATATGAATGTATTATGATCCCCCAAAACCTTATAGTCAAACATAAATATTTTATTATAAATAGATGTTATAGAAACCCTATGTTGTATTTTAAGATTCACATTCTGGATTATAGGAAGGGGAATGAGAGGGTATGGAAATTTACATCGGAACCAAGACCCATGTAACTCTGCATTGGAGACATTCTAGCCAACTATCCATATGAAGTAGAGATCTAAAGCCTTCAATGTTGTAGATTCTAGGTAGGGGAAGTTCCAAGGGTCAAGTTCTAGGCTTCGGGTCATGTATTGTGCCTTGTACCTCTGGACCTTTGGGTTATGTAATGGGCCTCATGCCATTGGGCCTACAGTCTATGTAAGGGTTTACCCTCACACCTTTAAAGGTGGATTATCCATAATAAATAAAAATATAAGGCCTTCAGGCCATTCAGGCCATCCTAGAATCTTTCGGTTCTCATTATAGTGTAGTACTTCTAAAACCCATAAATGTGATGAATATTCCAAGTAAATTATCCCATTAATTTTATGAAAAATAATAATACTTATGTCATAAGAATATATGTATTCTAGTAATAAAAAGTATAAAGTAAACTGGTTTAGGGAAAAAATACAATAGGATCCCACTTTCACTAGAGACAACTGCTAATAGAACCCATTAACTCTCATATGATGGTCATTCTATTGTTGATAAATATATTTAGTTAATGGTTTTTCAACATTATTTTTATGGATATTCTGATTACTAAAACTCACCAATTTGAGTAAAACTCCCATGAGTTAATATCCCAGTGTATATAGTTTTGTCCTCTATCATAAACTTGAAATATTGGATAGTACCATTTTTATAAGATTATCATAATATATATTTTGATAATTCTCTACTATATTGGTATAATTCAATGATATGGAATAAATAATTACATATTTTATATTTCTTCTTGAGATACAAGAGAAGATGAAACATAATTAGTATTTGTAGATATGGATACCACTAAATTTAGAAAGATCCATTTAGTTTTATCCATATCATTAATGTGATATAAGATAAAATTTACCTTAAGAAAGACTTTATTTGTATCCCCTTGATAAATAGAACTCCCAATCCTCTAAGTATCAGGTACTTATCCTTCACACTTTCTCAAGCACTATCTGATAGAGATAACTATTATAGTATGTAGTTATCCTAGATTTTTTTTTGATATTTTCGCCCCATTCATTATATATAAAAATTATCCAATCATATTATGTATTATCGTGACCCAGAAACCAATCAAATGTTGCCTGATATGGTTTCTCACATGGCCTTAAGCGCGCCTACCCATACACAAGAGGCCTCCAACTATGATTGAGGGTCCAATGGTGCAACAGTTGGGAGATTATACCCTCATGATTAGAGTAGAATAGTGGTACATAATTAATAATTAAATATTTAAATAAATATTAATGAAAGAAAAAAAATATATATCACCCAAATAATAATAAAGGTCCACATCCATAAACTGTTTCACATATAGAATGATGACATTTTGATTACCAAAAAGAAAACATACCTACATGAAAATAGAAATGCAATACATAAAAATGAATAATAAAATAAAAAATCCCCAAAGGATATCTCTATGAGAATCTTGAGCACCGGATCAGTCCTATGCCCCAAAATCCCATGTACTATAGTAACAACACATAACATAATCCATAATCCTAAACTTGCAATCATGAGGTCTGTTCGAGCGCCAAACAATGACTCAAATAGGGTGAAAGATAAACTTTGTAGGCCAACAACAATGATTTATAATGTATTCTTGTATACGAGTACAAAAAATAGTGTGTTGGTATACAATAAATTATAGAATAAATGGATGTGAATGATCCAACATTAGGTTCCTCAAAGGACACCTGACCGACTATACCTGCTTCATCTTATTCCAAAATACCTCTAAACATGTGTCACCATATATATATAAGTATATATATAGGCATGTATGTATATATATGAACTATATGTGTCATAACACACACACACACATATAGTTACATAGTACTAGCTTGGACCTAAAGTGTAACTTAGACATGTATGCATTAACATAAGAGTCTCATTTTGTAGGTAAGGGTCATCAGCCCAATCATCTAAAAATGGGATATAGAGAACCATGACTGACTATCCTAATCAATGATGTGAAATTTCATGTCCATCATCTTAATCATAGGGCATGAAGTATCATGTCCAACCACCCAAATAGATGTGAAATTCTATGACCAACATACTAGAAAAAGGGGTGTGAAATTTCATATCCAGCAACCCTAACCAATTCCTCTCAATAATAAACATGTATATGATAGTCCCACTTTCCCTATAATCCCTTAACCAAGGTAATATGTAATGATTAAATCTACATCATTCAAGGTGTATTATAATTTCATTTAACCCATAAGATCGTAAATCACATTCTTATTTGTGCCCAAGGTTCTTTTAGGGTATAATAACTAAGTTTATGAGTAGTTTAAATGGTAATTTATATATGGGATATATAATTTTTTTTATAGTTTACAATCCAATCAAAGTGAAAATTAATTGGGGGCCTAGTGAATTGTCCACAAATAGTCATCATTATACATGTAAAAAAGTATATGATAAGTCATGAGAGAAATATATTCCATTTTTCAATTTAAATATACATAATAAAGATGGAAATGTTATTAAGAAGTCCATGTCATGATTAAATTAATTAAATTAATCATCTATTACACAAGGGATGGTCAAACACACCTCAAATGTGAATAAAACATAAACAAGGAATTGTAATCAATGAATTTAAAATTACATCCAAAAAAAGATTTATTTAATTTCCTAGAAAATTCATAAGTGATAGGAATATAATTCACACACCCCAATGGGTGGTTCGAATTGAGGCGACTAACCTCTAATGGTGAAATAAAATTCAAAAACATTATTACATTTAAGGAATTATCATTTATATAATTAATTTTAAATTTAAAAGAAAAAACAATGAAAATCCAGTACATAAAACAATGATGTATTTTATAAAAAATAAATAGTTTAATTAAAAAGATATAGAACACATACCTCATACATGGTAAGCTTCGCCGATCCTTTTTGAGTCTTTGATTTGTGCCAGAATAAGAGATATTAAATAACTATAGAAACTACTTAAAAATAGGTCATATGATCTCTCACTGAAATAACATTCAATACTAAATGAGAAAATGTGAAAGGATTAAGGTTGAATCATAGAATAAATAATATCAAAAAACAAGAACTATGAAGCTCAATTTAGAGTTTGAATAGAGGAGAACCATCCATGACTAAGAGGAGAGGAAAACCTCCAGGTGATAAAGGGAGATTCTATGTATGAATGAGGAGAAGAAGGGAAGAGGATGGTTAAAAGAAAATAGTGGAATAAATGTAATTTACCCATTTTAATGAGGTTCATAGTTTCTCCACATGGTTTCCCAAACTATTTTACAACCATGTTCCAAGACTACCTAAGGTTTGACTCATCATAATACTAGGCAATGGTTTTTATAATATTGCGCATCCCATATAGTTTGACTATAAAATTGACTAAACCATTTTTCATGGTCATGTAGGCTAAAGTGCATGGTTAAAAAAACTATTTGACACCCCTATAGGACCACATGGTTTGGGTGCTTGGGTTTCAATAACCATGTGAAAATCAGGCACCCCTTAACCATTTCCAAAAAACTAGGTTTTTGAGGCCTAATCCTCCAAAAAATTCATTAAACACCCGAGTCATCTCTTGGGCCTTAAAATCCATCTAAAAATGAAACTTTTTAGTGCTACAACTATCATATTTACATTATGAATCTCAAATCATGATTTGGAACTTCCAAAAAATAAATATTTAAACTCCATTAGAAATTTCCCAAATTGGTCCAAAACACGAGACATTATAACCTCCCCACCTTAAAACTTCTCATCCACAAGAAGCATTGGGGAATAAAAAAACATCACCCAAGCTAAAAAGGTCATGAATTTACAATAGAATGGACATTATATGTTTCCATACATCAAAAATTCTTCTAAGAGTCACTTTAATCATATGGTAATTAAGCTATTAAAAGTCAAGAAAAATATCATATCCAAAGATGAAACAACGAGAAAACACTTACCTGAGCCCATATAACCCAATATTTGATATTATTGGATCCTCTTTTACATCAAATGATCTATGTTTCTACCACTATAGGTTTTAGTTACATTAGATAATTAGGATTTATAGTGCTCCCACCATTAGAATTTCTAACTTAAGCATGTATTTATCATTCCGAAAATGCTCCTGTAAAATTTCTCAATTAAATCAAACATCCAAGTCCAAATTGACCTCATTTATCCTAGCCGTGCTAGATTTTCCATGAAAGTTATTAGCTGACCTTTGCCTTGCACCTATCTCATCCCAGAAAAATGTCTGATACAGTTCCTCACTAACTATATTCAACGAAACAAGAGAATCCAAATCAAGCTACTACTAGTTTAATATCTCAAAAAATGCTCAATTTCCCTAGTTGATGCATTAAAAACCAGATCCTGACACCTTTAATCCAAGTAACTCCTTGAGATATATTTGTTCACACTTATTGAAGTCCACAACTGGCTTCTGATGATGTCTCTAACCAAAAAATTACTTTTAGTCATAATACTGCAACATAAACATAGGTGTATACCAGATATAGTAATGTTTTATTGTCATACACTAATTAAATCAAATTATACCTTCAAAAAGTTTGGTGTAACCTCATAATCAACTAAAAAAGTACAAGGATATCATCCAAGGTAGTCTATTATCAGGAGTTTACTAGTGAGATATTGGTACATACCTGAGATGTACACATATCAAGACAATAACTAAAACCAATAGTGGAGTATCACCTAATGATTGTGTAAATTAATTGGATAGTGTCTTTGAGTCCATACAAGGACTTACAATAATGAATCCCAATATCAATTTGGATAGTCCATGCCTCTATGATTATCTAAGCTCATAGATTGTAACTTCGAAAGTGACTATTTATTAAGCCTACAAGAAGTTTAATTTCTCTCTTTATCTCAATATATAACTGAAACTCTCTTAGTGTACCATGGATGATTTCAAGATAAGGGGAATGGCCATCACTAAGCCAAGAGTAAACTAAGAGGATATCAATTATTACCAACAATACATAAGAAACCCCCATCATATCCAAGACGAAGTTCCTATCTTGTTTTCTAAACAACCATATTTAAAAATACATAAGAAAGAGAAGTTGAACCACCTATGACCGACTTCCATTAAAGATCTCAACTAAACCTTCTAGTGCATCATCACTAATTGACCATGATTCCCTCACTACTGAGTAATTATATGATTTTTTTTAAAAAAACCCATCATTGTATAACCTCAACTTATAGACTCCGTAAAGGTAGATACATATCCAACCATTTTATCATAATTCCATCTTGTAATCATTGAAATGCATCAAAATCATTACTTCCTAGGTCACTTACACATATAGAGTTTTAATCTAGTTCCTAGAATCGATCCCAATCTATAAATTTGTTTTATCTTGAGTAATGTTTCAAGGACTAGAAACTCAAACTTACTAGAATCGTGGTCTCCAAAAGACATTCTAACTATATCCAAATGGACTTTTTCAATTGGGATACCTCTACTCAGAAAGACATAATATAACATATTAAATGTGTTGAGCCCCACCTTAGGAGTTTTCAAGTCAATGTTTAAAAAAATTGGGATCTCATCCCATATAAAATGCTACATCGACCACTAAACACAAGTTATAGATGTAAACAACATGATTTTTACCAAGAACCAATTTGAAAAGAAAGGAAAACCAATCACTTAAAAGCATTATAGATTAGATTTACTCTAGATGTATGTGTGAAACTCCCCTAAAATGTACTTAAACATGTCATCAATATCATGAATATTGTCTAAAATAACCAATTGGTCGCGTTACAACACCCAATTATCTTGAAACATCATCCCACATTACCGAGATAACTAAAACTTCTCTATACATCCAGGCCATTCTACTCAAAAAATGACCAATAAATGTAGCATAATAGCTTGTAGCTTAAATAGTTCTACCAAAATCGTACGGTTCACTACACCACATTAGGACCCGATAGGTACCACATGTATCAATGAATAATTCCTTTATATTTAACCCGTGAAGTAATATACCCATATATACTATCCATAGGACTGTCATCCCTATTCATACAAATATACAATGAACCACATGGTATATTTTAACCCAGATTTATATTACCCTATATGACTATTAAACCGGCCGATGAATTATTAAATCATCCATCATTGATAACAAAGGTTCATATGACCAATGAAATTTCTGACCAAGTACTAGGAATGTATAACCTACTAAATTTGAGCATTGCATGATGCCCACATCCCTAAAAGGATCCATTCATCACATAACCATATATCCAACTGGGGTGTTGTTCTCATAATAAGAATCATATAGCAATCCAAATGAAATAAGGACGACACTTTCTTTTCCCATAACTCATGAAATCATCCAATGGTTCTTTTCATTTACAAGGTTCTATCAAAACCTACTATCCCTCTTCCAGAGGCATCAACTCTAAAAAAATTTCATTCTATTAAAAGTTCACCAGGCTTAGTGTACTAACCTATAAATCAACTTAATTGAAGGTTCAAAGAGATCCAGGGGTTATGTCCACATCCCCATTCAAGGAAACTATCTAGAAAAAATTTAAACTATCCATACAAGAGGATTGAAGCTAAAAAACCACTATAAGGTTTCCTTTCATAAATTTTAATCAATTAATGTTTATTTTAAACATTAAAGAGGCCTAAACATATTCAACTCACATACCAATTATAAAAGAAACTATACATGGAACTTTATTTAGCCGAAACTAACAATATTATAGGAAAATTATCTCATAATTTACTTTTGAATTTTTTTTCATCCATAAGGTTTTTAAAATTTATAATAATTAATGAAATATTCAATTATATGCTATAAAGGAAAACACCCTTTATATTGTGATTTAAATTTTAATTAACTAATGAATCACATAATAATTTGGGAAAAAGTAGAGCACAAGTTATCTATCCTTTTAACGGCATTGGTTCAGTAAGATTCCAACATAAATTTATACATAACACTATATAAGTGGCTACTGACACTTTAAATAACCATACCTATATACATGAGTATACCCCTATGGGGTTGAATATCAAGGAATATCAAAATAAATGTGACATATGAGGGTCCCACCATTCCAACATAGGTCCATCTAAATGAAACCCTTGCATTTGATTTAATCAAGATTTATCACACCCTCAGTGGGTTTCTCATTTACGTATAATATGCTTAAAATCACCAAAAAGGGTTGAGTAAATCATATAAAGATATAATTATATAGGCCTTCATTCCCAATTTATCAACATATAGACTTTTTATATTGCAAATGACACCCATTTAACTAACATCCTTAAGAAAAGTTTTTAATTAATTAATCCAAATAATTTCCTTGAAATTATAATTCATCTATTTAATGTGTGTGTATATATATATCATGGTTTGGTCAGATGAATTACCATTCCCAAGTCATAAAGGCACTATCCTTTGAAAGTTACAATTTTCATTCACGTAACTTCAACCAGTTTTTTACCTTCAGTCTTAGAATATAACAAGTTCATACATAATGGTTTGATTATATGGGTCACTATTCACTAATTAATAAAGGCCCATACCGTTTATTAATTTCAAATTGGCAGCCATTTAATCACAACCACCAATGTTTCATCCCATCCAACCAATAGTCCACTACACAAAAATGTCACAATCAATTAGTCAAATAAAATCCCACCATCAAGTTATGTAGGAAAACACTATTTAGGTTGATGAAAACACTTTATTAAACCAGTCATATAATATAACCATAACAAGTCATTCTATCACATAATAGTAAATGAATGTGAACATAGATATTTATCACACAACATGGTGTATAGATAATCATGCTAAAAAACACCTAAACATTGTATAAATATTAGTATGATTTTAAATCACATAGGGAACATCCAACATGTGTTAGAAGATCAAACCATGAAATCTATATGGAATAGAATATATATGGCATGTGAGTATATTTGTGTCTAAAATTATGCATGTAAAAATAATTCCTTATTATACCAGGACATGGGTAAAATACTATAAATACTATAAATCAGTAATAATAAGAAAGAATATCAATCAATAAAGATGAAATAATAATCAATTGTAATAATGAACAACTGTATCATCCCTAGAAACTTAGTATGTTTTCCATGGGTGGCTTGATAACTCCCAAACATGAGATATTTACCAAGTGCTGAAACAGTCCTAGTCTCCTTTTTACCGACCCAAAATAGTATGACAACAGAAAATAAGCTATGTTACCACTATATAATATCCTGAACCAGGACCCACCTAAACAGTTCCCTGATCTAGTTAGCCACATGGCCTTAAGCATGCCTGCATGCATGCTAGAGGATACTAACTAGTAGAAAGGGTGAAATTTTGGTGCAGTAGGGAGACTATATCCTCATGATCAGAGTAGTAAAATAGTACATAATAAATAAATAAACAGTGGAAGTAGTATAGATGAAAGGTGGTGTAAGTAAGTCACCCTAATAATAATAAATTAGAAAATACATAAACCGTATCATATACAGAATATTTTCATATATATTATTGAAAACAAGAATACCTTTCAAAAGACATACAATTCTTAAAAATTGAAATAAAATCCCCAAAGGATATCTTTATGAGAATCATGGGAAATGGATCAATCATTTTCTCTTAATCTATCGTGTAATAGAGTTGTAGAACATAGTAGAAACCATAATCCAAAAACTGAAATGATGAGGTATTTTTGGGTAACAAAAGTGGTACAAACATGGAATGAGATAAAATTAGTAAAAAGACACCAATGGTGTCTAATTCAATCCATTCTGTGAGTATAAATTCAAGAAATGTGTAGGTATACAATAAATTAGTGAATAAATGACTATAAAAGAGTTAGGACCAGGTTCTTCAAAGGACACCTGACTAACTATAACTTCATGGGACTAAGCGAAAATATCTTTGAACATGTGTCACCATATATATATATATATTTACTATATACATAGTAACATATATAGCCATATATATAGATACATAGTACTAGACTGGACCTGAGACATAACTCAAGCATCCATGCATATTCATAGGATTCTCATGTTGTATATAAGGGTCATCAGCCTAAGAATATAAACAAAAGATAAATAATTCTATGATTTACCATCCCAATTAATAATGTGAAATGTCATGTTCAACATCCTAATCACGGAGCATGGAACATCATGTACAACCATCAAAATGAAGGTGAAATTATATATCCAAAACCCTAGATCAAGGGGCTGTGAAACATGATGTCAAAAAAAACTAACCGAGTCCTCTCAATAATAACCATCTATAAGATAATCCCGCTTTTCTATGATCCCTTCATGAATGTGTTCCTAAAGAGGAAATTAGTATCACTCAAGGTGTAGTGTAATTTCATTTTACCAATAATCCCATCCAAGGGATTCCTACGTGGGATCCCAAGGTTTATTAGGGAGTAATAACTATGTTTTTAAGATGTTTACATTGAAATTTATATGTTGGCCATGTAAACATTAATTGAAATTTAAAATCCAATAATAAGTAGATTGTGATATGGGGTCATGTGAATTGTCCACAAACAATCATTACCATATATGTAAAAAGGTATATGATAGTCCATGAGGGAAATATATTCCATTTGTCCATTTAAATATATGTAATAAATATTTACAAGTTAGTAAGAATCCTATATCACAATTAAATTAATTTAATTAATCATCTGTAACATGAGGGAACATCCAACACATCTAGAAGGTGAATAAAACACAAACAAGGAATTATAATAAAGGAATTTAAAACAATATCAAAAAAACATTGATTTAATTTCATAGATGAATCATAGGTGATTTTAATATTATCCATTCACCCCAATGGGTGGTTTTAGTTGAGGTGAACAATCTATTACAATGCAATTGGATACACAAAAGCTATTGTATTTAATGAATTGTCATTTATATAATTAATTTTAAATTTAAGAGGCGATGCATGGAAAATACAGCACATGACACAATAATGTATTTAATGAGCATGTGAAACATTAAGTGAAAATCCATAGAACAACTAAATCATACTTAGGATGATTCAATAATCCATTATCAGGATTTGATTAGAGATGGAATGAAAGAAGTCAAAGAAATAGAAAAAATGGCCTGAAAATAGGAAATATGATCTCCCATTAAAATAGAAATCAATACAAAAAATAAGCCAAGACGGGTGGAATGTGGCATCATAGAATAATATAGGGAGATCAAATGTGATCGATGTAACTCGATTATGGTCCCAAATGAATGATAACCATCAATGCCTATGAGGAGAAGAAAAGTTCCATGTGAGGGAGAGAGCTTCTGTGCACATGTGAGGAGAAGAATGGAGAAGGAAGGATAAAATAAAAAATGATAAGAAAGGTAATTTCACCCTTTTAATGAGGTTTATGGTTGTAAAAGAAATGTGCCAACCTTGTGCTTGTACTGCAAAAGGTGGGACCCCTCGCATGACTAGAATCACAATTTGTCTAATTGTGCACAACTCATTCTATTTGGATCTAGAATGGCCTACACCATTTTACATATCCATGTGTCCTAGGGTCTAAGACTTGATAAAACATGTGACACCCAAATAGGGTCATACAGTTTGGGTACATGGTCTTCACCAACCATGTTAAAACTATGTGCCCCATTAACCCTTTTAAGAAAGTAGGTTTTTGAAGCCATGGGCTCTCAAAACTCCACTAAAAACCAGAGTCACCCCTTTATCCTTAAACCCTGTCTAAAAACGAAACTTCAAAGCATTCCAACTCTCATATATACATTCAAAATATCATATTATGATTTATACCATCTACCAAATGAATATATCAAATCCATTATAAATTTTCAAACTAGTCCAAAATATGGAACATTACACATTATATATCTCGACATACAATAATGATCTCATTAAATAATCATATGAATTTCAATTCATGATCTTAATCTTCTTATGTGTCTTAAAACATGATCATGGGGAGATTTATTAAATGTTATGTAGGATTTTTTTCTTAAGTTGTTCCATGTTTTATATATCAATACTTTATCGATATATGTAGAATGTCTTTATATAATAGCCCTATGGATCTATCTTATAAGATAATTTTCAATAGAACATTGGTTACTATTTTATGTTATTCACTAGAGAAATAAATTCTAAAACTATTTTTAACTAACTACAAGACCATTATAATTTTTCAATATATTATAAATATATTTTACCTGAATACTATGCTATTATCATTACCCGCTTAAGGAAATATAGTTCACTTTTATTTTTTAATAATACAAACTCTCTTAAAGATTCATAAAAATAAACATTCTATGTTCTTTCATCTTGATTTATTCCATAAATGGATCTCTACAACATGTATATTATAATGGTATCTTCTCATATCATAAACTCTTTTGGTTGGTCATAAAGATATATTCTAAAAGATTTTAATTAAGGAAAGTAGACATGAAATCCATCTTCCAAATTCCATAATCATGGAAATCCACCATGGGATGTAATATTATAATGGATTTTATCATATAAAATGTTAAAAAAGTTTTTTTAATAGTTTATAGGATAAAATATCATGAATCCTTTAATAACCAATAATGATTTATATATACTAAACTTTCCATTCGTTTTTTGTTTTTTATTTATAAATCAAGTGGTTTTATTATCAAAATGCAATGATTGACATTTGTATATGGAATTCATTTCTAAGTTCAAATGGTCATTCCAAATTTAGACTTTTTCTGAGTTACTACTTATAGGATAAGTATTCACTATTCTTATTAAATATTATATCACCTAAATTAGTGAATATAAAACCATTTAACTTTAGTTTTTTCTTATATATGCAGTTTGTGTCTCTAGAACAACTCTTCCCACTAAGGATTGTGGAGTTTATATTCATATTTCAACTCATGTTAATATGGAGCCTTGTATTTATTGAAGTCAAACTTGATCCAACTCTCTGAATTATATATTCTTACCCTGTTATAGTTATAATCTTTCTCTTGGATAATAATTTTATATCTTATGGATTTATATCATATACTATGTAACCTTTAGGATAATTAATCAAGATGATCTTTTTTTCCTTGATGTAATTTTGTTGTTGTAATTGTATATAAAAAATGGTTCACATCAAAACACGTGAGTTTGTGACATAATGGAATTCATTCAAACCATAACTTATATAAAATCTATTTATTTTTTATATTGGAAATGGTTTAGAGTTAAAACCACTATTTGTGAATCATGTTTTGAAAGGAGTAATGAAATATATGAAATGGTTGTAAGAATTATCATTGATCCTCATTTTAATAAAATCATTACTCTTTTGTGTATATGGAAATGTGAGTTTATGAATTTATCCAACCTATATTTTAAAGGATTGATGAATTATTTGGTTAAACATTTCTTTGAATTAACTACCCAAAGAATATCATATTCTTTAACAAGAATATTATATACTTAATTTTATATTCCTAAAATATATTAAAGAAATATTATTATGTATAGAAATTTATATCTACATACTTATTTGAATATTTTATACATATCTTACTAAACTTACAAGTAATTATATCAAACCACTAACCGTTTTAGCTCCATAGAGACGAAACACCCTTCTAGGTATATTCATGAAATTAATTTTAGTTTTAATGACTAAAAATTTGTATTATTTGAGTCTTATATTTTATATTCTTCAATAATTTATGATATTGAACATATTTTATTTGAGTATAATTAAACTATTAATTTTAGTATGTTATATCACAATAACTATAATGACCCTGACCTTAGTAGCCCAGATCTAGTGGTTACTTTATTATACTGAAACTAGATATATGGAATTGTATCATGAAGGAAAGAATAGTTTTATAGTTATATTAAAATATATAAATACATGAATTTTACATTACATTTGAAAACATATAATAAAAAACAAAATGAAATAAAATAATTTTCATCCTTGAACCGATTTAAAGATTCTTTCTTTATATCCTAGGGAGGGGAAAAAAATAAGTGAAAACCACGTATGCTTAGTAAGGGTTACTTACAGCAGAATCTATCGTGATTACATAATTAATAATTAATATGTAATGGTAATTAATTGAAAACACATGCCATTTAATCAATAACTTGATCATGAAGAATAGTATTATAGGAGTAAATTTAGATCAAATGATGACATATAAATAATCACATGATATTGAAACTTATCCATTAACATTATTCAAAATAACCTCATAGACATTAATAAATGATTTTATAATAATGTAATTCATAATGTTGATCATTTAAAACTTACCATCAAGGACTTATGCCAAGGCAGTTTAAACTATGGATAGTTATACACCAAAACCTATTTAATAATTCTAACTAACTATTTTGTCTCACAAGACCTATCGATGCATCAAGGGGCTATGAAATTATATTATTCAAACATCACTTAATAATTATAATTCATTCATCACACAATATAATAAATTTTCTTTAAAACCCAATAATTTTCTATATTCAATGAACTATAAAATACAATGTCAATAATTTACCTAGAAAAATAAAACACAAACCATCCATAAATATATGTTGGATGATATATTTGGATTACATCCTAAATAAATCATAATCTTTAACAAAGGATGTTAACATAGATGATAATTCATTTAAAATATCATTAGAATGTTTCTTGAGGAAAATAACCCTTTTCACTTTGACATCTCTTATTTAAAATACAATTTTTTTCCAAATATTTAGGAAAATATTTTTATAAAAACAACCTTTTAAAATTTAAAATTAATCTTCAAAACATTTATTGGTCATGATTATGGGAACTTTAGTTCATACAATATAAGCTAAAAAATCATTCCTTTCAAACTTTTGTAATAAGAGTAAAAAAGCACCACATTCAAAAAATGAATGTAATATTCCTTTTATAAAATAAAAAAATGGGTAAATTTTTTTAATAAATAATTAAAGAATATTAAATATATTATTTAATACATTGTGAGGATCATATAGATATAGAATAAAAATATTATCGACTGAGTAGAAAAAACAAAGTTGATTTTCCCTAAAAATATTATCTCGGTATCTTGAGTACTTAAAGATAGGAAAATGAAATTAAAAATTTTAATTTAAATAAATAACTATAAGATAAGTAAATATATTGGTATTAATTTATAAATATCAAATAATTAACCTTGTGTATTCTTAAACATAGAAAATCCCGAAAAATGATGAGATTATGAAATAAACCCTTACCACTTTGGTAAATTTTGAATGATAACCACCATGAAATAAATAACATAAAATGAATCATTAAATACCATTAATATAAAGGGAATCATTATAAATCATATAAAATTGTAATTATAAACACCACATGAAAGAAGAAAGTGGTAAATAAAAAACATGTCTCAGTGAAACAAAATTGAGACAAGAAACCCTTACCTCCAGTACGAATTCCTTCATATGTGTTTTAAAATCAAATATAATAAATAAATATCTATTATAAATATTTTAAAAAACTATAATCATATATATAATACCAAATATGATTTAGTTATAACAATGTTTCACCCATTTATTAATTATTACTTTTTAAAATCATTATGTCCGGTGATAACTGCTTTATTTTTCATGTATGTTTCAGTTCAGTAGTTTTGGTACTTGTACATTGATCATGGTTTTATAATATCAAGAATGTAATCATGATAATAATACCATATATTTTCATTATATATTTTACATGGATATTATAAAATTAATTACACTATTCATGGAGATGGTAGATCTTATGTACGCATGAATAAGGTGTTGAATTATCAACAGATGGAATGAAAGAGGTAAATAATAATTCACCATTATAGGATAGTTTTCATATCATATATATAATATATATTCCTTAAATATATCCTTATTACCGTCCATGTAAAATAGAAAACAAAAATGAATCACATCACTTCATGTAGGTGGTAGTCCCCACATATGCATAAGAAACATTATAGTTTTACAATGGGTTTAAAGGTAAGGGGTATATGTGATATTATAATTAAGAGAGTATAATTATTTAATAAATATAATATATAAAAATTAAACAAATCATAGTACCCATCCAAAAAATTTGGCGATTAGAAACGAATTGTATCGCTACATAGAGATGGTAAGCCCCACTTACACTTGAGAAATAATTTCCCTTCCCAGTTTTTGAAAAATAGGGTGGATAATGGTTGTTTAATAATCAAATTTATATATAATTAAATTTAAGATATTGAAATTTTTATTTTATGATAAATACCTAAGCATTTTAAGTGGATAAATAAATTGAAATATGTTATGTAAGATGATTACATCTTCTTTGAGATACCTCTTTTAGATCATTTGTTAAGGAACCTAGGGTTGGTCTTTGGGAATAAAATAACGTTAATAATTTTGAATATGATGTTTATAAGAGTTTTTTAGGATCCAAACTAGATAAGGGGATCAAAGTGGTGTATAGAATAGAGGAGAGGAATCCTTTTATAAGTAAAGGGAGAGGGATTCTTGGACTTTTTTAAAACATTAAATTAATATAAATTATTTTTTTATGTCTAAATAACTCCAAATTGATATAGTTAGAAGATAAGATAATTATGACTCTAAATATTCTCATAAAATAAAATTTTGAAAATATTGGCTTTTTTTTCACCCTTATTTTTTGTTTTAATCCCCCATTAACCATTTTGAAAATTATTTCAATATTAAATATTTCTAACCTTTAAGGGTCAAAAAAATTACTATAAAAGAATACCCATAAATAGAAAATTATTGATTTTTTCATTCATATACCATTTTTTTATAATTATTTTTTTATGAATTTTGAAACATTTAAAATTTTTTATTTCTTATAAAATATCATTAATTTAATTTTTAGAAATATTTATTTAATTTGGATTTAAATACATCAATACAAAGAGAGAATTCAAATATAATAATTTGAAATATCCATAAAGTTTATTATGTATATATAAATTTTTTGGAACACAATAATTTATCCAATTTGTATCAATTTTAATATTTTTCAAATCATTTATCTTTTCCTTCAATTGAAAAAATACTATTAAGCATTACATAAAAATTTAATATAATTATTGAATCAAAAAAAATTAAAAAAAAACAAAATAAAAAACTAATTCAAATTTAAAGTAAAATTTTATAACTGAAAATAAGTTGAATTTTCCCTTATCAAAAAATATTATAGAGATTAAAAATCTAGAAAGTGATATTTTTTGCATTATCTTTTACATAAATATTATAAAGGTCAAATTCAAAGAAACATTACACAAAGCTTCCATATTTTCAAAACTTTTATGGGAATGGATGAACTCCACTAATCCACTAAGGTAAAGTTATGTTTTAGGATCATTTTTAGTGTTTATCATATTATTCTTAACCTTAATTACCCGACATACCCTTACCATGGTGATAATTAATTACTAGTATAGAAAGTTGAACAAATGGACCCTTAAGGGGCACTCCCTAGATAGGGTTCCCCCATCGCTGCCTTCCTCCCTTCCACCTCAAGTCGGCTCAACATTCCACATCATTTGAACAATGTTCTCACAGTGGAGTCCTCCTACTATGATGATGTCATGCGACCCTGTGGGATTGGATGCCTCGTTATTTATCTCAGTTTACGGTATTCTTCTTTTATCCCTCCAATTATGATGTATAGGTATTCTCAGGTCAGTACCGTGATGGTCTATTAGCCATGAACCAGTCTCTTAATATGAGGGTTGTTTTCATGGATCCTGTGAGGGTGTTGGGTGGTCTGTTGAGGTTGTAGAGGCTTTTTAGAGGGTGGTGATGGGATTTGGGAGTGGTATTTCAGTGGGGTATGGCACAAAATTGAATGGGTGGTCATTGTTGAGGTGATTATTTCTTATTATTGGTTTCTAACCTTCTCATTTGGATGTAGATCTATGTCCGTGTGTTGGTCTTGGGTGATTTGGCTTCATGTTTTTGTTGTTTCTGCAATTGTTTGGTTGCTTCTACAACTTTGAAGTGGATTTTTTTTTCTGTTCATGATATTCCTTGGTGAAAGAAAATTTTATATATTGATGGATTTCAGTGGTAGATTCTGTGATGGTATTCAAGTTTTGAGGTTTTGATTTTGTGTTTTTTGGTGTGCATTCTTTGCATTGGATTTCTAAAGTTCATGATTTGGTAGGGCTCTGACATTACGGTGGCAGCGTGGGTCATACCAGTGGTGACGTTGAATATTTTCCAACCTTGGAATGGTTTGATCGTGATATCTATTTGGATGTTTAGGATTCCGGATTTTCATGACTCTGTATTTATCTTTGGAAGAAGATTTTTTTTCTACAATTTGATAAGTTAAATATTCTTTCTTGGATTTGTTGTAGAATTTTTGATGTGTTTCAACCAGGACACTAATTAGGTCTACATCAATTGAGGTATAGAGTAGGATGATTTCATGATTTCATGCCATTATATTTGGAAGTTTGAGAGGGTATGGCTCTGCCATCGGTACCATGTGCATGAACCCCTGTATGTGACAACTAGTAGAGCGGTCATGTGATGGTGAAGAAGTGTCATCATGATGTAATCATTGGGGGGAGGTAGATCATGTAGTCTTGTCCTAGGTTATCCTCTTTTATGGATTTATATTGTTATAATGGTTGAAATGTGTAGTTTCTCAATTTTTCCTCAAAAGTGTTTTGATAATAAATATTTTAATTTTTAGTGAGTGATAATTATTTACTATGGTTACTATTATTAATGACCAAAATAAAAGGGAACTATTTAATAAATTTTTAAATAATGATTCAAAATATAGAATTAATTTTTCAAGATTCAATTTCTATAAGTGGTATAAATTAAATTAATATTAAAACACAAAATACATCAAAAAATAGTTTTTCATAAAAATGGATTCCTACATATAAAGATGTTTTATACTAAATTAAATCATAAAAATGATTAAAATTAAATTAATTGGATTATTTATA
This sequence comes from Viscum album, assembly GCA_963277665.1. Classification (NCBI taxonomy): domain Eukaryota; kingdom Viridiplantae; phylum Streptophyta; class Magnoliopsida; order Santalales; family Viscaceae; genus Viscum; species Viscum album. Next base: position 1,555,463,473 of record OY728141.1, read on the forward strand.
AAATAATAATACTAATTTTATTTTGAATCTATTTTAAAATAATATGGAACTTTGTAAATTCTTGAAACAAAAATGACGTTTTCAATGAAAATCGTTATTTTTCACTATTCAATGGAAAGTTAATATTTTTTAAAAAATACCAAATTTCTCCCTAATTTAATTTTGATATGATGAGTTGAAAAATTATATTAATTTTAAAAAATAATTTTTTTAAAAGTGTTAGAAATTAATTATAATTACCACACATAAAATGAAAAATAAAACCATTTTTTGAAGAAAATTCAATTTTGAAGTATAATATGATTTTACTAAAAATTATGTAAAAATTTATTATTGAAAAATAAATTAAAAAAACATTATAGATCTTTTAATAGTATTTTCAATCATATTTATACCCAAAAATTAAATTGTTTGGTCATAAAAACCATATTTAAATAATAATATTTTCTGTTTCATTGATGATCGGTGTAGCGTGTTGTATATGCTATAAAACATAGTGTTATTTTAAAATATTAGGGTGATACATATTCCACCCATAAATAAATTTAATCCATTAAATTTTAAATTCTTCCTTGTATTCATGGGTTTGATATTTGAAAATTTATTTGTGGAAAACCCACATTTTAAAAATGGTTAATAAAACTTCAACTTAAAAAGATGGAAAGGAAAATATGAAGGTCAAATGAAATAAATAAAATAGATTTAGAAATAGGATATCATTATTTGGAAGTGAAAATATGGACATCGAGGAGAAAAATAACTACCAATTACTAATATAGAGAGATAGAGGACATGTCCAGGAGAAAGTTAACAACCAAAAAACCATAAATCTATAATGGGGGAAAGACAATCAATTCATCAGAAATGATCATAATAAGATAATTTATTTTGTTTCAAGATACTTTTCCAAGAGTTGAGGAATTATTTTACTATATATACTAATAACATTAGAAATATAATTTTTTAAAAGTGTAATTTCATCCTATAATCAATTTCTTCCATAATCTATTCCTTTCTAAAAATGATGAGTATCTAAGATGATTTTTTCATATATAAAGCACTAAAATAAACTTATAATGGATCTAATAATCCATAAAATTTTAAAAATATATTCCTCCTATCAATAAATTTTATGATACATGAAATTTTACCACAAGGAAAGATAATATCCAATTTATATGATACTTATGATGAAGAAATTATACAGTTTACGTCAAAATTTCTACAATTACACTAAAGGTTAAACATTGATTATTTCCCAAATAAATAACCCTATATCCCAATTAACCTCAATAACCTCAAAATTATAGATTTTTTTAACCCCAATGGTGATATAATACCTTTTAACTTACATTCCAAAAATTTAATTGATTTTTTTAAAAATAATCATTCATGTTTAACAACATGTTAAACCTAAAGGTTACATATACTTCAACAAAATAAAGCAACCCAAAAATATCATTAATCACCATGTTAAATCAATAAATAATATTATAATGTATTAAAATTAACATTAATATCATGGATAAAATTTAAAAACTTACTTTGAAAGGTAATACTTAGATTGGTCATAAATATCTCTAAAAATAATTCCTTTTCAATGAATCACTTTTTAACCATCAAAATTATATATATATCCCATTATCTGATAGACTATATAAAGTTATATAATAACCAAAGTGTTATTTAAATATCAATAGAGTATTATTCCTCAAACCTTATAAAATTTCTTAGTCACCTCAAAATATCATCACTTAAAACCTCAATTTGGGTATCTATGACTTTGAAATTATGAAACCATTAAACTTTTAAACCCATGATGATATCCATAACTATGAAGTTAAACCCACATGAAAACATATATTCTTACAATAATTAACACAATACTTATTCCTTAAATAAAATAATAAACTATTTCCATAAACCTAAAAATATAACAAACTTCATCAAAGATGACCTAAATCACTTTTTCATCAAATCACTAACCGATTTCAAGGTCACCAATACTATCCCATTTACTTCATAAATTTTAATCATCACATTATCCCAATACATAATCACTTTAATCCTTATACTTCAATGATTGACATAGCATAAACCCTTGATTATTATAGGAGTTAACCCTTGGATTAGGGAACTATCTTAGATAGTGACCAAATTTTCTATGTATAATAAATTGAAATATAAATGGTACTTCAGGATGAAATTCATACCCCTCTATTGAACTCTTTATTTTTTCCTTTAAAATTCATTGATCTATTACCTTATTTTACATACATAAATAATTTTCTTATTCTTATGATACATTCCTTATGGCATCTCTTTCCACATTTCTAACATGAAGGAAATTAATAATTCTTTCCTCTGTAGTATCCACTACCTGAGATCTCAGAAAACTCTACCTTTATCTTATTTGGTGTTTTTAGGAGTTGGTAAAAGTTAAATTTGTTAATAATATATCATGATAACTAATTAGGAATAATCAAAATATATTTCACTCCACTCATCATCCCATTTGGTTTCTCATAACCACCACCTTTTCCATCACATTCCACATTATCATGGTACCTTCTAGTTTCAAACTTTGAATGAAACCAAAAATCATTTTATGTGAAATAATAATCACATTGGAAAAAATAGAATCATGAAAATAATTTATTGTATATATAAATCACGACACTATCTTTTTCATCTAAGACACATTAGGTTTAACCTAGGTCATTCATAGACATCATCAATTCAAATCCTTCATAATGGTTCACAAATAAAATGTGAATTAACCCATATCCCCTAATAGTGTCAAATTGGGTGTGTAGTAAGGGAACACTCACCATACACTATAATGATGTACAAAATATAATTGGACAACTCTTTTTGGGTTTATTACCCTTAGATTTATCTATGATAAAACTATTCCTAATTGTAGTATCTAGACAAGGATGTATTTCTAGGAAACCCATATAATACCTTCATTACCAAATCTTTAGGATGTTATCCTATAAATAGAATTATACTCAAATTCCTCTATAGGGTTATGTTCCATAAAATCTATTTTCCAAAATCTAGTTCCCTTGGTTTCTTCTAAACTTACACTGATACGATCAGTAAAGATCCCGACCCTAGTATCCTAGAGATAGCAGTTACTTTTTTACATTTTCACTAGATACAAGGGATATTATCCCAAAGGATTTAATAGTTTAGTATTCTTAGTAAAATAGATATATTATTTAATTTTACATTACATTTTGAAACAAAAAACAAAAAACAAAATGAAAGTAAATATTCTGCATCCGTGAACTGATTCAAATATTTCTTCTTCATATACATGGGAATGGAAACAAAATAAGGGTGAGATTAGATACTTAGTAAGGGTTATGTACATTAGAATATATCATGAGTAAATAAGTCATTATCAATATCAAATGGTAAATAAATTAAAACACATGTCATTTAATCAATAAATTAAGCATGAAGAATAATATGGTAGGAGTAAATAAAGATCAAATGATTCCATATAAACAATCACATGATCTTGAAACTTATTAATTAATATTATTAAAAATAATCACATAGAAATTAATAACTCATTTCATAATGATGGAATATATAATGCTCAACTTCTAAAACATATCACTGAGGCCTTGTACAAAGACAATTTAAACTATCGGTTGGTATACACAAAAAAATCATTTAATAAGGCTAGAAAAATAGTTTATTTTATGAAACCTACCAATTCATTTAGTGGATATGTAATTTTGGGCCCTATCAATTAATTAATAATTCTAATACATTTATCATATAATTTAATCAAATTTCCTTAAAAATAAATAACTAACCTTATTCTAAGTGTTATCATACGAAATGTAAATATATTCTCTAGAAAAACTAAACATCAAACATTCATAAAAATATAGTGGATGGTATGTTTCTATTATATCCTTAATAAATCACAATATTTTATAAAGGATTTTGACATATACGAGAATACTTTAAAAATATCAATAAAAATTTTCTTGATAAAAATACACTGTTTGACTATGAAATAACTAATTTGAAGTTGAAATTTTGAAAAAATATTATTGAAAAATATTTCTTTAAAAATAAACCTTTAAAATTATTAAGTAATCTTAAAAACATTGAGTGTTCATGATGGAGATAAATTTTTCTCATTTCATATAATTTAAAAAAACATTCCTTTACACTTTTGTAAGAAAATTCAAAAAGTAAATCGTTTGGAAAATGATAATATGATTCATTTAAAACCATTTTTTGAAATTAAAAAATGTTTAAAAAATTATTTAATAAAAAATTATATAATTTAAAAAATATTCTTTAAAAAATTTTAGGAAAAATATAGATATGAAAGAAAAAGATTCCTGATCGATTAGAAAAACAAAATCTATTTTCCTTTAAAATTTTATCTTGGTATATTTAGTACTTACAGAGATAAAAATTAATAAAAAATTTTAATTTCCATAAATAACCATATGATAATAAAATATATTCATTTTAAGTTTTAAATATCAAATAATTTCCTCAAAATATATTTAAACCTAGATAATTCTGAATAATGATGAGATTGCCAAATAAACTCTTACAATTTTTGTAACATTTGAATCATAAACCCCATGAAATAAGTAAATTAAAATTAATCTTTTAAAAAAATGAATATAAATAGAATCATGATATATCCTATAAAAGTGGTAGTATATACACCAAATTAATGTAGAAAGTGGTGAATATGATATATGTCTCATGGAAATCGAAGTGAGATGAGAAACCCTTACATCATGTCTGACTTCCTTCCTATGTGTTAAAAAAATCTATGTAATAAATATATATTTATTGTAAATATATTAAAGAACAATTATAATATATATAATACAATATATTATTTATTTATAACCTTTTATCCCTCATTTATTTACAACTATTTATTAAAATTAATGTTCTGAGTGATAACTGCTTTTTTTTCATGTATGTTTTGGTTCTGTAGTTTTGTTACTTGTACTTTGATCATAGTTGAATCATCTCTAGAATGTTAATAATGATATAAATATAATATATATTCATTATATATATATATATAATTCATAGATATAAAAATTAATAACACCTTTCATGGATATGGTAGTCCATATGTATGCATGAATGTTGTTTTTTACTTCTCTCCAGTTGGAATGAAAGAAAGTAATAATTCAGTTTTAAAAGATCACTTTTATATCACACACAAACACACACACAAACACACACACACAAACACCTACACACAAAGATATATATATATATATTATCCATTAAATACATTCTTATTACCATCCATGTAAATCAAAAATGAAAAACGAATCACATTGCTTCATGGAGGAGGTAGTCTAGACGTACTCATGGGAAACGTTATTGTTTTACAACATATTAGAAGGTAAGAACTTATATATGATATTAAAATTATAGAAGAAGAATTATTTGATAAATATCACATATAAACATTATACCCACAATAATACCAATCTATAAAATACAGTGATGAAAAATTAATTTTATTGCAATGTGAAGATTGTAATCCATATATACGCACAAGCGATACTTTCAATTCCCATTTGGTGGATAAGAGTGTATATAATCATATTTTCATAATAATAATAACATTTCAGTATAATTGGGATATGGATGTTATTATTTTACGATAAATAACACATATTTATACGATGCATAAGAATAAATAAATTGAAATAGGCTAGGTAAGATGATTACCTCTTCTTTGGGAGACCTCATTTAGATCATTTTTTAAGGGACCTATGATTGGTATTTTGGGATGAAAAGAAACACCATAACATATATAAAGATATTTCTAAGTATTTTTGGTAGTTTTTTCGAGATAATGGGCTCTATGTTGTCTATAGAAGAGAGGAGATGTGTCCTTTTATAATTGAGGGTAGGGGCATTCATAGAATTTCTTAAAGTATTAAATTAATATAAATTATTTTTTTTGTGAAAATTAATCCAAATTGACTTAATTAGAATATAATATTATTATGATTCAAAATAATCTCATAAAATAATTGTTAATTTTTTTAATGTTTTTACCCTTATATTTTAGTTTTAACCCTCATTAACCCTTTCAACAATTAAAATAACATTAAAGTTTTCTACCATTTAAGGGTCAAGAATGTTACCATAAAATGAAAAAACCCCATAAATACACCATAGTTGATATTTTCAACCATATACCATTTATTTTTTTGAATATAATTTTTTTATTAATTTTAAAAAAATTAATAAATTTTTATTTTTTATAAAAAACATTACTTTCATTTTTGACACTATTAATTTAATTTGACTTTAAATACATATAATCAAAAGGGAAATTTGAATATAATAATTTAAAATATTCATAAATTTCATATTTATCTATAAAGTTCATGTAACACAATAATTTATCCAATTTTTATTACTTTTTATATTTTTAAAATCATCTATTTATTTTTCTACTAATTGAATATACACAATGTCGGTGTTGCTTAAGCATTTAAGCTAATTATTAAATCAACAAAAAATTAAAATAAATTAACATGATAAAAAATTAATTCATATTTCAAATAAACTTTTATAACTAAAAATAATTTGTATTTATTCCAGTCACAATATATTATAGATATTAAAAAGCAATAAAGTGACATTTTCAACTTTATCTTTTACTTAAATATTAAAAAGTCAAAATCCAAAGAATGGAACCAAGTTGACATATTTTAAAAACATTGTATGGTAATATCCATACCCCACTAATAGAATAACATAAATTATAGTTTTAGGGTTAATTTTAATCCAAATCATATTATTTTTAACACTAATTACTTGACTTACCCTTACCATGATGATAATTATTTACTATGGTTACTATTCACAATGGCCTAAAATAAAATGGAAATAATTAATTTTTTTTAAATAATGATTCAAAATATGGAATCAATTTTTTAGGTTTCAATTTCTATATGATATAGAAATTAATTTAAGATAAAAATGATAAATGGAGTAAAAAATAGTTTTTTTTTCAAAAAATGTTTTTTGAATTATTAAGATGTTTTTATGAAAAATTAAACCACAAAATGGATTATAATGAACTTAAATAGACTAATAATAATATAAAATATGTAAATTTACTTTTAAACTATTTTAAATAAAAATTTATTATTATAAATTCTTGAAACAAAAAATACTGTTTTTAATGAAAATCAATATTTTTCACTATTCACTGGAGAATCAAAATTTTTAGAAAAATTCCAAAATTTCACCTTAAGTTAATTTTTATATTATAATTTCAAAAATTATTTTCATTTTATAAAATAAATTTTTTTAAATTGTAATAAATTAATTATAATTCCCCCACACAAAATGAAAAATAAAACTATTTTTTGACAAAAATGTATTTTTAATGTATAAAATGTTTTTACTAGAAATTAAGAATGTATGTAATATTAATAAATAAATTATATAAATATATATAAATATTTTATTAATGTTTTTAATCTTATTCATACCCATTAATTCAATGGGTAGATAATAACAGTCATATTTAAATAATGGATCACTTAAGCTTGGTGTTGCATGTTGTATACAATATCAATAAAAGTCTCTTTTTAAAATATCAAGGGTGTTATAATAACATTTATTATATATAATAAATTTAGGCTCATTTTATCTAAAATATTACATTGATATAAATGTTTTAATAACACCCAATAATAAATAATATTTTTTAAAAAATATTTCCACTTGGCAATGTGAAGTTGTGATCTTCCCTTAGTTGATGTAGGAGTGAAGCTTGATTAAATACATGAAGGTTCAACTTACTTATTATAATATTTATAATATTGATCATTTTTTTAGTTGGATACTAAAAAATTATTCCCATGTTTTATTTAATATCAAATATGATAAATAAAAATATAACCTTAAATGACAAATATACTTGGAATAAAGGATTATTCTTAATATACCTTCATTTTTATTATAATTCTCTTTCTAGTGAAATTTCCTTCAACATTTGAATCATATATCCTCTTGTTCATTACTCTCCCTATGAATGTTTGGTTTATTTAATGAACGTTTAAAACAAACTACTAAATTTGAACTTATCAATGGATTTCAACCATATCTATATGTAATTAACCATAAGACTACTAAAACCAATACCCATTAATCCTTATAACATTGAAAAACCAAATACAAAAATTATTGAATGGATTATCCATAATATCCATTTTAAACTTTTTAATGGTAGTGTGTAATTTGGACCATAAGGATGAAAATATGAGATTAATGGATAATTTATTATCCACATGGAACCCCAAATTTGTTATTTGATTGATATACTTCATGATCTTGAGTAAATGATCAATGGTAAAGTATATATTTTATACTTTTCACTTGTATAGTGTAGTGACAATATCATTTATCATTTTTCCTCTATTTTCTTTTTTGAGTTATTAGAGATGAGTTATAATGGTGTATGTATCCATGTACTTATACTACATCTCTATATCTAATGATATAGATGGTAACATAATGCACCCTCCATGCACCTCCTATAGGGATCCTTCTCATCCTCAATCACTCCCTAAGGTGGTTGATCAAAAATAAGGGACTCAAACACCTATAACATATTTTCTTGTAGTATAGTAATGTAAAAGTGTTTATACAACTCATAAATGTTTATTTTAGAAAGGAAATTTTTTTCCCTTGAATTATCATAGTGATTATATGGTTTTATTTTACATTTTATACAACGAAATAAAATAATATTCTTGTAATTTATCTTGATTACTAGTTATGAATGAATGAATGAATCAAGTCTCCCAATATTTTCTAAAATATCAATAACACTCCCCATTGGTTTCATATATCCATTAACAGAGATATTCTAGTAGAAAGGATCTGTATTCCACTTCAAATAATCTAGATAGAGGCATTATAAAATTATTATAAGGTATTTAGGTAGGATTTTATTACCAAGATCATTAAGACATAATTCCTTGATTTATTTTATATAATCCCCAAACCTAAAATCCTATACCTATATTTTCTCAACACTTGCCTCCAAGTTACACTATGTATTGCAAAAGTAATCAAATATTGATGTTTACATGTTTATGTTGACTCAAGGATTTTATTACAAATATAAAATAATTTAAATAACTACGACAAGGGTCCAAAAAAGGACCTTATACTATGGTTCTATTCTAAATCAAGTGCCAGATGTCATTTTGATGACTTAATATGTTAGTCGATGTTTTTTTGACTTCTATGTAAATATAAATCAAATTATTCTTCAGAGAAATTCTAATTTAATGTATAAATTACATTAATAATTAACAATGTCTGATAAAATAATTTACACTTATTAATATTTATTTATATAGGATAACTGTATTTATCCTTAGTATACTTGCTAAAAAAATTATGAGAAACTCAGATAAGAAATTAATTAAACAAAATAAAATATATCTTATAAATTTTATTTAATTTAATTAAATAATTATTGTTAATTTATTTTTATTATGTGATCACATTTAATCATCCCAATAAACCATGCTTCACATAAAGAAATAAAAAATCACGAAATGATAGAATAGAATAAAGGCATGGTATGACCATGAACTTTTATTTACTAGTTGGTTTATCAAGCGGTGATAAACCAACCTGTACTATAGGGGAAATAAATCCTACAGAATTATCTTTTATTGAGTTGCATCATTCACCATTTTCCTATGTATCTCCTTGGTTGGATTTAAATCAGTTTGTAAATTGAATTGTTTCCTCTAGCTGGGAACTCCATCCTTTACAAATGTATACCCTCCTATGAGTGAGGGGTACTAGGGGTTTAGGGTTACATAAAATAATCTTGGATGCTCAAGAAATTATATAATGAAGGAGAGGTGATGATAAGAATGTAATAATATTTAATTTAATAAAAAAATTTCACATTAAACCATGTATAAAATAATTAAATTAAATAATTAAATTCATCACATATAAAGGTTGGTGGACACTCATGATCCTTCACAACATGCAATGATAATCACATTTAGTATTGCTAGAATTAATTTTAAATCATCTCTTTTAAGATAAATTGACTTGAATTAATACATCAATAAAAAAAATTAATAAATATATTACTTATAGCAAATTTTATCAAATTACTAGTACTTGATATGTTTTAATAATCACATCAATTATTTTAAAATAATTTATGAAAAATAATTTTAAATTTAAAACATTATAAGCACACAACATGTACATTCACTCGACATGTCATGTGACACATGCTGTGTATTATCCACATCATTTATTTTATACTTACACTACATGCCACAATAGATAAATGAAGTATTTATAATGGTATCCCATAAAAAATGTCTCTTTAATAAAAAAGGAATAAAAATAAATAGTTTTTTTTTGCGATATACCATCGAAAAAAATTGCGATGAGTTTGGATTTCATCGTAAATAAACATTCCCAGCATATAACAAAGTTATTTTGTGATGGGAAGATTCACCCATCATAGATACTAATTTATAGCAGGGTAATCTTCATGTTGAAAATAATTATTTATGATGGGTGAATCTTCATATCACAAAAAATTTAAAAAATTAAATATATTCCTCAAAATATAAAAAAAAATTATATTATAAAACACTAAATATATTAATTAATAAGAATATTACAAAATATATGTTTATTAAAATATTTATAAAAAATAGGAAAAAATAATTCAGGAATAACTTAGGGGGAGGGTCATCTGGAGGAGGTTTTTGAGATAACTCCATCCCTAAATCTTTAGTTAGATCACATATAATCCATTTTCTACTCATGTTACCACTCCTTCCATCGATGCAACTCTTCATATTACTGTCTCTATTGTCAATAGAGCTCTTCAAGATCCATATGCATGGTCTCTATAAGCTCACCCTAACCTCACAATTTCTTGTCATACTTTGCAGAAGATGATGATGACTCTCCCCAAGCTCCACTTGAGCTGGATGATAACATCACAACAATATCATAATAACTCTAATGAGTCAATCGAAAGATGAGACCAAAAATTATTCCTTTCTCAAAAGGCATATTGAGTTATTTTTATCTATTTTGCAACATCAAATCCAACTTTACATGTGATATAATCCTAATTTTCAGCCTGATTCCCATCCTGAGTCTAAGAATTCATGGCCTCACATGAATCCTTCAATTGCAATTTAGAATTAAAATTGTTCAAATATTATTTTTAGTTAATTTTAAAACTCAAAAAACATATTTACAATAATCTAACGCTAGTGAGACCCTTTAATATTTCCAGTGACAAGATCTTTGTATACCCTCTTATAAAAGTGAAACTCCAAAGTATCAGGGTGTTCGACTACCAATATGAGTATAAAACAAATATTGTACATTTAAAGTTATATAAATTATTAAAAAGCTACTTACCATATGTCATCCATGCATACTAAATGTACGACTACTAGCTTGATGCGTCACATCCTGTCTTCCTCGATTCTTATGACCTAATGAAAAATTTGGGCATGGTTGGCACAAATTGGTCATTTCTCATGAAATGAATATTTGAAATTCTATTATTTATACATTTTTAACTTATAATATATTTTATTACTTTATATTAATTTATACAATAAATTATCGTAAATTAGTGGTCATTATAAATAGTTACCAACAATTACTACTAATTTTTAGTATTATTTAATATAAAATAATAAAATATATGATAAATAACTAAAAAGGTATAAATTATATATTTTATAATTTTAAGGTAATGGAACCAATTCATGCTAACCATGTCAAATTTTTTCATTTCTCATGACTTAAAAATTAATGACCTCTTTCATTTACACTTTTCAAGTTATTTATACTAAAAAATTCTAATTATCATTAAGTACCACTAATTACCATTAATTACCACTATTTATTACTAATTATTAATAATTACCGATAATTTTTACTAGTCATTACTCATTATTAATAATTACTACTAATTATTACTAATTACCTCTAAAAACAATAAATTACCTCTAATAAATACTATTTATTTCTAATTTTTACTTAATTATAGTGATTTACCACTAATTTTTAGAAATTTTTAGTAATCATTGTTAAATTTTAAAAATTATAGTGACTTATTGCAAATTTTCAAAAACATCTACTCATTTTTACTAATCAACATTAATTTTAATAATTATAATTATTTATTGTTATTTTTTACTAATTTTTACTAATTACAGATATTTTGAATAATTTTTGACTAATTTCCATTAATTTTTAATAATTAAAGTTAATTATTATTAATTTTTACTTATTACCGCTAATTTTTACTAATTATTGTGATTTGAAGTTATTTTTTACTAATTTACCAATAATCTGTACTAATTTTTACTAATTACCCCCATTGTTTTAATAATTATAGTGATTTATCATTAATCTTTAATTACTACTGTAAATTTTTACTTATTTTTAATGATTTACTATTACTTTTTACTAATTTTTATTAATTTTTACTAATTTCAGTAAGTTTTTAAAAAGTATAGTGATTTATCGCTAAATGTTACTCAATTATAGTGATTTATCTCTAATATTTTCTATTTTCTATTAATCATCGATAATTGTTAAAAGTTATAGTGATTTATCGAATATTTTTTCTAATTACCCCTAATTTTTACTAATTACCAATAATTTGTACTAATTATAGTGATTTAATTTTCATTTTTATTAATCTATACTAATTAAAGATATTTTTAACTAATTTTTACTAATTAAATCTATTTTTTATTAATTAAAGATATTTATCGTTAATTTTTACTAATTACTATTAATTTCCACAAATTATAGTGATTCAACGTTAATTTTTACTAATTTATAGGAAAATTTTCCTATTTTTCACTAATTACTGCTAATTTTAAATAGTTATAGTGATTTACCATATATTTTAACTAATTACTACATATTTTTTGCTTAATTATAGTGATTTAAGGATAATTTTTAATATTTTTTGGTAATTGCTGCTAACATTAATAGTTATAGTGATTTAAATCTACTTTTCACTAATTTCCACTAATTATTACTTATTGCTGATAATGTTTTACTAATTGTAGTGATTTAATGTTCATTTTACCAATCCTTACTAATTAGTATTAATTTTTATTGATTTTTACAAATTCAAACTAATTTTTAATAATTATAGTGATTTACTATTAATTTTTCTTAATTACTACTAATTTTAACTAATTATAGTGATTTTACATTAATTTTTTTTCTAATTTAACAGTAATTTGTACTAATTACCGCTAATTTTCATTCATTATTGCAATTTACTACTAATTTTTAATAATCATAGAGAATTTTTTATAACCTCTACTAATTATTGCTAATTTTTAATAATTTTTAGTCATTAACAATAATTTTTAATAATTATAGTGATTTTCCATTAATTTTTACTAATTAATGATAATTTTTACTAATAATATCGATTTTACGTCAATTTTTTTAATTAACGCTACTTTAAAGTTAATTTTTACAAATTTTTAATAAATATTACTAATTTTTAATAAATATTACTAATATTTAATAATTATTGTTATTTACTATTATTTTTTACTAATTACTGCTGATTATTACAAATTATACTGGTTTACCTCTATTTTTTACTATTTTTTACTAATCATTGTTAATTTTTTCTAATTTTTCACCATTGGAATCTTTTTTTACTAAATTTCCCTAATCACCACTTATTTTTACTAATTTTATGTTATCACAACTAATTGTTACTAATTATTGTGCATTACCTATAATTCTTACTAATTACTGCATATGTTTACAAATTTTTAGTCATTACCACTATTTTAAAATAATTATACTGATTTATTGCTAATTTTTACAAATTAAACTTAATTTTTACTAATTATAGTGATTTAACATTCCTTTTTACAAAGTTTTACTAATTACTATTAATTTTTACTAATAATTCTAATTTTTAAAAAATATTGTGATTTGCCTTTAATTTTTATTAATAACTACTAATCTTTACTAATTTTAGTGGTTTAACAATTATTTTTACAAATTACTGTTATTTATTAAAAAGTACTCCAAATTATTATTACTCATTACTAAGATCTATAAATTATTACCATGTTTTTTTAATTAATAAAATTTATTTATCAATTGTAAGTATTTACTATTAATAAAACCCATTTACGGATAATGAAAACAAATTATTAGAAATTAAAACTATTTACTTTTAAATAAAATCATTATTGCTAATTAAAACTAAATATTTCTAATTTGAAATAACTACTGCTAATTATAAATAAATATTTTTAATTAACTCTTATTACTAATAATTAATGATATTACAATTTAATATAAAAACAATAAAATAAAAATTTAAAACATTACATAAATACCTAAAAATAAAGCTTTTGTGCGATGTAAACCTCAAAATTTCGTTCCCTGTAAAAATTTGAACTTTTAATCAAACAATTGAAGAAAAGATTAGGAATATTGACCAGAGGAGATCTCAAATGGAGAATGGTGGTAAACAATTTAGTGGGGGGGGGGGGTATATAGGTTAGATTACGAGCGACAAAAATATTTGTGACGGGTACCATCGCAAATAGTTCCCATAATAAAAATCAAGATGACAGTTCAAAAGTTATTTGCGATGGGTACTGTCACAAATACTCACATGCCGATAATGTTTTTCCAAATGGTATTAAGGAACTATCATGGATAACTATAAATAATTAAGGTTATTTACAATAGGAACATCCTCTTGTCGCAAATATCTTTAGATGACCCGGGGTATGTGAGATGGGAACCTAGTCTCGTAGAAAATACCCTTTCCTGAATTGTGGCGGGAATCCACGAAAAAAGTATTTGTGATGGGTACCTTCTACCATCACAAATAAGTGTTTATTTAATAGCATTGGTGACAATATTCGAATCCATTTGCAAATAGTCTTTCAGTATGGACTACTTGTAACAGGGGACAATCTTATTGCAAATAACCCGTCGCAAATACTGATTTTTCCTGTAGTGTGTATCCCACATAAAATTTCACTATATTTAAGATGTGTAGCTCTGAGTAATCAAAATGTGTAGTCTTTATGACATGTATGACCACATAACACGTCATAAATATATATGAGAAGTACCATTGTTAAATCATGTGAAGTAAAAAATGTGTACAATAACCGTTACACATTTTTTAATGGTATATTTTATGTGTTGAGTAATTATTAAGCTTGTATACCCACACGACAATCCAAAATTCACTCAGTGTGTAACAAGTATGTAGTATCATGTGTCACATGGTGTGTACAACCCATAACATACTGTGAAGTTGATGGATCACTTTAATTATGTCATCTGTGGACCCATATGAAACGTTAAAAATCACTTGGCATGAAACTAGTGTAGAATGAAATGTGTCACATGACATTTTCATCCAACTACAAGCTATGTATTTTGTGTCTCATTGCGTTTCTCAGTCATCAGTCAGTAAGCAATATGTAATTATACCATGTAATGACCAACCTGGATCACTACAAATTATATGGAATGATAATTGTGTTTGGTTATCTGACATGCACATGGATGTTATATTCTATGTGGTCCTTGTCAACACATGTACCTTTCTTGAAGTCAATATACCACATTTAATGACCCCGCGTATTTAATCACATGACGTGCCATGATGTACACGCTATGTTTCTCATGCGGTGAAAAACCCCTTATAAGGCATGTAATTTTTCACTACCTGATATATAATTGTGTTATGATTTCAGTGACAATGATTCCTTTGGAAGGGATATTTGAGCCTTCTTTACATGATTATGACGCATTCTTGGCCATATATCCTTGGATTAATGCTCTATCTCAAGCGTTGAAATCATAATAGAAATATGAAAAAATTCTAGAAAACAGATGCATGAACTTGATTAAATAAATTATAACTAGTTATAAATTAGAATATGAAAGTTCTGATGCACCTTTAAGGTTCCAAGATTCAGAGAAAGCACTAGGTTGGTACCCAAAATTTTATTTTAATCATTATTAATGAATAATATCTAAATTTCTTGATGAACATGCCCTAATATCTGTAGAGAGGATCATCCACATTAAATATATAATTAATTTAAATGTGGAATTACCTCATCCATAGTAATCTCTTTGATCAAATTGTGTTTCTCATCTTGTCATGTTATTGTTTTGGTGCATAATCCAAGAAAGGATTCCTTTTGAAATATGCACAGATGTTCCATGAATCTACAAACATCATTCAAGAAATCTAGGTGCTGGCATGATAGATTCAAGTGCTCTACATCATTCATAATCAATTGTGATATTATCTCATATTCTCTCTATGTTTTAGGGAGGGTGGGATAATTCCTATTTAGGGATTGATAGAATTGTAGATATTGTGTCTTTGTTATGTCAACACACCACGCATGGAAAAAATAATTGATTTTAAAATATATACTTAGGGTTAAATAATTTTAATTTCATAATGACCCTTATCTAATTACTTATACCAAGTCATTCCCCTTGTTAAATAATAATAATAATAATAATAATAATATATGTCTTGACATGCAATATAACTAATATATTTTCCTAAATAAATAAATAAATAAATAAATATCAACTTATATAAATGATATTAAGTTAAATATATCATTTCCATTGGTGCATTAAACAAGATCCATATTTTTCTAAAGAATTTATCGAACTTTCAATAAAAACTTATATGTTTGATAAAATAAATAAATATTATATTTATTAAACATATAAATTAATATTTAATTTTACTATTTAAATAACCTAAATAAATATTTATTTTAATCTATTTACTAAAATGATGAATAAAGAAATATTCATTTATTTCCTTGAGAACAATTAAACAAGTGATCAAATTCAACTCATATATTCAAAACTCGAATATCCCATGATTGAATTTATATATTAAACATTTACTTGAATATATACCATTCCAAAATTATGGAATAAATTAATTTATAATATAAAACTAAATCTAATTAAATAACATTCTAGATAAAAATAGTATATGAACCTTTAGGCCCTTTTCTCAATGGAAATAAGTGATCTTACTTGAAGTCTAAGATCAATATCTAGAAATACATCATGTAAACTGTATAAAAAAAAGTTAATACAACAACTACAATAATCAACCTATGAATTATACTGTGTAATATAATCATTTTTACCTCCAATATCTCATCATGAATGATGAATACTTGTTCCCTCACCCTATATTCTTGATTTATCTTTTTTTAGATTTCTGAAATAAACATGTTTATAAACTATTGTATCCATGGATTTCATCAGCCATTTTAATTTTAATAAAAATTCTAGAGATATATTATTATATTAACATGGAAGGTAAAAACCCTTTATTTACTTATTTAATTAATGTTATATCACTTATGTTGCACCTCATGTATGCTACCTCACAATGAGTGTATGATTTCATAGTATTTAGTCATACACCAATTTACATAATTCATGATGAAAATTAATAATAATACCAAGTCTAAAGACCAAAATACATTTCTATAGATTGGAATATCCAATGGAAGATACACATGTGGGATTTAAATTGGTGGTCATACCCTTAAAACCTCCCTTATTGGAGATCACCAAGTGCGAACTTCATGATATAATGTCTCAATGTCTTATAATACTCAAACACTTAATGGTAAAACATTATATGTGTCTTATTTGATTGATATTATCAAGAATATAGGAAATATTTTAAAAATATCACCATACCATCTCTAGGTTATTATTATAGTAGGTAACTTCTATAAACTATCAATGTGATGAATATTCCAAGGATATTATCACATCAATGTTATATAGAAGAACTATCATTATTTGATAAGAATATATGTATTCGAGTAATTGAAAGTTATTAGTTGGATTGATTCAGGGGAAAAACTCCAATAGCTTCTTGAGGACCTAGCAGTTTGACATGTTCAATGCATGATATGGTCAAAACATCCTTCAGGTTCAGTACATGCATATATATATACCTATTTTTATTAGAGACACTCTTGGTAGTGGCCTACTCTATTTTATTATCACACCCTGTATAAACACATTTTTTTCACTTGTAGATCATATGGTTATCATTCACGTCTAGTTATAGGCCTAAAATAGGTTGATGAGCTAGTTGAGTTTGATGGGGGATATATAGATAGGATTAAGGAGATTTTGAGTATAATGAACTATACCTAATCCGCTATTAATTACATGACATCAAGAAAATATTTCATTACAAAACATTCCCATGACCTTCTAAGTATAGATTTTTATATATTTAGAACAAAAAATTAACTTACAAAACCTAGGTTCTTTGTATCACTTGGTTATTTTTTCAATTATATGAAAACAACTTAATCCATAATGTGTCTTCAATATATCCCAAAAAATTTTCCACCAATTTAACTCTTCAATGTATTTCTTAATTAGTCTATCTTCATAACATAGAGAAATGGAAACATAAGAAATGAGTGAGCTCAAGTTCTCGGTATGGGTAAACATAAGTTATAGTAATCAAAGAACATACGTTATAATAATATAAAAATATGAGTATAATCAAGATATGTAAGAAAATAATATCCATCAAATCATAAGACATAATCATGGTACAAATAAAGAAATAAAATAAATAATGAATCAAAAGAGTGAGTCAATAAACATGATCCATGAGAGTATAATATTTTCATGAGAATAAGAATAATACTACGAAACATATTTCAAACATGGAAGATACATTAGTATTGGGAATGTAATATTCATGATCCAAACCATCAATCACCATGCTTTTGAGAAAATAAAACATACTTTTGAATACATATATCATGAGATAATAGCTCTTAAAAAATGAATTGTATGGTGATACAGAACCGTAGTCATCATCATCCATACTTATGTTTTCCATAATAAATCAAACATCCATTATATCACAAAGAGCATGTTAAAATAAATTGGATTTCAATATCCACATCATAAAGAAACCATGAAATGAAATGGGTTCCATATCCTTTTTAAATGGATTCACATAATGAAATTTAAAAAATGATAAACCCACGGAAAGAAAAATCTGTATCCAAATATATTCAGTAACTTTCTGGGTAAATACCATTCAATCAACATAATAAGGCATGTGGTATTTACATCGAACAGATAAAGGGTAAGTGAGGACCCGTATCATCACAGTTTGTGAAAATATAAATAAATTTGAACCTTTTTTTATCAAAAGAGTTTTTGGAAAAAAAATTTTCCTATGAGATGATCTTTGGTAATTTTTTTGACCACTCAATTGGTCCTGGAATATGGTGTTTTTCCTCACATAGGAAGTTGGTGGAAATTCTATCCATTCAATTTTTAATGCAACATTTAATATTTAATTTATTAAATATTAATTTATTCCCACATTTTAATTTGGTAGTATATATTAAATATATCATATAATTGAGATCAACTCTCTGTTATTGATTCCAGAATGGGTTATTTCTCCTAAGTGAAGTATTACCATGCGTCGGGCGCCAAGGCCAGACCCGAGCTCCAATTTCTTTTTGTTTTTCCTTTTTTTCATTTTTATTTATTCTTTATTCTACCTTGTATTTAATTTTATACCCATGGGGGATTCGTTTCATGTGGTCAAGAGTGGGAGAGGGGGGAATAGGGAGAGGGAGAAGATTAGGCCCTGCTGCGGAGCTCGGGTCATGCCACATCGTCCTACTGCTGCTACGAATCACGGATCAGTGTAATATTTTGATGGTTTCATCCCATAGGTAGTCCCATTTTATTTTTTTATTAATAAATACATATAAAATAGTATTATTTTATTTTTAAATCTTTTTTGGGTTGCTAGGAACCCTTTCTGGGCCAATCTGGTATTTTTTGAGAGAAATCATGCATTTTTCCCCATTTTAAAGAGGTTCTGTTTGGTAAAACCCTTGTAAATGACATTTTTTAAGTGATAACACACCATGTGTTATTTATATTCATGGAATATAAAGATTTTGGGACTAAACACCCTGTACTGGGGATACACTTCTTGTAGTGGGATTAGGTGTATGGTCGAGTACTCGACCAAACACCCTGTATTGGGGTACATGGTTTTGTAAGTCACATCTCCCAACCCTAGGAGAGACACATGCTATACAGGAGTAAAAGGATATGTGAGGTACATGGGAAAATAAACTATTGGGGGAACCATGTGACGTCCCGACCCGAGAGCCACTAAATGGTGCCTCGAGTGAGTTGGCCACATTCCCTCAAGTGCCTCTCCCCATACGCCAGAGGGTGTTGATTAGAAGTGAAAGTCTTATAAGTCATTATTGGGGAGAATATACCCTATTTTATCATAATAAAATACCAATGGAAGCAAATAATAATAACCAAGTGTGTTAGTGTATAAATAACTATAATAAAACCATGTCATATGATAGTCACAACTAGAAAATACCATACTCAAATAAAAGGTAAAACATGCTATGACAATGAAAATGTCAAGTGTCTATAGTGTAACTAAAAGTAAAGACATAATGACTTGTAAATGGGTTCCTAACCATGTTTTGTTCCCTCTTCCATGCTCCGATCCCAAGTAACAAACTATCCCAGGGCCTTACCCTTATCCTGTCCTACAACAACAAAGTCTTCTTAGGTGATGATCAGGAGGCCCAAATAGGGTGTGAGTAAAACTAAGTAGGTCCCCACCAGTAGTGTCTAAAATGAGTGTAGTCAAAAGATAATTCATAAAATTTTATGAATCAATAAATATAATGCATAATTAAATAGTTATCACATTGTCATTTAATCATTAATCATTACATTAGGCCCAGTTTCAATTCATGTTTCCCATTTTAATCATCATTCATTATTATTAATCATTTGGTTTAGGTCGTTATTCCTAGAACCCCAAATATTAGTTGAATATTTTTTTATTATTATCATTCATTTGGTGTACGTCGCTATTCATAGAACCACAATATCATTTAGTGGAGGTTGTCATTCCTAGAACTCCATTTCTTATTCGATGTAGTTATTCATGCATAACACCCCATAATCTCAAGCTTGGATAATTATTGGTTGGAACTCCATGTCTAAGTCCCAAATTCTAATTATTCTAGAATGCAATGTCTAGCACCACAAAAATAATATCTATTTAATCTTTCATTAATTCACAAGAATTGGGCATATCATTCCATTACTAATTCAATGATTAGTTAAACATTTCAAAGGACATTAGTTAATTAAACAATTAACTAAGCACATAACCCATTAATTAATTCATCAATTAATTAATCAATAAACACAATTCGCTTTCCATAATTAATTATCTATATCAAATCTCAACATGTCAAAATTAATTCTCACAATTAATTATCTTCGATCAACATCATGAAACAAAATTAATTCTCACAAGTAATTATCTTTGGTAAACATCATGGCACATAATTAATTATCATAATTAATATATTTGGATAACATCATGGAAAATAATTAACTCTCACAATTAATTATATTTGGTCAAAATCACGGCCTATAATTAATTCTGACATTTAATTATCTCACATAGCCAAACATCATTTCATAATTATTTCACCCCAATTAATTATCTTAACAAAATAATTAAATATATCAATTATAATATGTCAAACCATAAAAAATCTCTAAAATATCTTTTTGGGAAACCCCCTTCATTTGTTCTATGATTGAATAATCAATTAATCACTAAGGAAAACACAATTCAATTCCACTATCCTAATTACTCTAATTTAGGAAATCAATTATCATGGGAATCTAGAAAATCATAAACTCACATAAACATATCAAAATCACTACTATGGGAGTTTTATTTAGACCACCTACCTCGGTTAATTGATGGAATTTATCCTAACAGAAATCCCAAAAATCCGAGTGGCATAAGGTCATTGATCATGCTTCAGATCTAAATCCCTAAACCAAAATTAAGATCAAGGGCATCAAGATCTTGAAAATTTATATCTAGATCCATAATCCTAGATGTAGATCTCAACTCATATGTTTATATCTAAGAAAATGGGGGAGATATTTCATGATAATATCTAGAAAATATATAGGAAAGAAGAATAGAAACAATGGGATGAAATCTACTTACCAGAACTAGAATAAATCTTTGATCTGGGATTTCAATCACGATGAATTACATTCTGATTGCCTTAGAATCCCTTCAGAAGGTGTTGAAATCACCCAGAAATTGTCAAGCCCATGCGTAGGTCAAATTATAGAGGATTCAAGGGTTCAGGTGGATTGAAAACCAATTTTCAGATTAAAATTCTCTACGTGCACGGTTTCACTTAGGAGGCTATATGGTTAGAAAAAACTATGCTCCAACCATACAGTCTTCCTCTGCCTACACGGATCGATGATGCATGGTTAGTAAAACTATGCACCATCCATTTCAACCTCTACTATCCACATGATTATCTTGCACATGGTTTGTCCAAAAATAGCACAAACCATGCACAACCAAATATAATCCCAAGTTCCTTAAAAACATCACCCAAACATACCCCAGGTCATACCCCAACCAAAAGGTACTTAAATACAACAAAAAGTACTTAAAAACACACCCAAGATTTCTCTAGAAAAGGTCAGGATATTATAATCTCCCCACATTATAACATCTCATCCTTGAGCAGAACTCTTTATCTTTTCTAAGATTCCGATCCAAAAAGATTGGTCCCATAACACACAAGTCGGAGGATCAAAACATTACATTGATACCAATTTGTGACATCCCAACCCGGGAGCCACTAAACGATGCCCTGAGTTGGTTGGCCACATACCCTAAAGCATTCCTCCCCATACACCGGAGGGTTTCGACTCGTAGCAAGGGTCTGGTAAGTTAGTCTTGGGGATACTATACCATCATTTATCACAATAAAACACCAATAGAAGAAAATAAAAATAACCAAATGTGGAAGCGTATAAATAACCAGAATAATAAAATGTCATATGATAGTCAAAACTAGAAAATACCATACTCAACTAAAAGGTAAAACTTGTTATGACAATGAAAATGTCAAGTGTTTGGAATGAAACTAAAAGTAAAGACATAAAGAATCCCAAAAAGGTCCCAAACCACATCGGGTTCCCTCTCCCATACTCCAATACCAAACGAAAACCTATCCCAGGGCCTTGCACTAATCTTATCCTGAAACAAAAAAGTCTTCTCAGGTGCTGATCAGGTGTCCCAAATAGGGTGTGAGTACAACTCAGTAGGACACCACCAATGGTGTTTAAAACAAGTCCAGTCAAAATATAGTTCATGTGGTTTTATGACGCAATAAATAAAATTCATAATTAAACAGTTATCGCATTTTCATTAAATTTTTAATTATCACATTAGGCCTAGTTTCAATTCATGTTTCCCATTTGAATCATCATTCATCATTATTAATCATTTGGTGTAGGTCGCTATGACTAGCACCCCAAATCTCAATTGAATCATCATTCATTATTATCATTCATTTAATGTAGGTCATCATACATAGCACCACAATCTCATTGAGTATAGGTCACCATGACTATAAATACTTTTCTCATTTGGTGTAGGTCATCATGCCTAGCAACCCATAATCTATGACTTGGATAAATATTGGGGGGAATGCCATGTCCAAGTCCCATAATCTAATCGGTCTATAATTCCATGTCTATAACCATAAAATTATCATCCATTTAATCATTCATTAATTCTCAAGGATTAGCCACATCATTTCATTACTAATCCAATGATTAGTTAACCACTTCAAAGGCCATAAGATAATTCAACAATTAACTAAGCATATAACCCATTAATTATTTAATCAATTAATTAATCAACAAACGGAATTCTCTATCCACAATTAATTCTTCAAAGTTAATTATCCAAATCAAATCTCAAATTTTCAAAATTAATTCTAACAATTAATTATCATTGATCAACATCATGACACAAAATTCATTCTCATAATTAATTATATGTGTTCAACATCATGGCACATAATTATTTCCCACAATTAATTATCTTTGGTCAAAATCATGGCACATAATTAGTTCTCAAAATTAATTATCCTTGGTCAACATCATGGCATACAATTAATTCTCACAATTAATTATCTCTCATATCCAAACATGTACAAACCCAAACTTTTATTAATGAAAATTCCTCTTGATCTAATAAAATGTATTATTATGTAAAATAGTTATATAAGATATGAACTTCCTTGGTTTTATGGATTTCAAAATACTCATAAGAATTGGTACCGTTGCTAATATAGCTATTGAACAATGATCAATTGGTTAGTATAAATATAGGGATTTAACAAATCCAATTTACTCAAACAAAGGAAGTGATGACCTCATCTAGTAGAATTGCTTCATATGAAGACCATTTGTCAGAACTCGAAAAGGAGGTGGGGTCATTGGGCTTCACTCTTGACCAATCCCAATCTGAGTTTAAACACAATAAGCTTGACTAGAATCGCCTATGGGAGAAGTGGATATTGATAAAGATTACCACCCGAGCAATGTTATCCAAGCCACCCCAAGAGTCTGTCACCATCGCACACCTTACTATTAGGTCATATACAGGTGTTAAAAGGGGTTATGTAACAAGACCCTAGAATTATGATTATATGCACTATTTTTTTATAGAATAAATAATATACAATCATTTTATTATTGTTACTTTATAAATAGTTTTTATAGCCCAAATAATATATTTTGTTAATATTAAATTAATAAATCTATTTTAATGAATTAATGAATTTATTAATTAAATAATATTTTAATAAAATATTATTACTAAAATAATTTTTATTAAATATAAATTATCATATATTTTTTATGAATACAATTGTGATTTTTGTTATGCTTTGAAAGCAATTATTATCAAAACCCAAGAATTTTCGATAAATGTTGGTTTTTATTTAAAAAGTAAAAATTCACATATTTAGAAAATTATTTAGATAAAAGGAATAATATTTTTGGAATCAGAATGCTGAAATTATCTAATGTTTAGTTTTTCATAATTTTCTAACACAATCAATTTTTTGGGTAAAAATCAAATACCGTTTAATTATATAATGTGTTTTATGACATAATAATGAGATAATAGTGATGTAATAAAATAATATAAATATTATTTTCAGAAAATATATGTTTTAACATTAAAATAATATTATTTTAGGGTTTTTTGATTTATTTAAAAAGTATTAGTGGACTATCTAAGACTTATAAGACATTTTCACTTTTTAAAATGATGTCTTTGAGAGTGTGACACACCTCCACATAAGAAAGTCTAATATTTTAATAAGTTCAGCTAGTGGCATTATAAAATAATGTTTTCCACTCCCCTTTGACCAAAACCATGGGCAAAAACCATGGGTTTTTTTTGTGGTTTTGATTAATTTAATGTACAATGTCCGAAACCTAAATAATAAAGAATTCACTCTCTTTTCCTATATAAACCAACCCAATCTCCCAATTCTTATTAACTAATAACCGTTGCAGCTCGTCCAACCTTATACCTACTCTCTATATAATCCTCCCAAGGTGCCCCAATCTCCAAAGAATCCACTCTCAAGCCTCTCCCAAGCCTTTGAGATCACACTTCCAATTAACGGATTTCTTCCTTTCTCATTTTTTTCCAAATTTCTTTATATTTTTATGACCATTTATTTTCAATAAAAAATATTGGGGTATGATTTATAACCTACCCCATAATTACTTATGTTTTTTAAAATGATTATAGACGCATTTATCTCTCATTAAAGCCTCCCATGCACACCCATTACTATGCTTAAATTCCATAAGGGATTTCTCTCTCCTCATTTACTTTCATGCAATTATTTTATATTATGAATATAAATTACATTACATATATTGGGATATTTATCTATACAAACCAATTAATTTCCATTTCATGTACATATTATGAGATACACCTTTCTCTCTCATAAACTATTTTTCTGAATTCTTATGTCACGCTGTTATGTTGCCGAAGTTGCACCGTGATTTTCCAAGACAAAGTCATTGTGTAGTGAATACCATGCCCATTTCTCTAACAAGGGTATTCACCTTTATGAAAATTTTATTATTTATCATATAGTTTGATGAATTAATTCCACTTTTCTCTATATTGGAATAAATTATTATGTTTAATGAATCCATGTTGTATGATCTATGTGTCACACTTATGCATGAAATGAAATGATTAAAAAGGGAGAGTATTGATAGTGCTCCAATACATTGGGAAAAGGTTAGTATCATGATACATCACATTAAATGAAGGTTTACTCATTATAATTGAATTTAAATGAAGGATTACTCATGATCCATGTTCAATTTTCCTTGGCTCACGCTAAAATCATGTTAAATGTTGATGCCACATTTCCATGTTATGATAATCATGCTATTTCATGACTTTATGCTCATGTTACTATTATGATCTATTGATATGCATATTGTCTTACATGTACTGTATAATTCATGTTATGACTTGTTTACTCCCTTACTGGGCTTCATAGCTCACCCTTTTCTTATGCAAGTCCTTTGGTTATCCTATGCAATGCTAAGTACGAAGGAATGTGTGTGGTTATGTAAAATAATTTTTCAATAAACATGTGTATTTCATGTTTTAAGCTATTATGTAATGTTCCTACTCCCCAAATACACTAGACCTATCAATTTTCTATGTTTTATAAAGTGAATATTTTATTTAATAAATTATGTTTAAGTGTGTAATAAAGAGAAGGGTTGTTATAGTTGGTATCAGAGGATAGGTTTAGTTATTTTTGGGATTACGATTATAAAACCCTAGTGAAAGACTTAGGGATAAAACTAAGTATAATAAAAACATCCCTAATTTTTGGTGAGTATTGAGTAAGTGGTTTATCATGAAAATACATTCCTATCGGGATATCAGCATCTAGAGGCCTATCTGGAAAGATGTATCTTATGGTAAAACTGGAAAACACCACTTTGAGCTAGACTTGAACAGAAACTGGTGTACGAAAACGGGCCTTGTTGCACTCTTGGTTATGACACTCCTAGGGGATATGATTTGGTAAATTCATGAGCTTATTATAAACCATTATTAAGGGAAAAGATTCCCCCTAATAATATATTTTGGGAAGTAGATCATGGATAACATAGACTGAATACTAGGAATTCATAAGTTAAGGAAATAAGTATAATTTATATGTTTCCCCGTTTTGTCTTTGGATTCAACTTTTTTTTATTACCCCTAACTTTCATTTTATTCCAACCAATGGCCGGTAATAGGGGGAATCAGGCTAACAACCGATGCAAAGATCAGTGTGATGATATTTCTAATGAGATTCCCAATCTGATGGGAGCAGGAATCAAAAACATTGTCATGATACTCTCTCAGTTAACTCATGTTTTTAATAGAAACATGGGTTAAGAGGAACATTCAATGACCCTTAGGAAAAAACAATTCATAATCGATAGCTTCATGAGACAAATGCCTCCTACATTTAATTGATAATCTAATCCCTCAATTTTTGAAAAATGAATCAACTCCATTGAAAAGATATTCTCCATCCTTCAATGCTCCGAAAAAGAGAAGGTTCTTCTAGATTTTCATCATATGGAGGTCGAAGAAAATCAATGGTGGAAATTGATAAAAAAATATAAAGACTGAGGAAGAAATTGAGGCATTGAAATAGAAGGATTTCTAGAAAATGTTTTTTGATAAATATTTTATGTGAACCCTCTGACATAACATGGAAAGGGACTTCCTTTCCCTCAAGAAAAAAGACAATGACTCCATCAAAAAATATGAGGAAAACACCATAAGGCCTACACAATATGACCCCGACATTGTCATTACCCCCAAATTAAAGGTTTAACATTTCTTTGGTGGTCTAAAACCTAGCCTATAGAAATCCCTAGCGATCCATGACTTCGAGATCTATGAGGAATTTATCAGATGTTCCATCAATGTCAAAATGTAGATCGGTGAATCTCAGGTTCTAAAAAAATCCATCGCCCCACGTGCCAATGGTGCAGAAAGAAGCACCCCAAAAATTTTCTAAAGGGTATGAGGAAATACTTTAGGTGTGGAAGAGAAGGGTTCCTAGCCATTAACTATCTATAAGAAAAACTCGTGGATATAACAGAGTAGAGTAACGCTCCATTCGACCCTCAACAAATTGTTCATTCCTTAAACTACAAAGAACCATGGCACTTTGCAAACCAGTTTCCAAAGCCAAGGGTTTTTGGAGGCAACCAACAACCTCCAAGGTAGAAAGGGAGAGATTTTTCCCTCACTACCACCAAAGTGAACCCTAAAAACGAATTGGTGACAAGTACTATAGTTATTCATTCAAGAATAGAAAACATATTTTTTATTATGGTTATACACATTCTTGTATATCCTGAATTTTAAGTAAAAGAGTCCCAACACCACAAAAAATCATGGAAGTAAAGATGTCCGTGAGAATGAAAAATTGGAAAATCCTTATATCCCATGAATATAACTCCTCCCATATCATAATTTTTGGATTGAACTTCCCGGAGAACCTCGTCATACTCCCTCTGGTCTAATTTTATGCAATTCTTACCATGTATTGGATTCCCCTATATAGATCCAAAATAAATTATTGTGAGAGGGAAATCACTCTCCATATGGTGAATCGACCCTTAATTCTTTACAAGTTCAAGGAGGAGGGGGAATCTTCCTTACCACCATAATATTAAGTGGGGAAATTACTACCCTATGAGCACGCATATATTATATAGATGATTGAGTCTAAGGAGGAAACTATCCTTGAAGAAGTGCCTATTGTGAGGGAATTCTATAAAGTGTTTCCCGAGGAATTTTCTAGTCTTCCTCTTAGAAGAGATGTTGAATTATAAATTGATCTTATACTAGGGGCGTTTACATTATCCAAGAATCTATATAAAATAGCTATTGTGGAGCATGGGGAGATGAATAAACAACTACAGAAGAATCTGGATAAAGGTTTTATATTCCCAAGTGCTTGACCATGGGGTACACCAGTCCTCTTCATCAAGAAGAAAGATGGGTCAATGTGCCTTTGCATTGATTATCATGAGCTCAAAAAAAATCACAATAAAGAAAAATTATCCTCTGCAATGAATTCTCAATTTTTTCCATCAACTATGTGGAGCACAATACTTCTCCAAGATGGATTTGCGGTCGGTATATTACCAAGTAAGGGTGAAGAAGAAGGATATCCCCAAGACTTCTTTTTATACAAGGTATGTGAACTATGAATTCATAGTAATTCCTTTAGGACTCACTAATTCTCTATAAATATGCTTAGACTTAATGAATAGAGTCTTTAGAGATTACCTCGACAAATTTTTGGTAGTCTTTATAGATGTTATTCTAATATAATCCAAAATCAAGGAGGAGCACTGTACTAGAGACCTTACGAAATGAGAATCTATATTAAAAGTACATGAAGTGTGAGTTCTAGTTGAAGGAAGTATCATTCCTAGGTCATATCATCAAAATAAGTGGGATATATGTGGATCCCTCAAAGATAGATGCAATTGAGGGATGGTGGAGGCCAACATTGGTGAAGGATATCTGTAGCTTTCTGGGGTTATCTAGATATTATCGTCTATTTGTGAGAAATTTCTCAAGATTGTCAATCCCTCTTACCAAGCTAACTCAGAATAAAGTCAAGTTTTCTTAGATTGATGAATGCAAAGAGAGCTTCAAGGAGTTGAAAAGGAGGCTTATCACTACACTCGTGCTCACATTACCCACAAGTGGAAAAAAATTTGTTATATTTAGTGATGCTTCGAAGAAGGGCCTGGATTGTGTGTAGATACAAAATGACAAATTCATTACCTATGTTTCAAGTTAATTGAAATATCATGAGCCAAAATATCCAACACATGATCTGGAGTTGGCTGCAGTAATCTTCACTTTAAAATTTTTACGACATTACCTATTTGTGGAGAAGTGTGAAATATACACAGATAACAAAATCCTCAAGTATATATTCACACATAAAGAGTTGAATGTACACCAATGAAGATGGATAGATATGATCAAATACTATGACTGCTGAGTCCATTACCACCCTGCAAAATCGAACAAGGTGGTAGATTCTCTAAGTATAATGGACCCAGTTATGAAGATAGACATGGGAATCATAAATAAGAGAACATTATCAATACTTTCACAAATGATTGCTAAAACATCTCTTTTGGAAAGGCTAAAGGATTCTAAAAAGGATGATTTGGGAATTTAGAAGAAAGTGGAAACTATCAGAAAAGGGAAATCCTCAGAATTCAATGTTAATGGAGAAGGAATTGTGATGTTTGGGTCAAGACTATGTTCTCCATAAAATATAGAGTTAAAGAATTAACTTTTGGATGATTCAAATAGTTAAAATTTCTCCATTCTCCCAGTTAACACAAAGATGTATCGAGATCTCTAAGAAAATTATTGGTAGGATAAAATGAAGAAGGATATCACTGAGTATACATCAAAGTGTCTGGTATGTTGACAAATGAAGGATGAGAGGTATAAGTCTAAGGGGATGATTCAACCATTACCCATACCAGCATGGAAATGGGAGAACATCACTATGGAATTTGTCACCAGACTTCTGAATACATCCAAAGGAAACAATGATATCTGAGTTTTTGTTGATAATATTAAAAATAATGCACACGTCATTACAATTCAAGAAGATTTATCATTGGATCAACTAGCACAGATATACATTAGAATGTGTTAAGGGTTCATGGAGCACCACTATCGATTGTATCCGATCAAGACACAAGATTCACCTCTATGTTTTGGAAGAGTCTTCAACATTCTTTGAATAATGAGATGAGCTTCCATACAGATTATCATCTTCAAATGGATTCCCAATATGAGCGGACTATCAAAAAGTTGATTACATATTGAGAGCATGATCAATGGAATTCAAAGGAGGATGGGATCAACACCTTCCTCTAGTTGAGTTCTCTTACAAAAACATTTTCCACTCAAGCATCCAAATGGCTCCTTATGAAGCTCTTTATGGGAATAGGTGCAGAACACCAGAATGTTGGGTTGAATTTGAGGAGTTAAAACTAATAGGTCCAGAAATGGTTAAAAAATGGTGGAGAAGGTTAAGACCATCCAATAGCACATTAAAGCTGACCAGAGTTGGCAAAAGATCTATGCTGATAATCATCAATGAGACCAAGAGTATGATGTCAGATACATGGTATTCAACTGCATATCATTTTGGAAGAGAGTTATGATATTTGGGAAGAAGGGAAAGCTTAGTCCAAGGTGTATCATCCCTTTTGAGATACTTTATCATATTGAAGAAGTGGACCATAAACTAGAACTCCCACCAACCCTATCTCAAGTACTTGATGTAATCCATGTATCACTCTTGAGGTAGTAAATACCTGACCCATCACATGTACAAAATCCAGAGGTGGTACCATTGTAGAATGACCTCTTTTATGGATATAAGTCGGTGAAGATCATAGATAATAGGGAAAAAGTTATACAAAATAAGACAATGCCTCTCGGGGAAGTGTTGTGGAGAAACAATAATTTTGAAGATACAATGTGGGAATCAAAGGAATTGATGGAGCAGATTTTCCCTCATCTGTTTTAGTGTGGGAAAAGGAAATTTTGAGGGGTAAATTTCTTAAGGGGGGAATATTGTAATGACCCGAAATTTTATTAACAAAAATTTCTATTGATCTAATTAAATGTATTATTATGTAATATGGTTATATAAAATATTAACTTCCTTGGTTTTATGGATTTTTAAATACCGTTAAGAACTATTACTGTTGCTAATATAGCCATTTAATGATGATCAATTGTTTAGTATAAATATAAGGCTCTAAAAAATCCAATTTACATAGACAAAGGAAGCGATGAACTCATTTAGTAGAATTGATTTGTACAAGTCCCATTGGTTGGATATCAAAAAGGATGTGGCATCAGTGGGATTCGCTCTTGACCAAGCCCAAGATAAGCTTCAACATGTTACGATTGAATAGAACTGTCTATGGGAGAAGTGGAAGTCAATAAAGATTACCACCCGACCGATGTTATCTGAGCCACCCCAAGAGTCTGTCACCATTACACACCTTACCCTTAGGTCATATGCGAGTGTTATAAGGGGTTATGTAATAAGACCCTAGAACTATGATTATGTGAATTATTTTTGTATTGAATAAAGAATATATATTTATTTTATTAATGTTACTTTGTAAATAGTTTTTAAAGCACAAATTGTATTTTTAGTTAATATTTAATTAAGAAAACTATTTTGATGAATTAATGGATTTTTTAATTAAATAATATTTTAATAAAATATTTTTACTAAATTACTTTTTATTAAATATAAATGATCTTATAATCTTTATGAATACAATTGTGATTTTTATTAAGGTTTGAAAGAAATTTTTGTCAAAACACATGAATTTTTTTATAAATGTTGGTTTTTATTTTAAAAGTAAAAATTAAAATATTTAGATAATATTAATATTAATTTTATAATCAGGACATCAAAATAATCAAATAGTGAATTTTTTATAATTTTCAGAGACAGTCGAATTTTTGGGTAAAAATTAAATACTCTTTAATTATATAATGTGTTTTATGACATAATAATGACACACTAGTGATGTAATAAAATACTATAAATGGTATTTTAGGAAAATATATGTTTTACCATTAAAATAATGTGATTTTAGGTTTATTTATTTATTTTACAATGCTTTAGTAGACCCTCTAAGACTTATAAAACATTTTAACTTTTTAAAATGATTTCCTTGAGAGTGTGACTCACCTACACATAATCAAGCCTAATATTTTAATAAGTTCTACCATAGGCATTATAAAATAATGTTTTAATATCAACTTTGGAAAAATCCATGGGCAAAAACCATGGGTTGGTTTGTGGTTTTGATTAGTTTAATGTGTAGTGTCCCAAACCTAAATAATAAAGAATTCCCTCCATTTTCCTATATAAACCCACCCATGCTTCCACTTCCAATTCACTAAAAAAATTTGGAGATTGAACAAACTATGACCTATTCTCTTTATAATCCTCTCAAGGCGCCCTAATCTCCCAATAACCCTCTTTCAAGACTTTGGGATCACATTTCCAAGTAAGGGATTTCTTCATTTCTCATTTTTGTCCAAATTTCTTTATGTTGTTATTCCATTTTTTTCAATCACAAATGTTGGGGTATTATTTCTATCCTCTCCCATAATTCACTCCTTATTTTGAATTATTATACACTCCCTTCTCTCTCATTAATTCCTCCCATGTACACCCGTTACTATACTGAAATTCCATAAGGGATTCTCTCTCCTCATTTACTTTCAATCGATTATTTTATATTATGAATAAAAATTCCATTAAATATATTGGGACATGTATATATATGACCCCATTACTTTCCATTTCATGTAAATATGATTATATACCCATTTATCTCTCAACAACCATTTTTATGAATTCTTATGTCACGCCGCTATGCTGCTGAAGTTACACAGCAATTTCCCAAGACAAAGTCATTGTGTAGTGTATAAAATGACCATTTCTCTATTAGGGGTATTTAACTTTATTCTCATTTACTTATTGATTATACATTTTCATGTATTAATTCCACATTCCTTTATCATGGAATAAATGATGATGTTTAATGAATCCATATTGTATGATATATGTGGCACACTTATGCATGAAATGAAATGATTAAGAAAGGTCCACCATGATAGCACTCTAATGCATTGGGTAAAGATTCGTATCATGATACATCAAGTGAAATGAAGGTTTAATAATGATAATTAATGTTCAATGAGTGTTTAATCATTCTCTATGTTCAATGATCCTTGGATCACGCTAAAAACATGTAAAATGTTGATGCCACATTTCCATGTTATAATAATCATGCTATATCATGCCTTTATGTTCATGTATCTATTATGATGTATTAAAATTCATATTTCTTAACATGTACTCTATTCTTTATGTTAATCCTTTTTTAATCCCATACCGGGCTTTATAGATCACCTTTTTCTTATGCATGTCCTCAGGTTATCCTATGCAATAGTAAGTATGAAAGACTTTGTGTGGTCATGTAAAAGAAGTTTACATTAAAGATGTGCATTTAATATTTTAAGATATTATATAAAGTTATTAAGCCCCAAATACACTAGACCTCTTGATATTATATGTTTTATTAAGTGAAGATTTTATGTAATTAATTATGATTAAGTGTGTAAAGAGAAGGGTTGTTATAAAAAATCATTTCATAATTAATTCCCCCAAATTAATTATCTTAACACAACAAATTCAATATCTCAATTACAATATCTCAACCAATAAAAAATACCTAAGATATCTATTTAGGAAGCCCTCCAATTCATTTGTTCCATGATTCAATCATCAATTAATCACCAAGGCAAACTCAATTAAAATTCCACTTTCCTAATTACTCCAATTTAGGAAATAAATTATCAAGGGAATCTAGAAAATCATAAACTCACATACACATATCAACATCACGACTATGGGAGTTTTATTTAGACCAATTACCACAGTTAATTGACATAAGTTAGCCCAACAAAAATCCCCAAAATCTGAGCGGCACAACATCGTCGATCAAGCTTCTTATCTAAATCCCTAAACCAAAATTAAGATCAAGGGAATCAAGGTCTTTCAAATATAGATCCAGATCCACAACCCTAGATTTATATCTCAAATAATAGGATTAGATCCATGAAAATGGGTGAGATATTCCATGAAAAGATCTAGAAATGATAGAGGAAAGAATGAGAGAAACAATGGGATGAAATTTACATACAAGAACAAGAATGGATCTTAGATATGGGATTTTGATCTTGATGAATGACATTCATATTTCCTTGGAATCCCTTTTGAAAGATATAAGATCACTCATAAAATTTTAAGCCCATCCTTAGGTCAAATTAGAGAGGTTTCAGGGGTTTGGGTGGTTTTATAAGCAATTTTTGTATTAAATAGCTCTGCGAGCACGATTTCACCTGGGAGGCCGCATGGTTAGGCCAAATCGCATGCCAACTATGTGGTCCTTCACTACCCGCACAGCTCAATGGTGCATGATTAGGAAAATGGTGCACCAACCGTGCCAACCTCCATTGTCCGCACGGTTATCTTGCACATGGTTTTGCCAAACTGTGCACAAACCATGCTCAACCTCATGTCTTCCCAAGTTCCTTAAAAACTTCATCCAAACACACCCCAGGTCGTAATTCAATCCAAAGGTAATTAATAAAAAGAATTACCTAAAAAAACCCAAGATTTCTCTAGAAAAGGCTGGGATCTTACACACCATGTGGGTTTACATGTTGTGTACTGGTGGTACATACTGTATACTAGGGTGTTTTACACACTGAGTATGGCTAGGTACTTGTGCCGATACCCATGTAGGGTTATAAACCATATAGTAAGAGGAAGACACAATGTACATTGTAAAATAACAAACTATGTTTCCTAATTAACATAGCTAGGGGGACCTCTATGGGTACATGCCATGTACTCAAAGTGCACACAGTGTACTTCTCCTACCTTGGGCCGTTTTCCTTGTTTTTATCCTGTTGTTAGAATTGGACTTGTGAGTAATATATTATAAGAATTTTTTCATATAGGTCATGATGGAGGTATCATTTTGGAATTCATATGACGTTTGTGTGGTGTTTTGGAATTTGATATTTCAGTAGGAAGATTTCTTATTATGGTTCCAGTTTCCTCATTAGGGTTGGGTTATGAGCTATGAGGCCCGTGTGAGGGTGTGATCTCATTAGGTGGATGTGGCTTATAGATAATGGATAATTTTGATTGATGTTCTTTCAGATGGATCTTGGAAGGTCGAATGGAGTAGTAACTCCGAGGAGATCTTGGTGTTCCCTTTGTATTGAGACTGGTTTCTCAAGGTTAGAACCGTTAAAGTTTAGTTCTTGGGATTAGGGACCAGAGCTACTAGATCCTTTGGGATGTGTTATTTAATTTAATTTTTGATTATTTCTAGGTACATTAAAATTATGATATGATTCTGAGGGATACTTGAAGAAGCCCTTGTAGTCTAGTTTCTGATCAAGTGACTAGTAGTTGTTGTAGTTAGTTGTTGAGAATTCCAATATGGCATGTTTTGTTTTCGATTGTGATAAGGGAACCTTGTGGAGGGTTTCTTAATTTTGAGGTGGTCATGAGGAACATTCTGAATAACACTATTGTTGGTCTTGTGATTTTGGTTTCCCATTTGCTTACATTTTTTATTGAGGATCAGTTGGAGGATGCTGTGGGACGTTTGGGATGTTTCACCACTAAGTGTTACCCATGATTTTGATGAGATAGAGGAACCCCTCATAGGGTGTCTTTCTCTTGCTATTTCTTTTAGTTCAGTTGAGGTTGTTTCTTTGGGTGTGGCCTGAGATCTTCGGTACATCAGGGGATTCCTATGGTTGATGTAGCTTTATGTTGTGGCCCCATGAACCATGAGAGCCCCTTGTTTGGTTGGACCCTAAGGTAGGTTGTAAAGGGTTAATAGTGGATATTTTTTTGGATTCTAAGATATAGGGTGTTGTAGAAGACCCATGATTATTGTAAATAGTGAATCAATTCTACAAGTTCATTTTTTTGGATTGTGGGTTTGAGGTTGGATC
Organism: Viscum album; assembly: GCA_963277665.1. NCBI lineage: Eukaryota > Viridiplantae > Streptophyta > Magnoliopsida > Santalales > Viscaceae > Viscum > Viscum album. The sequence goes on from OY728141.1 coordinate 1,555,500,272, forward strand.
ATCCCATGTTTAGTTGGCCTTTGGTCACAATGTTTGATGCATATTTTGGTCAGGAATAGTAGGAGACCCTTGGGATATCTTGGATCAGTAATTAGCCTTGATTTTTGATCTGGTCCCCTCCTATGTTTTATTACTATGTTTATAAAGACTTTGGGTGCTAATTTATGATCTATATGAGTGTAACCCTCATCTAGGTGAGTGTTAGACTTGACTAATGTGGCTTCAAGATTGTGAGGTGGTAAGGCACTCACAGAGTGGGTTTTTTTGTATCATGGATGCTCTGTGCTCCCATGGTCATAGATGTTGTGTGGTATCAAATTTTATAGAACCCATGGGACATTTTTTTAGGTCCATATACGGTTCCTTATTTATTCTACAAGACCTCCAAGACTGATAGGTTCTCTAATTGTGTCAACCTAGATGATCCTTTTACCAATTCAGGTCATTCCATTAGAGTCCTAGTGCCCTTTAGATTCAAATTCTTTGTATAGATGCTTAAGGTTACACCCTTAGGTATGAAATTAGTTCCTATTACATTTAGACATATTAGAGATCCTATTTAGATCTGATAGATCTTCATTTTCATGTGGCTGGGTGACCAATGCACTGTAAATCCTCTAGTAGGGGAAAGAGGAGGGGTAGATTTACTATGTGTGTCAGGAAACAAATTTCTGGTTGGATTCTTTCTTGTGTTTCCCCCCATTTCTTAATTGTTTATACTATAACATCTTGTGTTAGTTTTCATCTAGGCTAGGCAAATCAAATGTGCATGCACTTTTTATAATAGTATATTTATAGGTTCACCATCAGGGGTGCCTTACTGAGATTTATTTCTCACCCTCTGTATGTGAAACTTGGTGTGTGGGAAAACCTAATGTCTTAGAGAACAATTTTCACGATGGATGGGGCCTAAGAATAGTGTTTATTGATAAACCAGATCCACTCTTGTAGAGTCTCATTATCGGTCTAGTGCAACTCGAGTTTCATGGATACAAAGTATGTGGTTTGGATTTAGTGTTAGAAGTAAAGCTGAATGTATTAATTTTTAGTTTATATATTTTGTATATGTGGTTGGCCTAATAGGAAACCAAATATTATATGTTATTCTTTCTATATTCCATTTATTATAGCATTTTTTGTTTCATTTAATTTGTTGTCCATACATTGATGTTAATTATTGTGAATGAGTTTGGCTATTTAATGTTATCACTACACTCTGACCAGAGGGTATTGTCTCTCCACTACACCTTATATACCCTCATTACTGGTCAAAAGCCTATGGAATTCCAGGAGGCACTATTAGAAATCTGACCTTTCCCAACGATTTATAAAAACCATTCGTATAGGCCCCCTTTCTCAATGGTTTGTCCAAAACATTGGGAGATCCCACTTTGAGTTAACTTTTCCCAATGGTTTGGTCAAACCATTGGGAATGGTTATGACTTTCCCAACAGTTTGGCCACTTTGTGGCTACTTTTCACAATGGTTTGGACAAACTGTTGGGAAATCCCACTTTGAGGTCACTTTTCCCAACAGTTTGGCCAAACCGTTGGGAAAATTCCACTTTGTGGGCTTTCCCAACGGTTTTGTATGGATTTCCCAACATTTTGGCTAAATCGTTGGGAAAGGGTATGGATTTCCCAACGGTTTGGCCAAATCGTTGGGAAATGGTGGGCACCTATCTTTCCCAATGGTTTTGAAAACCGCTGGGATAGGTGCCCTTATTTTTTATGAGTAATTTTTTTGAATATCCTCAAATAAATCAATATATAAATTACATATAAATATAAATATATATATATTATCCAAATATATTCACAAAGGATGCTCTAAGATAGTGGTAAAGTCATTGATTTATAACGTGGAGGTTGTGGGTTCAAACCTCCGATGGAACACTTTTTTATATTTTTACCTATCCCAATGGTTTCCTAAAACCGTTGGGAAATCCCTATCAAAACGGTTTTCCAAACCATTGGGAAAGACCTATACCAACAGTTTGGAAAACCGTTGGGATAGGGCTCCATATGGTTGGTTTTCCCAACAGTTCAAGCCAAACCATTGGAAAAAACTATCCCAACGGTTGTGCCAATCCATTGGGACAGGTTCATTTTTCTATCCTATCCCAATGGTTATGTGTAAACTATTGGGAAAGGCTTTCCCAACGGCTTACTTACCAACGGTTTGCAGAACCATTGGTATAAGATATACCAACGGTTCTCCAGGCTTTCCCAAAAGTTCAGAACCGTTGGGAAATTTTCCATTTCCAGTAGTGAGGTGTTCTTGAGGCCTTTTGGAGAGCTATATCATGTGACATGTTAGGTTAACCTGAGATGGTTTGTTAAGAAGTGGTATTAGAGTATTCTTTTTATGATTTAGGGAGTTGGTAGACCAGTGATTGAGGAATGTGTCATAAAATATGATGGATTATAGACTATTGTGTCATTAACACCTTTGCTGATATGAATACTAGGTTTCTAGGGCATGGGGTTTTTGTTCTTGGTGTTCATTTTTATAGTTGTGTGATTTCACCCTGAAATATTAACGTGAGTTTTTTAGATTTGTAGTTTATTCTTCTTTTTTACCTCTAGGCATGTGGTAAAGAAGACAATTTTCATGAATCATTCTAGGAACATAGTATTCACATGAAATATTCATATCTACAGTGTTTTTGTTGGGACCATGTTGGATGGAGAAGAAAGTAAGAAGAGTTTGCAGTTACAGTGTGTTATCTTTTGTTGTCAAAAAGGATAAATAAAATCACTTTATAAAGAACATGTAAATTAGATAATTCTTTGCTGATATGTATTTCACAAATATTGTAAGTTTTTAGAACTTATGATTCAAGACTTATATAGGAAATGGAGAGAAAAGGTGCTTCTAGTAATATTCTGTTCTAATTGGAAGGAATGATGCAAGTGAAAGACAGTGAAGTTTTAGTACTTCCCATTGTAAATCTAACGATGCTAAAGCTATTCGATCAATGCATACATATCAAAATATTGGATTTTGTGATGAAATATAAAGAATGGTTATGGGATGCTATGAAGAGAGATATGAAAAAGGAATTGAAATTTTGGAGGTAGCAGAAAAGAACATTTTAACGTGGTGCCATTTTTTAGTGTTCTCCAAATTTTAGGGCCTGAAAATCAAGAGATGAAGAAATTTATTTTTTGAAAAGTATGATTTCATGCAAGTTTGAAGATGGTCTGGTATGTTTCATGCAAGTGGAGTTCCATGATCTTAATATCAAAACCCTGAAAAGGAAAGGCTTGCGCAAAAGATTGGGTTTTGGGTGCAGGATTGGTTATTGCACGAATGATTGAAGGGAGTTTGAAATCCTGTGTAAAAGGCATGATTCGAGGTACAAACATCAGAAAATAGAAAATGGAAGAAGTGCGTGAAATATTAAAGAATTGTGCGAAAGATGAGGTTGGTGTGAAAGAGACTTACGTGCCTAATGTGATGTCAAATGGGGTTTTGTGTGATGCGTCAGGATCTTGCGTGACACATTTGGGTTTTTACGTGCAAGGGTCGACAAGGTCTATAAATAATAGGTTACCTCCTTAAATTTTGTGTGCTTGACACATAGATAAATCCCGAGCTCTATGGTGCATACAAATTTTAATAAAAGGAGAGTGCACAAAATAATTAGAGTTGCGTGCAAGAAGGAGAAGTTGCACGCAAGAAGAGGGTTGCGTGCAAGAAGAGGGTTGTGTGCAAGATTGAAGTTGCGCGTAATAGGTGTTTCATGAAGAAAGTAAAATCTTTCATGAATGGCATAAAAGTTGTTCACAGGATACCTAAAAGGGTGAGTGAAAGATTTGGGGTCTTCTCACGTATTCATTTGTGTATAAGATAGTTCTTATCAGCTTCTGGGTAAGAAATTAATGATTTGTACTTCAGAGAATACACATGTTCAATTGTAAAGAAGCACTGAAATACTCTTAATTCTCTATTTTTTCTAAGAGGGTTCACACACACTTGAGTATTGTTTTCCAAGTTCTACATGAGTGTAAGGGTATATCTTACTCATTGTATTCCACATCAAAGGATTGTTTTCTAGTGGATTGTGTGGTAATGGATTATTTCCATACCATACCATGGACTTAGCTACTCATATTGAGTAGTGAAACTTGTAAATATTGTGTTCCCATGGTTTTGTGTGTTAATTAGAAAAGAAACTATTTAATAAGAGGTGAAGGCTTTTTCAAAAATAAGGAAACATAAACGGAAAAAGACATCACTAATTCACCCCTCCCCCCTCAGTGGTACTTAGATCCTAATTAGGAACTTCATTTTTATTATATCTATATTTTATTAGGAATTTTGGTCATGTGGATGTGTGGTGAGAGGTTTGTTATTGGTGGTAATGTATTCCCTTTGACGAGGGATACATGGAGACCCTAGTGGGTTGGAATTGGTAACTAAATTCCCTGTTCGTGGCTCGATGAGGGAAAGGACGCCTGAAGGATCTTTGGTTTGTGAATGAGTTACCCTATGCTAGTGGTTTTCCTAAATTCGATGGTTTGTGTTCCCTGAGAGGGAGTTTTTTTGCCTTGTGTTGTCTATCGGGTCATGTGGTGGGGCATGTGTTCCTACTATCACTGATGACTTGGGTGGTGTGGTGGTTCCTCCTTGGTAGGGTCATTGAGTTTTTTTATCACCAGGATGTGGTCATACATGAGGATGTATTCTATTTATGAATTAGAGTGTTTGGACTTCTCTCTATCTCATGGATTTCATGAGAGGGTAGGTTTGGTTGGACCCCTGTCCCTACACATTTTTAGCTGCACCTTGGGTAGCATGGAGAGAGTGTGGCTAGGAGCTTGTGGATTTGGATCGATGCCCAAGTGTAGGGCGGTCATGTGGTTGATTGTGAAATATGGTAGATGCCTCCGCATTAAATGGGATCTCCAAGGGTGCTCATATTTTCCTGAACTAACCTATATAATGAGCTTGCTGATAATATTTAGTTGCATTATCCTAGTTTCACTAGGACATGTCCCGTGTGAGTAAAAGTCTTGTTGTGCACTTGAGGATCAGAATAAGGAAATCCTTTTGGTAGGGAGTACACCATATGATGTTGGAGTTCATGAACCTTGTTTAATTGGTTTGTAGAATATGGATATTTCAAGGTTCAAGTTGGTTATCTAGTGTGTGTAGTTTGGAAATTTCTATCCATTGTGTTTGGTTATGGACATATCATGGGACATGTGGTTTTCTATTAGGAAGTGAGGTGATGATAAGGATACTCCTACGCTGGGGAGCATCAAATCACTCTCTATTTAATTTATCTTATATTGGTAATGAGTTGTGGATGTTGTAGGTTCGGTCATTGGATGATAGATATAGATTTGTTTGTGCTAGTTATTTGAGGATATCATGGCAGCTGGTTGTCCACCAAGGATTATTAGGGGTATAAAGCTTTTGTTTTGGGGGGTTTGTGATAACACACATTTCATGGGTTATGAAAATCAGAGAAAATTTGATTCATTTTGTTAATGTATGTGTTTCAAGGAATTTTTTTAATTTATCTTATGAAATGATCCTGAATATTTTTTTATAACAAATACATTTGTCTTTGAATAGGGTATTCCTAGTATAAGAGTTTAGTGAAAATTTGAGCAATCAAAATTTTCACAGAATATTTAATATTTAATTAATTGAATATTTATATATTTCTACATGTTATTTTAGTCATATATTTTAAGTAGATATTTGTTTTGAGATTTGATCTTCACCATTGATTATGGAATTTGATGTTTTTTCCTAGGTGGCGCATAACCTTGCATCGGGTGATGGGATAGGACCCATACCCCCCTTTTATATTCTTTTATGTTTTACTTTTTTTTGACTTATTATTTATTTTCCATGTTCTTGTCATGTAGGCCCATGGGGGATTCCTTCAATGCACCCAAGAGATGGAGAGGGAGAAGTAGAGGCACTGCCGTGGAGTTTGGGTCCAGCTGGATCATCATGCGGCAGTTGCGGATCACAAATAAGTGTGAAGCTTTGGAAATTTCTACCTATAGGTAGTCCTATTTTATTTTTTTTACTATAAAACCCCATAAAAATTGTTTTATTTTCTTACATCCTTTTATTCGTTTCCTAGGACCCTTTTTGGGCTAATCCGAGTGTTTCGGGATGAAATAGTGTGTTTTAAGCCATTTTGTGGGGATACCATCTTGAAAAACCCATGCACATGGTGTTTCATTTATTTAAAACACGCTATGTGTTCTTCCAATTTGGGGAAGATGATGTTCTTGGGACAAAACTCTATGAACCGTGGGTATACACTATTTAGGGGGCTTGGGAATTTGGCCAAGTACTAATATAGACAACCCTTTTGGGGGGACATTTCCATATAGGGAACAAGACCATACCCCAAGTAGGACACACACCATGTAATAGTACCTTGAGAGGGGGATTACATGGCCAAGTACATAGGTGGGGACCCCATGTAGGGTTACATTCCATGTTCTGGTTGTACATGTGATGCACTCGAGGGTTTTACATGTTGAGTGGGGTTGGGTACATGATTTGGTACCCATTTAGGGGTACAAGTCATGTACCAGGTGGCACACACCATGTAGTTTGGCAATGTTTCACCAAGTATCCTAAGTCACATGTCCATGGGAGACCCCTAGGGGTACACACTTTGTACGGAAAGTTCATGCCGTGTAAATTCTCCACCCTAGGGTGTGTTGCATATTTTTTACCCTATTAACAGAATTGGGCTTGTGAGTAGTCCATTATGAGAATTATTTTACATAGATCATGATGTTGGTGTCCTTTTGGCATGTATATTCCATTTGTATAGTTTATTGGAATATGAGAGTTTAGTAAGAGGATTTATTGTGGTTGTTCTAATTTCCTCTTCGTGGTTGGGTTGTGAGCTGTGAGGCCCGTGTGAGGATGTGAACTCGTTAGTTAGTCATGAATTTTGTATGTTAAACAATGTTGTTATAGGTTCTTCTATTCATATACCAAAAGGTAGTATTGAGTAGTATCTCTAAAGAGATCATAGTTTATCTTATATGTCAGGATTGGTTTCTCAAGGTTAGACCTACTGAGGTTTATCTCTTAGGTTTGGGGACCAGAGATATTGGATCCTTTGGGATGTGTGGAGGACATTGTTTTGCAGTTACATTCAGGTACCATTTTGATTTTGTGATAGTTCTGAGGGATTCTCTAGGAAACCGTTGTGGGTTATTTTTTATCAAGTGATTAGTGGTTGTCATTTTCTATTGTTGATAATGACCATATGGAATGTTTTTTCTTCTTCTAAGGAACCCATGATGAGTTTCTTGGATTTTGAGGTATTCATGAGGACCATTTTCAATGAATTTTGTTTTGTCTTTTCTTTTGGATGACCCTTTAGTTTAATTATTGATCAAGGATCAGTTGGAGTCTGCTGAGGGTTGTTTTGGATGTTTTGTCACTAGAAATGTCATGTGATTTTGGATGATCTAGCTAAAACCCTCATAAGGTTATGTTCTCTTATTTTGGTCTTTAGGGTTAGTTTATGTTTTTATAAATTTGTGTCCCAATTTATTTTTTCTAGAAGGGGATTCCAGTGGAAGACATTTATTTATGCTATGGCCCCAAGGACAGTAATAGCCCCTAATTTGGTTTGAACCTGAGGTGGGTCTTGGAGACCCAATGGTGGATTTTTTGTTTGGTTGTTGAGATACAGGGTGATGTGGGAGAACCATTATTATTGGATGAGAGAGGTTCAACATTGTTATTTTAGCTGTTTTGATGGTGGGTTTGATGTTGGATTATCCCACATTCGGCTGGCCATTGGTCTTGATGCTTGTGGAAGCTTCTTCAAAGGACTATTGTTGAGGGGGAGATCCTTGAGATATCTTGGATTGTGCATTGAGCCTATATCTTGATATGGTTCTATCCTCCATTATCTTTCTATGGTTATATGGGTTTAGGGAGCCAATTATTGATCTGCACCCCCATCAAGTTGATCTTAATCCTTCACTAGTGTTGTTCCAGGCTCAGGAGGTGATGAGGAATTCATGTAGTGGGTTTTGTGTATTGTGGATTCTTTACACTCCTACAGATATGGATGTTGTGCACTCATGATCTTTAAAGAGCCCATGTGACTTTTTTGGGATAATAGTTGGTGGTTGATTCATTTTTTAGAACCTTCGAGACTAATAGGTTCTTTTTTGTGATGACCTAGATGTTCCTATTGTGAGTTCAAATCAAGCCATTGGATTCCTAGTTCTTGGTAGATTCATATTGATCTTTTGGATGTATATGGTTACACCCTAAGGTGTAGAATTTATACCTATTTTATTTATAAATCTTAGATATCCTATGTAGATATGGTGGATGTACTAGTCTTAATGTGGATGGGTGAGACACACATTATAGATCCTTTAGAAGGTTCTAAAGTTATGGTATATTTAACTTGGGTGTCAGGCTAAAAACTTTTAGTTGTAAACTTGTGCTTGTTTCCCCCATTTTTTTGTTGTTTTTTTATTCCATTAGCTTTTAGTGTTCATCTTGTATGTGTGTATCACCTGTCTATGCACTTTTTATGATAGAATATTTATAGGTTAACCACTGAGTGTATCTTACTGAGATTTATTTCTCACCCCCTATACATGTACTTCGGTGTGCATGTAGGCATGATGTCTACTTTTAGGTTGAGGTGTATGTTACATGATGGATGATACTGAGGGACATTTTTTAATTTATTGAGTGGATATACTAATGTAAAGTCTCAGGAAAGGGATGGTGCAGCTCGTGCATCATGGAGACTGGGTAGATGGTTTGGATCAGTGTTGGAAGTAGATACAATAGTATTTATTTTTAGTTTTTTATTTTGTATATGTATTCATTCTTGTGGGAGATCATATATTTTATGTTTTTCATGCTTTGAGAGTCTATATGTTGCATTGCATTTATTTTATCATGATCTGTTTTATAATTTTTCATGCATTATTTGATGTTGATCATTGTGTATGTGTTTGGTTATTTCCCACTATTATTTTACTATTATCATAGGGTATAATCTCCCCATTGCACCTTATAGACCATCACTACTGGTTGGTAGCCTCTAGAGTTTAGGGAAGCATGTTTTAGGCATTTTGTCAATCTAGATCATGTGATAAGTTAGGTTAACTTAATATGGTTCGTTACAAAATTTTATAAGTGGATTTTGGTTTTATGATTTAGAGAGTTAGTAGATAGGTGGTCTAGGAGTGTGTCAAATCTTGTGACGGATATCATATTGGTGTGCTGCAAACTCCTTTTCTGATAGGAAGTCCATGTTTAGAGAGCATGGGATTTTTTTTCTTAGTATCTGTTTTTATAATTGAATTATTTCACCTAGCATGATACACTTGAGTTTTTTGGATTTATGGTTTGTTCTAGTTTTTGTCTCTTAGACCATGGGCAAGAGGATAGTATTTATATATCATTCTAGGAATGTTCGATTCACATTATATATTCTTGTATGTGGTGTAATAATGTATCTACATTTTATTATGATGATAGGTCATGTGGATCATGTGGAATGAGTTCATCCAGTGGTGAAGATACATTCCCTTAAATGAGGGATGTATAGAGACCCTATTGGGTTGGAATTGGGCTCTCAGTTCCAAGTTGGTGGCTCAATGAGAGAAAGGATTCCTAAGGGATATTCTATTTGGTCTTAATTTTCCTTAATCCAAGGTTAATTCCTAACACATTCACAAACTTTTATGATATTGAATAATCTTATTTTAAAAATCAAGAAACAACTGTGTGAATCACATTAATTTTTTATTGAGGATGGTAACTTCATCATAGAAGGGGTATCTGCCCAAGAATTTGAAAATTGATGAAGAAGATAGTGATAAATAATTTCTATTAAAAAATAACTGATTATTATGCTAGTGAGTTGATATAGTAGGACTAAAAAGCAAGTAATATCCTTAACATTAAATTAGATATCAGAAATCTGTTGGTTGATTAAGATGATATTATTCAATTTTATGCAACTATATCCTTGATATGACCAAAATATATTATTTAGAAGTTTATTGAAATGAATCTTTGATGAACATGAGGTTCCAATATAATTATTCCATTTACTAACTGGTGGTACCAATATAAATAATCCTCTATTTGGGAAGTGGATGATACCCTCCCAACACTTGTGTGTAAATTTTATTTCAATTCTAATCACTACAATTTTAGTGATACAAAAGTCCTTGAAATAACCATAGGTTTATTACAATAAGGATTAGTATTTATCATTGAGGATAAAACTTGAATAATATCTATGTGTTTTTTATCCTTTATTATCTGTATTACCTGTGTATGTGATTATTGAGTGTGCATATCAGATCCATCCTTCTTAACTGGAAAAACAATTCAAGTGTAAGAGGGGATAATTGAAAAAAATAAACTCAATAAAATTTGGTTACAATAATTCACCCCCTCTCAGTGTACTTACATGATCAATATTGGATCTAATCTTATATACCAATAGTGTCCTAAAATTCAAGTTATTTTTTAAGATAGTAATTTTCAATAATCCCCTAAAAATAAATCTCTTTAGAAAAATACCAAAAAAATTACCACTGAGCTAATTTTTATATTGTAAATTAAAAAATTAATGTTATTTATATTAAATTTAAACTATAAAATTTGTATATTTAGTTATTTAAATAAAAATAAAGAGTATAAATAATTTTTTTATTGAAAAATAATTCTTAAAATTAAAGTTTCTTTAATCTTATTTCATATATAGTTCTAAAAAATTCAATATTTAAATAATAGTTTTAAATATATTAATATTACCTATTATAATAATGTTTTAAATTTGATTAATTTAATTTATTAAAGTAATATAGTATACCCTTTTAAAAATGGTTCTTTGAAATGATTTTGTTAAAATATTAATCAAAGAGAATAAAAATATATAATTACTTTAATTTATTATTATATATTTAATTACTAATGATTAATTTATTCATGTATTTTAAATTTGTATTGGTTTTTAGTCAAGTGTTTCTTTAGTTTGATGTTTTGTTTTGTGATGTGATATATTGAAGGCAATATTAGTTGTTAAGAATCTAAAATATATAGTTGTTTCTTTTTAACTGCCTTAAATAAATTACATCCTCAAATTTATAATAATTACCCACTTATAAATGTAATATAGGGTATTATTGCTATATTTATTTTTGTAGATATAACTTCGAATGAGACATCTAACTTAATCTAGATCAATATTATTATATCTTCTTAAACAACATTTATTTTTATACTATAATAATAAAATTTCTAGAGCATACCTTTCCCAAAACTATTGAAGCCTCCAAGTCATAATACTACAATGAAATCACATATTCTACCAAAAAATTAATTCTATATTGAATCCTGTATTGCTGTTATACACTAAATTATAAATTCATATACTAGTAAATATATATCATAATCCAAAAAATGAGATAAAATTCACCAAAAATATCTGGGATCACTTTTTCATTAAATCCAAAATGATTTCCAGTACTATGTAAATCACATTTATCAAAACTAATCAACACATTATTACCTTAACATTATTCATATATAAATCTTAAGATTTATTAACAAAACAATTGTGTGTTCTTGAATATTTTACCCAAAAATAAAACCTAGTTATAAAATTAAATTTCAAGGTTATTGATTTCACTTAATATATGTTTCAAACCTTTAAATAAGAATAAATGAAAAACAATCCATAGATATTTTACATATCCATCATAACTTCTAAAATTTCATCAATAAAGATCACCTGCTATTGAAAATATTTATGATTATGAAAAAATAATTTCTATTATGGTATCAAACCCAATACCTTATGAAAGACTTGGAAGGTAACCTTTTTTATCCAAACAAAAATATACTAATATTATCAACCATTAAAGTATGATTCCTTTTTCAGTTATAAGACATAGTGGTTTTTGGATACATACCTTTCTTAGCTTCATCTTCATGACCCCATTCCAGCCAAATACTAAAACCAAAATGATAATAATAATTTCTATAAGAATCAAAGTATATGAATATGGAAGTTCAATCCTATGATGTCTCTCCAATGACACTTTCATTTAAACCTTTGATGGCTACATTTTAGTTATTTCATACATAGTTAAACCTGTAAATATCTTAGTTTTACCTACATAACATTAATAATTTTTCTCTCATTATTGTTATTTTAATCACTTAAATTAATTAGTAAAAAAATCCTTAATCATTGTTCATAAAGATAATGTGATTAACTAAATCATATTCTTGAGAGTGTCTAGCCGAGTGTGTTTTTAGGACTCTTTGTTGTGCAATAGGTCAAGATTAAGTAAATAAAGAACATACCATCTTTAGGGTTGTTACCCAAAGGTATAACTATTTTAAAACCAACATCCACTTGAAAGAATCCATATAGGGTTATACATACTATGAGAACCACACAATATTTTCTCTACCAATACTTCACGATGATATATTATACATACACATATCCCTTGGATTTTCATTAAATTTATCTTGTACTAATCCACAAAAAATACAATATTACCTCAAATAACCTAAATGGTTTTCTATACCTTGAAATTATGATCAAACATAACTTATCAAACATTTATTAAATATTAAACTCCAAAATTATCTTTAATATATAACATCCTAATATCAAAAGTTATATAAATCCCTCTCTTTTACCAACTACAAAATAAAAAACCTAATAATTTATTAATTACATGAATTAAAGAAAATATTTCATTACAAAATAGTCCTAAGTCCTTTTAGGTAGAGAATTTTAGATAAATAGGATAAAAAAAATTAGATAACTAAATCCATGTTCTTTGTATAAATTGGAATTTTTTCTCATTACATTTAAAACTATATAATTCATAATGAGTATTCAATGTTTCCCATAGAACACTCTATCTAATAAACTGTTCTACACATTTTATAATTTTACTATATTCATAACCTAGGGAAATAGAAACATAGCAAAGGGTAAGCTCAAATGCCTAGTAGGTGTGCATAAGATGGGAATATGGGTATAATCAAGATGCATAAGAAAATCATATGCAACAAAGATAATGAAATAATACGGGAATGAAGTTTTACCTAAAATATGAAATGAATCAAATGAGTGATTCAATAAACAAGATCATTGAGAACATAACATAGTCATGTGAATAAGTATAAAACTGTAAAACATCATTCAAATATGGTACATAAATTAGTATAGGGAACATAACTTTAATGATACAAACCATCAATGCCCTTTCATATAAGAAACTAAATCATACTCACTAATACATATATTATGAGTTAAAAAATCTTAAAAAATTTATTATAGGGTGATATAGGATCCCACCCATCATCATCATCTATACTTAACTATGCCATAAGAAATCACAGATTTATTATATCATAAAGAACCAATAGAAATAAAATGGGTTTCATTTAACAAATCATAAAATGGCCATGGAATAAAATGGGATTCGTATTCTTTTCAAATGTATTCACATAATAAAATAAAAAACATGATAAACCAATGGAAAGAAAAATGGAAAACTATATATATTCAACAACATTCAAGTTTAATGAAATTTAATCAATATAATAAAGCATATGATATTTACACTATATATATAATGGGTATAATATTAAGATAATATTTTCCTTAATTAATTGATGCATGTTATCTAGGTGAATGCCCTTTAATCAAAGTAAGGGAATGTAGTTTTCACAAATAAAAGGCATTGGAAGAAAAATTATTCCAATTCATGGAGAAAGGTTTGGAATGAAAAAGGTTGTGATGGATCATAGCTTTGAAAGAAATTAACATTACACAATCTATCTAAATAAATAAGGTTAATGGTTTAAAAAAAACACCCATAGGGTAAAAAATGAAACATAGAAATTTTTTGACATTGAAAAACATCCTTGAAAAATAATTCTTTGAATTAAATCAAAAAAGAGGGATAAAGAATCAAATTATTTTCTACCATGAGTTCCATCAGACAAATAATATGTATATATATTTGATGTTAAATATTGTAACATAAATATCCGGAGGGTAAATCCTTTTTAATATGAAAATAATAATAGAGGTTAATAATTAAAATATATTATAGATGAAATTTTTTAACATTGATATAAAATAAAAACATACTTGTCACTTTCAAAAGTAGATTATGAAAAGTTAAACTGAAATATTTTGAAAAAAATAACTTTTAAAAAAAGAATATCAAATAATTGATCCTTAAAAATTACATAAATATTTCTATAGGAAATGTGGAGCTGAACATAAAATTTTTTATAATGAATGTAAAAGAAAATTTTTAATAGATTGAAAATACCTTTATAGAAGAAAAAAACATTGTAAAAAGAGTATTAAAACTTAAAGGTTTCGGAAAAAATGGACACACCTTTGGTTGGAATAAAATAATTAAAATTTCATTTAATTTTGAGTTTCATAAAACCCTAATATAGGATCTTTCATGTTAAATTTATAATTAATTTATTTATTAAAGAATAAATAATTACTTCATATTTGGATACATTCATTGATAAATTTTTTGATCTTCCAAAACCCTTTTTTATTACCTTTGTTGTGTTATAAGGAATCAAGTGTAGAATCTCTCAAGTGATGATCCACATTCGCTCCTTTGATATTTGAGAAATTGCAATTGATTTTAAGATGATAGCATGGTTAATCAATTGTCTTTTATTTTTCATCTTTATAGCTCAAATATCCTTTAGTGTTATTAAGAGGAAGAGGGGAGGAATTCAAGAGATAGAGAGAGATATAAAAGCCCATTGGGTTAAATGATTCTATATTCTCAATTTTCGATTAACCCTACATAATAAACATAGCCATATAATTATAGAACTAGGGTTGAAGTTAAATGTTATTTAATTACATGATGACCCTTAAATAATATTATAATCGTTATTAAACCGCTTTAAAAATAATAATAATAGTATTGTTATTTTATGGTGCACTATAACTTGTGTGATAACAAGTATTATTTTACCTTCTTGTAAATTAATATTTATCAACTGATGTTATCCTAGTCTGTTCAAACTTCTCAATATTTATTGAATACTTGAATTAATATTTTTTTTAAATATTTTATTCATCAGTAAATATTTTTGGCCGATGAAACTTTAATAAAATTGTTACTTGATCTAGAGAATTATGTTAATTATAATAATTAAATTCAAATAAAATTTAATTGAGATCAATCAAAACATGTAGTGTGTGACCCTCTTGAACTATTTCTCATAGCATTAGGGGTCATTTCTTAAATTATAATTTTACTATATTGAAATGAGTCAAGAAATCCAAGATAATAAACATAATGTCACAGCATTGAGAACCAAAAATGAATGCTCACTATGTAATATATTCAATTTTCCTCAATATCTCATCAAGAAGGTTAAAAATCAATGTTATCATCCTATGTACTCAATATGTCATTGTTTTACAATTTGAAATAAACACTTAATTGCACCATGACCATGAAATTTAATGAAATAGTTCTATTCCAATCAATGAGATGATATAAAAGATTCCATAAAGATAGATTGGATAAATCATTTCTCAAATTTAAAATTAATAAAATTTCATTCATGACACATACAACATATACCCTACTTCCCACCAACATATGGCATGATGAATTTGGTTAGTAAATATAGGGCTGAGAGTCATGATATGCATCAAAGATAATCATAAAGTCTATGGATCATTACACATAATCATTGATAAGAATATCCAATGACACAAAAACATGAAGAATTCATACTAGTAGGTTTGTTCTCATAATCATTAATCTTGAATATTTCCAAGTTTCTACTTTACAAGAAGAAGCCTCGTCCACTTATGAGTACTCGTACCAGATAATCTATATACTATGTGTCCTATCTTATTATATTATCCAACTGTAGAACTATTTTTAAGAATATCATCATAAAAATTCAAAGTTCCCATCATAGAGGAGAACTTATATGAATTTATCATTGTGATAGATACCTTAGGATATCATTACATTAAATACAAACAAAACAATAGAAAATATATAATAAATTATTTTCATTAATATTCTATTCACCAAACATACATGTAATCAATGTACAATCAGTTGGTCCTAGGACACTAAATAAATTAAACCCCCACTTGGACTAGATCTAACTCCTTGAAATTCAGTCTAATAGAAAACACAAGATAATAATGTTTTTTTGAATCAAGTCTTTAGTAAAGGGGTTTTAATCATTGTCTTCTATAGAAATATTACTCACTGAAACCTCACATCCCTGAGAAAAGTCCTTCAAGAGATGATATTTCCAAAGTATATGCTTTAATCACTGATGTGACCATGGATCATTAGCAAGGGCCACCACTACAGTATTATCAAAATAGGGTGTGATATAATATTTATTCTAGGTATAATATCAATCTCTTGGATGTAGTTTTGTATCAAAAATGATTCATTAGCTTCCCCATAAGTCATAATACACTCAGAATTGATTGTATAATATGTGAACATATCCTACATTGTGCACTTCCAGCTCAAAACACCTCAAATTTAAGTGAATATTTATCCCAATCTGGATTTCATATCATCTTTATCTATTTGGAAACTTGTATTTTCATATCCTATGATGAATGATTCATTATCTATTATATATACCATGAACATATCCATAATACACATTTGATACCTAAGGATAGTATTGACTTCCATAAAATGGAGTTCACCTAGGTTATATTGATAACTTCTTACTGCACTTAATGATTAAAGGAAATCTATCCAAATACATAGCATGAAATACATGAATGATACAATAACTAACACATGTGAAATCATTTCCATTCTTTATATTTCCTCATGTACTTGAGGGAAAATTTTCTTGGAAATATGAATTCCATGTGACATTGAAAATAATTCTCTCTTGGATTATTGAATAATAAATCTATTCAGTATTTTGTCAACATATGTACCCTGACCTAGGATGAGTAGTCTCTTAGATCTATCATGATAAATCTTGATCCTAGAATGTATGACACCTCTAGTAACTCTTTCATAGAGAATTATTTATTAAACCAAATCTTAATAGACTATAAGAATGGTATTTCATTTCTAATATGTAATATTTCATTAACATATAATATTAAAAAAATTACCATAACCCCACTAAATCATTTATAGACACAAGGATAAAATCCATTATTTATGAAACCAAATTATGTTATAACCTCATCAAATTGAATGTTCCATGACCTAGATTATTAATTTAATCAATAAATGTAGTTCTTTTTCAATTTTCATATCTTGTTGGAATACTTTAGAGTTAGAAACTCTTTTCGTTGTGTCATATAGATATGTTCTTGAAGGTTCCTGTTAAGAAATTCAATTTTGAAATCCATTTTCTATATTTCATAGTCATGGAAGGACCTAATGGAATATATAATTATGATTTATTTCATCATTTAAACTGGTGAAAAGGTTTCTTTATAGTCTATGTATTGACATTGTTTAAACTACTTTTCACCCAGTTGTGCCTTATAGGTACTGAGTTTTCCATCCTTGTCTATTTTATTCTAGAATACCCATTTAATAACAATGATATTTACATTTACTGGAGGATCTACCAAAATACAAACTTGATTTTGGTACATGGAATCCATTTCAAAATTCCTAGATTCTTGCGACATGGAAATATCTATGTCCCATACTTATTCCTTGTATATTAGTGGATCCTTATGATCAAATAATAATGATTCAAAATCATAAATGTCTAGAAAACCATACCGGTATAGTTCTCAAACATCTCTTATACTCCTATACAGTTCTTGTGACTCTGGAACTTCTTTTTATTCCATGGGGATTTTTGGAATCAGCTCCTGTAACAACTCTTGTTTACCCTAATCCTTGACATCATCAAAGTATATCTTTCTCCCACTATTAATTTTAGATATTTTCTACCTCTAAATAAATATGGCGTGTCATTCCAATATTATATTTTTCCTGGAGGGGTTATCTAGGTAATATACCCATGTTTCCTTAGGATAACCTATAAAGGTACACCTTGTTCCTTAGGCTGAAAGTTTGTTACTAGAAGTGGCTGTAAAAAATGATTTTAAACACCACACATCTAAGTATGAAAATAGAAGTTTCATTCTATTCCATAATTGGTATGGTATCACATCTTCCTCTTTAGTTTTTAGTGAGTTTAGTATTTGTTCTTTTGTTTGTAATGAGTATCCCCAAAAAGACAATGGGAGACTCAGATGAATCATCATTGATCTCACTATGTCAAAAAATGTGTGGATTCTCTTTTTAGTTGCCCATTCCAATGAGGTGTATAGGGACAAATTATTTAGAAGATGATCCCAAACTCCTATAAATAATCATTGAAGTCTTGATTAAGATATTTTCCACAACATTATGGGTAGAGTTTCTAAATCTTCCTACCCAGATGGTTCTTAACTACATTTTTATATTCCTTTAATATGACAAAGGAATCCAACTTATACCTCATCAAGTATATATTTACATATCCCAAAAAATAATTAGTAAAAGTTATGAATCATGAGTACCCACCATTTTCTCTAATAATAAATAGTCCACACAAATCATTATAAACTAATTCAATAAGATATTTGGACCTTTCAAATTTTATACTAAATGGGGCTTTGGTCTTTTTTCCTTGTAAAAATTCATGACATAAACAAAATTGTTTTAGTTCAAAAGATTATAAATATACATATTGATGTAATTTAGTTATGTGTATTTTGTTTACATGACCAAGCTGGTGATTCCATAGTTGGGTGTGGTATGAGTCATGTGTAGTAGTTTCATTATATATTTTCAATACATAGTCCTTGTAATCCATAGCATAAATACTATTAGATAAATGTTTCATACCATAACAAATTCTATCTTTATAAAATAAATGACATTTATTACCGAACATGAAAATAAATTCATCTATGTAATGTATAGATACAAAAAACATCATTTTTGTTAATAGACGGAACACAATAAAAATACTTCAAAACTAAGATAATTTTCATTAGAGACGTGAGGTGGTAGTCCCTGATAGCCACAAAATATATTTTGGATATGTTGGAAGCTCATAGATATACCTCCTCTTGTTCAATTTTTTAATCTACTTGTTCTTGTATTTTAATATATATGTGAGTGACACAAACTGTATCCCATACCCAATTTGTAGAAACAGATAAATTTCACTCAATAAGAAATTCACATGAATCTTCCAATTGATTTTTAGGCCGGGTTTAGTTTTTCTTCATGTAGGAATTATTACCATGTGGAAAACAAACAACATCATAATCCCTTGATTTCCCCTTGATCATTATCTTTGTAGAAGGGTGTGAAGAATATTTGGGCTTATATCTATTTGTTTTCCCTTTCCAATCATTCACTATAAATACTACATGATTTTTTCACTTTATCTCTTGATCTACATGGACAAGAAGAGAGAACAGTTTTGGAATATACTTATCAATTCTTTCATATTAAAATTAATCAAAAAACTAGAGAAACTTTGAGGGAGTGATATATGAATGAGATCGGTGCACAACTCATTAGGTTGTTTAAAACCTATAATTTTTAGGCCCTCAATGTATCTAATGATATTGAATATATGAGGCCTTACTGGTGAATCTTCTACAAGCATACTATAAAAGAGTTATTTGGAAATCTCAAACTGTTCCTATCTTTCTCTCTTTTGGTATAAACCATGATGATGTTTGAGCATGCTATAAACATCCTTGTTTTCAGGTGAATTCATGAGTTCACTAGACATAGATTATAACATCAAACATTGAATGTAAATTACATTATTTAACTATTATTTATAGACAATGAAATCTTCATCACTTACCTCTTCAAAAGGCATATAAGGTATTAAGGATTCTACCATGTAAGATTTCCCTTCATAGTGAAAAAAACCTAAGGGCATCTGAACAACTCCTAAAAGTTACTAATAGCGAAGAGATGGTGTTTATCTAATAGAGATAATAGTGATAATGTGGATTATGAACTTACCATTTCCAAAATTATAAAATAGAATATAATTTTTACTTTTATAGATTAAAAAATATACAGGAAACAATAAAATTATATATATTAAATATCCCACTATTTTATCAAGTCTAAATATCCCTCACCATTAAACATAGAACATTTAGTTTCTATGAAATTCTTTTGTAAAGGATCCATATTACCCATTGAATAACCCAATGAGGGTTGTTCAAGCTATTTGATGGTATTTAGGTAGGTAGGTCTTGGACAACTATGGGATTGCCGCTCCTTGATCCATTGAGTAGACTCCCAAATCCTGAAAGCCTGAATTGGATTTCCCCAACACCTTCCTCCAAGTTACATCAAGAATAGTGAGATCTAATTTACTTGATGTAATTTTGTTAAGTCATCTGATAACCTTCATAAGAACTCCACATTAAAATTTAGTGTCCTAATGAGGGATGTTCAAATACATAATTATATGGATTTCATTCCCAATCAAGAAACGGAAGGCATGTTTTGACAAAACATTTAGTTGAGGTATTTTAATTTTTTATGCGTCAACTTTATCTTATTTTATCCTTTATGGGACATGTTAATATTAATTGGATTTTACATAATTAATTAATGATGTAAGATAAAACATTTATGCATAATATATTCATTTAAATTCTATCTTTTCAATTTAATTAATTAATTTAGGTGATCACATTCTTGTATATAAAAATTAAATAACACATAAAAATAAATAAATAAAAATAAAAAATGACCTGATCATAGGATTATCTGATTATTTATTTATTGAGAAAACTGTAAATCAACTATGAACTAGGGGAGTAAATCTTTGTTCTAGTCTTGGCATGAGTTATAACATTACATATGTCCACCTATGCATCACTTGGGTTGAAATCATTTTGGTTTCATCTTATACCAACTCTATGTAACTTGGGATACTCTATTAATTACATGTATTTATAAATCATACACAAGTGAGGGGAACCAAATTATTAGTTAATTGTAATTACATAAATAACTTTGATCACATAGGTACCACATTATAATGGTGGGAGGGATGACTCACATTCCATAAAATTTAATTTAATATTAAATAATTCCAAACCAATGTAATAATTTTAATTAAAAAAACCAAATAATACATAGATATGGGTTAAGATCATGAACATTCATACATGAAATGAATAAACAAAAGTAAAACCAGATAAAATTCATTTCTTATTTTTTATGTATTTTTAAGATAAATGCACTTACATTAATTAATAAATTAATTTTATTTCATTTAAATGATCATATAAATTTCCTTGGAGATACTCATCATAAATTCTTTCATAAAAAATAAATAATAGAAACAATAATTATAGATTATTACAATAAATTAATTGATAATTTAAATTTTTTGAAAACCATCAATATTTTTTAAACATAATAATTTTCAATAAACATAATAATGTTTTGATACTGTAATAAGTAATTTAATGTAATTTTAATTCTCTCATTTACTAGGAGACTACACATTGTGTACCATCTAGAAACAAATTTTATAAATCGATTTTAATGTATCTAGGGTACACACATGGAGCTTTAGTATGTTATTTGGATAGACTACACTGTGCATACTAACTATCTAGATTCTTTGTGTTTTGCTTTCCATGTTTCCACAAAACCCACATAAAAACTCGACATGTTCATTGGATGTGTAACTACAAAATTTGTACAATCTATCTACATGTCATGCATATCACATTCTATTTCTACTCATAACTCATTGAGGAACATGTTCATATGATGGAATTAATTAATTACACACAGTGTACCCCAGATACATGTCGTTTAATTCATTAATTCTCTAGGTTGTCAGTGTCATGATTTTTTGATAGTGTAATTGACCACATGATTTTCTGGAATTTCGCCACTAAACTATGTAGACTACACGATGTGTATGCGATCAACACATCATTTAATACAACATACCATTTTTCAGGTTGTACTAGTAAACATGTGGTTTGAAATAAATGCACCATGTATAATTACTGCTCTGTGTGTGGTGTATCCCGTGACACTATCAGGTGAAGTGTTCACAACTAGAAAATCACCCTATTGACACACATTTATTTCCACAATTTATTAAAACCGTGGAAATAGTGTATATATTGC
Organism: Viscum album; assembly: GCA_963277665.1. Lineage (NCBI taxonomy): Eukaryota > Viridiplantae > Streptophyta > Magnoliopsida > Santalales > Viscaceae > Viscum > Viscum album. Next base: position 1,555,522,507 of record OY728141.1, read on the forward strand.
CACGATATATTTTTTACTATGGAGATACTCCTACATTGGGTTGACCCTCCTTCATATCCATCGCGATTGATCCCACCTCCTCCTCTGCAGATGCTCCCAATGATCCTCATTATCTGTGAATGCTCCCAACCAGCGATTACAGGCCTCCTTAGATCTTCTTCTGACGATCATCCTCCTCCGATGTCGATCCTACGTAGCCATTCCACCACCCTGGTGATTCAGCTTCGACACGGCCTCCCCACCTCCCAAGAGATGCAGATCCAACACAACCTCCCCACCTCTCCTGTAACACCCCAAGCTTCCACGGTACGTTTCCCTTTCAATAAGGCAATAACTTGCATTGTATGTAACTTTGAAATTCTAACACACTACGACCAATCAAAGTAGCCATTATGAATAGTAATACGCACTTTTTGAAATTTTATAAATTTTAAATTTCAAAATAGACTTCAGTTTTGAATTCAGAATATTGAAATTAGCTTAGGGTAAATTTTGGGTATTTTTCTAAAAACATTCAATTTTTGATGAATAGTGAAAAACACTGAGTTATAGTTTAAAACCAAATTTTTATTTAAATAATTATTTATTTAATTTAAATTTATTTTAATTCAAAATAGATACATAATACCTATATAAGTTCAATGTAATTCATTGGAGTTATTTTATAATAATTTTAGATACATAATTTTTTTGAACTTTTCACCCTCTTTTACCCACCTCTTAAGAGAATTTGAAAATTCACATAAAACTTAATTTAATCACTTATGTGAGTGGAATTTTAAAAATACTAGAGACACGGTTAGTATCAATGAGTAAAATGTGGTTCAATGCTATAAAAATAATTTTTTTTGTGAATAGTAACTTCTTTACTTTTATTTACCATGGTTAAAAGTCAATAGGGTAATTAAGGGTAAAAATGATAATATTATTACCCTAACACATGTACTAATTCTATTGGAGAACTATAGTTCAACCAAAAAAAACCTTATGAATAAAATATGAACCTCTTTGGTCCACTTGGATTAGATTAGGACATTTATTATTATTTAATTCAAAGAAGAGTTAAAAGACTTAAAATCAAAGTTTAATAACTAAAAAATTATAAATATAGAGTTACAAATAAGATAAATTAGATTCTAAATATTTATTAAGTAGATAAAAATATTTCCTACATAATGGTATTTTATTTATATTTTTAGACATTAAATAATTTAATTTATTTATGACACAATGATAATGCAGTAATTATCTAATTAATGAAATACTAAAATAATTGATATTATAAATATCCAAATAACTGTAATTTGAGGATTTTTATGAATTACACTAATTTTATAGCTTAATATGACATATTAGGGTTGGTTATATGAATTTATTTCCAAGTAATAATGCTGTTATGAATTTATAAAAAACTAAATACCAAATAGTATGAAAATTGACATAAAAGAGTTTTTAAAACAAATATTATATTATTAATTGATATTCTATTCATAAATATATATTTTTTAGACAAAGGAATTATATAATGATAGTTTTATCATTATTTAACCACTTGGGGTTCTCTTGGAAATATATATTAACTTTATTAACCATATAATATAAAAATACAAAGAGACATGGTAAATATAAAAGTATTTAACTAAGAGTTAAATCTAAAAGATAAAGTTAATATAGCGACCCAAACCTGTCTAAAACCTATTGTTTGAGTGGTTTTAGACCCATCCCCACCTTAGAATTTAAATAATATATTTTTGATCCATTATAATCTGAAAATTATTTTATTATAAAATAATATTTCTAGCTTTTCCTAAGGCTCCCCTCACCCCTCTCATAAAAGGTAACTCCCCTTCTCTCCAATTCACACCTTCAAAGAAATTTGGATCAGAAAACCTCTACCCAAATACTCCTTTAATTGTATTCCTTTTATCCTAGATGCCTTACTTTAGTCAGAAATCCATCCTAAAGAGCGTTGTTGATCAAATCAAAAGGAATAACCTGAAGAAGAGGTAAATATATCACCACCTCTTTCAAGTTCCTTTCTTATTCCACTTCATTTTTCTTTGTTGTTTCCATTATAAAATAATAACTCCAGTATCTTCTATATATTTTGATGTTATTATAAATATAGTACAACAAAATTCATTATTCTATCCATCCTTTGAATAACATGTCACCATACGTGCGTACATACGACTTACCGTCTCTACATCGTGGTGTAATTGTTATTCAATACATTATTATTTGGGTGGGTATAATAATGATGTGTAATTGATGTAAATAATAAATATAACATGATAATGATTCTGTATATATGATATACCATCCAATTATATATTATTTTAATATCAAAAGTATAATATTATCACTCATGTGTACGTACGTGTTACCGTCTCCACATAGTGATGAGATTCATTCTTCATCATCTCCATTCAAGACAAATTTTCATTTGATGATTAAAAATAATATTTACAGCCTTGATATCATTCTGGATATTAATAAGATACTTCCCATCCATAGAAATTATAACTCACATAACAAATAATATAAAGGAAAACGAATCAGTTAACACCCAAAATGACGATAATACTAAGATATTATTAAGAAAGAAATGTTAAAAGATCATATATGATATCATATTAATGTATATGAATCTTGTATAATTTAATAACAATTATTTCACCATTATACCAGAGGATAACCTTCCCTCGACCAAGGAAAAGTACAAGGTAAGGGTTAATTTCACAATCTCTTCATTATCCGAGGTTGTTTATATATAATTATCTACTCGGACCTCTTTATCATCCACATCCATGTTTCTTAAAAATGTATTTCAAAACAATATTTATATTTTATAGACTATGGGTTAAAGTAATTTGTACCCTTTTCTGAATTTATATAAGATGTTTATAAATGAATCTTTTGTTCATTTTCTAAAAAAGGTCCTATATAACCTTTTCGACAAAATTTAGGTAAGAATGTCTTTTTTTTAACTTATACAGAAGGTGCGGCTATTTTCTACAATTATAACATCATTGAATCTTCCCTTAAAATATTTTAAGAATATTTTCAAAATAAATGTTTTCTTTATAATTATGTGACTCTTAAATGATTTAAAAATATAAAGAGATATTTCTCTAAAAAAATGTTTTGATTTCATCTATGTCAAAATCATTTGATGGATTTTAAGTTTATTTGAAGTTGATTTATTATGATACAAAACATCCATATTTTGTTGAAGGTTTTGTGCTTTGTTTGAATATGGATGTGTTATTTTTATACCATTCATGGTTTATGGATAAATTATTGACATTTCATATGCTAGTTTTAATACAAATGTTTCCATTATGTTTAAACCTTTTCATATGAGGAATGCATTGGACTTAGTATGTGACGGGTGGAGCCTACTATAGCTCCTCAATGCATCGGTAAGTCTAATGAGACAAAATAGTGTCTTGGCACAAGGCCTTGAAAAAAATATTATTTGTATTCTTGGCACAAGGACTTAAATATGTGGTTATGAAAGTCCGACATTATGCATTCCATCATTATGAAAGTGGTTATTGATATTGCATGTGATTATTCGACTTGTAGAATATCCATGTGAATAAGTAAATGGAATTATTTCATTTTATTTTTTCGATATTATGCTAAAGACAAAGTTTAAAAGTCTTTTGTTTTAGTTATATATTGTCTTAAATGTTTAGTCTTATTTATAAAAGCATCCACTATATTGTTATACTTACTGAGCATATGAGCTCACCCCTTTCTATGTTTTATTTTTCCCAGGTTGTGAAGAAGTATTTTATGACTGGCCTATAGGGATAGTCTGGGTGGATAGGAGTGTGGACTATAGAGACTATGTTGTTGTAGTTTCTCACATTATCAGGTAATGTAAGACTTATGAATGTATCTAGTGTTTATGAGGCTACTAAACTAATCGGTCTTTCGAGACTTGATCTTTTGTAATCATGCCAATGTTATGTAATAATTCACAGACCTTGGGATTCTAGAGTTGTGGCGTTATAGTTGGTATTAGGGGAAGTTTAGTACAAACCTTGGAAGCTATATTTAGATAATCTCTGATTAGAGCACCTAGCCCTAAGATAGACTTTGAGGATTAGTATAGAATAACTTCCTAGAATTTTGGTATTGTAGATATTTTTTGAGTTTTCCAAGAAATAAATCTATGTCGGGATACGACCAGGTAGAGGCAGATCTGGCATAGATGTAGCTAGGGGTAAATCACAAAAACACCGCTTTGAGCTAGACTCGAACAAGAACTGGTGCATGACAACGGGCCTTGCTGCACTCTTGGTTACGACACTCTCGTGGGATATGCTTAGGATAATTCCCATTTTCTTTACAAACCATTATGAATGGTTTATGAGTATATACTTTCTCAAAGAAAACATCTTTTATGATTATGGATTATATCCATAAACTGTTCAATTTATGTTAAGTGTTTTAGAATTTTAGAATTATGTATTTCGATTCATAAACTGATCTAGTTTATGACATTGTTTAGAAATGGAACCTAGTGGAAGGAATGGAAATCGTATTAATGCACACACTCCATGTAGGTATTGACCTCCTGCTCAAGATAATTATAGCAGAGTTGGTGATACAACTAGTGCTGATCAGATTATCACTATACTAGGACAACTCACTCAGGTTATAAATAATAGCCATACCCGTATAGAGCACCCTGATCCACAATGTGGAGGATCAATGTTAGATCTCTTAATGAGGCAAAAAAAAAACAAAATTCAATGGGAGTACAAATCCATTAGTATATGAGCAATGGATAAATTCCTTAGAGAAAATATTCCATGCCTTGGGGAGTAGTGAAAGGGAAAAAGTTATCATAGTAGTTTACCACCTCACTAGAGATGCTGATCAATGGTGGTCATTGATTAAAAACACAAAGGAAGATGATGAAGTATCAAATATGGAATGGAGAGAGTTTTAAGATATTTTATTAGAAACATACAATCCTTGTGACCATCCAGTAGATATGGAAAGGAAATTTCCGAGCCTGAGGAAAAATAAGGTTGAGAATGTCGCAAAGTATGAGGCCAACATTACAAGGTTAGAGAGGCATGCTGCATGTTATATATGTATCCCAATAAGTAAGATTGATCATTTATTTTATGGGTTAAAACTATTTCTCTACCGAGAATTAGTCCCACAATCCTTCCCGTTGTACGAAGATATTGTCTCATGATCTATCAAGATAGAAAAAAAATTATCTAAGTCTTACGACATTAAAGAAAAGAAATAGATGAAGAGATCTGCTGATCACTCTGGAAATGAATATAAGGGGAAGATGGGAGAAGTTGAATATCCATTCTGTAGTAAATGTGGGAAGAAACACCTTGGTACTTTATTAAAGGGAATGAGAGTCTGTTACAAGTGTGGTGAAAAAGGCCACCAAGCTTATGATTGCAAGGGGAAGAAATAAGCTATCGATGTTCAATGAAACAATTGAAGGGATATGGGACATTATGAAAATTAATGTCCTAAGCATTAGGGGAACTTAACATAGAAAAGGCCAAGGGATCAAGTCCAAGATTATGCTATCATTACTGCTGAGGTAGAAGCTCCAAAAGATGTGGTGGTAGGTAATTTAATGGTTTTCTCAAGTTTACAAAATGATTTATTTGATTCTAGATCATAAAATTATTTCATATCTTCCAAGTTTTCTAATAAAATTAGATATTTCAAATTTTATTTAAAAAGGGAGTTCTCAGTTAAAACTCTTAATGGAAGTATCATCGCAACAAAGTTTTGTGAATCTATTCTCATTAGAGTGTATAACTATTATTTATCTGCTGATCTCATCATCATACCTATGATTGATTTTGATATAATCCTCAGTATGTATTGAATTTAGAACCATGATGCAAAGATTTATTATATGAAGAAGGAGGTTACGATTTTTGATGATGATGATAAATAACACCTTATCTTTAGAGCAGATTTGTCACCACGTAATTCTTATCTAGATCCACCCCCAGTAGCTCAACTAAATTCAATTATTTGGGAGGAAGAGAATGAAATAACTGTGGGTGAGGAAAGGAATGTTCAAATAGAGGATGTAACTATTGTGAAAGAATATGTTGATGTGTTTCCAGAAGATTTACCTAGACATCCTCCAGAACAAGAAATTGAGTTTTCCATTGATTTAATTCCTAGATCAAGGCCCATATCGAAGACCCCTTATAGAATGGAAATTGTGTAATTAGTGTAATTAAAGAAAAAACTAGAGGAATTTAGTAATAAGGGATTTATTCTCCCTAGTGTTTCTCTATGGGGAGCCCCTATCCTTTTGGTTAAGAAGAAATATGGATCTATGAGGTTATGTATCGACTACAGGGAGATCAATGCCATAACAATAAAGAACATGTATCCCCTACCTTGCATTGATGATTTATTTGAACAACTATAATGAGATCAATACTTTTCAAAGATTAACCTTTGATCTGGATACCATCAATTGTGTGTGAAGATGGAAGACATTCCGAAGACATCATTTCGAACTAGGTATAGACATTATAAGTTTACAGTAATTCCTTTTGGATTGACTAATGAACCTTATGTCTTCATGGATCTAATTAATAGAGTTTTCAAGGAATATCTCGATGAATTTGTAGTGGTATTTATTTATGATATCATGGTATACTCCAAAATCTACGAAGATTAGGAAAATCACTTGCGCATTATCTTGAAGACTCTTAAAATACATGAATTATATGGAAAGTTTAGTAAGTTTGAATTCTGGATTCAGGAGATTTCTTCTCTTGGGAATATTTTCTCTAAGGATGGAATCTCCATTGATCCTTCAATGACCAAGGCAATCCAATAATGGCCAGCACCAACAAGTATAACCGAGGTATGCAATTTTATTGGTTTAGCAGGTTAATATCGACATTTTGTCTAGAATTTTTCCCGGTTGGCTAAACCATTAACAAAGCTCACACGTAAAGGGGTTAAATTTGTTTGTAAAAAAGAGTGTGAATAATGTTTTGAAGAACTAAAGATAATATTAGTCAATGATTCAATCACAACTCTACTATCAGGGAATGATGGGGTTGTTATTTATAGTGATGATTCAAAGAAACTACTTGCTTTTGTCCTTATGCAGAATAATAGGGTTATTTCCCATTCATCAAGAAAACAAAAAATTCATGAGAAAAACTATCATACTCATGATATTTATTTAGAAGTTGTAATCATTTCTTTGAATATTTGGAGAAATTATCTATATGGGGAAAAATGTGAGATTTATACTAATCATAAGAGTTTGAAGTATATTTTATCACAGAAAGAACTCAACATGAGGCAAAGGAGATTTCTTGAACTACTCAAGGATTATGATTGCATGATACACTACCATCCGGGGAAGGAAAATAAGGTGGAATATGATTTGAGTAGAAAGGATAATGGAGTTTTGAACAAGATGCGAGTTATAAAGGATCCTATATACATGGATCTAGTAAAGATGGAAATGGAAATCACCATAGAAGGGGAAACATCAATACTTTATAAAATGGTTTCCTAACCATCTGTTGTAGAAAGGATAATGAGTTCTTAGACCGATGATAAAGAGTTTCAAAAGAATATTAAAGCTATGAATGAAGGGATATTGAGTGACTTTATGTATGAAGATGGAATTTTGAAATTTGGGAAGAGATGTTATCTTCATGATATACCTGATCTAAAAAGGGAATTTTTGGATGATGCTCATAGTTCCAATTTCTCTATACATCCTGGTAGAACCAAAATATATAGAGATTTGAAGGAACATTTTTGGTGGGACAACAAGAAGAGGGAGATTTCTGATTTTGTGTCAAGATGTGTGGTCTTTCAACAACTGAAAGCTAGAAAGCAACAAAATGGAGGAGTCATGCAACCTCTTCCCATACCTGAGTGGAAATGGGATAATATTATGATGGACTTTGTCATGGGACTACCAAAGACTCCTATAAGGAACGATGCAATATGGGTCATTGTTGATTGTCTTACCAAGTCAGCACATTTTCTTGCAATAAGGGACGATTTACCACTTGAATGTATAACAATACTATATGTTAATGATTTTGGGAGACTTCATGGAGTACCCCTATAGATTTTTTATGATTGTGATCCACATTTTACATCCAGATTATGGAAAATTATTTAGAATTCCCTGGATACTGAGCTTCATTTGAGCACTGCCTACTACCCCCAAACTGATGTACAATACAAATGGACTATTCAAACCTTAGAAGACATGTTGAGATCATGCTCACTTGAATTTCAAGGTATGTGGGATCAATATATACCTCTGGTAGAATTCTCCTATAACAATAGCTTCCATTCAAGTATTCATATGGCACCATATAAAGCATTATATGGAATGAGATGTCGCACACAAACCTTTTGGGATGATGTTGGAGAAATAAAACCCATAGGCCCATAACTTGTGGAGGAAATGATGAAAAAGGAGAAGGTAATCCAAAACCAAATCAAAATTAGCTCAAAGTAGACATAAGAGCTATGCTGATAACTAAAATAAGTATTTGGAATTTCAGGTAAGAGATCATGTTTTCATGAAGGTATCTCCATGGAAGGGTGTTATACATTTTGGTAAGAAGGGAAAATTGAGTCCCAGGTACATCGGACCTTTCAAAATTATAGAACAAATTGGGGTTGTAGCTTACCATTTGGCAATGCCGCCAAGTCTCTCTAAAGTTCACAATGTCTTACACATATAATTGTTGAGAAAATACATGCCTGACCCAACACATGTACTCACCTATGAAGAATTAGGACTGAAACCTGATCCGTCTTATTGCGAAGAGCTTGTCAATATTCTTGATACAAGAGAACAGGTGCTGAGAAACCGGATGACTCATCTTGTAAAAGTTCTATGGAGAAACCAGAAGATGTAAGAGAAAATGTGGGAACCCAAGGAACATATGATGAAGAACCACCCGAGTCTTTTCATGCGGTAGTATACTAGAAATTTTGAGGACGAAATTATTTGAAGGGGGGAATAATGTAACATCCCAAGCTTCCAAAGTACGTTTCCCTTTGAATAATGCAATAGCTTGCATTGTATGCAACTTCGAGATTCTAACACACCTAGACCAATCAAAGTAGCCATTATGAATAGTAATACCCACATTTTGAAATTGTATAAATTTTATCTTTCAAAATAGACTTCATTTTTGAATTCAGAATATTGAAATTAGTATAGGGTGAATTTTTTGCATTTTTCTAAAAACATTCAATTTTTCATGAATAGTGAAAAACACTAAGTTATAGTTTAAAACCGAAGTTTTATTTAAACAATTTTTTATTTTATATAAATTTATTTTAGGTCAAAATATATACATAATAACTATATATGTTCAATGTAATTAATTGGAATTAGTTTATAATAATTTTAGATATATAAAAATTTTATTGAACTTTTCACAATCTTTTACCCACCTCCTAGGAGAATTTGAAAATTCACATAAAACTAAATTTTACAGCTTCTATGCGGGGAATTTCAAAATTCCAAGAGACACGGTTAATATCAAGGAGTAAAATTTGGTTCAATAGGATAAAAATAATTTTTGGTGAATTGTAACTTTTTATTTTTATTTTCCACGGTTAGAAGTAAATAGGGTAATTAAGGGTCAAAATGATATTATTATTACCCTAACACATGTACTAATTCTATTGGATAAGTATAGTTCGACCAAAAACAACCTTAGGAATAAAATATGAACCTCTTCGGTCCACTTGTATTAGATTAGTACATTTATTATTATTTAATTCAAAGAAGAGTTAAAACAGTTAAAATAAAAGTTTAATAACTAAAACATTATTAATATAGGGTTAAACATAAGATAAATTAGAAAATAAATATTAATTTGAAATATAAAAATATTTTATACAAAATGGTATTTTATATATATTTTTTAGACATTAAATAATTTAATATTTTTATGACATAATGATGATGCAGTAATTACCAAATTAATGAAATATTATAATAATTGATATTATAAATATCCAAAATAAATGTAATTTGAGAATTTTTATGAATTCCAATAATTTTCTAGGTTAATATAACATATTATGGTTTGTTAGATGAATTTTTTTCGAAGTAATAATGCTATTATGAATTTAGAAAAAAAACAAAATATCAAATAATGTCAAAATTGACATAAAAGAGTTTTCAAAACAAATATTATATTATTAATTGATATTCTATTTCTAAAAATCTAAAGTTTGGTCAGAGGACTTATATAATGATAGTTTTATCATTTTTAACCACTTGGGGTTTTCCTGGAAGTATATAGTGAGTTTATTAACCATATAATATAACAATACAAAGAGACATGGTAAATCTCAAACTATTTAACTAAAAGTTAAATCTAAAAGATAAAGTTAATATAGTGACCCAAACCTATATAAAACCTATTGGTTGAGTGGTTTTCAACCCATACCCACCTTATACTTTTAATAATACATTTTTGAGCCATTAGAAACCGAAAATGATTTTATTATAAAATAATATTTCTAGATTTTCCTAAGGTGCCCTTCACCCCTCTTATAAAAGGGCACTCCACCTTCTCTATAATTAACACCTTAAAATCCACTTGGATCAGCCAACCTCTACCCAAATACCCTCTAAACTGTCCTAAATTCATCCTAGAGGCCTTCCTTTATTCATAAATCCAACCTAGGGAGCCCTTTTGAGCAAATCAAAAGGAAAAATCCAAAGAAGAGGTAAATATCTCAACACCTCTTTCAAGTTCCTTTATTCTTTCAATTCCTTTTTATTTGTTGTTTACATTATAAAATAATAACTCCAATATCTTCTATATACTTTTATGTTATTATAAATATTGCAAAACCTAATTCATTATTCTATCCATCCTTTTAATAACTTGTCACCATACGTGCGTATGTACGGCTTAACATCTCCACATCATGGTGTAATTGTTATTCAATACATTATTATTTGTATGGGTATAATAATGATGTGTAATTGATGAAATAATATATATAAAATTATAATGATTCTGTATATATTATATACCATCCAATTATATATTATTTTAATATCAAAATAATGATATTGTTGCTCATGCATACGTACAGATTACCGTCTCTACATAGCAATGAGATTCATTCCACATCGTAACCATTCAAGACTAATTTTCATTTGATGATTAAAAATAATGTTTAAAGACTTGATATAATTCTGGATATGAATAAGATACATCAAATCCATAAAAATTATGACTTACATAAAAAATAATATAAAGGAAAATGAATCTGTTAACACACGAAATGACGATAATACTAAGATGGTATTTACAAAGTAATGTTAAAAGATCATATATGATATCATATTAATGTATATGATTCTTGTATAATTTAATAAAAATTATTTAACCATTATACAGGAGGTTAACCTCCCCTAGACCAAGGAAAAGTACAAGGTAAGGGTTAATTTCACAATCTCTTCATTATCCAAGTTTGTTTATATGTAATAATCTACTGTGACCTCTTTATCATCCACATCCATGTTTCTTAAAAATGTATTTCAAAACATTATTTCTATTTTATAGACAATTGGTTAATGTCATTTATACCCTTGATTGATTTTTTATAAGATTTTTATAAATGAATCTTCCCACTATTTTCAAAACAAGTTCCTTTATAACCTTTTCGAAAAAATTAAAGTAAGAATGTCTTATTTTTACTTATATGGCAGGTGAAGCTATTTTTTACCATTATAAAATCATAAAATCTTCCCTTACAAGCTTATAAGAATAGTTTCAAAATTAATGTTTTCTTAATATTTATGTGACTCTTAAATGATTTCAAACTAGAATGAGACATTTCTCTAAAAAAAGGTTTTGATTTCATCTATGTCAACATCCTTTGATGGATTTTATGTTTATTTGAATTTGATTTATTATGATACAAAACTTCCATATTTTATTGAAGGTTTTGTGATATGTTTGACTATAGATGTGTTATTTATATACCATTCATGGTTTACAGATAAAGTATTTACATTTCATATGCTAGTTTTAATACGAATGTTTATGTTATGTTTAAACCTTTTCATATGAGGAATGCATTGGACTTGGTATGTGACGGGTGGAGCCCGCTATAGCTCCTCAATGCATCTATAGGTCCCATGAGACAAACTAGAGTCTTGGCACAATGCCTTGACAAAATCTAATTTGTAGCCTTGGCACAAGTCCTTGACTAAGTGGTTATGAAAGTCTGGAATTATGGATTACATCATTATGAAATTGTTTATTTATATTGCATGTGATTATTTGACTAGTATAATATCCATGTGAATAAGTAAATGGCATTATTTCATTTTATTTTTATCATATTTTTCTAAATTTCAAGTTTAAAAGGATTTTGTTTTAGTTATACATTTCCTTAAATGTATATACTTATTTATGAAAGTTTCGGCTATATTTTTATCCTTACTAAGCATCTGATCTCACCCATTTCTATGTTTTATTTTTCCTAGGATTTGAAGAAGTATTTTATGACTGACCTGTAGGGATAGTCTTAGGGGATATGAGTGTGGACTATAGAGAATATGTTGTTGTAGTTTTTCACTTTATCATGTAATGTAAGACTTATGAATGTATCTAGTGTTTCCAAGGATAATAAACTAATCGGTCTTTTGAGACTTGATCTTTTGTGATCATTCCAATGTTATGTAATAATGCACCAACTCTGGTCTTCTAGAGTTGGGGCGTTACATCTCAAAAATCCTTCTTTTCGGACGCCACTTCTACGCGGCCACCCTACCTCCCCCAAACCTCTGCCACCCCTCAATCACGATTCTCACCCCCATCCAACTAGGGTTTCATGTAGCTCTCAGATCTGTTATCTCATAGTACCTCAACTTCCCAATAGCCGATTCCAGAACCTTCTCACAACATTATTATTTTCAAAATAAATTTAAGTCATGCTATGTTTTGAATCGGTCAACTATTCCTTCCATTTTTTCTGAATAATTTTGTATTCTTATTTTCCAAGAAACCTCCATTGGAAACAAAACTTCCTTCTTCTCAGTACCTTAATCTCATGGTAGACAAAATTCCAAAATCAGGAAGTGACTTCTCTATCAATTCCAGGTTTTCCTCACCCTGACAGCTTCAACTACTTTATTTTTTTTATATTTTACTATAATTTAAATTAACCCTAACCCTCTTGGGTCTTTGTCTTTACTCACTGTGGCTGGTTTGTGCTGCCACTTCAATAAAAGGTTTGTACAATACATGCTTAATGCAATTTAATTTTAATAATTTTTTATTAATATATTAATTCTTATTCATTTATATCTAAGTTGATGTTCTATATCTGCATATTGCTCATTGCATATCATGCCTTCCTAGAAGTATAATGAGTTTCTATAAATATACAAGGCAATATCAATTAAATGAACTTTTATGATTCTATACATGTATAATTCATTTTAAATTTAATAATTTTTTAAATTCATATATTAATTTGTCTTACATTGAATACTCTTGTAGTTTCATTTATTTAATATACATGGAGTCTCATTTTCTACTTATACCTACAATTTCTACCTGAATTTTCAGTTTATAATCATTATGCATGAAATTTCAATCATTTAATATACATGATGTTTCTTCATTATCAATAACTACATCATTCACATGTCATTCATGTTGTTGTTTATATTATTATACATGTCATTTCTGGGTGCAGAATACAATTTCCTTTTTCTTACTTTATCATGATCTAAAATAGCTATTTATATTGTCATTTATATCATTGTTTATATTAAAGTTTATATCATAGTTTATATTACAATTTATATAACATTTTATATTATTTTGAAATTACATGTTTACAAACCTGTTTATATCGCCATTTAAATTACACTTTTTACTGTGGTTTATATTTAAGCTTAATTAGCATTATCATGTACTGACATTGAAATTACTTTATTGTTTATATAGTATTATATATCATAGTTTATATTAATATACTTGTGGATTTCTGGTGTTGAAGACAAATTCCATTATGCATTATCGTACACCAAAAGTACAATTTATATTCAATATGAATGCAATTTCATTTACTTAATATACATTCTGTTTTTGTAGACACATGAAATATCATTTACTAAATAAGTAATCAATATCATTAACTATGTCTATTTGTAACACACAATATGGAAGTACATTGAAATTTCGTAATCATTTATTAGTCTTGAAGGTATTTTCATGGACTTCTAGAAATATTTTGACTATTCGAAGGTAGTATTGTCATTTATAATCCCATTTTCCTATATATTTTTCATTTTTTTAACCATACTAATTAGTTTTATAGCATATTTTACTTATTTCTAGGTGCATGTCATTATTAGAACATCTTGTTACAATAGTGGAGTTGTAGAATTCATGAGTTTAGTTATCTAGACTGAATTAAACCCTTGTGGTATGCACTTGGGCTTTATAGTCTATTCATGTATTTCAAAAATTGTTCATAACATGTTTACATCAATATATGCAATGTCTTTTTCAAAAATATTATATCTTTTGTGTAGTTTAATTCTCATATATTTTGATTCCACTCTATGTAATTTCTTCTACATTCACATACATGAATATAAATTTTATTAACCTTTAATAACATTCATGCATAAACATAAAATTAATAAGAAAAAAGTACACATTAGGATGATATAAAGCATAAAAATTAAGCTGATAATTGCAATATTAAAATCCCTCAATACATACACATTTTAAAATTATGAAACATGGAAGGACTGTAATACATAAAATCTAACAACTAACAGATATATATCCTTAAATATTCTTATGTTTATTCAAATACTTAATTTTATTCTAACAAAAAAACATTCATACAAACATTTTGTTTTCATTTTTAAATGTCCTATCCTTATTCTCCAACTAATTATTACACAAATACTAAAAGATACACATTTTTTAAAATACTGTAATTTATAAATCCCAACAGATATTAGAAATGCACATTTTTATAGTGCTCGTTCTTATGCTTCAATTTCAATATAAGAACACTATAATATATATTTCCAAGCAAGTAATTTTAATTTTCTTTTACTTATGCTTATACAAATATTGAATACATACATACATATGCTTATGCCTATGCTTATTCCTACACCTATGCTCATGCTAATCCTTATACAATTACTGAAATACAAACATTTTGATGTTTATAGTGAATATGTTTATGCTTATTATTAAACTCTTGCTAAAATATTATCACATTATCAAATTAATAGTGTGAATTACCATGATAATATTTATAGACATTATTATAAAAATACTATAAAACATAAAGAATTTAAAATACCACAATATAAAAGTACTACAAAAAATACAATAATATATAAATCCTAACAAATTCGTTTTATTTGGATTATTGTTATACAAAAACATTATTATTTACATTTCTTAGTCAAAATGTTAATTATGAGATAATAAAATGGAAAAAATACAAGGATTTACATGGCTTGGTCAAAATTTGATCCTATTCCTTGGGGAAGAAACCCATTATGCAACCTATGTATAGATTCATCCACTATTAATTTAAGGGGTTACGTTGACATAGTCACTCACCATGAATACATGAAATCCCACATTGTTCTCTAGAATGCGACTAGAGGTTCTCTATACTAACACAATAACTTTCCTCCCAATGGTTCTTATTTCTATCTCACATAACATGATCCTTTTAATTTGAATATGACTACCTCACACAGTCCCATAAATGGATTCTTCCTCAAATTGTTGATTAGGTTTTCACTACCCCTCCTTGTTGTAGAACACATTCACCATGATCATAAGTGAAAAACTGGTCATTTATTTCCAGGTTTCCATGATGCACATCATAACCTGAATAGAGTGTCAGATTCTCTCAAACAAGGATAGGTAGGAAGTCGTCGATGGAATGTTTGTCATTGTAATTCCAAATTATTTATTTATTTTTTATACTAACCCTAGTATATAGTGAGGAATATTGATCCCATGGAAAAGGTAAAAAATGTTTGAACTATGAAAGAACAACTCAAAATAAAATAAATACATCACACCTTAAGGGAAAGAGATGATGTAAGTACAATGATGAGGTGGAGTCTGATATGTGATCATGTTTGAAATAGTATGAAATGGGACAACATGTAGTGAGTAAACTAAGGACCATAGGTAGAAATAGTAGTAACAGTAACATATGGAAAACTAACTTGGGTAAATAACAATTGTCTAATATTGAATTGAATTTACTTAATTTTATATTTTAAAATGGTCTCAATATAATCCAAAATCCCAAAAAATTGTGTAAACCCACCTCTATAGAAGAGGTTAACAAGTAGCTGAATATGTTCTTTATTATTTCAGATTAAAAAACGTAACTCAGTTACAAATGAAAGTGTGAAGGCCTTAATAAAATCAATTTATTGATAAATTTTGTGGGATAAAATTCTATTATTGGATAACCTCTTAGTTAATTTATTTGAAAAAAATATATCATTAAAAGTTTAACTTTATTTGATTAACATAAACTTTTTTTGATCTTGAATGTTTTAGAAATTGATTTATGTTATGAAAAGAAGAGTAGGAACCTAAAAGAAAATAAATTAAAATGAATTAAAAGATAATGAATCATCAATTAATATTTTCCTTGTTGAATTTTGTAAAGTGACTTGTTTGAAATAGTAATTTTCAATAAATATATCATTAAAATGGGAAACAATAAAGAATAAAGGTTTTAGAATGAGAAAACAAATCTCTACTGGCAGGGACAGTGTGTAGGGGGTGATGGTTGGGGGGTAGTGTGTAGGGGTGAAAGGTGGTACGGGAAGGGAGGGTGGCATAGGGTTGTGGGTGCAAGGGGAGGGAGGAAGTTGGGGTGCAGGTGGGGGGGGGGGGGTAGTGTGCAAGGGGTAGTGGGGGTGAGGGGGGAGGGGGGGCAGTGTGCAGGGGGTGATGGTTGGGGGGCAGTGTGCAAGGGGTGAAGTGGGAAGGGGGAAAGTGTGCATGGGGTGAAGGTTGGGCGGCAGTGTGCAGGTGGTGAAGGGGGAAGGGGGGGGGGGGGAGTGTGTAGTGGGTAGTGGGGGTGAAGGGGGAAGGGGTGCAGTGTTCATGGGGTATAAGGGGACATGGGGTTTATAGGGGGTGTCCAGGAGGTGGGGGTGATGTGAGGGTGAAGGTGGGGGGGGGGTGAAGGTTGGCAGTCAGTTGGGGTGAAGGGGGAGGGGGAGTGTCCAAGGGGTTGTGGGGGTGAAGGGGGAATAGGGGATGTGTGTAGGGGGTGTGGGGTGCCAGGGGAGGTGGTGTCAAGGAGGGGGTAGTGAGGGGTGAAGGTTGGGGAATTTAATGGTGAAGGGGGCCAGGGATGTGGTGGTGCAGCAGTAGGGGGATGTTTCGGAGGGAGGGTAAGTGGGGTGGGGGGATATGGGGGTGCAGGCGGGGGAGGGGGTAGAGGGGGGTGAAGGTTGGGGGGAAGTTGGGGTGAAGGGGGAAGGAGTGTGTGGGTGCAGGGGGAGGGGACTGTCTAGGAGGGTGGTGTCCAGGGGGCAGGGGGGCAGGGGGATAGGGTCTATCCAGGAGGGGGGTCGGGGGGGGGGGGGCTTTGAATATATGCAGGTGAAAGAACTCAAAAGAGAATTTGGATTCTTGTTTTTGGATTCCTGATGGCTTTTCATTTTCGATAATTTGTTGATTTTGATGACTTGTATTGGTATGAAGGATAGGGACGAATTCTATGTAGAGAACCAACAACAAAACATAGCCGATGAAATTGATTTTCTTCCAAAACTTGCAACTGGGATTGATGTGAATATAAACTTCATGAGGTAATGGTTATTTTATACCATTTTTTGCAAGACATTAGTAACCATTTTTTGTGTTTTTAATCAAATTGACTTGGAATACACCATGCTTGTAGAATTGATGATTTATAGTTTACTCCTAATTGTGAAATATTTGATCTTCTAAACATTTCTCTGTATCATGGTTGGATAGTTTATCCCTAGGTATTCACTTTTAAATCTTGTACCTTTATATTTTTGTAGAAAAAATATTCTATACATTCCCTCAGTTTACAGTTTTCCCTTTCCCTTTTTCTTATTTCCTTCTCATAATTTGCATGTTTGAACATATATACTTGCTTGGGGGTGTCCGTGTGTGTGTGTGGGGGGGTGGGGGGGGTTCAAGGGGGTGTCTAGGGGGAGGGGGAGTCCAGGGGGGGTGGTGTTTAGGGTGTCTAGGGGAGGGGGTGTCCAGGGGGGCCCAATGGGGGGGGGGGTGGGGTTTAATGGGGGTGTCCAGGGGGAGGGGGTGTCCAAGGGCAGTGTCCAGGGGGGAGGGGTGTCCAGGGGGGTGTATAGGGGTGTCTAGGGTGGAGGGGGTCTAGGGGGTGTCCATGGGTGGGGGGGGGGGGGTCCAGGGGGGGTGTCTAGGGGGTGTCCAGGGGGTGTCTAGAGGGGAGGGGGTGTCCAGTCGAGGTGTCTAGGGGGAGGGGTGTCCAGGGGGTGAAAGGGGGTCTTTCTAGGGGGAGAGTGGGGGTGTGCTGGGGGGAGGTCTGTCCAGGGGGAAGAGAGGGGCTTCTAGGGGAGTGGGGGGGGGGGGAGGGATATGGGGGGTCTTTTTTATGAATAAATTATCACTTTTCAATCCCTTATCTGTTTTACCTCATTTAATATTAGGTAATGTTTCTATTGTTCTCTCTATATCTATCTTGTTATTTTTTTCTCTCAAACAACACCTCTCAACACACACACACAATGGGGGGGGGGGTGCAAGGGGGTGAAAAGGGGCTGTCCAGGGGGTGCTATTGGTGCTTAAGGGGGTGGTAGGGGGTGTTCAAGTGGGGGGGTGGGGGGCAAGGGAGCTGTCCATGGGGGTGAAAGGGGATGTCCAAGAGGGGGGTTCAAGGGGGAATGGGTGTGTTTGGGGGTGTTCAGAAGCGTGTGGGTGTCCTGTAGGGGGGGGGGCATGCTGGTGTAGGGGGGTTTTCAAGGGGGGTGTCTAGGGGGTGAAACAAGGCTATCCATGGGGGGCATGGGGGGGAGGGGTGGGGGTGGGAATGGGGGGTGTTCAAGGGTGCTGTCCAGGGGGTGCAAGGGGTGCAAGGAGGCTATCCAGTGGTGCATGGGGGTGCAAGGGGGCTGTCCAGGGGGTGAAAGGGGGGTGTCCAGGGGGTGCATGTGGGGTATCAAGGGGGTGAAAGGGGGCTGCCTAGGGGACGAAGGGGGGGGGGGGGAATTGAATTATTATTTTTACCATATAAAAGATATATTCACAGTTAAAACCATGGAAGAAGGTATTACCTTCTTCCACAATGATAGAGGCCACATTTTTCTGAAACTATGGCCATAGGCTGTTGCCATGATTTCGGGGCCTATTGCCACAGATCCAAACTGTGGTCATAGGTGAATTTTCTAGTTGTGGTTGTAACATCCCATACCAGGATTCCACAGAAAGGTTCCCCTATCTCGATAGGTCAGATAGACTCAATCACATCTCCCAAAATTCCAAAGTATGTTGACCAACAAAGAGGGACTAAGTGAGTTTGTGGGGAGACTATGACCTCATTAGTACAGTGTAACACAATGAAATATCAACAAAAGTTACCAATAGTGGAACCAATAAACCATATAATGGAATTAAAAATCAAAAGAATGATAGTACAAAAAAAAATAAAAAAATCATATCATACAAAGGATGATGATATATGTTGCATGGTACAAAAAATAGCCAAAACAGAAATACAGTGTAGATGTACAATCTATATAACAAAAGTAAAAAAGTAGAAATGAATCCCAGTTGCATCTCGAGTCCTAGCTTAGTCCCATTCTCTATTTCTCATAAACAACATATCATGTTTTGAAGGAGGGAACTTTCCCTTTTCATTACATGTAATCATATAATCTATTTGGACACAAAAGCATGACCCAAACAGGGAATGAGACTAAACCCTAGTAGGCAACCACCCATGATATGTTCCAATCATTCAGTGGATATATATACTAGGTAGTGTGCAATAATAAATGTAGTAAGAATAAAAGTACTCAAATGTAAATAACCTACTTGAACTGGTTTTCATTTACATTCTATTCATTTTTTAACTAAATTACATTGAATTCATAAGTATCGAGATCCATCTCAAGCATGAAATCCCTCGTGTAATTGGTATCACAACAGATGCCTCATAAGGACATCTAAACAAGTACAAGTAAAGATTGAATCCAATATTGTGCTTTGTCTTGGAAGACACTTCACAATTAATTTCAATTATAATTCATTTTATAACCTAATACCTTCCTTGAAATCCCTATTTTGGAACTCAAGTATCACTCCAAGCACCCAAGAGTGTACCCATGTGTCACCCAAGGTATAAAGGTTAGTAGTCACATGAGTTCTTCTATGGAATTCTATGTTTAATCCATGTATCACCCAAGACTATGTGTCATTTAAAAAATTCTATTTAATTTAGATATTTCATTAGACATACCGATGTCAAAACCACGAGTATACAGTATCAATCTCACCTCAAGGGGGTGACTCAATCATTTTACAACCTCATAGGGCCTGTCCATTCATTTAATCATGTAGGAATATTTTTTATAACATGGTTCATAGGTATAAAAATCCACTACATGTCTTCATTATCCTATAAATCACATGGGAAATGAATTAAAAGGTGGAATTCATTCCTATTAAGGAAATTACAAACAAGACCAGGCTCAAGGGGTTGAATTCAAATACTCACATGGGTGATTTTAGGATAACAAGCCTAGAAAGTCTAACTAGATATCACATGGATTAATTATAATATATCTCACGTGGGAATAGAAACAATTCATGAAATTAGATCTAGTTGCATCAATTCTAGCTGTGGCCTCCATTTCACTCACAAGGGAAAGGAAAACATGCTTTAACAACAAAGGCATACATGGGTCAAGGGGACATCATTCACCCCATACCCTTATATAAGTTTAATTACAATATAAATACCTTGTAATTTAATTCATAAGACAAATCATACATCGACATCCCATGAAATGGGGTAAAATTCATGCCTTAAGGAATCCAAGGCCAAAACCCATAGAAGTTTCATTCATGGAAACTCACCATTGGGATGGTCTATAACCAATTTTTAGAGCCTATAATATGAATAAAAACACCTATTAAACTACATAAAACATGATAAGAAATAAAAAGGTTTGATTTCAATTAAGAACCACCCAAAAAATGGGTGTTTGGCATGCCGACACAAATAAAAGATCAAAAATTCAAAGAAAAATACACGACCACCTACCTTAGGATTGTGACTGTTAGCTCGTCCAATATCAAGCTATTATTCATCCTGGTTTTGAATAAATATGAAGAATGGACGAAGAATGAGATATTATAGCATATGATCCTAAATCAAAATAGCATAATAGATATCCATAAGAATCAAGAAATCTAAAAATTAATGAAGGACATAGAATTATGGATCCAAGGAAATGAACCGAATTTGATTTAATGTTTAGACATTGAGTAGATCTGGAAATGAAGAATAGGCTAAAAGTAAGATTTTCCATGATGAGGGGATACTATGCATTTGAAACCAAACAAAATTTTAGAGTTTGATTGAATTTTATTTTAAATTTAAAATATTAAAATTCCAACAAAGTAGGGCTCACACGGTTACCCACACGGTTTGATAAACCATGCAGAAACCATGCACAACTTCGTGTATCCTTGGGGAATAGTGTTCAATTACCCAGCACTATTTATAAACCATGATAAAACCCCCTGTCAAAGTCTGATAAAAACTAAAGACCTATCTCATGGACCTATGGCTCCTCCCACATAGTTTATCTAAACTATGAAGCCTATAATCCCCCACTGCCCAGCCTCACACGGTTTTCCAAATCATGCTTCCTGCACTGCATGGTTTTCACTAACTACGTGTTAGGATAAAAGCACCCAAACACTTGGGTTTCAGGCTACAAACCTTCCCCAGAAAACCGGAATCCCTCTGTAACCTTCATGAGAATTCACATTAGGCCATATATATGAAATTTAAATAAGAAAATCTGGAAAATAAGAGATCTGTACCTCAAATAAGAACCATGTTCTTACAAACATCCCCCTTAAATCAATTTTCCCGGAATTTAACTTCAAAGGGTGCTAAAAAATGATTTGAGAACAAATATGGCCACTACGATCATACATTATACTCCCTCTCCTAGGTCTTATCCTGTACTCAACTGTGCTACCATTGCACCCGTACTAGAGGAATAGACCAACCTCATAGAACCTCCGTTCTATGATCCAAAATTCATATGGATTCTCCTCAAAGGATGAATATTCATTAAGTTCATACTTATCAAGCTGAAAATCATGATATGGGTTTAAAATGTACCGTCACAGCTAAGAAACATGGAAGACGTTGTGTATATATTGGTGCCTCTAAGGTAACTGCAACTGATAGGATATCTCCACGAATCTCCCTAGAATTTCAAATGAACTGATGTATCTAGGAAAAAACATACCTTATCTCCTAATCCTCTAGTGTCCCAACTCAGTGAAACACATAGAAAAATATGATCCTTAACATCAAACTCTATAGTTCATCTATGATGATCAGTGTAAAATTTCTAATGAGACTATATAGTAGCCATCCTTTTCCGAATAAACTACACCTTTTCTATGGTATCATGGACAAGATGAGATCCTAACTTAACTGTCTCTCCTACTTCCAGCTAACATAGGGGTGATTAAAACAACCTATTGTACAAAGACTCATATGGAACCATCTGAATAGTTTCTTGAAATCTATTGTTGTAGGTAAACTCAATTGGATGTATATACCTCTCCGAAGAGCCCCTAAAATTCAATACGTATGCTCACAACATATCCTCAAGCACCTAAATCAAGTGCTATGACAGGACATCTATCTAGGGGTGGTAAGCTATGATCCAAAGAACCTACGTACCAAATTCCCTCAGTTTCCCTTTCTAGAATCGATAAGTAAACTTGGTGTCCCTATTTGAAATGATAGAATGTAGGTCCCCATGTAGTTGTAAAATATCATGGATTTATAACCTCACAATATCATCAACAAAGATGGTTTCCTTGATCGGTAGGAAATATTCAACCTTCAGGAGCCTATAAATAACAGCCCATAAAACATAATTAACTCAAGGAAACCTTTGTAAATCTCTCAATAAATCCATTCTGATATCATTCAATTTCCACCTAGAATGGGTAGCTGCTATAAAAGTTTTGCTGGTCTCTAAGGTTTCTCCTTCACCTTCTGACAGGTGGAACATCTCATGATAAAACCAGATACATATATTTTCATTCTTGACCACTAACATTGATGATTTAAATCCCAATACATCTTGGGGACACGAGGATGCACTACCCAGGACAGAACCTGAAAATCCCACAATAGTTCCCTGCACATTTCTGAAGAAACCCACACACGATCATGTTCCCACAGGACCTCATCCTTTCCAATGGTCCATCCAGGAGGATGGTCCCCACCTTCCACACTCACCCATATAACTAGGACTTTGGAGTTTGATAGCTTCCTCATACTCACTCTATCCATAATGGTAGAGGTAACAACTAAGGATAATAAAAATGTATTCCCCTGAATTTCATGAACCTCCAAGCACATCTTAGAAAACAACGCCATAAGCTACCACTCGCTACTGTCCCTATGCACTGCTATATCAAAGTCCTCTAAGTCAAAGCATTATCCACTAAATTTCCATTACTAGGAGTATAGGAAAACTCAAATTCAAAAGACTGTAGGCACTCAACCCACCTTCGATACCTCAGATTCAGATCACGCTATGTAAATATGTATTTGAAGCTTTTGTAGTCCATGCACAACACAAAATTCTCTCCCAGTAAGTAATGTATTCAAAAAGGAAAAGTGTGAATAACCAAAGTTAACTCAATATCATGTATTGGGTAGTTCCTTTCATGTAGCCTCAACTACTAAGATCCATACTCAATGACTCGATTGCCCTACATAAGAAATGATCCTAGAGTAATACCTGATACATCACAGTACACAGTGTAACTCTTCCGTAGATCTGGAAAAATCTGTATCGACACCGAATTCAATCTCCATTTCAACTCAAAAAATTAAATATCATTTGAATGTGTCCAAAAATACTTCAATCACTTCTTATTCAAGTCAATCATTGACGTAATCAAGAACGATTAGTTCTGTATAAAATACATGTAGTAACCATCCAACCCTAAGAAAATTTGCACCTAAAAGACATTCTTGGGCTTCTCATAGGTAACTACTACTCTAAACTTCTCTGGGTCTATTGATACTTATGTTTCTAAGATAAAATTACCCAAGAAGTGAATCTGATTCATCCAGAAGTGGAACTTTGTGAGATTAACATATAACTGATGCTCTCTCAGTGTATTCAAAAGGATCTCAAGATGTTTGGCATGGTAGTGTCGACTATGAGAATACACTGAGATATCATCCAGGAAAACCAAAAATAAACAAATCGAGGTAAGGATGGAATACACAGTTCATCCGAGCCATGAAGACTGTTGGTTCATTTGTGAGACCAAATGCCATAACTAAATACACATATATACCATACCTTCTCCTAATGGATGCGAAAGGTATTTATGATGGTATAACATGAACCTGATGGTAACCAGATCTCCAATCAATCTTTGAGAAGACCTAACCTCCTTGGAGTTGGTTAAAGTGATCATTGATCTTTGGTAGAGGATACCGGTTCTCAACCATCAACTGGTTCTGTTTCTAGTAATCCACACATATCCTAAGGGTGCTGTTTACCTTTTTTTAAAGGGCTTCTAAACCCCATGGAGAAGGACTAGGTTGGATGAAACCCTTTGCCACCAAATCCTCTAGTTTCCTCTTGAGATCTTTTAACTCCATCATAGTTATAATGTTATGGGGAATGGATACTAGTGAAAATCATGGCACTAGCTCAATAGAGAAATCTACCTCTATCACTAGAGGTAATCCTAAAAAGTCATATAGGAAGACATCCATGAAATGATCAACCATTGGAGGTAAATCGGTCTGATGTGTTCCCAAATCATCTAGATATAAAATCTCAATATAGGCTATCATCTTGTCCAACCCATGATGCTCAGTTCTAGGTCGGCTCACCTGGACATCCCATTCACCCTTGTGAATGAAATCTCTCCCCTTTGGTGATGTAAAACTCACCCTATAGTGATATAAATCTAAAAAATCATTAAAATGATCCAAACAGTCCATCCCAAGAATGGAATCAAAGCATTTAATCTTGAGGATGAAGAGGTCCCTTATAAAGTGACACCCACCATCCTAAAGGGAGCAGTCCCTACACCAACAGACACCTTCTGTCCTGATACATAACAAAGAGTCTATTTTCAATACACCATCATAATTATAAAAACAAATCCCAAGGCCCTCTATAATGGGAAAATATATAATGTTACATGATTCCCCTATATCAAAAAGTGCATAAGCTAAAATAGAGGCTACTAGAATAATATATTTTAAAATAGAATGTATGGGGTCATGCTCTTGTTGGATCTGTTGCACTACATATTCCTGGCCTATATTGTGGCTCTATGAAATTGTCTTTCTACCCTGAGCCAATCCAACCTGATATCACTGTGAACCTAGGGTCTGGTTACCATAGCCATGACAACCACCTTGGCCTGATCAAACTAACGTACCCTGACTCCTTATCTAGTGAGAAGATTCTAACCCTGATACTAAATGTGGAGTCAATGTAGACCCTCCCCCACTAGCTACTGGTAGAAATGTTCTACAAAAGCATTTTAGATGGCCCATCTTATTGTAAGATCAGAAATCGACTGGGTCCGTCGTACACTGCGACCTCACAAGTCCCAGCCGACTGTGCTCATAGCACCTCATATGGAATCCTGAAGAGATGTTCTGAATACTATTATCACCACATGGAACTTATAGAAAACTCTTCCAAATACTAGTCGATTAAGTACCACATCTTGGTTTGGAGCCACCCTGGCCCGAACCTCCAGATTCCCTCTGGTTTCACTTAATGATCAGTGCTAGATTCACTATCCCATATACAATGGTCAGCCAGAATACATTTAACCATGATCATATATTTATCATAGACCATCCCAAAATAAACTATATTTTGATAAATCATCACCTATCAGAGTAATTGCGAAATACTAGAGCTTAGTAAAATGGGATGAATAGTCCATGACTGATAGTGCACCCTAATCTAGATGTATAAACTCACCAGCTCTATCAGCCATCAATGTCTCAAGATTGAAGTAATCGTAGATATCCATATGAAACTTAATCTAGGAAATATCCTGATGACGATTAGTATGATTGATAACAATCCAAAATATCTTGGTGGAATCACACAACACGTATGAAACAAGAATTACTCTCCCCTTAGGAGGCGTCTTTATGTGCCCAAAGATAGACAAAATGGCCTTGATCTATGACTCCACAGTCTGTGGTATGCTATCCGCCAAAAACATGGGTGGATGCTGCTACTGAAACTCATGCGTTAACTCTGCCATAGTAATGACAGGTTGCGGTTCTCCCTATATAGTCCACATGAATCACAAAAAGTCTTCACAGAACTATTCATCAGCACCTGCATCTAGAATAACAATTGGTTCCGTAGCCATAACTATTGGAGGATCCCATGGTAGCCCATGTACCACCACCTCCAAAGTGTGATCATTGCCACCCTCCTAGAGTGCAACTAGTGTTCGTCAAGGTGTAATTAATCTACAATACCAAACACATTCCTTAGTTCATGATCATTAAAGAGATCACATCTCAAAAGTGGAAAACAAAACATGATATTGTAAAACCTTTATATATAAGAGCTCACCCCTCTTCTTGCCCCATGGGTTAGGTCTGGGTGTCAAAAAAATTAGGGACACTACAAAAATCCTGCAACTAAGTCCAGGTCTAGTCAAGTTCTCTCTCATAAGCCATATCAGTTTCAATTGATGTCATATTCATTTGATTTCAAACCAAGTTCACATTCAAATTTTCTGAATTAATACTCATTTCAAGTTTATCACATTCCTTTTTTTAAAATTCAATTTATTAGAATGCCTATTTCTAATATGTGTGGGCCCATACTCCCCAAGAATCAAATCTTGGAAACCACCTATGGCACATCATAAAACAATTCACTTTAAGGCTAAAGCATGATTTGTAAAATTATGATCGATGATGGACCATACGCCTGAGAGACCAATGATCGAAATCCATATGTTTCACACCACAATATATCAAAATACACCTAACACATCAACAATAATATTTATCAAGGAATATATCACAATAACATGAAATCGATAATGGATCCTAAATGGTATGGAATAATTCATGGCATGTGAAATATAGTAGGTTTTTATATTATTAATGAGATGGAATAACCTCATCTCATCAGATTGAAACACAATAAAAACCAGAATTATACCAAAAATAACAGCATAAATCAAGTGCCTCACCCAATGGTGGAATCAAATCAAATGTAATTTTCAAAATCCTAAAACTTTCAATTCAATTTAGGGAAAATTGTTTTTTTCCTGTATGCGGGTTAGCTACATCCAAGAACATATCGTTACCAAATTACTATTCATTCCCATCCCTTTCTATTTTCCCCAAATAGTAAAACAAACCAGGAAAAGAAACCACTATGATTACACATTGTATTATCCCAGACCCTGATGCCACTAAACAGTTCCGAGATCTCGATTTGTCACATGGCCTCAAGCACATCTCCCCAAATTCTAGAGGCTTCCAACTAGAAGAAAGGGCTTGTATGATTCCATTAGGAGAGTATTACCTAATTATAATAGTGTAACACATAAAAATATCAATAATAGTTACAAATAGTGGAAGTAGTAAACCATACAACAAAAGTATACAACAAAATAATAATGTTACAAAAAATCCTGAAATCATTTCATACACAAGATGATGATATATGTCACATATTACCAATAAAAAATAAAATAAATAAATAAAAGGAATATGTTAAATCCATATAAAAAAAATTAAAAAAATCCAAAAGAATTATAGATGCATCGCACGCCCCGGCTTGGTCCTATACTTTCTTGATCCTAAACAACAGATCGATTCCCTAAAGTAGTGTGCTTTCCCTTATCATTAACTTCAATAATATAATCTTTTTGGGACCCAAATCATGACCCAAATAGGGAGTGAGACTAAATCCTAGTAGGAAACCACCAAAGTTCTATTCCAATAATTCATTGAATATATATAGCTGACAGTGTGCAATAATAAAAGCAGTAAGCAAGGAAGTACTCAAAAGTAATCAACCTACATGCCCTAGTTTTCATTTACATTATTTTCATTTATAAAATCAATTAAATTTAATTCATAAGTATTAATATCCATTGTCACGACCCGCCCTCGGGGTCCGTGCCGTGACTACCCCAAGCCCGCCTTCCATAGGCCAGGGGCTGGCAACTAGCACCAAGGCGTAAATCCCAGTAAAAAGGGAAGGCATTGCCTTTGAAAAGTAAACAAACACCACAGAGTAAGCAAGCAGAAAGTAAACACTAAACAAAAGTAGAGTACTACTGAAAGTGCGGAAAAGTAAATGGGCCAGTATACAAACCCAAACTGAAAGTAAAGTACAACTCGAAAGGGAAAACAACAACTGAAAAGTAAAAGCCGCTACTCCGAGCTGTCCACTGGAAATCCCACCTGAAGGGTGGGTACAGATAGCTCCTCTGCTCCACGGGTCCCGCCGTCTGCTCCGTGCACGTCCCGCCCAGTGGTCCACCTCCGGGTACCGTCCCGCTGTGCAAGCCTCAGCTAAGGTCAACGTTGTCCGTCGTCTGCAACCAACACAACGTAGTGCGGGCAAAGCCCGTGCAGGGGTGAGTATAAGCTACTCAGTAGGGACCCCGAGACCCCTGAAGGTCTCTCAAAATCCACAAAGGATAAACCACGAAGAAAATAACAATCACGAAGTAACAACCGACACTGCTTAGGTATATGCCCATACATATACCTAAGTCATCAATTCAAATACGCTCCAACCTCCGAGCCCAAGTACAACTCAGTCCACACAGGATAGTAAACGTATTCCACATAGGAAAGCAAAACGTAATCCACACAGGATTGCACAACACAATCCACACAGGAAAGCAATAGGATTCAGCTCACACAGGTATACTTCTTCAAGGACGATAAAGATGATCACTGATCCATCTAAGTCGTCGGACCCACGAAGGATCGATAGGTAACTAACCCCCGCAAAGACCCACACAGGATCGGGCCCACATAGGACCTGTAGCACTGATCCACGTAGGATCGCTGAGTGCTGTAGTCGTCGTCGTCGAATCCACACAGGATCTCTGTACTGTCGTCGTCGAATCCACACAGGATCTCTGTACTGTCGTCGTCGCAGTCACAGTAGCAGTCGTAGCAGTAGGAGCAGTTGTAGCAGTCGCAGCCAGCACTAGGGTTCCCGCACACAGCAAGCTCGTTCGGAGGGTCCGCTCCACGAGCCGAGAGGCTGATACATCAACTGTCACAAAGACCAGAGTTGATGTATCCAAAAGTTCCGTATCGTCAACAGGAACTCAACGCAACAGACGGCGCGTCGATCGGACGCCCGGTCTGAGAGTTATTGGCATTTTCGTCTCCGGGGCCCGGTTGGTTTTTAAGGCTAAACCAACCCGACCGTACTCCACCTGCGTCCAAACCTCGGGCGGAGTATTCCAAAAGATCCGTCTCACTAAGAGGAACACAACGCGACTGACGGCACGTCAATCGGACGTCCGTAGCTCAAGATATGAGCGTTTCCGCTCCGAAGGCCCGGTTGGTTTCGTGAACGAACCAACCCGGCCGAACTCAATGTAATCCGAAACCTTGAGTGCGATATACCGAAACGACCGTCTCGATCCAAGGATCGCGTTGCCGCTGACGGTTCGTCGATCGGAGGTCCGAGGCTCAAGTTATGGGCCAAAAACCGATTCTGGTTCGAAATGGGGGGGTCCGGGTCCGGGCCGACCCGGCCCGACCCCCCCCCCCCCCCCCCCCCCCCCGGGGTGGCGCGGCGGTGCGGCGGCGTGGCGGCGCGGGGTACCGCGGCGGCTCGGGGTGCCGCGAGGAGCCGCACGCGGGGGCTAAGCCCCGCTGATTTGGGAAGCGGCGCGGCCATTAGTGCCGCGCCTTTGCAACAAACGGCCCCCACGTGGGGGCCGGTTTAATTAAAAGAACCGGGGGGCTGCTGCCCCCCTTTCATGGAACCGCCCCCCTCTTAAAGAGGGGGGTTTTACATGCTGGCCGGGGGATTAATTCCCCCGGTTTAATGCCTTCCGGCCGGCCAGTTGGCCAGACGGTTTTCTCCAACGGGACCGGAAATTCCGGTCCCCCCTTCGGCTTCCGACGCCGGCGGCCCGGCCGCCGGTCTTCTCTTCCCGCCGCGGCCCGGAACCAGCCGCGGTCTCCTCGTCCCGCCGCGGCCCGGAACCAGCCGCGGCGTTTGTCATCCGGCGCGGTGCGACGGCACCGCGCCCCTTCGCCGTGTCTTGATTCCATTCAACGCGGCGCGACGACGTCGCGTTCTTGAAGATTTTCCTCGGCGTAGCGCGACGGCGCCGCGTAAAATAATTGCACGAATGTCCGCGTGGTGCGATGGCACCACGCCACTTTGCTTCTACCCGCAAGATAAATCAACATAAACGATGGAGGGGGGTTCGGCCGTGTTCATGCGGTCCGGCCCCCCTCACGTTAAATAAATAATTCAACTTAAACATTCAAGCCTCATGTTAGACATGCGAGATCCACGTTCAAGAAATGGAATAAATAAATATTGAATCAACAACCCCTACCTCGGGTATAAGATCGAAGATTTGACAACGTCCCGCGGAAGACAATGTCGCGGTCGTCGGGCGTCGCGGTCGTCGTTCGTCAATCCGTTGACGAAGAGATATGCCCGAAGAGTTACGTCGTTGGCGAATCTTCGTATGCCGACGAAGAAGGTCCGAGGAGGAAGCGGTGATCTCTTTCGTTGACACGGGAGACGAAGAAGAGCGGAGCGGCGTTCTTCGTCAGAAATTGAGCGTTCTTCGTCAAGTCTTGAGGAAAGTCAAATAATAAAGAAAACAACGAACTCAAGAACCCCTACCTCGATAGTCGCACGTTGACGTAGTCGTGGAATATCGGTGTCGATTCCTTTGATGTCGGAGGAAGAGTCGTTGTCGATGGCGTTCGTCGCGGAAAACCGTCGCGGAAGAGATGACGCGGAATAAGTACGTTGCGTCGCGGATACGGCGTCGCGGATGGACCGTGTTCTTCGGCGGAGAAGTTCTTCGTTGAAGAACGACGTTCTTCGCGTTCTTCGTTGAGTTTGAAGAAGAAGAAGAGCTCTCCACCTCTCAAGAAGACAAACAAATAACCCCCAAAATAAAATAAGACAACATCTTATTTTATTATCACATAACACATTAGAATTTCAAAAGTTTGAAATTCAAAATGTTTAACTCCCATAATTAAAAGGTAACTCAAGCCAATAAATGAGGCGTTAAGGGAGTTGGGAGAATTTGAAAGGTTTAGGGGTTCATGTGGGCCCCACCACACTTAATCCTCCCAAGGGAGGTTAAGTGGGTGTGGGTCCCACTTCCAACCTCCTTTGGTAGGTTTTTTAACAAGTTATAATAAAATTTGTTCTATACAAATTTTATTTAACTCAAACTAAAAACCCCTAAAATAAACATTCAACCCGCAACAAACGCAACTCCCGAAAAGGTCTCTTTAAGCGAATATTGGCGCTGCGAGTTCATCGGTGCCCTCAGATTTCAATTCCGAGCACCGGATCAAAAGTTAGGAATTCCCGCTCGTTCGTTCACTGAACGTACCCGAGCCAAACTTCGGAAATTAATTCCGGGCACTCCGAGCCTCGGAATCAGGTGCCGTCTGAAACCGCGCTCTTGTAAAATTCTAAAGAAAATTAAGAAAAAAATTCCCTTGAATTTTACGGGTCTTTACATTACTCCCACCTCAGGGCTTTACGTCCCCGTAAAGATACATCAAAAACTAGGGAAACAAATGAGGGTACTGAGCACGCATCTGAGCCTCCCGCTCCCATGTGCTCTCCTGGAGATTCCCGTGCTGCCATCTGATGCGCACAAGAGGAATCGATCGCCCACGCAGGACCCGCTCCTGTCGATCCTCTATCTCCACCGGGACCTCCGTAAAAGTCGCCCCATCGTCAACGTCAAGCTCCCCATGGTCAATGATGTGCGTCGGGTCATGCACATATCTCCTCAGCTGGGATATGTGGAAGACGTCGTGCACCCGGTGCAACTGAGGTGGTAGAGCCAGGCGATAAGCCACCTCGCCAATCCTGCTGAGAATCTGGAAGGGTCCGATGAAGCGCAGAGATAACTTGCCGCCTCGGCCAAATCTCCGAATACCACGTCGAGGTGAGACCCGCAAGAAGACGTGGTCGCCATCCTCGAACTCCAGTGGCCTCCGCCTCCTGTCAGCGTATGACTTATGCCGGCTCTGAGCTGTCCTCATCCGCTCCTGGATGACCTGGACCTTCTCTGTCGTGGCCTGGACCATCTCCGGTCCCACCAGTGCTGACTCCCCAGGGTCTGTCCAGCACAAAGGAGATCTACATGGTCGGCCGTACAACGCCTCGTACGGTGCCATCCCGATGGTGGAGTGGTAGCTGTTGTTGTATGCGAACTCCACCAAGGGTAGGTGGTCCTCCCAGCTACGACCAAAGTCGAGGACACATGCGCGGAGCATGTCCTCGAGAGTCTGAATGGTCCTCTCCGTCTGACCATCCGTCTGAGGGTGAAAAGCTATGCTAAGACGTAGCTGCGTACCGAACGCCTCCTGTAACCCATTCCAAAGTCGGGAAGTGAAACGAGCATCTCGATCGGAGACGATAGACGATGGCACACCGTGAAGCCGTACGATCTCCTGGACGTAAAGACGTCCCAAGCTCTCCACTGAGCCCTGCTCTCTGATGGGTAAGAAGTGTGCCGACTTGGTGAGTCGGTCGACAATCACCCAAATGGAGTCGTGACCTCTGGAAGTGCGTGGAAGTCCAGTCACGAAGTCCATAGATATTCCGTCCCACTTCCACTCCGGAACCTCCAAGGGCTGTACCAAGCCTGCTGGTACCTGATGCTCTGCCTTCACCTGCTGACAGGTGAGGCATCGAGAAACGAACTCTGCTACAACCTTCTTCATGCCCGGCCACCAGTGCTGTCGTCTGAGGTCCTGGTACATCTTCGCCACTCCAGGATGTACCGCCAAAGGAGAAGTGTGAAACTCTCTCAACACTTCCTCTCGCAAAGCTACTGGTACCATGGTACGTCCTCTGAAAAGGATGTCGTGCTCTGCTCCAAGGGAGAAACCATCAGGTGCCTGTCCCGAGGATATCTGTGCACGCCGTGTCTCACAGTCAGCGTCCCCATGCTGTGCCTCCCTGACTCGCTGCAGTAGTGGAGGAGTGACTGTGAGAGACTGAAGAAAGGCTGCTCCATCTCTATCCACGAAGGATATCTGCAAAGAGGCTAGATGCTCCGTCGCCTCCTCGAGTAGCTGAATGCCCGTCCTCCTGCTGAGGGCATCGGCTACTACGTTCCCCTTCCCAGGAGTATAGACTATCTCAAAGTCATAGTCCTGGAGGAACTCGAGCCATCACCGCTGTCTCAGGTTCAGGTCCTTCTGCGAGAAGATATACCTGAGACTCTGATGATCGGAAAAGACTGTAAAGCGCTCGCCCATCAGATAGTGTCACCATGTCTTCAGAGCGAAGACCACTGCTGCTAACTCCAGGTCATGGGTAGCGTAGTTCTGCTCATGCGGCCTCAACTGACGTGATCCATAGGCAATCACGGCCCGCTCCTGCATCAGAACACATCCGAGTCCGGTCCCTGATGCATCGCAGTAGACTACGTACCCTACTCCCTCCTCAGGCAACCTCAAGATAGGTGCGCTAGTCAATCTATGTCTCAGCTCCTGGAAGCTCTGCTGACATCTGTCTAACCACACGAAGGGTTTCCCCTTCTTCGTCAAAGCTGTGAGTGATGCCGAAACTCTGGAGAAGTTCGGCACAAATCTCCGATAGTATCCAGCTAGTCCCAAGAAACTCCGAACCTCAGTCACGCTCCTGGGTGGCTCCCATGCTAACACAGCCTCGATCTTCGCAGGATCCACTGCAACTCCCGCCTCAGAGATAACGTGTCCCAAAAAGTGGACCTCACGTATCCAGAACTGGCACTTCGAGAGCTTACCATAAAGCTGGTGCTCTCGGAGTGTGTCAAGAACAACTCGCAAGTGATAGGCGTGCTCCTCCTCTGTCGTAGAGTAAATCAGAATGTCGTCGATGAAGACTACGACAAACCGATCGAGGTATGGCTGAAAGATCCTGTTCATGAGAGCCATGAACACTGCTGGGGCATTGGTTACACCGAAAGGCATAACCAAGAACTCATAGTGGCCATACCGACATCTGAAGGCTGTCTTCTGCACATCCTCGTCTCTGACTCTGAGCTGATGATAGCCTGACCTGAGGTCTATCATCGAGAACCACCGTGCTCCCTTGAGTTGATCAAAGAGGTCATCAATCCTCGGTAGCGGATACTTGTTCCTCACTATCACCTAGTTCAGGTGACGATAGTCAACACAAGGTCGCAAGCTCCCGTCCGCCTTCTTGGCGAACAATATCGGGGAAGCCCAGGGTGAAACACTGGGTCGGATGAACCCCTTGCCCTGCAAGTCCTCCAACTGTACCCGTAGCTCTCTAAGCTCGGCGGGGGCCATCCGATATGCTGGAGTGGATATCGGGGCTGTCCCGGGGTACAAGTCAATATAAAAGTCTACCTCTCTGCGAGGAGGTAGCCCTGGAACGTCGTCGGGAAAAACGTCCGCAAACTGATCCACCACTGCAGGAAAACCAGGACTCCGCACGTCAACTGCTCCAAGGATAAGGCTAGCCAAATGATGAGTGATGGGCTGTCCTCTCCTCCGCGGAAGTCCATCCTGTGCTGCTAAGGCTCCCTTCTCACCGTTGAAGGTGAACCTGCTCCCGTCGGTGCGTACACATCGCACCTTACGCCTAAAACAGTCAATCTGTGCATGGACCGTAGATAGCCAATCCATGCCCAAGATGACGTCGTAAGGCCTCGACGCTACTAAAAGAAGATCCCAGCCGAAGCTCTCGCCTCCTAGAGTAAGCTCACACTGCCGGCACCAGTGCGTAATCGTCGAGTCTGCTCCCGTAGGAGTCTCTAGCCGTAAGGATCGACCCAACGGCTCTGTCGGAATCTCCGAGCTCCGAACAAGGGCAGCGGCTATGAAAGAATGACTCGCTCCTGTGTCTATAAGAACTGCAGCAAGGGTGGAATAGACACAGATAGTACCTCGAATCATCTCGGGTGCGCCGTGGTCGTAGGCCTCTGCTGCCTGGAGCTGTGCCTGTCGCTGCCCTCCAGCTCACTGTGGTCAGGGTGGACCTCCTGGTGGTGGTGGTGGTAGAGCCTCAAAGCGTCGGCCACCACCAGCTGCTCATCCAGCTCCTCTGCCTCGTCCGCCTCCTCCCTGCGGACCGCCACGGTCGATCCTCTGCCTCTGCCTCGGTGGTCCATCAACTGTCTGCTGCTCCTCGGCACGACGGGTCGGGCAGTCACGAGCCATGTGGCCCTGCCCGCCGCACGAGTAGCACTGTCTGCCTCTCGGAAGACTGGCTCCACGCTGTGTGCCCCGCACTGCTGAGCCAGTGCCCTGAGATCGTCTGCCCGAAGGTCTGGTCTGTCTGGACCCCTGAGTCATCCGTCGACTGCCTGCTGCGGATGACTCTGCCACGTGACGCCCTGCGGTGGGTCGCTGTGCTGGTGTAGACTCAGCAAGGAAGCTCTCGATCAGAAGGGCCCACTCCAGTACTCCTGTCTGAGTCGGTATGCTGAGGGAGATCAGCGATGCCCTGATCTCGTGTCTCAAACCCTGCTCGAAGGTCCGGGCCCGGAAGAATGGGTCCCGTACCATGTCGGTCGAGTAGCGCGAGAGATCGGTAAATCTCACCGAGTACTGAGCGACCGTCATGCTGCCCTGCCGCAGCTGTAGAAGCTCCTGGATACGCACCGCACGAAGGGTGGCTGGGACGAACTCCGAGCGGAAGAGGCTCTCAAAGTCCGTCCAAAGTAGAGATGCCTCATCGTGCACCTGGAGCATCAAGCTCCACCATCGTCCTGCTGCTGCGTGTAGTAGGCTCGCAGTGAGGATCACCATGAGGTCTGCTGGTGTCCTCACTAGCCTAAACACTCGAACTACTGCCTCCAGCCAGTCCTCTGCTGCCTGGGGATCCGTCTCCCCGCGAAACCTGGGCGGTCGCTGGCGCTGAAACTCATGCAGTGCGCTGAGGCGACGTGCATCGTCAGCGGCTGCTGCTGGAAGCATCGGGGGATCGGCGGGTAAAGCTACCGTCGGTGCCACTACTGGAAAAGGGCCCTGCACCGAGGCCTCGTCGCTCGGTGGGCTGTCGTCTCGCTCGACTCTCGGAACCCTAGCTGGCTGCCGTCGTGGGGCCATCCTGAAAAGGAAATAGGTGCGCCACGGTTAGAACAGTATACCTGGTGAGCTGATATAAGTAATCACAAAGAAAACTTTAAAATACATACGCAATCAATGTTTTCGTGCATTAAGTCGGAAATCAGAAGTCAGGGTCCTGGTGTACGGATACGTCGGCCGCCGCACCAACACTGGACTCCCTGGACTGATATCCACACTCAATACGCTAAACATTATTGCTTCACATAGAAAAGATCAGAGTTCGCGGTAGAACCGAACTCCTTTGATACCAATTTGTCACGACCCGCCCTCGGGGTCCGTGCCGTGACTACCCCAAGCCCGCCTTCCATAGGCCAGGGGCTGGCGACTAGCACCAAGGCGTAAATCCCAGTAAAAAGGGAAGGCATTGCCTTTGAAAAGTAAACAAACACCACAGAGTAAGCAAGTAGAAAGTAAACACTAAACAAAAGTAGAGTACTACTGAAAGTGCGGAAAAGTAAATGAGCCAGTATACAAACCCAAACTGAAAGTAAAGTACAACTCGAAAGGGAAAACAGCAACTGAAAAGTAAAAGCCGCTACTCCGAGCTGTCCACTGGAAATCCCACCTGAAGGGTGGGTACAGATAGCTCCTCTGCTCCACGGGTCCCGCCGTCTGCTCCGTGCACGTCCCGCCCAGTGGTCCACCTCCGGGTACCGTCCCGTTGTGCAAGCCTCAGCTAAGGTCAACGTTGTCCGTCGTCTGCAACCAACACAACGTAGTGCGGGCAAAGCCCGTGCAGGGGTGAGTATAAGCTACTCAGTAGGGACCCCGAGACCCCTGAAGGTCTCTCAAAATCCACAAAGGATAAACCACGAAGAAAATAACAATCACGAAGTAACAACCGACACTACTTAGGTATATGACCATACATATACCTAAGTCATCAATTCAAATACGCTCCAACTTCCGAGCCCAAGTACAACTCAGTCCACACAGGATAGTAAACGTATTCCATATAGGAAAGCAAAACGTAATCCACACAGGATTGCACAACACAATCCACACAGGAAAGCAATAGGATTCAGCTCACACAGGTATACTTCTTCAAGGACGATAAAGATGATCACTGATCCATCTAAGTCGTCGGACCCACGAAGGATCGATAGGTAACTAACCCCCGCAAAGACCCACACAGGATCGGGCCCACACAGGACCTGTAGGCGCTGGCTCACACAGAACCGCTGAGCGCGGACCCAGACAGGATCGGGCCCCCACAGGACCTGTAGCACTGATCCACGTAGGATCGCTGAGTGCTGTAGTCGTCGTCGTCGAATCCACACAGGATCTCTGTACTGTCGTCGTCGAATCCACACAGGATCTCTGTACTGTCGTCGTCGCAGTCACAGTAGCAGTCGTAGCAGTAGGAGCAGTTGTAGCAGTCGCAGCCAGCACTAGGGTTCCCGCACACAGCAAGCTCGTTCGGAGGGTCCGCTCCACGAGCCGAGAGGCTGATACATCAACTGTCACAAAGACCAGAGTTTATGTATCCAAAAGTTCCGTATCGTCAACAGGAACTTAACGCAACAGACGGCGCGTCGATCGGACGCCCGGTCTGAGAGTTATTGGCATTTTCGTCTCCGGGGCCCGGTTGGTTTTTAAGGCTAAACAAACCCAACCGTACTCCACCTGCGTCCAAACCTCGGGCGGAGTATGCCAAAAGATTTGTCTCACTAAGAGGAACACAACGCGACTGACAGCACGTCAATCGGACGTCCGTAGCTCAAGATATGAGCGTTTCCGCTCCAAAGGCCCGGTTGGTTTCGTGAACGAACCAACCCGGCCGAACTCAAAGTAATCCGAAACCTTGAGTGCGATATACCGAAACGACCGTCTCGATCCAAGGATCGCGTTGCCGCTGACGGTTCGTCGATCGGAGGTCCGAGGCTCAAGTTATGGGCCAAAAACCGATTCTGGTTCGAAACGGGGGGTCCGGGTCCGGGCCGACCCGGCCCGACCCCCCCCCCCCCCCCCGGGTGGCGCGGTGGCCGGCGGCCGGCGGCGCGGCGGCGCGGGGTGCCGCGGCGGCTCGGGGTGCCGCGAGGAGCCGCACGCAGGGGCTAAGCCCCGCTGATTTGGGAAGCGGCGCGGCCATTAGTGCCGCGCCTTTGCAATAAACGGCCCCCACGTGGGGGCCAGTTTAATTAAAAGAACCGGGGGGCTGCTGCCCCCCCTTTCATGGAACCGCCCCCCCTCTTAAAGAGGGGGGTTTTACATGCTGGCCGGGGGATTAATTCCCCCGGTTTAATGCCTTCCGGCCGGCCAGTTGGCCGGCCGGTTTTCTCCAACGGGACCGGAAATTCCGGTCCCCCCTTCGGCTTCCGACGCCGGCGGCCTGGCCGCCGGTCTTCTCTTCCCGCCGCGGCCCGGAACCGGCCGCGGTCTCCTCGTCCCGCCGCGGCCCGGAACCGGCCGCGGCGTTTGTCATCCGGCGCGGTGCGACGGCACCGCGCCCCTTCGCCGTGTCTTGATTCCATTCAACGCGGCGCGACGACGTCGCGTTCTTGAAGATTTTCCTCGGCGTAGCGCGACGGCGCCGCATAAAATAATTGCACGAATGTCCGCGTGGTGCGATGGCACCACGCCACTTTGCTTCTACCCGCAAGATAAATCAACATAAACGATGGAGGGGGGTTCGGCCGTGTTCATGCGGTCCGGCCCCCCTCACGTTAAATAAATAATTCAACTTAAACATTCAAGCCTCATGTTAGACATGCGAGATCCACGTTCAAGAAATGGAATAAATAAATGTTGAATCAACAACCCCTACCTCGAGTATAAGATCGAAGATTTGACAACGTCCCGCGGAAGACAACGTCGCGGTGGTCGGGCGTCGCGGTCGTCGTTCGTCAATCCGTTGACGAAGAGATATGCCCGAAGAGTTACATCGTTGGCGAATCTTCGTATGCCGACGAAGAAGGTCCGAGGAGGAAGCGGTGATCTCTTTCGTTGACACGGGAGACGAAGAAGAGCGGAGCGGCGTTCTTCGTCGGAAATTGAGCGTTTTTCGTCAAGTCTTGAGGAAAGTCAAATAATAAATAAAACAACGAACTCAAGAACCCCTACCTCGATAGTCGCACGTTGAGGTAGTCGTGGAATATCGGTGTCGATTCCTTTGACGTCGGAGTAAGAGTCGTTGTCGATGGCGTTCGTCGTGGAAAACCGTCGCGGAAGAGATGACGCGGAAGAAGTACGTCGCGTCGCGGATACGGCGTCGCGGATGGACCGTGTTCTTCGGCGGAGAAGTTCTTCGTTGAAGAACGACGTTCTTCGCGTTCTTCGTTGAGTTTGAAGAAGAAGAAGAGCTCTCCACCTCTCAAGAAGACAAACAAATAACCCCCAAAATAAAATAAGACAACATTTTATTTTATTATCACATAACACATTAGAATTTCAAAAGTTTGAAATTCAAAAGGTTTAACTCCCATAATTAAAAGGTAACTCAAGCCAATAAATGAGGCGTTAAGGGAGTTGGGAGAATTTGAAAGGTTTAGGGGTTCGTGTGGGCCCCACCACACTTAATCCTCCCAAGGGAGGTTAAGTGGGTGTGGGTCCCACTTCCAACCTCCTTTGGTAGGTTTTTTAACAAGTTATAATAAAATTTGTT
The DNA here is from genome assembly GCA_963277665.1 of Viscum album. Classification (NCBI taxonomy): domain Eukaryota; kingdom Viridiplantae; phylum Streptophyta; class Magnoliopsida; order Santalales; family Viscaceae; genus Viscum; species Viscum album. Next base: position 1,555,562,792 of record OY728141.1, read on the forward strand.
CTATACAAATTTTATTTAACTCAAACTAAAAACCCCTAAAATAAACTTTCAACCCGCAACAAACGCAACTCCCAAAAAGGTCTCTTTAAGCGAATATCGGCGCTGCGAGTTCATCGGTGCCCTCAGATTTCAATTTCGAGCACCGGATCAAAAGTTAGGAATTCCCGCTCGTTCGTTCACTGAACGTACCCGAGCCAAACTTCGGAAATTAATTCCGGGCACTCCGGGCCTCGGAATCAGGTGCCGTCTGAAACCGCGCTCTTGTAAAATTCTAAAGAAAATTAAGAAAAAAATTCCCTTGAATTTTACGGGTCTTTACATCCATCTCGAACCAAACATCCCCTGTGATTTGGTAGCACAATTGATTCCATAGAAGGACATCAAAACAAGGACATGTGAAGACTGAATCCAAGCTTCTTCTTTGGCTTGGTAGACATGTTATAAGTCATTTTATTTATAATTCAATTTAGAAACTAACCCTATCCTTGACATTAATATGTTAGAACTCAATTATAAGTCAAGGTGAAATATCAAATAACACCCTACAATCACATCCCTAGCGAACCTCTTAGGAACTTGGTATCGCTTTAGGTGAGGTATAACATCCCAACCAATCAATTCCATCCTCGACGCTCCTCAATTTAAGCCCGAGTATCACCCTTATCATAATATTAAAATGAAATTTGATTTTTTCCATGGAATTTTCATAATAATCTGTGTGTCACTCAACATATAATTATAGCCTCAATGGTTTCGTCAATGGAATATCTCATTTGCATCCATGTATCACTCATGCTAATATAATATTAATCTTCGAGTCCGTCTATGGAATCCCAGAGTAGAACTATGTGTCACCCAATGTATAAAGGTCAATAGTTACATGATTGGATACATGGAATTCTAAGTTAAATCCATGTATCACCCAGGACTATTTATTATGTATCAAATTCTATTAAATTTAAACATTTCATTTAACATAACAAGGTCAAAACCAAGAGCATCTAGTATCAATCTCACCTCAAAGGGGTGACTCCAGAATCTTACAACTTCATAGGACATGGCCTTTCATTTACTCACGTGGTCATATATTATATAACATTTTTCAAAGGTATAAAAAACTACTACACGGTTTGGTTATCCTATAACTCACATGGGTGAAGCATTAAAAGGTGCAATTCCTTCCTATTAAGTCAATTGAAAAAAATCCATGATCAAGGGATTTCCTTAAAATAATCACATGGGCTCTTTTAACATAACAAGCCTAGAAGGCCTAAATAGATATCACATGGATCAATATAAAATATCTCATAGGGGAAAAGAAAAAATTTATGCAATTCAATGAAATTACATCGATACAAGCCATGTCCTCTTTTTCACTCACATGGGAAAGGAAAACACGCTTTAACAACAAAGGCATACATGGATCAAGGGGAAATCATTCATCCCATACCCTTATTTCAATTTAATTAAAATCTAAAAACATTTCAATTTAATTCATATGCCAAATCATACTTTGACATCCCATGAAATGGGATAAAAGGCATGCCTCAAGGAATCCAAGGGAAAAATCCATAACATGGTCATTTAAGGATACTCACCCATGTTGTGGTACTTAATCAAGGTATACAACCTATAATATGATTAATAATTCCCAATCAATTACCTAAAACAGGATAGGAAATAACAAGGTTCGATTTCAATTATGGTGCCACCCAAAAAATGGGTGCGTGTCATGCATACACATATAAATGATCGGACATTCAATAAAAATCACATGACCACCAACCATAAGCTCGTGATTGATTTATTATCTAGTATCAAGCTTTTATTTTTCTTGGTTTATAAGAAATCATAATAGTGGATGAAGAATAAGAAATTAGGGAATATAAGCAATATCCAGAAAAATTGAGAAAGGATTAAAAGGAATTAAGGCCTTACTGTTATGAATTTAAGGAGATGAACCACGTTCAAATATGATATCAGAAGATTAGTAGATCTGAAAATGAAGAATAGGTTCTAAGGGATATTTTCAATGGTGAGGGGATATTGTTTGTTTGAAACAAAACCCCATTTTAGGTTTTTAAATAATTTTATTTTAAATATAAATTATTAAAATTCCAACACTACATGGATCACATGGTTTACCCACATGGTTTAACAAAATGCGTGGAAACCATGAAAAAGATCCTATATCCTTGGGGAATAGCACATGGTTACCCCCACATAGTTTCTAAACCATGTGAAACACATTCTAAAACCCTATGTTAAAGTTTGATGAAAACTACAGACCTATAGCATGGCTGTGTGGCTTGTCTCAATCATTTTTCAAAAATTATGTGGCCTGTATGCCCCCACTGTCTTTCCTCACATGGTTTAGCCCAACCATGCATCCTTACCCCACACAATTTTCACTAATTTTGAACGTGGCAAAAAACACAAAAAAATTTGGTTCTTGGCTCCGAAACAACCCCAGAAAACCCCAATCCATCAATGAACATGATGGTCACTCATATTAGGTTATATTTAAGCAATTAAACTAATAAAATATGGAAAACAAGATATCCATACCTCCAAGAAGAAATGGGTTTTTACAAGTTCACTTGGGTACATGGTATGTAGTATGGATACACATCATGAAATATCATATTATCTATCTAGATTCATCAAAACATACCTATGTAATCTATATTCATTATTCATATGTTCTTAGACTTAATAAATTGGAAATATTGAACAATTAAATTAAAATGATAAAGGATTGTTAATTTAAATAATCTGTTTAAATATTTAATAATTCTTGAAATGAAAATCTAACAACTATTGCAAATTTAGATCAAAAATCAAATAAATAATCATGAATATAAAATTTTTACCCTTTAATACCACTTCAAGGTTTTGAGTGGAGTTGAAGTTCCATTATTGGGAATTAATTAATTAAACATTAGTTTAGTTAAGAGCATCAGAAAACCCCAACAGAGGATCTTGCATGTTATGTTTATAATAAATTTATTTAGATCTGAAGAAATTAATACCTCATCTTAGGATCCTTTATTTATTGAAATTATTTAAATTATAAATGAAATTTGGATTACCTTTGTTGCGATGCAAGGATTTTATTATAGAATCACACTAGAGGTGATCTGCATGTGATCATTTGATCTCTGAGCAACGCCAACTGATTTCTTGGTGTTAGTGCATAAATCAATTTTCTTGTGCTATACGTATTTATCACTACAAGATACTTCATAAATGAAGGAGTTATTCTCATTATTAAGATTAATATGGAAGGAATTCAAGAGAGATAGAGAGAAATCTATTGTTTTAAATGACTCTCTAATATAAATTTTCAATTAACCCTATATAATAGACATAACCATCTTTTTATAGGTCTATATGTTAGGTTAAAATATTATTTAATTGTGTACTAGAACTTAAAAAATATACTAATATTTATTAAACACCTCTCCCTTTGATAATAATAATAATAATATTATTATTTTATAGAGTTGACACTAACATTATAAATAAAAAATATTATTTTTATAGATTTTAAACTAATATTTATCATTAGACATAGTCTTGGTCCATTTGAACTCCTCAAAATTTATTGAATACTTTAATAAATATTTCATTTAATATTTCATTCATTAATAAATATTTTAGGTCAATAAAAATTGAATAAAATTATTCCTTGGTCTTGACAATAATATTAATTCTAATAATTAAATTTAAATAGAATGTAATCAATATCAATGGAAACACATAGTTTGTGAACCTCTAGATCTATTTCTCATTGGAATTAGGCAGACATTCCTAAGTCTAAAATTACTATATACCATTGGGTCATAGAACCCAAGAGAAATAACTTAATGTCACAATGTTGAAAACCACATACCAATGCTCATTATGTAATATAATATCTTTATCTAAATATATCATCAAGAAGGTTTCACATTCATGTCAACAACCTATATGCTAGATGTAAATTACTTTATATATCTGAGATAATCACATTTCTGCACCATGGACAATGAATTTAATGTGATGGTTCTATTCCAAATAATGCGATGAGATATAAGCTTCCATATATATACAAGGGATAAATAATTCCTCAACATATCTATTAATAACATGTCATTCAAGACACACCCAATGTACCGTACATTCCACCAACATATGACATGAGGGTTTTGGTTAGTAAATCTAAGTGTGAGTGTCATGAAATGAATTAATGAAAATTTTAAAGTCTAAGGACCGTTAAAAATGATCAAAGATAGGAATATATGATGACACCAAAACATGTAGAATCCCTACTAGCTAGTTTTTCCTCATAATCTCTCATATTTGAGATTACCAAGTGAAAACATCATGAGAAGAAGCCTCAGCCACATACAAGTAATCACCCATGATAGTATATATACTATGTGTCCTATCATAGTATTCCATCATACTAAAAAAAATATTTATGATTATTTTCAAAGAAATTGTAGGTTCTCATCACAACAAGAAACATCTATGACCATATCAATGTTACATATACCCAAGGAAATTATTAAATTAAACTCATGAAGAAAAATGATCAATATATAATAATATTTTTTTATTAATATTAAATTCATATATATATGAAATCAAAGTATAACCAGTTGGTACTTAGACACTCACTCCAACAAACTATTTCTTGGACTAGAGTCTATTGCCTATAAATTTCAGTCTGCTAGGCCTCACATGAAAATCATGTTTCTACTAAGTCAAGGATTTAGTCAAGGGTTCTATCATATTTTTTTCCATGGAAATACTACTCACTATAACTTTACCTTAATGATAAAAATATTTCAAGGGAAGATTCTTCTAAATCATATGATTTATCTATCAATGTGACCTTAGGTCTTTAGTAAGGGACACTACTAAAATATTATCATAATAGAGTGTAATAGGATATTTACAACTAGTTAAAATTATGATCTCTTGAACAAATTTTCATATCCAAATTGCTTCTTTAGCTACCCTAGAATCGCCAATATACATGGACTCTATTATTGAATATATGACTATAACATTATTTGATATCTTCTAGCTCACAACCCCTCTATTTAAAGTGAATAAGTATCCCATTTTTCATTTAATATCATCTTAATCTATTTGGAAAGTATAATATTCATATCCTATGATGACTAGATCCTCATCTCCTCTATATACCATGAACATATCATTAGTACACCTCAGATACATAAGCATAATTTTTAATTCCATCCAATGGTGGTCACCTAGTCCATCTTGATATCTACCTACCAAACTTAAGGAATAAATAACATTTATGATTGTATATAGTATAACATACATGACTGATCCAATCACCAATGCATATGAAATCCTTAAAATTATTTTTTATTTCATCATGTGTTTAAGGATACATTTTTTTGGAAAGATGAATTCCATGTGACATTTGACAAAAATCCCCTGTTGGATAATTCCATATGGATTCCATTTTCTATCATTTCAACATATGCACTGTGAATTAGGTCAAGAAGTCTCTTAGATCTATCATGATGAATCTTGATCCATGGAATTTATGCCACCTAATCAATGTTCTTTATGAAAAATTATTTATTCAACCACACCATAAAAATTATAAGAATGGTATTTCATTTCCAATAAGTAACATGTTATCAAAATATACTATTAAGAAAATTAATACACTCCCACTAAAACATTTATAGACACAAGGTTCAAATTTTTTCCTTATGAAACCAAATTTCATTCTAGCATCATAAAATTTAATCTTCCGTGACCTAGTCTATTTATTTAATCTAAAAAAATATTTTTTACAATTTTCATATCATTTTGAAATTATTTGGAGTCAAAAACCCTTTAGGTTGTTTCATATAGACATATTCTATATGTTTTCCATTATGTATGGCCATTTTGACATTTATTTTCTAAATCTCATAGTCATGGATGGCCATAATGGAATGTACAATTTTGATGGATTTCAGTATTGTAACTAGTGGAAAGGTTTCAATATAGTCTATGCCTTGATTCTATTTAATCCCCTTTTCAACCAGTCATGACTTATAAGAATTAAATTGTGCATACATGTATAGTTTCATCATGAATAACCATTTACAAACAAAATTATTTACATCCACTAAAGGATCCATAAATAAAAAAAACAAATTAGTACACGAAATCCATTTTAGAATTAATGACATATTTACACATGGAAAAATATATTCTACTTATTTCTTCCTTATAGGTTATAGGATCATTATTATAAACTAATAATTACTCTTGATCCTTAGTGACTATAAAACCATACAATTATAGTTCTATGACTTCTCTTTTACTCTTACACAATACTTGTGTATCTATAACTTCTTATTCTTCCATAAGGCTTTGTGAAATATATTCATTTGCCAAAAATTGTATAAATTTATCCCAAAATTCATAAAATTATATCTCACCCCCACTTTTTCTTTTGTATATTTTCCCCTCTCAAGGAATATGAAATGTATTTCCACTATTACCTTTTTTCTGATGGGTCATATAGGTGATATCCACTTTTTTCCTTAGGGAAATAACTAAAGGTACACTTTGTTCCTTGGGGTGTTTGTTTGTTACCTAAACAGGCCTTAATAAATTATTCATAACCCCAAAAATGGTATTATTACAAAACATGTTTCTTTCCATTTCACAATTCATATGGGATAATATCTTCCACTTTAATTAGTACTCGGTTTAGTATTTGTGCGGCTATTTATATGGTAAAATTTTAAAAATGGGAGAGTAAAAAAATATTATAAATGGAATAATTTACCCAACTTATATGAAAATAGTTCAAGGTAATGACAATAACTCAATGAATGAAAATTGAGTTACTAAAAATTCTTACGACTAGGGTGACACACAGGACAAAAATAATTTAATGAAAATAACATAATTTCCCTTATTTTATCCTAATAATTAAGAGGAAATAAATTATATAATATTAATGGTATATTAAATCAATAGAACACCATGAAAAGGAATCATGTTGTAGAATTTTTAATATGTATCAATGAATTATAATTGAGGCCAAGAAAACCCTTGTAGTTTAGGTAACATTTTAATCAAAACACCTTGAAGTAGTGGGATTGTAATTGTAATTAACATTCCATAATTAAAATATAATTTATGATATTATATATAAAATATGAATTATATAAATAAAATAAATGAAATTTGGGTCATAATACCAAATTTTTCTCAAAGATGGAAGTTTGAGATGAAAACCCTGACATTGTATCCTGGATCAGTCAAATGCACACTACAATCCTATATAAAAAATATAAATATCTTAATCACCTATTTTATAACCTTTTTCATATATATAATTCTCTATAAAACTCATTTATAATTACTCACAATATTTATATTGGTTATTTAATACATATTTTCAACATTGAGTGTGGTAATCTTGACCATTTAAAACTAGATTCATAATAATGGTGTTTTTATCCATTATTATCCCAAAGTTAATCATTAAAAATTATTTATAGATACTTAAATTTATGAATTATAATTATTTATGAATTTTATATTTCCTTTTCCAAGTACTTTAGTCTTGATCCAAGATGTTAAAATAGAAACCATACATTTTTAGCGATATTTAACCTACAAAGTGTGTTTTATTAATTAATGAATTATATATTGTTGTATCCTCTAAAAAATAAACAAATAAACAAATAAATATTTATATAATATTATACCATTAATTAGGTTTCCATAATGATCCATGATGTAATTTCATAGCTTTGTTCAAATAGGTGGTCAAACCGACCAAAACATGAATGCACCATGATTAATGGATAATTATGGGGATATTAAGTTAAAATATCATTACACTAATAGAATAATGATATAATTTAGTGTTTATTTGTGTGATATATCATAATTAATAACAATTAGGTGAATAATTATCAAATATGAAACAATTTCATAGTAGGAATAGATTTTTTTCCTCTTAGTTAACTTGTTTAAGATGATTAATTTTATAAAGACTATTTACCATTCATATAATTAGGAAAATTATTTAATTTTTATTAATATAACATTATTAATATCATTAAAAACACATTTATCCTTTTAAACCATTCTCATTACATTTTAATTATGACACTGATGTAATGAAAAATGGAAATCGATCGTTCCTTGGAGGAGTCAATCGACACGTATGCTTGGATGAAAATTTCATTTTCCATAGAATGAGACAAAAGAGTAATATAGTTTATCATTTAAGAATATATATTTTTTAAAAATATTACAATTATATGTTAAATCATTGGTTAGGATTATCCTTATAAGGTGGTTAAAGAAAACAAAATATGTTTCATGGTGGAGGTGACACTCTGTACAACACACTATTCACATTTTTATTTTTCTTAACGAAAAATGGGAGGGTTGTTAATGATTGTACCATCATTGTAATAACAAAACATTATAATAATTATAATTATGTTATCATTATATTACAGGGAAATGAAATTTTAGAAATAATAAATTCACTCAATGAAAAAGAAAAGAGAAAGAGTGGTTAAGAACTTATACCTCACTTCTTGGATTATCTCCTTTTTAAAGGGAATTAAACCTTTGAGGGATGTAAATTTGAGATGAAAAAACCTCATTAAGGTATATAGGAGTGTTTATAAGCGGTTTATGTATATTTTGGGGTGAAATTAATGAGGTTTTTTTATCTATGGTTAAGTGAGGAGGGATGTTCCCTATTTATAAGTATAAAAGAGTGGCATTTATTTAAATACCAAAAAATTTACAATAATAGGAAGTCACTCTCAAGTAAAGTGGATCCAAATTTGAGAAATAATAGAGTTTATTATATATATGGTAGATCAAAACTTCCACCAAAAAATTAGAAACTTTTTTAAATATGTCAATCCCATTACCTATAAGGTTATTCACATTTACCATTATAGTTTTTAAAATGGTAACTAGATTTTAACTAAGTAATTTATCCTTTACAAAAAAATATATCCATTATTATATAATTCAGACATAATAATTCCAAAATTTTAAATTTATTCTATTTTATAAAATTTCTTAATGTGATAATTTTTTTTTTGAAAATACTAAGTATATAATTTGTTAAAATAATTTTATTTTTAAAAATATAAATTATGTTTTAAAATGAAAAACATGGGGTCGAAAATTAAAAAAACTTTATAAAATTATAAATTTAATTATAAAATACATATTTATTCTTATAAATTGGTTTTTTGAATTTTAAATTCTTAATTATATACTAATAGGTTCGTAAAATTCAAGTTAATTATAAAAATGGAATTTTTAACTCTTCAACTAAAAATTAATTTATTTTTAGAAAACTAGACAAAAATAAAACCTAAGACAATTCTGAAATTTTAAATTAAAAAGGTATGTTTTTATGTAATTAAGATCATAAAATTGATATATTTAGTTATTAAAAATTATAAAGAAAACTATTTTTATTAAAAATTACTTTTTAGACTTTAAGTGTATTTAATATCATTTAATATAAATTTCTATAAAATTAAAAATTGAAATATAATTTTTTAAAATATAAATATTACTAATAATAATAAATGTTTTAATTGGGATCAATTTAATTTATTAAGTTAATATGCTATACCCTTTTTAATATCCTTCTTCAAAATTCAACCCTTTTAAAATATTAATCAAAGAGAATAATAATATATAGTTATTTTCATTAATTTTTATACTTTTATCTAACTTTGATTATATTATTCATGTATTTTTAGTATCTCATGGTTCTTTTTAGTTTGGGGTTGCATGAGACACAAGCTTCCGAAGATACTGTTAATTTTAAAGTATCTAAAATATCATGTCGTTACACACAGGATAGTGTGAGGTCTCACTTTGTTTAATTATTGTATTATTTATATTTGGTTGGCGATTGGTCCATTAAGAGATCTTGCATATATTTAATGAGTGGATGACCTGTAAGTGGATCTTATATTATAGCATGGTGGATGTGATTTGTTTACATGGTATACAATTCACTATGGATCCAATGATGTATTCTAATGTCATGTATCCTTTATTCATATTATGTTATTTTTTTATTTTTTTTATGATATTAGAGGGTATAGTATTCGTACATTGTTTATTAGACCCTAACCACTAACTAAAAGACTCTGACATATGAGGATACATTCTTGAGATCATGTGGTGCTCCAACTCGACTCAATGGTATGTGATTCAGACATGGATGTTATACTTGAGATCCAATTGTGAGTTTCAAAAAACTTATCTTGGGGGTCTCACTTCAAAGATATATAGAGAGGAAGATCAGTGTAATAATATTTTTTTGAGTAACTATTATCATTTTTATTCAATGACTACTAAATTTCTATTATATTTAGTGTAATATTTTATAATATAATATAATATACAATAGAACTATATAGTCTATTAAGTTTTTGTTTACAACATGGATACAATACCCTTGAAAATTATAGCTGATAGGATTAAAAAAATGAATCTATCAGATGAAAAACCTCCCCCACTCAAAAAAAATAGTTTTTTATTTAATTAGTGATCTTGTAATGTTATTATAATTTATTGTTTTTATTATTATTTTTATATTATTTTACTCACTTAGGAATTGGGATTTTATATTGGTTTTGGGTTTCTCTATAAAAAATGGCTATGTTAAGTGTTCATTATTTTGGTTATAAAACATTTATTTATTATTTATTATTTATATATTTTATAGTCTATATGTTTTATAATTGTGTTGTCAAATAATTTATTACAGTTTTTGATACTTTGAGTTTCTATTATGTCATAAATATTTTCTATAGAGAAAATATATATTAGGTGTTCTATTTTTTTATTCCACTAATATTTTCTATTTTTTAGGTATAATAATGAATGAATAATCATTATTTTTTTATTTTAGATGAAAATTTTATTTTATATTTTATAATGAGGATGTAACATATACTCAGTGAGTTGGTTGAATTTATTTGCAAAATATAGAAAAATTTGATGGTGACTAATCTTTCAACATGTAACATATTAAATGACTATTAATGTTACATGATTTGTAATGATGGTGATTTAGAAAAACAATTTAGACAAATAATTCGAAAGTGAACTTATAAATGATTTTTTTGTGATTTAATTTATTAAATAATAATAAATCAAATTAAAAGTAATTTTATTTATGTTTTAGTTAATTTTAAAATTATTTTATTGATAAATTTTGAGACTTTAATATATAGAAAATTATATGGAATTTTTTATTTTTATAATTGGTAAGAAATACTAAAAGGATAAAAAATAATGTATATATATAATGATCATGTTTCTAAGATCATATATAGATCTTTTTTATAATCTAGTTTTTTATCAACAGATAAAGAGATATTATATATAAAAAATAAGTGATTATCTAAAGGTAAATTTTAATTTTAAAGGTAAACCAAACATATCTAATTATACTTATACAAATATAGATCCAATAACACATATTCATTTAATATATATATTATTAATGATTTTGAAAAAATTAATTTGTTTTTATAATGTATTTCATTAGAAGAAAATTTTAATTCAAAATTTTAATTTGTTAAAAATTGTCTAACTACATTGAGAAACCTAGATGGGGGGCGGTGAATAGTGGTGTGTCTATTTTACAATTCTATTGAATACTTAACCAATTAAAACTATCAAGCTACGTTCTAATATTGACTCATGTGTTAGAAAATCAATATTGTTAAAACATTTATAACTATGTTACCTTAATCTCATTAAAACACATATTTACACACCATTTCATTATGGTATACATATTAATTATATAAAATTTATATGGGATGCATCCAATGTGATAGGGAGATCACTAAACCTCCCATGATTCACTAGAATATCCTTGATCCTAACAGATTTGGGATGACAACTCCATCAAGGGTTCACTATCTAATGTGCGTGTGAATAATATCCATTATGGGTCCCTCCAACTTACAATGTCCATCTCATTACCACTATAATGTCTTAATTTATAATTATATCAACTCTTGTATTGTTACATATTTAAATTATATATTTTAATAGATAAAACATGGGCCAATTAGTTTTTTTGGAATTAGGATCAAATAAGTATTTTATTTAAGGCTTGAATTTTAATTATAAGTTGGAGGACAGTTTTATAATGTATTGAAGGTTAATTTATATAGTGAATTAAAATATTGATTTCTAAGTAATAATTTATTAATGAATTAATAGAGTTTTTTATTTTTTAGAGGATGTTAGAATATTAGAGGAGTATATTGTAATGTTTCTAAAGTGAAGTGGTAAGGTACTGGGTAGGTTGTATTAGGTGACTAATACTAGGAAACTTGTAAGAGAAAAGGATCCTAAACGGTACCCAATTAAATAATATCATGCACCCAGTGAAAGAATCATAACTTCTATAAAGTGTAGAACAATCCATTGGGTACCCAATGGAAGTGTACCAAGTTCATGGTGAGTTTCCAATGACATAGGGAAGGCCACTCAATAACAATCAGGTACCCAATATCCCTAGGTCCATTTTTTAAATGACTGAAATTTTTTATTTTTCTCTTAATTTTTTTAATCCTTAAATGGGTTCCTCGGGGCAGTATTCTCCCCACCCATCTAAGAGTCCCCCCCTTGGCCTACATTCTCCCTCATTTCAAGACTCCATAATTCATGGATTGTAGAAATAATTTACCTCATAAATTCATATTAAAAAATATATTATTTTTCTATTATTATTATGTTGAACCAAGTATAATTTTATATAAAATGATATTAAGGATTTTGGTTTTTTATTTCAACAATGCATGGTGAAATCTCGTTTTTATCTTAGGAAATCATTAATTCCTTTTTAATGAAATATTGATTTTATTTTCTTCTTCCAATTGATTGTTAATTTGATAGAAGGTGGATTATTTATGTTATTTTATAAGGATTTATTTATATTGGGATAAAAGTGAAGGTTGTTTATGAAAAATTATTTTATGGGGTTTTCTCGTTATAATATTGGGTTCATTTTTGGAGTTTCTATGAAGTGTTTTCTATTGTTTTAGTTAATCTTTGATTATAGTGATTAGTTCATTTTGATTTCATATTTATTAATTTTTTTAATTAATATTAGGTTTTTTCTAGTGTTTGTTTAAGTATTAGGATCTCATAAAGGATTTATTATGATAGGTGGTTTTAGACCTTGGTGATTTCATTCGAGTTATGGTTGTGATATACCTACCACTAGTTTTACAAGTTAAAAATAAATCCTAAACTTATGTTTTTAGAATTATAAATGGGTTTTTAATAGATATTATGATATATAAATTTTAATTTTTTTAATGGGATTTCTTAGGGACCTATGTAATAGTTTTTGAATCTTTATTGTTTTCTTCAAAACATTATCCTTAGTCTTATTGATAGTTTATTTTAAACAAATCATTTTCCATTCATGTTTATCTTAAAATTTCAATATAAAATATGTTATAAAATTTTAATATTTACATTTAATGATTTAGTTAATAATTTGTAAATATTTATTGCTATTTATTTCCTTCCATATCACTACACTAAAAATTCCATTTAGCAGCTATTTAAAATTCAATTAAATGTGTAGTGGCAGATTTCCAAATCCAATTTATAACAAGGTGTCAGAAATCAATTCAAGACACTTTTTAAAAACAACCACCAAATGTGGTGTCATGAATAAATTCATAAAAATTTGAAAAAAGAATCTAAAATGATTTTGTAGTGGTTTTATGGACCATAACTAATCATTTAGTGGTTTTTTAATATTTTTTTTAATATTTTTAAATTTATTATATATTATATATTATATTTTTTATTATTTAGTATTATCACCATTCTCTAGCTCTCCCAAACTCTCCCTATAAAATCAAGTATACATATATATGTGTGGTGAAATTTGAATTCCTTACATCTTGGTTATTTTTCAAAGTATTTACCACTCCACCTTAAACTTCATATGGTGACTAAACATACATTAAGATACTTATATATATTTAAAATAAATACATGTAAAATATGACAACCGAGGTAATATTGAAACAATTTTATGTGTTATTAATATTCATGAATAATATTTTATAAATTCATATTCATTATAAGAATATTATGTGATTTTTAAATTAAAAGGGAATTTTTATTATTATTACTAAATTAATTTTCATGTTTTATATGGTTTTATTTAAAATATTAATTTCAAAATTTTGGAATTTTAATTTTAAAAAATGATCTTAATTTATGAAATCTTAAAGTAAAAATTATATTTCACAGATTTTTTGTGATTTTTTAAAAAGATTTATTTTTTAGTGAATAGTGAAAGATCCCAATTTTGGTAAAACATTTTTTCATTAAATAATTTAATATAGATGTCATATTTTTTTTAATTTTATATTAAATTAAAATAATTCTACATTAATTATTAATAATCAAATTAATTTCATAGAAATCATCCTTACACCTCATTTTGGAATATGTTCATTTTTAGTCTTAAAAATGTATTTTTATAAACGCTCCTTTTCCTTGTGTTTTAAACATTTATATTAAAATTTATATATTCCAAATATAGAAATTAGATAGGGAAAAATTAATTCCATATTAGGAATAAATATTTTAAAATTCGGTATATAGGTCCCTTTTATTTTTGGTCATTATGAATAATAACTATAGTAATTATTTGTTACTTAGGTAAGGGTAAAATTGGAAAAACAAGGTTAAAACTATGAGATAAGGAATAAAAATCTCCCTAACACTAGTCTTAGTTTTATTGGAAATTTTCATGACAATAAATATCCATTGTTTGAAAATTTGACAGTGTTTCCCACTTTCATTTGATAATGATATTAATATGATTTTATATAAGGAATACAAACAAAATTTCACACTCTTTATTTTAATATCTATAGTATATTTTCAAAGGTATAAAAAGGGGTTATGTTTAGTTATAAATGGTTTTTTTAAATAAGAATGATTTTTATGATGATTTTTTTTTAATTTTTAGTGATGGAATAATTACCTTATGTGCTTACGCAACGCCGACCCAATGCTTGTTTAAGTAACAGAAAAATCAAATAACTGATTTTTAAAATAATAAAAGTAATACAATTTGGATATGTTATTATTTTCCATGTATTTTTGAGAAACATATAATGTATTAGTGATGTTTTAAAAGTTTATATTCAAATTACACTACTATCTTGATTTCAATAAAGTCAAACTATGTGAATAGTACCAAAAATGAATTTAAAGGTATATTATGTTAAATAATTATTTATTTAATGATTTAAAATTTAAAAAAATATTATCTCTGAAAAATATAACAGGATATGTTCTAAAATATCAACCTTTTCACAGTTATAGTTCACTTTTCATTTTATAGTAACTTTTTAGACTCATATAGAGTAAAAACATTGGATATCCATGTAATCATCAAAAGGGTTAATGAGGGATTAAAACTAAGAGATAAGGGTTAAAAACACATAGATGTGCACAAATTTTATTTTATGATAGTATTTATAACTATACACATACTATATTTGAAATATATCAATTTTTACACTTGAACATGAAAAATAATTTCTATTAATTTAATACTTTATGTAATTCCATGGGTGACCCTTCCCTAACATATAAAAGGTAACCTCCTATCCTCCCTTAATCATACATTTTGAGCACACTATTTTGGAAAATACCTACCAAATATCTCCCCAAAATACCTTCCCATTACCTACAGGTAGTTACCTAACCAAATACATAATATAGGAGGCTTAATATTTAATTTGAAGAGGTTATGTGAGGAGAAGATATAAGTCTTAATAGACCTATTTGAATTTTATTTCTTATTATACCATTATAAAATTTTCTTTAACCATGTTGAAATAATAACATCAATATCTTCCATATTCTAAAATTTTGTTGTGATTATGATATATCCCGTTTACATATCCTTTTCCCTCCTATGGTAAATGAAAACATCACTCGAACATATGTGTGGATTACAACCTCCAGGAAGTAATTTGTTTCTTTTTTATTACCTGCAAAATAGGATAATTATTATGATAGATTTAATTAATATATATATATATATATTATATTCATGACATAATTATCATT
Source organism: Viscum album (assembly GCA_963277665.1). Classification (NCBI taxonomy): domain Eukaryota; kingdom Viridiplantae; phylum Streptophyta; class Magnoliopsida; order Santalales; family Viscaceae; genus Viscum; species Viscum album. Next base: position 1,555,578,971 of record OY728141.1, read on the forward strand.
TTGGAAAATAATATATCATGTATTTTTCATGTCCACCATTCATAGAAGGTTGAAAAAATGTATTTAATTTATAAAAATTATAGTAATGTTATGATTAATGTCATAGAGATGATATAATAATGAAACCTTTTACCAAGATAATACTATCAAAGATATCTTTTGATTACGAACTGAATGCCCATAAAACATCCAATGAAAGCATAACCAATTATTTAAGTAAATAAAATATGGCCATAAATGACATCAAATGGATAATTATAATGTAATAAACATGAAAAAGGTTATTAAGAAAGTAAATAAATAATATATTTTTATTTTTAAGGATTTAAATAATGTGTAAAATTAGATTATATTTGAGGTAAGGTATTTTTCATTAAAAACACATTTTAAAAGTTTTATTGTTCTTATTCTATTTTTCTCTTTATTCATGTTCATTAAAATATTTCAAGAATGTTCTTTTTTACAATTAAAATACTATCAAATTCCATTTTAAACTACCTTGTTCTTTATTTACATAGTTTATAATGGAATATTATTTTCATTTCTTGAATGAGTTACTTTTATCAATGGAATGAATGGAAGCACTATTTTAAATTTTATAGCATGAATGGAATTTCTAATTTCTATTATTCTTCATTTAACCAAAGCTTAATTTAGAATCTTATATGGTTATTTAAAAATAAAACCACTTCCAAAATATTTTGGGAATTATTCATTTTAATTTTTTTTTCAAAAACAGACGAAGATTTCCATATATTTTTTTTGTGAATATAGAAAGATATTTTCTTATGGTTTCAAGAGTTTTTAAAGATATTTATGATGAAAAGTTGAATCTTAAAAAATATTTATTCATGGTATGGTAATTAAGAAATATAGATGATGAATAATGAGCCTAATATAGATTTTATAATGGGTGAGGCTAATACAACTTATATGAAGGGTGAGCCTGATATCTATCTCTAATGTCTTGGATAATGTTCTTTATCTTCAAAGTCAAGAAGGAGGGGGTTAACTGAGGAGGTTTATCTTATGGATTTAATTATACTCTAGTTATTTCTTACATGATTGAATATAGGTAATGAATATAATTCTCTAAGATGTCTATGGAAGAATATATTTTATTACTTTGAGTTTAAAAGTTTTTATTTTATAATTTTTTTACATGTAGATGTGATTTACATTATATTCTCATAGAATAATGTGGAAAAGATAAATATTTTTTTGGGTTTTCATGTTTTTTACAAGAAAAATATATATTTTTATTTTATATCCCCTATTGATATTTTTTTGATCATCCCAAATTTCAAAAGTTTTTCTTGGGTTTTAATGATCATTATGAATAAAGAATAATTCAAGTTGAAATTAATGAATATTTTTAATGAAATGAAGGTTTTTTTTATTTTAAATTTTGTATATTATGGTAATAGTATATGCTAAGTGGTAGTTTCCACTTTGTAATATATAGATTTATTATGTAAGATTTATGACCTAATTTTCTAAAATGATAAACCATAAAGATACTCAAAATGTAACAAAGTGAATAATTTCTAAAACTGAATATTATGTAATGTTTTATGGATAATTTATTATAGTTGGAATCAATAAAAATGTTTAGATAACTGTAGAGTTTAGGATAATATTAATATAATACCCTTGAGATATTCTAACTTTTTTATTATGTTGAAATGATAAAATATTTAAAGATTACCATGTTTATACATCTAGCCAATGTCTGTTTAGAATTTTTTTCCATAGATTAAATAGGGAGGCTAAAGTAAGATGTTATCAATATGAAAATATTAATACAAATTAAAATCCTAGAATGGATGGAATTTGAAATAAACAGTTTGTGGTTGTGATATCTTAGTTTATGGAGGCTATAAATTGTGGCGACATCCATGTTTGAGATCGACTAGATTTACCACATAGAAATACGTCGATAGTTAAGTATTTTATAAAATATCACCCTCCATATTATGGTGGAACCTAAGATCTAGTGGTATCCAATTTATGGATCTATTTTTTTAAATATATTTCATGTCATTTAATGTTTTGAATATTAATAGATAACTCTTTCTATTTATCTTTTTTAAGGTGAAGCTGGCCAATGGTGGTCATTTTTTAAGAATAAAAGAGATAGATAAGAGCACAATTCCATGGAATGAGATACATTTAATAATATTTTCTTAGATAAATATTTCCCTAAGGCTATTCAAATCAGAATAGAGAAACAATTCATGGAATTGTGACAAAAGAAGGAAGATTTAGTAGCCAATAATGAAGAAATTTTTTATAATATTGGCTTGGCATAAACCAAATTATTTTTAGGAATTTTATAGAAAAATTATTATCTTTTACTCAGGATTAAATCCATGTTTATGAAGAAAATTTCCCTCAATGTAAATTAAATGTTATTAGAATATTTCTCATTGCTTTGAGAAAGTTGGGATGGAGTTTTCTAACACTTATATTCCTCAGGATTAAAAGATTAATAAGTGGTTAAGTGTGGATGATATGTAGAATAATTCAAATATGAAATATATAGGCAAGAGCGAAACATATTCTAAGTACCATAAAATAAATTTTAGTTATTATTTAACAAGATCTGGAAATTTTTACTATTTTGGTAAGTTTGGTCATATGACTCTTGATTTTAGGGAAATGATTCTTGATCAATCCAACAATGTTGTAATAGATTACCAACTAATAGTGAGATTTTTTAATTGGAATGAGTTTTAGAATTATTATAATATGTGTTTTGAGTTAATTCATAGGGTGAAAATCATCTATATCGAAATAAAAAAGGTTTGGAAAAATAATTTTCTGCTACTATGGTTAATATTATTCCATCTAATAAAGTGGTAAAATTTATGTTAATTGTTCATTAAAATTATATTGATTCCTTATTTGAATTTGGATATTTTCATTCCATTATTTCTGAGAAATTTTCAAGTAAAATTGGAATATAAAATCATCCATAGAAGATATAACTTTTGGTTAAAACTCATGGTGGAAGTCTATAAGCAACCAGGATGTATATGAATCTTCCTATTATTATTAGTGGGTTGATTTTTCCTAAAAATATTATTTAACTGACCAAAGTATAATTTGATATTTTTTTGTGGATTGGATTTCATTTTATCTTGATAAGATTGATTTAAGAACAAGGAAATTTATATTCGTTGATTTATTATATTTTATAACATAAAAAAAGTTAATAAATTGATTAAATATAATAGTGAATGTTACCTAGGCCATGTTATTGGGAAAAGTAAAATTGTTTATATTAGTGATATTCCTGTTGCAAATGAATTTATGGATGTATTTATTGATTATTTTCCAAGTAATTATTCTTGTTTGGGAGGTTGAATTTACTATCAACTTAGTTCCTAATGCTAATATGATTTTAGAACCCCTTATCAAATGGCTCAAGTAGAACTTTTGGAATTGAAAAAGTAGTTATAGGAGTTTCTTGGATATTTTTTTGGTTTTTTTTGTTGATTTTATTTTGGTATATTCTAAAATTCACTAGGATCATGAAGGACACATAAGGATTATTTTACAAATATTTATTGAAAACAAGTTATATGGAATATGTATTCAATTCAAATTTTGGTTACATATAATTTCATTCATCATAATTATTATTTCTAAATATGTAATAACTATTGAACCTACTAAATCTAATGTGGTTGAAGAATTGATAGGACCTAAAAATTTCATATAGATTCATTTTTATGGATTAATAAGTAAATAATAGTTATTTATTGAAACTTTTTCTCGGTTATCAATCCCACTAAATATGTTTACTCTAAAAGGAATTAAAATAATTTGGATAAAAGAGTGTGATGAATTTTTATATGAAATGCAAATAAGATTGTTGAATGCACTAATTTCATCTTTACCTTTAGAAAAGGTAATTTTTTTCTATTTTATGTAATTCCTCTTAAAAAAATCTTATTTGTGTTCTAATTCATAATGATTAGGTAATTAATTATGCTTAATGTTAGTTCAAACCTTAGTAGCTAAATTATCAAACAAATTATCCGGAAATAACTACTGTGGTTTTTTCTTTAAAAATTTATATACATCATTTATATGGAGTAAAGTGTGCAATATATACTGATTATAAAAATTTGAATTACATATCTATTCAGAGAGAGTTGAACATGGGAAAAAGAAGATATATTGAAATAAAAAAAATATTATGATTTCATGATTCATTACCATCTAGAAAAAAAGTAGATGATTCTTTGAGTTAAAAATATAAAGAATTATTAATTATTATAAGTTTGGCACATAATCCTTTAGTAAATAATTTAATGAATAATTTCCTAGAAATTATTAATATAAGGAATTAATTTTTTAGTTTTTAGGTTTCAGTTTATTCATCAATGATATATAGAATTATGTAAGCTCAAAAGGAAGAATATGATTTTCAAGGAAATGTGGAACAAATAATTAAAGCTAAGTTACCATAATTTAACATTGTAAAGGAAGGTATTTTATGTTTTGGAAAAATTTGTGTGTTACAGCTATATTCCAATTGAAAAAGGAATTTTTGACTGAATCTCACTTATTAGTATTTTTGTCCACCCTATTTGTACAATGATATACATAGAATTTATATAGTATTACTAGTAGGATGGAATAAAGAATGATACTGAAGATTTTACCATCAAATGTTTGAATTGTAAATATGTTATATCCAAATAAAAATTATCAAAAGGTATGTTTTAGCCTTTACTATTTCAATAATAGAAATGGTAAAATATATCCTTGGATTTCATTATAATATTTCCAAATACATCAGAATGAAATTATGTGATTTTGACTATTGTTGATCAATTAAATAAATATACACATTTCCTTCCTATTCCGGATATTATGTTTTTAGATCAAATTTCTCGACTATATCTCATGGATATAGTCATGTTACATGGAGTTCATTTATTGATTAGTTATGACCTTGATCATATGTTTAGTTCTAATTTTTAAAAAGTCCTTTTGAAGTGATTGGGTACTGAATTAGATTTTAGTACAAATTTTAATCCTCAGAAAACAATTCAGAATTTGAAGGACATGCATCAAGACTATCCTATGGATTACCAGGGAATTTTGGATTTTCATCTTTCATTAATTTAATTTTCTAATAATAAGAGTTTTCATTCTATTATAAATAAATAAATATACATATATATTTATAATTAAATGGAAAGAGGTTTCAAACTCCATCTTTTTGGGATGAAGTATGTGAAAGGAAGTCACTAGGACCAGAGTTGGTATAAGGGATTGATGATATGGTAAACATGATTCAATTAAATATTAAGTAATCTCGTATTAGACAAAATATTTTTTATATATAACCTGTAGAATGACATTTCATTTTAGTTAGAAGATCATGTTTTTTAATTATCTCAATGGAAAATTGTTTTGAATTTTTGTTGAATGGGAAAATTATGTCTGATGTTCATTAGAGCATATGAAATTATAGAAAAATTTTGATTATTTTTTTACTAAGTGGAATTTATTCTAAGTTTACTTCAAGTTCATGATGCATTTATTATTTCATTATTAAGGAATTATGTGACAGATACAACTCATGTTTTTATCCCCGAGGTAGTACAATTAGAAGAGATTTTTTCATATGAAGAATAACCTATTAAAATTCTTGATCAATGACAGAAGGTGTTATGGAATAATGTGATTCTTCAAGTTAATGTTTTTATAAAAAACCATATGATTGATAAGAAACATGGGAATCTGAAAATGCCTAATAACACCCAACTAATTTAAGTAGTGAATAATATTGTGTGGACATAATTTCAAAAATGGGGAAGAATGTGAAAAACCAATGAATTATAAATAAATGTCATTAGATATTAATATTCCTAAATTAGTCTTTATAGAATTATATTCATTATAATAAAATTATGTAATTTTTCAAAAAAAATGAAATACTTTTATTCTTACTAAATTCATTTTCATGTATTATATGGTTTTATTTAAATGATTAATTTCTAAATTGTATAATATTATTTTGAAATAATTAACTTCATTTTTAATTCATAAATTCAAAATTATCTTAGAATTATTTTTTGGTATTTTTATAAATTTTATGTGAATAGTGATAGATAACAATTTTTAGTAAAATTATCTTTTATGTTCATTAAATAAAAAAAATTAGAAAGTCCCATTATTTTTTTAATTTTATATTAAATTGAAATAAGTATCCTTGAATTATGAGTAATATAATTAATTAAATAGTAATCATTATTATTTCTTATTTTTTTATACATTCATTTTTGAGTTTAATAACACATTTTAAAAAAAGTTGTTTTTTTCCATTTATGCCTCCAAATCATTTTTTTGTTATTTTTATAAAATCCACTTTGAGGGTGAAGTGGGAACTACATGAAACCATTAAAATTTAAAAACTTTGCCAAAAAAACCAAATTTAAATGCAAAGGCCATGTCATGGACCAACACATCACTGAAGATCATGTTGCCACTGGGAATTCATTGAGTACCACCCCATCACTTTTTTCATCGGGTCAATTGCACCATCCATGTCAATACTTCCATCAACACATCATCATCATCATGACCCATTTTCATTGTCCACTCCACACATTGATGACAATCACCATGTCGTCGATGACGCCCAGCCAGCCGAAGACACAACATGATCCGCTGTCGCAAAAAAATCCTACCTTCATCATCATCGGATCACCAGTGAGATCCCACCGACAAACACCCCACTGCATTATCAGACCACCCTCACACTTCACACTTCGTCTTACCCACACAACCAGTAATTAGAATCCCCGAAACAAAACCCATTTCCATTGTTGAAAATTAAAAACCTTGAAACTATAATCACAGGAGACATATTCAACCTCATCATGGACTTATCACGATTTCACCCTCAAATAGAACCAAAATACATAACCATAACCTCATCATGGAATCTTGGAACATCATCGACTTTATTAAGGATGAAAACCAGGAGTTTGTCCGCACATCAAACCTCAAATGTTGAACGTCAAACCAACACACAAATTCAGAATCAATAACCTTTAGAAAACCAAAATGAATGTGATGAACATCTCGACACCAGGATTCCATCGACCCCCCGAAAAACATTTCCCAACACCTCCGACATGACCACAGTACCAAACCGAACAAATTAAAAGTGATGGATAAGGAGGCCAGAGAAGAGTTTGAGGAGGGTTAGGTGTAACACCCCGAGATTATATGAAAAATATTCTTTTTAATTTCACTAATGTCTTATATTGTACGCTACACCAAAAGGAGCTTGCACAACACGCATCCTTGACTTGCCTTGCATTACACGCAATCACGACCTTCCTCGATAGCGTGTGTAGTATGCAATAACGAGTTTCACTAAACAACAATATGCTATTAAAATATTATTAAAACTAGCCGTTATGAATAGTAATAACCACTTTTTGAAATTTTGTAAATCTTATTTTTCAAAATGGAATTCATTTTTGGATTTGTAATATCAAAATTAGCTTAGGGTGAAATTTTGGTACTTTTTGGATAACTTTCATATTTTGATGAATAGTGAAAATTACTAAATTATAATTAAACACAACTTTTTTAATCGAAATAATTAATAGTGATAAATTATTAATTTGAGTGGTTTTAAAGTATATTTAGAATATATTTTTACAATTCAATACAATGTTCGTCATTGGATGTAATTTCACATTTACACCAGACATAAACAAGTGTTAATCTTTTGATAGTTATTATCTCTTAAAAACACGCTATTTTTTTGTGACAGCGGAAATTAATTATAAAATTAATTAATGAAACTTATATGTTGGGAATTTTGTAAAATAGAAATCATTTTTTAATTCAGAATATCAATTATAGCTTAGGGTGAAATTTTGGAATTTTTCTGAAAAACTTCAATTTTTGATGAATAGTGAAACTACTAAGTGGTAGTTAAAAAAATTAATTTTTTCATAAATATTAATTTTACCGCTTCTGTGAATGGAATTTCAAAAATCCGAGCGACACGGTTGATGTCAGTAAGTAAAATGTGGTTCAATGAGATGAAAATAATTTTTGGTGAATAGTAACTTTTTACTTTTTTTTACCACGGTTAAAAGTAAATAGGGTAATTAAGGGTAGAAATGATATTATTATTACCCTAACACATGTCCTAATTCTATTGGACAAGTGTAATTCGACCAAAAACAAACTTAGGAATAAAATATGACCATTTAGGCCCACTTGGATTAGATTAGGACATTTATTATTATTTAATTCAAAGAAGAGTTAAAAGAGTGAAAATCAATGTTTATTTAATAAAACATTTTTAATATAGGGTTATAAATAAGATAAATTCGACTATAAATATTCATTAGAAAGCTAAAAAGATTTCCTACATAATTTCATTTTATTTGTAATTTTTAGACATTAAATAATTTAATTTATTAATGACACAACGATGATGCAGTAATTATCTTATTAATGAAATATTGACATAATTGATGTTATAAATACCCAAATAAATATAATTTGAGACTTTTTATGAATTAAACTACTTTTATAGGTTAATATGACATGTTAGTATTTATTTAATTAACTTTTTTCGAACTTATCATTCTGTTATGAGTTTCACAAAAATCAATTACTAAATACTGTCAAAATTGACATAAAATAGTTTTTAAAACAAATATTATATTATTAATTGTTATTTTATTCCTAAAAATATAAGGTTCGGCCAAATGACTTAGATAAGGTTCTATATATTAATAATAAACAATTTGGGGTTTGTTTGGCTTCATATAGTAAGTTTATTAACCATATAGTGTAAGAAAACAAAAATACACGGTAAAAGTTAAATTATTTAACTTAGAGTTAAATCTAATTGATAAGGTTAAAATAATAACCTAAACCTGTCTAAATCCTATTGGATGAGAGGATTGCGACCCATCCCCACTTTATCTTAGAAATAAGACCATTTGGAACCATTATAAACCGAATTTGACCTTAATATAAAATAATATTTCGAGATTTTCCTAAGATGCCCCTCTCCTCCCTTATAAAAGGGCACCTCCTCCCTCTCCTCCTCACACCAATTTGAGCATTAAAGCTCGGAAAAACCCTGCCAAAATCTCTTCTACACTTCCCTAGTATCATCATAGAGGTCCTGGTCTTCTTCAAAGACCATCCTTAGTTCATTAAGTGGAGGTTAAGAAAAGGCGCGTCAAAAAGAGGTAATATCCATTACCGATATTTTTCAATTTTTTTCTTCTTCAACTTCTTCTTCTTTAGTTATTTCATGATAAAGTAATAAAATAAGTATTTCTTATATACTGATATGTTATTATAAATATGAAACAACTCTAATTAACCTTCTATCCATCCTACAGAAAAAGGAAATCACCGCGCGTGTGTACGTACGGAATACCGTATCCACGCCGTGGTGTAATATATTTTCCTCCACCACCTTAATTGTATGGGTATAATGGTGTAAGGAGTAACTATATATGATTATTATAGATTGATATTGATACTGAAATAGTATACATACACTTCTACAAAATTCCACGACCATGGGAACGATATTATCGCTCGTGCGTACGTACGGACTACCGTCTCCACGACGTGATGGGATTCATTCTCCATGTTAACCATTTAAGAATGATTATAAAGTATATATAAATAATAATAATGAAATACATGACATTATAAGGCTACTGGATTTATTTATATATGTATGTCATCTACTTACTTCCATTCAAGACAATAAGGAAAGGAAAACAGCGTTCATGCGTACGTACGGACTACCGTCTCCATGAACGGTGTGTTTCATTTCATTTATATATTTATTATATATATATATATACTGAATATATATGATATATAAATCATGTTTTATATTCTGGAAGTAAGTAAATCATGATATAAGTAATAATAATGTCAAGAATAACAAGTCCAAACACCTATGATAAATGAAACGATTTTACCCAAAACGCTTCTTTAACATGGAATTTACAAAAGAACGGGTAATATAAAGTCATAAGTGAACCATATATGATATCATAACAATGAATATGATTCTGTAATAAGTTAATGAAATTATTTAAATCATTATACAGGAGGTTCGGACACTTACGAAGCAAATCGGACTTAAGGTAAGGGAAATATCAGAATCTCATTTTTATCTGAGATTGTTTATACTTTGGTATTTACTGGGGTGTATTTTATCATCCACATCCATGTTTCCTCAATATGTAATATTATTTCCATTCACCTAGAATTGTTTAAATCCTATTTTACCCTTTGGTGAGTTTTTAGTAAAATATATGAAAGGAATCTTTTGTCGTTTTTCGTACGAGGTACTTTTTTTGACTTTTCCGACAAAAGTACGGGAAGAATGTTTTTTTAACTTATACGGCATGAATGGATTTTTAAAACATTATTTCCAAGAAGCTTCCTTTACAAGTTTTCAAGTTTATTTTTAATCAACTTCTTCTAGTTTAAAGTTGTATGACCTGTTAAGAAAGGAAAAATGTTTTTGAAGAAGACAGGATATTTTCCTCAAGAATGGAGTTCAAGTGTTTTATCAAAATTATTTTCCATCTAAGATAATAAAGGGTTATGTTTTTTAACCCTATTATTACATTGATTTGATTATGTTGTGATGGAATTATGTTTATGAATTTCTTTATCTTATATGAATTGTTTTATTATGTCACAATGTTTAAGATTCCCATTTTTATTACATGGGTTATGCTATGATGTATGGTTTATGATTTTGTGGCACACATAAGAATGGTTTCATTATGAGATTGGTGGGACATATATCTCCCTCCAATGCATTGGGTAAAGATTTTATATCTCATGAGATAGACATGGCTGGAATGGTAGGTTATACCGGTTCAGTGAAATAGGACTGAAACGAGGGTGACTCGGTTCAGAAAGGGACTTTGTCCACTAAGATAGTCTTGGAAATGAGTCTTGACTAAAATGAAATGATGATTATGTGTGTATGCCACAAAGTTTCATGTTTTAAGTTGTGATTATTGGGATTACATTTCACTTCTATGATTTATCCCATGTTATGATATTATGAGCTCTTTTGCAGGTTAAGATTTCCAAAAGCTATATTCTTATGTATATGATGTGATTGATATTTCTTTTTTTTACCCTTACTGAGAATTTGAGCTCACCCTTTTATGTTTTCTTTTCCCCAGGATATAAATAAAGGTTTTAGGTATAAAAAAAAGGAAGATCATTGTGGGAGATGACGAAGATCGTTCACCAGGATTAGAAGATTATATTCCGAGTTTCCAAAGACACTAAACTATTACGATCCTTATGTGTGTGTTTTTGTTATGTACTAAGTATTCCACAAATGTAATGTAATTTCCATGTAAGTCAGGATTCGGGTCTCTACAGTTGGTATCAGAGGAAAGGTTTAGTCAACCTTTGGAAACTAGGATGTGAAAACGTTAGTGAGATCCCTAGAGATATTTCTAAGGCATGTCTAGGGATGTCCCTAAGGATAAGTATACGTATAGGACATAATCCTAGAACTATGGTAACAATATTAGATTAAACCAAAGATGTTAGATATTTAGGATACTCCCCCTTTATTATGTTGTTTTCCCTAGCATGATTTTTGCCTCTCACACTATTCTTTTTTGGGTTTTAGAAAATGGCTGGAAACAAGATGATTCACGATAATAGAGGATATGATGGAGAATGGAATGATATTCTTCATAATGAAATGGTATTTGGAAGTCCAAACATCATTATTATGCCGAATCAACAATCTCATAATATGATCAATAATCTCAAATTTGGTAAGTTTCCTGACTCGGCTAATAAGAGAAAGATGGAGTTTCATGATGATCATAGAGGAAAGAAAGTTCAATTTCCCCTATGTAAATCATGTGGGAAGAGGCATCAAGGAGAATGTTTCAAAGGAACTGGAAGATGCTTTGGTTGTGGAAAAGAAGGACACAAAGCTAGTAAGTGCAAAGGAAAAGGTTCAGTTAACACCAGGGATGAGGATAATGGTATTGCTACGACATCAACAATGGTTAAATGCTTTAAATGTGGAATGTACGGGCATTTTGCAACCCAATTCCCTAAGGGAAAGTCTCATGAAGAGAATCAGTATGGTCGTATAGGAAGTATTTATGTTGATGATGATGAAGAGACTACAAATGATATGTGAGATGAAAGAATTGTTGAATCTCGGTCAATGGTTTAAGAATGTAGTGGAATGATTACATGTTTATCATTTGTAATGTTGTATAAGTAATCTCATGGAATAAAGAGACATCTAAGGATTGTTACACTGTTGTCTTTCCTTAAGTTTTGAAAGTGTATGATGAATGGTACCAGTATCCATGAAAGGTTATTCAGATACTTTTGGAAAGTAGATGATATGTGCATAATGAAAGGATAAGAAGATAATGAGATGTTTGATTGTATTCATGAGCTCATGATTGATATAAGAACTAAGTGATATCATGGTTTGAGTATATAGAATTTTGTGGATTTTGGTATGTGGAAAGTGTTAACTTTTAACTACATTCATGTTTTCACTAAGGTTCAATGGGTATTCAATAGAATACATGATTAAGGCCTTTGAATGTTTGGAATGTGACCAACAAGACATATCTTATGATATATGGGGATCAAAGATGGTATTAAATCTCTGGTAATCGTTTTCACTATATTATGACAATGGACTGTAGTATTATGGATAAGCCTAAAGACTAGAATGGATTATGTTGGACATAAATTAGTATTGTTTAAAGATAGAAGTTCTTTTTTCGATATTATTGATGGGATGTTATAGTAATGTAGTTTTAGAAAAAGGACAACCTGCAGGACGGGCGACAGCCCATCGCGTCGGACAAGGCTGTGGGAATCGAACCCACAACCGAAGTGCGACTGGCCTTTATCGCCTACCACTGGCCTACAGGAAGTCCCTATTTAGTAGAAACTAGTTTTATTATATTAAGCAGTATGATATATGAAGTATAAGTCCATTTTAGGAACCATATATGATTAATCTCACTATATAATGACTTATGTATATTTAATAACTTTTTCTAACCTTTTGTTTGAGACAGATGGAATGACCCATCATTCTACCACATGATCTGCTAACACTTCATGAATAACAAATTAAACTTCATTTATTTAAGAGATGATGTGGAAATTGTTCAAGGCACAAACAACAATGAGATTGTACCAAAATAAAGTAAGTACTTATTCTAATTCAAATTCTTCAACTTTAGGGAAAAGATCTTGAAAACCAAAAATGTTGTCCTAGTGATCTTATATCTGATTAATCAGATGGTACCTTAGATCGTCATAAATTTATGGCTTTGTGATTGCTAGCTTTTCCATAGCCATGTTCTCTACCACTCTCCATCAGAACATGATGGTTAGATTTTTCTTCCATATCCATATTTTCACCTATGTGGAAACCCAGTGATTAGTTTATTTGGGTAACCGTTACGTTTCATAATTTCGTTTTTAAAGATTGGTTTTGGTATTCCTTTTTACGATGTGGGTTTCGATTAAATAAACTTTCGAATAGTAAACCATTTATAACCCCGACGAATTTCGAGGGCGAAATTCATTTTAAGGGGGGTAGAACGTAACACCCTGAGATTTTATAAAAAATATTCTTTTTAATTTCACTAATGTCTTGTGTTGTACGCTACACCAAAAGGAGCTTGCACAACACGCATCCTTGACTTGCCTTGCATTACACGCAATCGCGACCTTTCTCGATAGCGTGTGTAGTACGCAATAACGAGTTTCACTAAACAAAAATATGCTATTAAAATATTATTAAAACTAACCATTATGAATAGTAATAACCACTTTTTGAAATTTTGTAAATTTTATTTTTCAAATTGGAATTCATTTTTGGATTCGTAATATCGAAATTAGCTTAGGGTGAATGTTTGGTACTTTTTGGATAACTTTCATATTTTGATGAATAGTGAATATTACTAAATTATAATTAAAAACAACTTTTTTAATCGAAATAATTAATAGTGATAAATTATTAATTTGAGTGGTTTTAAAGTATACTTATAATATATTTTTACAATTCAATACAATGTTGGTCATTGGATGTAATTTCACATTTACACCAGACATAAACAAGTGTTAATCTTTTGATAGTTATTATCTCTTAAAAACACGCTATTTGTTGTGACAGCGAAAATTAATTATAAAATTAATTAATTCAAATTATATGTTGGGAATTTTGTAAAATAGAAATCATTTTGGAATTCGGAATATCAATTATATCTTAGGGTGAAATTTTGGAATTTTTCTGAAAAACTTCAATTTTTGATGAATAGTGAAACTACTAAGTGGTAGTTAAAAAAATTAATTTTTTCATAAATCTTAATTTAACCGCTTCTGTGAATGTAATTTCAAAAATCCAAGAGACACGGTTGATGTCAGTAAGTAAAATGTGGTTCAATGAGATGAAAATAATTTTGGGTGAATAGTAACTTTTTACTTTTTTTACCACGGTTAAAAGTAAATAGGGTAATTAAGGGTAGAAATGATATTATTATTACACTAACACATGTCCTAATTCTATTGGACAAGTGTAATTCGACCAAAAACAAACTTAGGAATAAAATATGACCATTTAGGCCCACTTGGATTAGATTAGGACATTTATTATTATTTAATTCAAAGAAGAGTTAAAAGAGTTAAAATCAAAGTTTATTTAATAAAACATTTTTAATATAGGGTTATACATAAGATAAATTAGACTATAAATATTCATTATAAATCTAAAAATATTTCCTACATAATGGTATTTTATTTGTAATTTTTAGACATTAAATAATTTAATTTATTTATGGAACAACGATGATGCAGTAATTATCTTATTAATGAAATATTGACATAATTGATGTTATAAATACCGAAAAAAATATAATTTGATACTTTTTATGAATTCCACTAATTTTATAGGTTAATATGACATGTTATTATTGATTTAAATAACTTTTTTTGAACTTATCATTCTGTTATTATTTTCACAAAAATCAATTACTAAATAGTGTCAAAATTGACATAAAATAGTTTTTAAAACAAATATTATATTATTAATTGTTATTTTATTCTTAAAAATCTAAGGTTCGGACAAATGACTTAGATAAGGTAATATATATTAATAATAAACAATTTGGGGTTCGTTTGGCTTCATATAGTAAGTTTATTAACCATATAGTGTAAGAAAACAAAAAGACACGGTAAAAGTTAAATTATTTAACTTAGAGTTAAATCTAATTGATAAGGTTAAAATAATAACCTAAACTTGTCTAAATCCTATTGGATGATAGTATTACGACCCATCCCCACTTTATCTTATAAATAAGACCATTTGGAACCATTATAAACCGAATTTGACCTTAATATAAAATAATATTTTGAGATTTTCCTAAGATGCCCCTCTCCTCCCTTATAAAAGGGCACCTCCTCCCTCTCCTCCTCACACCAATTTGAGCTTTTAAGCTCGGAAAACCCCTAAAAAAATCTATTCTCCACTTCCCTAGTATCATCATAGAGGTCCTGGTCTTCTTCAAAGACCATCCTTAGTTCATTAAGTGGAGGTTAAGAAAAGGCGCGTCAAAAAGAGTTAATATCTGTTACCGATCTTTTTCAATTTCTTTCTTCTTCAACTTATTCTTCTTTAGTTTTTTCATGATAAAGTAATAACATCAGTATTTATTATATACTGATATGTTATTATAAATATTAAACAACTCTAATTAACCTTCTATCCATCCTATGGAAAAAGGAAATCACCGCGCGTGCGTACGTACAAAATACCGTATCCACGCCGTGGTGTAATCTATTTTCCGCCACCACCTTAATTGGATGGGTATAATGGTGTAAGGAGTAACTAGATATGATTATTATAGAGTGATATTGATACTGAAATAGTATACATACACTTCAACAAAATTCCACGACCATGGGAACGATATCATCTCTCGTGCGTACGTACGGACTACCGTCTCCACGACGCGATGAGATTCATTCTCCATGTTAACCATTTAAGAATGATTATAAAGAATATATAAGGAATAATAATGAAATATATCACATTATAAGGCTATTGGATTTATTTATATATGTATGTCATCTACTTACTTCCATTCAAGACAATAAGGAAAGGAAAACAGCGTTCATGCGTACGTACGGACTACCGTCTCCATGAACGGTGTGTTTCATTTCATTTATATATTTATTATATATATATATATACTGAATATATATGATATATAAATCATGTTTTATATTCTGGAAGTATGTAAATCATGATATATGTAATAATAATGTCAAGAACAACAAGTCCAAACACCTACGATAAATGAAACGATTTTACCCAAAACGCTTCTTTAACATGGAATTTACAAAAGAATGGGTAATATAAAGTCATAAGTGAACCATATATGATATCCTAACAATGAATATGATTCTGTAATAAGTTAATGACATTATTTAAATCATTATACAGGAGGTTCGGACACTTACGAAGCAAATCAGACTTAAGGTAAGGGAAATATCACAATCTCATTTTTATCCGAGATTGTTTATACTTTGGTATTTACTGGGGTGTATTTTATCATCCACATCCATGTTTCCTAAATATTTAATATTATTTCCATTCACCTACAATTGTTCAAATCATATTTTACCCTTCGGTGAGTTTTTAGTAAAAGATATTAAAGGAATCTTTTGTCGTTTTTCGTACGAGGTACTTTTTTTGACTTTTCCGACAAAAGTACGGGAAGAATGTTTTTTTAACTTATACAGAATGAATGAATTTTTAAAAAATTATTTCCAAGAAGCTTCCTTTACAAGTTTTCAAGATTATTTTTAATCAACTTCTTTTAGTTTAAATTTGTATGACCTGTTAAGAAAGGAAAAATGTTTTTGAAGAAGAAAGGATATTTTCCTCAAGAATGGAGTTCAAGTGTTTTATCAAAATTATTTTCCATCTAAGATAATAAAGGGTTCTGTTTTTTATCCCTATTATTACATTGATTTGATTATGTTGTGATGGAATTATGTTTATGAATTCCTTTATCTTATATGAATTGTTTTATGATGTCACGATGTTTAAGATTCCCATTTTTATTACATGGGTTATGCTATGATGTATGGTTTATGATTTTGTGGCACACATAAGAATGGTTTAATTATGAGATGGGTGGGACCTATATCTCCCACCAATTCATTGGGTAAAGATTTTATATCTCATGAGATAGACATGGATGGAATGGTATGTTATACCAGTTCAGTGAAACAGGACTGAAATGAGGGTGACTCGGTTCAGAAAGGGACTTTGTCCACTAAGATAGTCTTGGCAATGAGTCTTGACTAACAAGAAATGATGATTATGTGTGTATGCCACAAAGTTTCATGTTTTAAGTTGTGATTATTGGGATTACATTTCACTTCTATGATTTATCCCATGATATGATATTATGAGCTCTTTTGCAGGTTAATATTTCCAAAAGCTATATTCTTATGTATATGATGTGATTGATATTTCTTTTGTTCACCCTTACTGAGCATTTGAGCTCCCCCTTTTATGTTTTCTTTTCCCTAGGATATAAAGATAGGTTTTAGGTATAAAAAAAAGGAAGATCTTTATGGGAGATGTTGAAGATCTTTCACCAGGATTAGAAGATTATATTCCGAGTTTCCAAAGACACTAAACTATTACGATCCTTGTGTGTGTGTTTTTGTTATGTACTAAGTATTCCGCAAATTTAATGTAATGTCCATGTAAGTCAGGATTCGGGTCTCTACATTAGGGAACCATCATATAACCAAAATCTAAACTAGGAACAAGCATCACCATAAAGTGAACTGAAATAATAGGAGGAAGGAGACAACAACAGGCCACACTTATGGGAAACCAATGCTCACTCTTCTAGCACAACCCAAACCACCCTGAAGGAACCAGCATACCAAACCAAGATGGGATTATAATCATGGTAATCTGGTAATAATATCAGATGAATAAATAACGATGGCATCAATATAGAGTAGCCACTGCAGAAGAAATCCAAATGCAAGTTGCTAGATAATAGAGTAAAAGAAAGGGAAACAGAGAGAAAATGCCATCAGAAGGGAGGAACGAGGAGGGGAGAGTGTAAAATGGGTAAAAAATGTTAAAAATACGAATTAAGGCCTAAAAATATCCATAACACTAGTATTTATTATATTGGATATGTTTTTGGTGACCATATTCATACATTTTTAGAAAAATTATAAACATCATGCCAATTGCCTTTGATAATGATGATAATATTATTTTAAGTAAAGAATAAAAAATATCACTCTCTTGGTTTTAATATATATAATATTATTCATAGAAATAATAGTATGTTATGTTTAGTTATAAATTGGTATTTAAAATATGAATGATTTTTCATCATGGTAATTTAACTTTATGTTTTAGTGATGGAATAATTACCTTAAGATCTTATACAACACTATCCCAGTTCTTGTTCAAGTAATAGAAAAATAAAGTAATTTTTTTAAAATATTAAAATTAATAAAATTTGGATGAATTATTTTTTTTCATGATTTTTTTGTTAAATTTAACATATTTTTCATGTGTTAAAATTTTATATTTTAATTCTGTTACAATCTTGATATCATTATAGTAAAACAATATGAATAGTACTAAAAATGACTTTAATGGTATATTTTGTTAAATAATATTTTATTTAATGATTTAAAATCCATCAAAATATTTTACTTATCCAAGTGTATAGTGACTCTAGCATTTTCACATAACATTACATGATTTTAAACATAAATATACATCAAAGTACAAGCCAATGATCGTGTAGTCTAGTATCTTTGAAGACTAGGTAAACAAAACCGAATACATGGAACTAAATATAACATATCGTTATTTAGTTATCATAAAGATATTCTAACTTCCATTTAGCCCTTATATCTGTAATGGGTTCCCTGGGGATCACATGAACAAAGGGATGAGCTAAAAATCCCAGCAAGGGAATAAACATAAGAATAATGCTATAGAACATGGATTAACAGGCATAACATGATGACATACAAAGGCATGTAACATAAGGAATCATAACACATAAACATGGAATCATATATACATAGATTCATAATAATTTGGAATCAACATTAAGAAATACTTTAGTACGAGTTAAGGCTAATCACCAAGATCATTTCGCACAGTAGAACAAGCCATGTCTAACCGCCAGGACCGTTGCATAAAACATATCATGTGACCTAACTATACCTAATGAATTGAAGCTATATCTGGGAAAACCCATATTAACTTTTCATGAATATGTTTTTCACATAAATAATCATACATAATCAATCTTACATAAACATAAGGGTTACCCATTGAAAGATTTGGGTACCAAAACCATGTCATAAAGCATAAAAAATTGGTGTATCATAAAAGTGACCACGAAAGAAAGAAACTAAAATATACAAGAAAATTAATAATGTAAAATGAGGATGTATCATGGTAAGTTATTTCTAGTATAAATTACGACATGTGAAAAAAGTATTCATGAAGTTTGAGCATAAAAACATTTTTGAGCGGTTTTAAGAAAAATACTATAGATCCTTTAAAATTGAAAAGAGAATAATACTTTATAAAAATCTATAAGTGAACTAGGAAGGTTTTTAAAATAAATAAAAACTTTTTAATAAAGACAATAGAGGATTAAAACAGAAGATATAGTTCACTTGAAATTGGGTAAAAATTTGGGAAGATCCTTCAAAACTGTTTTGTTTATTGGGAAGTATTGAAGCGGAAACCACTTAAAAAATTTTATATCCCCAAAAAAGAATGATTAATGGAAATTTTTACATGATTTTAGAACATTCAAATAGAATTTATAATTTGAAAATATGAATAATAGATAACCTCAATTAGGTAAAAATAATTATAAAGAAACCCGATGGAATAAAGGAGGTTTGGGTTGAATCCCTCACGGAATATCGGCATGGTATCATGTGTGATTAAGAGGGCCTAATGAGAGAGAAAGGGATTTATCATCATTTAAACATCATTATTAAAGTATGGGGAGGTGTGTGATCATATCCCATCAATAGTAATTAGACATAAAAGGGAATAACATAGAGGACAATCTTGAATAAAAGTGAAATAGAGAGGATCCCTTACCTTATGTCTGGTGGTGATCCACTCTTGATCTTAGTGACATGAATAGTCAAATTAGGTTAATGAATTAATAATTAAAGGACCTATTATATATTGATAATATATATTATAATATTTTTATGTTAATTTATAACCATTTTGATTGGTTATGAGGTTCAATTTCATTGTTCGGATCTGTTTGCTAACTTGGTTTTAATGATTGGTTCACTTATATTCATGTTTGGATAAACATGTATGATGAAGGTGGTTGTCCAGAATTGAAATTATATTTTATTATTGAACATCCATAAGTTTACATTGTTGAAATATTAATTTTATTACTTGGAGTGAAGTTTAATCATTATATAAAACATTAATGATAAATGGTTGAATTAATTTGATGATTTTTCCCATAATTAACTTGTTTTTTATTATTATTTTACATCAAGTGTAAAAGAGGATTCCAGAAAAACAGAAAATATAAAATAAATATTTAATAGTCTAGTTCAACGATAAAAATGGTTTCATGACTAGAATAGGAGATGGTAATAAAAATTGATAAACCACTGTCCTAGAATGTGATAAATTAACACATCTCAGACGGTGTTTTCATTTCTTTCGTATAAAAGAATGGGATAGGAGAGATGATAAGGAACTATCCCATTAGA
The DNA here is from genome assembly GCA_963277665.1 of Viscum album. Taxonomy (NCBI): domain Eukaryota; kingdom Viridiplantae; phylum Streptophyta; class Magnoliopsida; order Santalales; family Viscaceae; genus Viscum; species Viscum album. The sequence continues at coordinate 1,555,599,866 of OY728141.1, forward strand.
ATAAAAAATTTATAGTACATTTAATTTACTAGAGTTATCATATAATTTGGGGGAAGGGTGGTGAGAAAAGCAAAATAAAATAAAAGAACTTGAAAGGAAATAAAATAATTTGAATGATGAATTTACCTTTTGATTTTATCTCCTTTTAGAACCTCTTAAGGGGAGAGGTTTTGATATTTTGAGGATAGCAAAGGATTATGGATATGGGGAAAGATGTTGGGGAGAGATTTTGGTAGAATTTAAATATGGAACAAGGCTTGAGAGGAGTGAAGAGAAGAGGGGAGTGTGGGTGATTTTTATAGTGAAGGGGAGGAGGGTTTTCTTAATATTTTAATCACTAGTTTATTATTTTTCCATAAGAAAATCAATAATAATTATTATTGGGACCAAAATCAGTAATAAATGAATGTGAGTTTGAACCAATTGACATTTACATCATCCATGACTCAATCATGATGCATAAATTTAGGTTTTAGCATTTATTGTGAATTATCATATTTTAATATTCATAAAAAATTCAAGTATTTTAGAAAAATACCAAAAATTCACCCCAACCATTTTTCATCATGTAGAATCCAAAAATGAATTTCATTTTTCAAAAATAATTTTCTAAATATGATTAATTTAATATTTATTTAAAATCACAATTTACTCGAAAAATAACAATTTTAAAACATTTATTTTCTTATTCTAAGATATAGGTACATCTTACTTCCATTTAAATCTTCTTTATACAATACCATAGATAAGGTTACTATTCATTACATTATATCACTATTCATAAGGGTATGTTACTATTCATTAGGTTAGGTTACTATTCACCAAAAAAATATGTTTTCCTTATCGGACTCCAAACATCTTGCTGATCTCAACCGTGTATGTCAGATTTTCAAAATTGAAAACAAAAAAAATACCAAAATTATGGTCAAGGTCACATAGAACTTAGTAGTTCATTGTTTTGTAATTTTACATGATTATTTGACATATTTATAAGAGAGTGATTTCCATTGAAATCATTGGGTCGTTCAATTCTTCCCCCTTATGAAATTTCTCCCTAGAAAATTCATTTTACATTTTAAGACATTAAAAGGTGTGGGTACATTTCCTTCATTGCCCCCTCTAGTTTGCATATCTCTTCTTCATACTTATAGTTCCAACACCGTACATTCTCAAGGTGAGTAGTCTTATTATGTAGAACATTATCTCTACAATATAAGATCTTCACTTGTTTCCCCTCATAAGGAAGATCATCCTACAAATATACCACCTCTGAAGAGAGAACATGTGAAGTATTTGGTATGTACTTCCTTAAAAGGGATAAATGAAAAATATCGTGTACTTTGGACATGGTTGGTGGAAGTTTGAGTTGATTGTCCATAACTCTGACTCTAGTAAGGATCTCGAAGGGGTCGATGTACCTGGGACTTATCTTTCATTTCTTCCCAAACCTCATGACCTTCTTACATAAAGATATGTGTAGAAATACTATGTCTCCAACATTGAACTCAAGGTCTTTTCAACAATTTTCTCCATAACTCTTCTGTTGACATTGGTCTACCTTGGTATTTTGGTGAATGGTTTTTACTTTCTCTACCATTTCTTTGACCATTTAAGGTCCTAGCTACATATGATCACTGACTTCATCCCAACACATTGGTGTTCTGTACCTTTTTTCATAAAGGGCTTCATATGGTTCCATCAGATGTTCGAGTGGAGACAGTTGTTTTAGGATAATTCAACCAGTGGAATATATTGGTCTTATCTTCCTTTGTAGTCCATAGAACATGCTCTCAACATATCTTCCAACGTGTGAATAGTTCGATCAGTTTGGCCATCAGTTTGACGATGACAAGCCATACTAAAGTTCATTTCAGTGCTTAGAGAATGTTGGAGACTTTTCGAGAACATCGATGTGATTCTCAGATCACGATCAGATATAATAAATAGTGGTACACCATGCATCCTTACCACTTATTTGATTTAAATCTATGAAAGTTGATCCAATGAGAAGTCCTCTTGAATTGTGATAAAGTGAGATGTCCTCGTAAGATGATCCAAAAAGACCCATATAACATTGTTTCCTCTAGATGTCCTTGGATGTGTAGTAAAAAATTCCATGGTGATGTTCTCCCACCTCCATGTTTGTATGGTTAGTGGTTGAATCATCCCCATAGAATTTGTCTTTCAGCCTTCACTTATTGACATACCAGGCACTTTGATGTATACTCAAAAATCTATTTCTTCATATTGTCCCATTAAAAGTTCTCTCAGAGATATCGATACATCTTTGTACTCTCTAGGTGGATAGAGAAGGTTAATATATGTATGTCATTCAGAAGTTCCTTATTTATATCTAGATCAGATGGTACACATAATCGTGACCCAAATCTTACAACTTCGTCCTTTTCAATTTTGAAATTGGTGGATTTCTTATTTTTTGTAGCTTCTTCCCTTTTCTAAATTTCCACATGTTTTCTTTTATCATCCATTATTTTCTCTATGAGGGATGGTTGAGCAATCATTTGAGAAATTATTGATGATTTTCATACCTTAATGATTCCCATGTCCATCCTCTATAAATCTAAGAAGATTGGATCCTTTTAAATTCTCATCATTGATAAAGATACAAGATCCTTTCTACTTAGAGCATTCACCACTTTATTTTCCTTACCAAGATGGGAGTGGATTGAGTATCCATAATCCTTGAGGAGATCAATCCATCTTCACTAGTTCATATTAACCTCTTTTTGTGTGAATATATATTTGATAATATTTTGGTCAGTATATATATCACATTTTTTCCCATAGAAATAATGCTGCCAGATTTTTAACGCAAAGATCATTGCTGCCAACTCCAAATCATGCGTAGGATAGTTTTTCTAATGTATTTTCAGTTGCCTTGAGGAAAAGGCTATCACTTTATAATTTTTCATCATCACATAGCCTAAGAATCTCTATGAAGCATCATTGTACACCACAAATAATTCTCTACTTGTTGGGAGTGTGTGGAATTGAATAATGATAAGCCTCTTATTCGACTCCTTAAAAAATACTTCACATTCCAAAGTACAAAAAAAAATTTACTCCCTTATGTGTAATATTGGTAATTGGGTTTGAAAATCATCATAAGTTATTCTAAAATTATCGATAATACCCAGCTAGACCCAAAAAGCTGTGTATCTCCATTACAGATGTTGGCCTAGGCTACACTTAAATTGCCTTTGTCTTGGAAGGGTCCATAGATATCCCTTTTCTGGTGATAAAATTCCCCACGAATGATACTTCCTCCATGTAGAACTCACATTTACTATAATTTTCATAAAAATAATCCCTTCTCAATGTCATTAGAAAAATATTCAAATGCCCCTCATGTTTCTTCTTGCTCTTGGAGTATATCAAAATATCATCGATAAAGACTACCACAAATTTGTCAAGGTAATATCTAAAGACACTATTAATTAAATCCATTAATATTTATAGATAATTAGTGAGTCTGAAGGGAATCACTATGAACACATAGTGTCCATACCTCATTTGAATGTTAGTCTTGGGAATATCTTCCCTCCTCACCTTTAATTGGTGATATCCCGACCGAAGGTCCTCCTTAGAGAAATAAATAGCTCCACGAATCTGATCAAACAAGTCATCTATCTGAGGTAGGGGATACCTGTTATTTATTGTGATTTTATTGAGCTCATGATAATCAATGAAAAGAAACATTAAACCATCCTTCTTTTTGACGAAGACGACTGGCACACCCCACGGTGAAGCACTCGGGCATGTAAAACCCTTCTCTATATTTTCCTATAACTGCTTCTTCAACTCTTACATCTCTATGGAGGACATTCTATAAGGTTTCATCGATATAGGTAGAGATCCAGGAATAAGGCCAATTGAGAACTCAACCTCTTGATTATGAGGGAGTCTAGACAACTCTTCAGGGAATACATCCGTGTAATCCCTCACGATGGGTATGTCTTTAATATTTATTCTCTCCTTTGTCTCAATCATTTTATCAAGAAATTCTTACTCATAAGGAATTAATATCCATACTTGAGACACTGATTCTAAAAGAGATTCATCTTCCTCCTTACACTTATAAATAATTGGAGGATACTTCAGGATGTGAAGAGCAATCTCCCATTCATGACATTTGATGTTGGAGTTGTACAAAGATATCCCATCCATGATCAATATAACATCAAACTCCACTAAAATAATTATGAAGAGATTTTCTGGGAGGTTCAATCCAAAAATTTTAACCAAGGAGGATTTATAAAACATAGATGCAATAAATTCCTTATTCACTATTCTCAAAAATAACTTATCCTGCAAATTTTGAGGTGGTGTTTGAATAGTTCAACTAAACTTAGAAGATATGAAAGAATTTTTAGAACTAGAATCAAATAGTACGTTCGCTATTTTTGAAGTAATAACTAGAATACCTATCACCACATCATTGTCTGTCTCCATGTTATAAGTTGTGATAACATAATCCCTTCCTTTTTTCCTTAGAGGTTGTTGTTGATTACCTCCGACAACCCCCGGCTTAGGATAATTTTTCACATAATGCCCATGATCCTTATAGTTGTAACAATACACTACATGTCGAGTGTTGATCTAAAACATCCTTTCTTCTTCCAAATAAAAATAATTCTTCATATCTCATTGGAAATTTTAGCTATATGTCCCAAATATCCACATTTGAAGAAATTCGTGGTTCTCTTTAGACAGTTCCTAGGATGCTTCTTCCCACAACTTTTACGAGAGAGACATTCAAGCTTCTTTCCATCATGGAATTTGTTTGTTGAACCACCCATGTTGTTCTCCATTTTCTCCTTCTTGTCACTATGCCCACGAGACCACTAAAATTATCCAATCTCGATTTCAACCTTGAGGTCACAATGAAAAATCTCTTCATAATTTTCGAAGTCTCGAATCACCAACTATTTTAATAGACTCATCTTTAGTCCACTAAATAAGAGATCAAACTTACTTTTGGTGTTCAAGAAAAATCTAGAGCTGTACCTTTCAATCCTTAAAAAAGTTTTCTTCATACACCACGATGGACTAATCTTCATTATGCTTGAGTCTAAGGAACTCTCTTTCTATCTTGAGATAGAGGGTTTGAGGAAAATATTTATTGAAAAATAATCCTCTTGAATTCTTCCAAATCCATGGAATCAACTTTCTTTTTGGACTATGTAAACTTGATCATTTTCCACCACTGATCAGATTCCCCATCAGACCAATAGACTGCTAGTACAAGTTTCTCTTCTTCCGAGCACTGGAGGACAGAGAATATCTTTTCAATGGTGTTAAAACACTTTTCCACAAGGAGGGGATCCTAAGATCTGCTAAACATTGGAGGAATTTTCCGCATGAAGTATTCTATGGAAACTTTCTCTTTTTCTTTGAGGAGAAGGGTATTCCACATGATTCAAGTTATTATTCATAATATGAGCCAGCTGAGCAAGTACTGTCATGAAGTTTTGGGAACCCATTCCTGTAACAACCCAACGTTTCTTCAATGGAAATTTCCTTATTATAAATATGTCTTAAAATCACACGAAAAAAAGATAATGAGCTAATAAGTTCTAAGTTACCTTTAAACATAATTGGGTCAATTTTGTGTTTGGAATTTAAATAATCTGACATACACAGTTGCAATCAGTATGTTATTTGGAGTCCGATAAGAAAAACATAATTTTTGGTGAATAGTAACCTACCCTTATGAATAGTAACATACCCTTATGAATAGTGATATACACTAATGAATTGTAACCTTACTCATGATAGTATATAAATAATATTCAAGTTGAAAGTATGATATACCTATATTTTTTAATAAGTAAATGAATGTTTTAAAACTATTTTTTCATAATAAATTATGATTTTAAGTAAATATTGAAATAAAGATATTTAGAAAATTATTTTTTAAAAATGGACTTTATTTTTGGATTCTACACCAAAAAATAGTTAGGATGAATTATTTGGATTTTTCAAAAATATTTTAAATTTTGATGAATAGTAAAATGTGATAATTTACGATAAATGCTAAATAAGGGATTTATTGAGTCATTGATGATGATATGATGATGTAAGCCCAATTGGTTCTAATTTACATGAATTTATTAGTATTCTTGGTCATGGAAGAATTACTATTCATTGTATTTTGATGAAATAATAAACAAATGATTAAAAAATTATGAAAACCCTCCTCTCCTCCACTATAACCCCCCTCACTACCTCTTCTATTCACTCATCCCAAGCCTTGTTCCTTGCCAATATTCTTCAAAAATATTTCCCCCAAGCTCCTCCCCACATCAAAAACCCCCTAGCCTCTTTAAAATACCAAAATCTCTCCCCTTAATAGGTTCTCAAAGGAGGATGTTTCAAGAGGTAAATTCCTCTGTCCAATTCCTTCTTTTCTTTTGTGTTCTTGTTTTTTGTATCATTGCTCACCTACCTTCACCCAAATAGTATGATAATTCCAGTAACATAAATGTACTTTAATGTTTTTATTCTAATGTTATATTTCATTATCTTTTCTCCTTTACCCCACCTTTTATTTTATCGAAATGAAAGTACCATTTGAGATATGCCAATTTAGCACATTCAAGGACCAGAGTTTATCAATTTCTATTATTATACTTAATCATAGTCATGAAACTATTTGTGTTATGGTTGAACCAGATTTTTATATATGTAATATTTCCAATTTTTTGTTCTATAATACTTTTGTGAAAATGGTTTTAAGTTATAAAGAAAAACATATTCTTTGAAATCGAACCCACCGATTAAAAAAAACAGTTGTCACTATGGTTTTATATAATAATTTGACTTCACTCCAAGTAAGCAAATTAAATTTAAAACCATGTAATATCAGGTATGTGAAATAATAGAATATAACTTAAATTCTTGACATACAATTTCATCTTACATGTTTATCCAAACATGAATATAAGCAAACAAGTCATTAAAACCAAGTAAACAAATGAGCTCGAACAATGAAATTGAACCTCATAACCAATAAATTTTTTTTATAAATGAACTTAAAATGATTATACAAAAATAATTACTTATATTAGAGGTTATGGAATTATTTTTTAATAAACCTAATTTGTTTATTCAGGACTTTAATAACAAGTAGAGAACACCAACAGATTTAAGTTAAGGGATCTCGCCATTTCACTCTTAATCATGATGTCATCTTTGCTATGTCTTTTTATGTGTCATCCAAAATGATTGGGTATGTTTCTGAACCTCCCCCATACTTCCCTCATGCTTTCTAAGTGATGAGAAACCCATTTTATCTCTCATAAATTCCTCTTAGTTACACCCAACACCGTGCTGATAAACCGTAACGAATTCTACATGAACCTTCTTTGTTCTTTCGGGTTACCTTATCTTTATTTATAAAAAAATGTATTTGTCTAATCTATTTATGTAAATATTATAAATGATGTGTAGTTTTAATAAATTAATTTATTAAGACCCTTTCATCAATCTCTTTGGGGATATACATGTTTTTAAAAGAGTCCATGCATATAACTTTTCGATAAGAAAACATGTTTTAAAGGAACATCCCAAATTTTTACCCAATTTTAAGTGAACTATATACTCAGTTTTAAGCAACCAATATATTTATAAAATTAGTATTTTTATTATGAAAACCTTGTTGGTTCAATTCTAGTTTTACATAGAATATTGTCTTCTATTCTATTTTAAAATCACTATACCTTTTTCCTTAAAACCGCACAAAAATGTTTTAATGCTAATGTTATTCAAATACACTTAATATATGTTGTACCTTTTATTTGACAAAAATTAACATATTATATGCCTATTTTACCCTATGACTATCCATGTATGTTCTAATTATTTTATTTCATGGACACTTTCATGGTACACCCATTGGTTATGATCTATGTCATGATTGTGGTGCCCAATTCATTCAATGGGAACCGTTATGTTTATGTATGGTTGATTATGTATGATTATTTATGTGGCATGAATATTTATGTGGAAATAATATTCATGAAAATGTTGATATGGGTGCACCCATATAGTGCTCTAATGCATTGGGAAAAGTTAAGTCTCATGAGATGCAATGTGAAACGAGATTGGCAGTTAGCCTAGACCCATACTAGAATGGGTAACTGGATTGGCGGTTAGCATTGAACCATACTAAAATGGGAAACAGGATCATATTCCAGCCTTAAGCCTTAATAAAGACAAGCTTTATGATCCTACCACATTTATATGATTATATGTTTATATGATTCCATGATTATACTATGCGATTTTATATGTTCCATGATTTGGATATCATTATGTCACGCCTCCTAACTCATGTGCTTAAGACGTATCCTTATGTTCATTCCATTACTGGGCTTTTCAGCTCATCCATTTATCCATGTGTTCACTAGGGTACCCTATGCATATGTAAGGTATCAAAGTATGTTGGAAGTTATTTATTTAGATTAAATAAAGAAATGTGTTTCTGCCCTGTGTTTTAGGTTTTATGTACGTAGTATTCCAAGAAACTATGCATAATGATCCTTGACTTGTAATCTATTGTATAATTATGCTTAAAATCATATAATGTTATATGGAAAAGGATTGGGTCTCTATAATTAGTATTATAGGGTAGTCTTGTTATTTCTGGATATTTGGAATAGAGCACCTTAGTGAGAACCTTAAGGATGAGACTAAGTATAAGAAAACATTCCTAAATTTTGGTTAGTATTGAGTTCGTGATTTATCAAAAAAAATAAATCCTTATCTGGAAACGAGTAGGTTAAGGCATCTCTAGCACAGATGTACTTAGGAGTGAAAACACCGACAAGGAGTTTTGGGATTGACCCGGGGTATCCTGGTACACGACAACAGACCTAGCTGCACTCTTGGTTACGACAGTCCTGGGGCTATGCTTTGGTAGATTAATGAGCTTAGTACAAACAATTATTAAGGGACAAAAAAATACCATAAGAATATATGTTATGAAATATATCGAGGATAACCTAGATATAAACCCAAGGAATCACAAGTTAGGATATAATTTTTATTTATAAGTTTATCCTTTTATGTTCAAAGTTTACTTTTATGATCAATAGATATGTATTCAAGACCTCTAATTATATGTTCTTTTTCCTAGTTAATGGCAGGAAATATAAAAACACGTTCCAAAAACATATGTGATAGGCAATGTGAAGATTAACCTAATTATATCCATCATGTGATAGGAGGGGGTGCTCAAAACTTCATGACAGTAATTTCTATGCTAGCTCAGTTTATTAATAATAACTTGAATCATGCAGAATTCCATCCTCCATAGAAAGTGAAAGTTGTCATGGAATCCTTCATGAGACAAAGGCCTCCCATTTTTAACATATCTTTCGATCCCATCCTCACAGAACAATGTATTAACTCCATTGAAAATATATTATCTGTCCTCTAATGCTCGGAATAAGAGAAGGTTGTACTGGTGGTTTATCGATTTGATGGGGAAGCTGATCAGTGGTGGACATTGATCAAGAATACAAAGTCCCAATAATAAATTGATTCCATGGATTGTGAGGAATTAAAGAGGATGTTTTCAAAAAATATTTACCTCAAACCCTCCATCTCAAGATGGAAAGAGAGTTCCTTAGACTCAAGCAAAAGGATGATGAGTCAATCAGGGCATATGAAGAAAACTTTAAAATGATTGCAAGGTAGGCCTTTGGATTTTTCATGAACACCGAAAGCAAGGAATTGCTTCTTTACCAGACTAAAGCTGAGTCTATGAAAAGATTTGGCGATTCCATACATCAATAGTTATGAGGATATTGTATGTTGTGCCCAAAAGGTTGAAATGGAGATTAGAGAGTCTCAGTGGTCTCGTGGGAATAGTGACAAGAGGCAGAAAATGGAGAACAACACGGGTGGCTCATCCAACAAATCCCATGATGGAAAAAAGCCTTACTTTTCCACTTTCAAAAGTTGTGGGAAAAAGCATCCTGGTAACTTTCTGAAGGGAACCAATAATTGATTTAAATGTGGAACATTTGGTCATCTGGCCATGAACTGCCGAAGGGATGTGAAAAATCCCACTTATGTTGAAGAAGAAAGGAAGGTTCAGATCAACACTCAGTCTGTAGTACAGTGTTACAACTACAAGGAGAATGGGCATTATGAGAACAATTTCTTATGTTGAGGGTTGTCGGAGGCAATCAACAACAACTTCCAAGGCAACAATGAAGGGATTATGCTATCACTACTACTAAGGTGGAGCTTCTAAACAATGTGGTGACAGGTACAATAGTTATTCATTCAAGAATATCATACATAATATTTGATTCGGGTTCTATGCATTCTTTCATATCATTCATGTTTAGTAGAACTATTCAAATACCACCGCAAAAATTTGGAGGAAAATTTATCTGTGGGAATAGATAATGAGGAAATTGTGGCATCCATGGTTTATAACTCCTCCTCGGTTAACATTTTTGGACTGAATCTCCCAGAAAATATCATCATACTTCCTTTAGTAGAGTTTGATGCTATCTTGGGAATGGATTGGCTATCTTTATACAAAGCCAAAATCAACTATTGGGAAAGGGAGATCAGTTTTCACATCCCGAAGAATCCTATGATTATTTATAAGTGTAAAGAGGAAGATGAATCTCTTTTAGAATCAGAATCCAAGTATGGATATTCTTAACTTGTGATCAGACATATCTAGCTCAAATGATTGATACAAAAGAGAGAATCATGCTTGAATACATTCCCATCATGAGGGATTACACTGATGTATTCCATGAAGAGTTTCACAGTCTTCCTCCTGATGAAGAGTTTGAGTTCTCAATTGAACTTATCCTTGGATCTATTCCTATCTCAAAGACACCTTATAGAATGGCCACTGTAGATCTAGAAGAGCTGAAAAAACAGTTACAAGAGAATATAGAGAGGGGATTTATATGCCTGAATGCCTCACTATGGGGTGCGCTAGTCCTATTCATCAAGAAGAAGTATGGATCAATGAACCTATACATTAATTATTGTGAGATCAATAAATACATGATAAAGAACAAGTATCTCATCCACTGATAGGTGACTTGTTTGATCAGCTTTGTGGGGCCAGTTATTTCTCTAAGGTGGACCTTCGGTCAAGATATCAAAAACTAAAGGTGAGGAAGGAAGATATTCCCAAGACTACCTTTTGAATAAGGTATGGACACTATGAGTTCATAGTGATTCCCTTCAGACTCATTAATTCTCCAATAATCATCATTGATTTAATGAATAGAGTCGTTAGAAATTACCTCGACAAATTTGTGGTAGTATTTATTGATGATATTTTGATATACTCTAAGAGAAAGGAGGAACATGAGGGGCATTTGAATATTGTGTTAAAGACTTTGTGAAGGGAGAAGTTGTATGCAAGGTATAGTAAATGTGAGTTATGGATGGAGGAAGTATCATTCTTGGGGAACGTTATCACCAGTAAAGGGATATTTATGGACCCTTCCAAGATGATGTCAATTGAAAAGTGGCCCTGGACGACTTTGGTAATGAAGATCCGTGGCTTTTTCGGTCTAGCCGGGTATTACCAAAATTTTTTGAAGAACTTTTCACGATTTTCAAACCCAATGACCAAGATGAAATAGAAGTGAATATTGTTTTTCTGGACTCAAGAATGTGAAGACTATTTCTTGGAGTTGAAAAATAGGCTTATAACTGCACCAATACTCACACTCCATACAAATGTAGAACTCATTGTGATTTATAGTGATGCTTCTAAGAAGGGTTTTGGTTGTGTTCAAAGGAAAAATGATAAAGTGAAAGCATACGCCTCAAGGCAGCTGAAAATTCATGATAAAAACTGTCCCACACATGATTGGGAGTTGTTGGCTGTGATCTTTGCATTGAAAACATAGCGGCATTATCTCTATGGGGAGATGTGTGAGATATATACTGACCACAAGAGTCTCAAATATATATTCCCATAGAAAGATCTTTATACGTGTCAATGAAGATGGATAGAGCTGATTATGGATTATGACTACTCAATCCACTACCATTCTGGTAAGGAAAACAAGCTGGCAGATGCTCTAAGTAGAAATGATCCTTGATATTTATTAATATTGATAATTTAAAAGGATCTGATCTTCTCATATTTCCAAAGGATGGAAATGGGAATCATTAAAGGAGGAACATCATCATTACTTTCTCAAATGATTTCTCAACCATATCTCTTGGAGAAAATAAAGGAATCTTGAATAAAAGATGTGTAAATTCAGAAAAGGGTTGAAGATATCAAAAATGTTAAATCCTATGATTTCAAAATTGATGAGGAAGAAGTTGTAAGATTTTGGAAATGATTATGTGTACCGTCCAATATAGAGATAAATAAGGATATCTTGAGTGATGCACATAGATCAACCTACTCTATCCACCCAGGGATCACAAAGATGTATGAGATATCTGAGAAAACTTTCGGTGGGACAATATGAAATGGGATATTTCAAAATATACACCAAAGTGCCCACTATGTCAACAAGTGAAGGATGAGAGACAAAAGTCTAATGGGATGATTCAACCACTACCCATACCAGCATGGAAGTGGGAGAACATTACCATATACTTTGTCAATGGACATCCAAGGATATCCAGAGCAAACAATGATATATGGGTCGTTGTGGATTGTCTTACAAAGACAGATCATTTCTTAGCAATTTGAGAGGAATTCACATTAGATCAACATGCCTGAATTTACATCAAAGAAGTGGTAAGGATACATGGATTACCACTATCTTGAGTATCTGATCAAGATTCGTGATTCACCTCAATGTTCTAGAAAAGTCTCCATCATTCTCTAAGAACTTAACTGAACTTCAGTATGGCCTATCATCCTCAAACTGATGGCCTATCTGAGTGAAATATTCAGACATTGGGATACATGTTAAGAGAATGTTCTATGGAATTAAAAAGAGGATGGGACCAACATCTTCCACTGGTTGAATTCTCTTACAAAAACAATTTTCACTTGGGAATCTGAATGGCACCATATGAAGCCCTTTATAGGAAAAGGTATAGAACACCTGTGTGTTTGGATGAAGTCGGTGAGCGTAAGCTTCTAGGACCTAAATTGGTCGAAGAAATGGTGGATAAGGTGAAAACCATTCAACAATGTATCAAGGAAGCCCATAGTATACAGAAAAGTTATGTAGACAATCGTCGACAAGACCTTGAGTTTAAAGTTGGAGACATGGTATTTATATGCATATCTCCATGGAATAAGGTCATGTGGTGTGGGAAGAAAGGGAAGCTAAGTCCCAAGTATATCGGCCCCTTAGAGATCTTTGATTGAGTTATAGTTGTGGCATATCGACTGGAACTTCCACCTACCATGTCAAAAGTAAATGATTTCTTCTATGTAACCCTCTTTAGGAAGTACATACCAGACCCCTCACATATACTCTCTTTAGAGGTGGCATAGTTGGAGGATGATATCTCTTACGAGGAGCAACCAGTGAAGATCTTGGATAATAGAGATAATGTTCTAAATAACAAGAATACTCATCTGGTCAAAGTACTATGGTAGAACCATAAGTAAAAAAGAGAAAACATGGGAATTGGAGGTAGAAATGAAGGAAAAGTATCCTCACCTGTTTACAGCCTAGAATGAAAAAATAAATTTTAAGGGAGAAATTTTATAAGGGGGAAGAATGTAACAACCCAATGTTTTTTCAATGGAAATTCCATTCTTATAAATATGTCATAAAATCACATGAAATAAACATAATGAACTACTAAGTGCTAAGTGACCTTTAAACATAAATTTGTTACTTTTGTTTTTTGAAGTTCGAAAATCTGACATACATGGTTGCAATCAGTAAATTATTTGGAGTCTGATAAGAAAAACTTAATTTTTAGTGAATAGTAACCTACCAATATGAATAATAACATGCCCTTATGAATAGTTATATAACCTAAAGAATAGTAACTTTACCTATAATAGTATATAAATAATATTAAAGTTGAATGTATGATATACCTATATTTTAGAATAAGTAAATGAATGTTTTAAAACTGGTTTTTGATAATAAATTATGATTTTAATTAAATATTAAAATAATAATATTTAGAAAATTATTTTTGAAAAATGGAATTCATTTTTGGATTCTACACATCGAAAAATGGTTTCGGTGTGTTTTTGGGATTTTTATGAAATACTTCAATTTTTGATGAATAGTAAAATTTGATAATTTATGATAAATGCTAAATAAAAGATTTATTGAGTCATTGATGATGATCTGCTGATGCAATACCAATTGTTTCTAAGTCCCTTAGATTTATTACTATTCTTGGTTATATAATACTTACTATTTCATGCATTGTGAATAAATAATAAACTAATGATTAAAAAATCATGAAAGCCCTCCTCTCCTCCACTATAGCCCCCCCTCACTCCCTCTTCTCTTCACTTCTCTCAAGCCTTGTTTCTTGCCAATATTCATCCCAAATATCTCCCCAAGATCCTACCCCACATTCAAAAGACCCTAGCCTCTTCAAAATACCAAAACCTCTCCCCTTAAGAGGTTCTCAAAGGAGGAAGTCTCAAGAGGTAAATTCCTCTTTCCAATTCTTTCTTTTCTTTTAAGTTCTTGTCTTTTTGTTTCTTTCCTCACCTCCCTTAACCCAAATTGTATGATAACTATAGTAACATACATGTACTATAATGTTTTTATTATAATGGAATATTTCATTATCCTCTCTCCATTCCCCCACATTTTATTTGAAATAAATGAAAGCACCGTTTGAGATGTGCCAATTTAGCACATTCAATGACAACAATTTAGCAATTTATATTATTATCTTTAATTATGGTCAGGAAACCATTTCCTTTATGGTTGAACCAGATTATTATATATATAATATATCTTATTTTTTTCCTGTAATCCTTTTCTACAAATGGTATTAAGTTAAAATGAAAAACATGTTCTTTGTAATCAAACCAACCGATTAACAAAAACGGTTGTCACTATGGTTTTATATAATAATTAGGCTTCACTAAAAGTAACCAAATTAAATTTAAAACCACGTAATCTCTTAGATGTGAATTAATAGAATATAAATTCAATTATGTACAACCACTTTCATATTACATGTTTATACAAACATGAATATAAGCAAACCGGTCATTAAAACCAAGTAAACAAATGAGCTCGAACAATGAAATTGAACCTCATAACCAATCAAAAAGGTTATAAATAAACTTAAAATGATTATACTAAAACAATTAAATATAGAAGATTATATGGAATTATTAATTAATAAATGTAATTTGTTTATTTAGGTCTTTAATAACAAGTGGTGAACACTAACAGATTTAAGGTAAGGGATCTCTCCATTTCACTCTTAATCATGATGTCCTCTATGTTATGTATTTTTATGTGTAATCCCAAAGGATGGTGTATGCTTTTTCACCTTCCCCATACTTACATCATGATCTCTATGTTATGATAAACCCATTTTATCTCTCATCAATCCCACTTAGTTACACCCGATACCATGCTGATAAACTGTAACGAATTCTACCCGAACCTTCTTTGTTCTTTTGTGTTGTCGTATCTTTATTTATATAAAAATAGAGTTGTCTTATATTTTTATGTACATATTCTAAATAATTTTTAGTTTTACAAAATTCATTTATGAATACCTTTTCATCACCCTTTTTTGGGGATATACATGTTTTTAAAAGAGTCCCTCCTTAGAACTTTCCGATAAAAAACTTGTTTTAAGGGAACTTCCCAAATATTTACCCAATTTCACACGCACTCTATCCTTTGTTTTAATCCAAAATTATCTTTATAAAGTCAGTATTTTTATTACGAAAACCTTTTGGGTTCAATTCTTTTTTTATATAAAATACTTTCCTCTATTCTATTTTAAAATCTCTATATCATTTTCCTTAAAACCGCACAAAAATGTTTTAATGCTAATGTTACTCAAATACACTTCATATATGTTACCTCTTATATTTGACGCATCATAACATCAAATATTCCTATTTTACCCTATGAACATCCATGTATGTTCTAATCCTTTTCTTTCATGGACACTTTCATGATACACCCATTGGTTATGATCTTTGTCATGATTATGGTAACCAATTATTTCCATGGGTACACTTTTGTTTTTGTATGGTTGATTATGTATGATTATTTATGTGGAAAAATATTTATGCGGTAAGAATATTCATGAAAATTTTGATATGGGTGGTCCTAAATAGAGCTCCAATGCATTGGGTAATGTTAAGTCTCAAACGATGCAATGTGAAACGAGATTGGCATTTAGCCTAGACCCATACTAAAATGGGAAACTAGATTACCAGTTAGCCTTGACCCGTACTAAAATGGGAAACAGGATTAGAGGCTAGCCTTAAACCTTACTAAATACAAGTTTTATGATCCTACCACATTTATATGATTATATGCTTATATGATTCCATTCTTATACGATGCAATTTTATATGTTCCATGCTTTGGATATCATTATGTCATGCCTCCTACCTCATGTCCTTAAGACATGTCCTTATGTTCATTCCCTTACTGGGATTTTTAGCTCACCCTTTTGTTCATTTATTTCCTAGGGTTCCCTATGCATATGTGAGGGCTCAAAGGAAGTCAGGAGCTCTTTATGGAGATTAAATAATGAATTTTTTATCCCTGTGTTTTATGTTTTATGTACCTAGTCTTCCAAGACACTAGACTTAACAATACTTGTCTTGTAATCTAATGTATAATTATTATAAAAACCTGGATCATCATTTCAGGTATGTTTTCCATTTTCTAGTGTTTTTGTGAAAAATAAGAGTTCTTAGAAATTTCTGAAGTACACATCGTGTACTTTATAAGTACACGTCGTGTAATCAGTTACCGTGGGTAGCTGGGTGCTGTCCATGTAACGGTCATGCACACGATCGTGTGTGGTGAATTGGAGACCACCTAATGTGGGGGATAGTAAGGGAAAGTACACACCGTGTACTTCTAAAGTACACACTGTGAACTTTATTTTTTTAATTAAATGAACCGGGGTCATGTTTGACAGACAGAACACACTTCTTCTTTGTCTGCTTCGACCGAAAGCATCTGTACGATGATGATCATTCCCCAAACCCCCGATCGAGCATCTTTTCTATGATTTGACCTTCATCTATTGTATTGGAATCACATTGGTGAGTTCTCTCTTCTTCCAGAGCTTCATTTTCTGATTTCTCCTCTTTCAAGAGTTATCCTCGGTTAAGAGTAATTAGAATATTTGTATATCTACAGTGTTATTGGGTGATTCAAGGCTTGAAGTTCATGTATAAGAATTATACAACACTGAAGTAGGTGGTTTTTTCCTTTCCACAGATAGTCTTTGAGTTTTATGTGGAAAGGTTCCCAATACCCTTGAATGGGGTGTCTCGTGTTTAAGAATTCAGCACTGTTAATTGCATGCTATAATTGTATGTTTGAATAGAGGCTAATTGAATGTAAATAAGACTAATTTCTAGGATTTGGAAGTTTTTTAACATGCATGTTTTTTTATGATCGTTTTGTTCTACCTAGCCTATTAGGATGCCTTGTTTTTCCCATACCTATTATTGTAGGATGGAGTGTTTGCTTTTCTGACATGTTGTTATGTTGTTTAATATTTATCCAAGTAGTTCATGAGGATTACTTTGGTCGCTATGCATTTTTGTGTTCGTTTTACTTACACAGGGCTGTGAGAACCTGGTGTAGTAAACCATAGGAATAATGGACATTGAGATCTTCTCTAGAGTGTTTGTTTACTATTACGTTGTGAGACCATAGGGGGAATTGATTTAAGTGCTTCCTTATAGTGTCTATAGTTCCTCGACGTGGCCCATAGGGGGAATGAGATGTTGAGTGCTTCCCCAGAGCACCTTTTAGTTACTGATAAGAGACTAGAGGGAGGATTGACGGTGAGTTCTTCCTCAGAGATTCTATGCTTAAGTTGAACTAGAGGGGTTAGACTGTTTCTACCTTCAAAAAGGTTTCTTGTGTTGTTTTGTTTGAACCAGAGGGGTTAGGGTGTGATTACTTCCTAGAGGGTTACCTAATTTGATTAGTTTCTTACTTGTTATATGAAATTGAATGCAATTGAACTGTAGGAATGTTTACTACCGAGTACTTCTTTATTTACTGCTTCTTTTTTATTATTTCCTGCCATATATATTCACTGACTATTAGAAGCCATTATTTGGGTGATTTCCTACTAGGAATAGCCTCAAAACCTATTTGAGTCATGCTTTTGGGACCAAACAGATTATATTACTGCATGTATATAGAATAGAAAGCGCCCTTCTACTTCAGGTACTTGATTTCTTGGTGCTAGAAAGCATGGGACCCAGATGAGGCTTGCGATGCTGCTTGAGTTTATCTATTTTCTTTGTTACTTGGGTTATTTCTATATTCTAGCATTGTCACTTTTTTGGATGCTTTCCTAGACATAGGTATCATACATCATTTATATATATGAGCTTCGCTTGTTTCTTACTTTCAGTCTTCTACTATTTACTATTGTATGGTATTATTACTGTTTCTGCTATTTTTATTGGTTTTACTTCCGCTGTGTTACTCTGCCAATGAGGGCAGAGTTTCCACACTATCACACCTAAGACCCTCGCTAATAGTCGGTAGCCTCTAGTGTTCGGGGAAATTCCCTTGAGGCCATATGACTAAGCAGGTATGGGGCGCCTCTGGGTGTATTCTAGAACCGGGATGTTACAAAGTGGTATCATAGGGATTATTTTCTTCTTGACTTCCAGTTTGGAGCCTATATCCAGGGATAAGAATGAATAAGTACTTGGAAATAAGTTTCTCCTAGTAGTAGCTGACCCATATACATGGAAAATCCAATCTACCCCATTTATTTAATTTTTTTTGGTTTTTCAATTTTACAGTTGATTTGATTTCACTGTTGGGTGATTCACATTTTTTGTGCTGTTACTGTTGATGTTATTGAGGTTCAATTTCGGTTGTAACCCGATGAGATGAGGATATACCATCTCATGCATCATACAATCACCTTCTAGAAATCACTTCTCATGCATTCTTGCCATTCCATTTAGGGTGAATTAGATATCGCATTTTGTTGCGATAGATGTTGTGATATATATGCATGTTGTTGTGATAAATTCCTTGATACAATACCTACTTTTGATAGGGTATTTCTTGTGTAAGGTTCTTTTTTGAATTAACAATAAAATTTTGTTCTTGAGGTGTTATGGGCCCTCATGGACCGTAATTTGGTGGTCATTGAATTGTTCTCCTTGTATATGCCATGTATAAGATTCCAATCTTTGATTAACAGGGAGTATGGGCCCTCACAGATCGGAATTTGGCACTTTAATGTTTTTTTAGTGTTATTATGGGTTTCTGAGTATTTTCTGAGGCTTACTATCTGGAAAAAACCCAGAATACATGGTGTGTAATGTAAAATACACTCCATGTGCTCTTTTGTTTGGGAAGAAAGTGTTTTTCTTAAGTACATGTTGTGTACTGTATGTACACACCGTGTAGTCTCTAACAGTGTCACTGACTGTGTGGGAAGAGACACGGGGTTTTGAAATCTTGGTAGATCACACCGTGTGCTAGATGTACATGCCGTGTTGTAGAATGGTGTAACCGACTGTGTAGCGAATAACACAGGTAAGTTGAGTGTTTTCTAATACACATCATTTCCACTTGGAACACACCGTGTGATGTAACCCAGGTGTTTGTCAATGTAGTGAACAACACGGGTCGGTGAAATCCTTCTTGTACACGCCGTGTCTGGCATAAAAACACCATGTATAGTTAGCTGTGTATTCACCTATGTGCCTAACAACACGGGCTATGGAAACCAAACCAGTACACACCATGTCCAAATGGAACATGGCATGTTGTGTGAGCCATGTATTCATCCATGTCACTAACAACACGGGTCAGTGAAATTCATCTATTACATGCCATGTTTGGCACTAACACGTCGTGTAGTCTTGTTCTAGGAGAATCGTGTTGCTTAGCCGTGTAGATGGACTTGGGTAGGTGAAGAAAATTTAAGTACACACCGTGTGTTAGGACAACATGTTGTGTGTATGGGGTGATACATAACCAGTTTTGGCAGAGGTACACACCCATGTGAAGGCTCAAGCGGTACACACCATGTAGGCATTATACACGTTGTGTATCCGTGTTTTGAAAAAATTGAATGCTTTCCTTCTCCCATTCCCTGTATACACTTCTTGTTTTCAGTCCTTGATAATCTTGACCTAAGGTGTGCGCTTGACCTTACAGAGTAATGCCACTGAGACATCCTCTGGTTGTATACCAGTTGCAGTGTGGTGATTATACACCACACATGGCTGACCAGGGACTACCGGATGATCCTCCAGTTGTGCCAGTCTTGGCACCAGCCATCATTCCAAACACAGATGCTGACGAATAGTTTCGAGAGGGCTTCATGAGGTTCATTCAAGCCTTCAGTGAAGTACCGTATCCTGCCCCTTCTATAGCAGAGCTGATTTGGGTCTTCCAGTAGTAGCATCCTCCCACCTTCATAGGGGAAAGAGTACCTCAAGCTATATAGTCATGGTTAGAAGCCATGCTTTCTATATTCTATCATCTGGAGACGCCTCCAGAGAGGAGGTTGAAGCTTTCTATGTATATGCATTGAGACTCTGCCAAGAGACGGTGGGATGTGATCTCACATGAGGGACGCTAGTAGGTCATAGTGTGGGATGAGTTACAACATTACTTCTACAACTACTTCTATATGGAGACATTGAGGGCCGATAGAGCCTGAGAGTTCATGATCCTGGTGTAGGGTACTCTTTCCGTTATGGATTATTATTGTTTCTTCATATAGCTATAGTGATTCATGCCTATTTCAGGAGGTGATGAGTTATTCCTGGAAAAGAAGTCAAGGATGGTCTCAGGCATGAAATTCAATCTCAGGTGAACGTCTTCAGGTTGACATCCATCACTTCTATAGTCAACTAGGCACTGATCATGGAGTGAAATCTGAGGGATTCTGGAGTTGTGTGCTAGGGAGGTTTTCCATCTAGAGTTAGTATCCCTCCTACTAATAGCTGGAAGCACCGTAGGGAGTCTACGCGTAGAGATCTAAGGAGGAAAGAGACTTCTTTTGGTAGCTAGGTGGTACGCTACTAGGGTGAGAAGGCTGGTCATATGAGGAAACATTTCTTGAGAGAACCAGTGGATTATAGATCTTACGGAAAGATGAGTCATCTTCATTGATTTTTTCATATCTTCTCACCAACAGCTGGTGATAGGGGTTATTCTATGACTCCTCGTTTAGGACCAGTACCATCGGTTTCTCAACAGTCCAAGAACTGGAGTTCTTCTGACCGTTCAAGCTGAGGTGGAGGTCATGGCTGTGGTAGTCAGTCACTAAGAATTCAGTGAAAACAGGGTGGATCAGCTTAGAGTGGTTAGGCAGGGTCACAGGTCCATGGTGTAGGTCAGACTTTTGCAGTGGAGAAGACCCAACAGGAGCAGGATCCCATACCCTCTGCAGTTCGAGGTACGATTTTAGTTGCCTCCATTTTATCTTCTGCCGTTTTCGATACAGGGGATTCCCATATTTTTATATTTATTTCTTTTGTGGAGAGACTTGGTCTTTGTATCTTTTCTTGTACTGATATATTGACACTAGACACTCCATTGGGGACTAGAACAGCTAGCGTACATCAGTGAAAGGAGTTCCCTCTTGAGGTTGGTGGGTTTCACTTTTTATGGGACATCTATTTTTTAGAGATGATAGGATACAATGTCATTCTCGGAATGGACTTGTTAGTTCCCTTACAGGAAGTTGTTGATTTCTATCACTTTAGGGTGAGTTTCACATCACCTGAAGGCAGATTTTTCCTTCATAAGTTTGAATGGAATATCTAGGTGAGTAGAGAAGGACCTGAGCATCACAGGTTGGGAGGAGTTATAGCCTAGATTTCTAGTGTATATCTGGATGACCAAGAGATTTCACAGAAGGTCTTTCCTCTAGCGCTGGATCGTTTTAGGGATGTCTTTCTAGTGGTCTTTTCAGGTTTTCCTTTAGAGTGGGAGGTGGAATTTTCTATTGATCTTGTTCGAGGAGTGGCACCGGTGTCTATTCCTCCATATAGGATGGCTACACTAGAGTTGTAGGAGATCTAGAAACCATTGGAGGAGTTGCAGGAAAAGGGTTTTATCCAATCTGGTACTTCTCCTTGGGGTTCACCTATCTTATTTGTGAAGTAGGAAAATGGTAAACTCAGAATTTGTGTGGATTATCGGATGTTGAACAAGTTGACAGTCAAGAACCGATATCCCTTTATGAGGATTGATGATCTCATTGATTAACTTCGAGGAGATCGGGTGTTCTCGAATATTGGATTGAGATCTAGTTACCATCAGTTGCACATTAGACCATTAGATATACCTATTATAGCCTTTCTGAAAATGTACAGTCTATACGAGTACGTGGTTATGCTGTTCAGTCTCACGAACATGCATACAGTCTTCATAGAACTAATGAACCGAGTATTCTATCCATACTTCGATTATTTCGTAGTAGTTTTATGGACAATATCTTGGTGTACTATCAAACTCTACATGACCATGCTAACCATCTTGACATCATTCTGAGTACACTAAGGGAACATTAGTTATATGATAAGCTCTCAAAATGCCACTTTTGGATGGATCAAATTCACTTATTTGGTCTTGTTATCTCAGAGAAAAGAGTATTAGTAGAACCAGAGAAAGTGAGAGGAGTTGTTTACTGGGAGAAGCCGAAGAAAGTCTTTGATGTATGATGTTTTCTAGGGCTGGTTGGATACTATAGAAATTTCATACAATACTTTTCATGATTATAAGCACCACTGATAGGTCTGACTAAGAAGGGCGTGGAGTACTTGTGGTCAGATTCTTGTGAGTCATCCTTTGAAGAGCTGAAAGGGAGGTTGATTTCAGCACCGATACTAGTATTTCCAGAGCTGGGAAAGATCTATACTATGTACTGTTATGCATCAGGTATCATGATGGGAGCTGTGCTTATACAGGGAGAAGGATTTGTTGCGTATGGGTCTTGACAGTTGACACCACTTGAGAGGAACTACCCCACACATTATCTCGAGTTGGATGTTGTTTTTCATGCTTTATGCTATTGGAGACATTATATTCTAGGAGATCATTTTGTGGTTTTCACCGACCAAAAAGGTCTCAAGTACATCTTCACTCATCATGACCTGGATTTGAGACAGCGAAGGTGGGTTGAGTACCTTCAGTCTTTTGACTTTGAACTTACATATAGGCCTTGTAAAGGAAATGAAGTAGATGATGCGTTGGGAATGAGTAATTAGATATAGGATGTTCATAAGGCCAACATTGAGTGGAAGCTTATGGCTATGTTCTCTGAGATGCATTTAGAGGTTCACGACAGACAGGGGCAGACTTTTCTTTCTTTTGTGGTTGTTACCTCTTCTCTCCTTGAACTAGTGAGAATAAGGAAGCTATCAGATTCAAAATGCCTTGTCCTACATGTGAGTGTGTCAGGAGATAAACCTATTCACAGATGGACCATATGATAGGATTAGATCTTTTGTTTTAATGGCCGTGTATGGGAGTCAGCAGACATACACAAGGAGCTGATGTGGGACTTTCATTCCTCAGTTTGGGCTGTTCATCCTAGTGTCACCAAGATGTATCATGATATACACCATCAGTATTGGTGGAAAAGTATGAAGAGATATGTTTCTAGTTTTTTCATGAAGTGTTCCACCTGTCAGCAGGTGAAGGCAGAGCATCAGTTTCCAGTAGGGCGTTTGCAGCAGTTACCAATTTTCGAGTGGAAGTGGAATGATGTCGCTATGGTTTTCATGATAGGTTTGCTGAGGTTGCATCGTGATAATAATGTAGTTTGGGTTTTCATTAACAGACTCATGAAGGTTTCTAACATCTTATCGATTAAAGAGACCTTCAATATTTATGAGCTGGGAAGGTTGTACATCTGAGATAATTTATGTTTACATGGGGTTCCACAATCCGTTTTTTAGACAAGGATGCCTGTTTTACTTCTCAAGTTTGGAAGGGGATTTAGAAGGATTTGGGTACATGGGTGCTTTTGAGTATAACTTACCACCCCCAGACAGATGTCCAGTCTGAGCATACGATTTAGGTGCTTGAGGACATGCTCCGAGCATTCATCTTGGATTTTGGAGGTTCTTGGGAGAATCACATACCTCTTATGGAGTTTACCTACAAAAATAGTTTTCAAGTAACTATTCAGATGGAACCTTATGAGGATTTGTATGGTAGGCCATGTTGATCACCTTTATGTTGGCTAGAGGTAGGAGAGGTAGCTATGCTAGGAATTCGTCTTGTACAGGAGACCACAGAGCAGATAAAGTTGATTTAGAAGAGGATGGCTACTGCACTGTCACAATAGAAGTCTTATGATAATCGACAGAGACGACCTCTGGAGTTCGAGGTTGGAGATTAGGTTTTCTTGCATGTCACAATGAGGTTGGGACATAGGAGGATTAAAAGACAGGGTAAGCTTTCATCGAGGTACGTTGGTCCATTTGAGGTGTTAGAGAGAGTTGGGATAGTTGCCTATCGTTTACAGTTACCTCAGAGGTACCAGCCTATGCATGATGTCTTCCACGTTTCCTATCTTCGATGTTACTTCTCAGACCCGTCTCAAGTTTTCCAACCTGAGGAGGATGAGATTGAGGTGGACACCTTGTTCGAGGAGCATCCTATCTGGATTTTTGATTGAATTACAAAGGTTATCTGTGGCCAGTATGTTACTCTGGTTCATGTTCTATGGAAGCATGGGTGAGTACAGGATGAGACTTGGGAGAGGGAGGCCGATTTACGATCGCAGTGGCCAGATCTATTTGAGGTTTCTTCTACTATGCCGCCTTTCTAGGGAAATTAAGGGATGAATTTATTTAATAGGGGAAGTTTGTAAGAACCTAGATCTTCTTTTCGGGTATATTTTCCCTTTTATAATGTTTTTGAGAAAAAGAAGAGTTTCTGGAAATTTCTAAAGTACATGTCGTGTACTTTATAAGTACACAGTGGGTACTCAGTTACCGCGGGTAGTCAGGTGATGGATGTGTAAAGGTCATGCACACGACCATGTGTGGTGACCTAGAGACTACCTACTATGGGGACTAGTAAGGGAAAGTACACACCATGTACTTTGAAAGTACACGCCGTGTAACTTCATTTTTTCATTAATCAGACCGCAGTCATGTTTTACGGACAGAACACACTTCTTCTTCATCTTCTTAGACTGAGAGCATCCGTACGACGAGGATCTTTCCCCAAGCCCTCAATCAAGAATCCATTATTCGATTCAACCACTGTTAGTTGCGTTGGAATCACATAAGTGAGTTCTCTCTTCTTCCAGATCTTCATTTCCCAGTTTCTTCTCTTTCATGAGTTATCCTCAGTTGAGTTTTGTTAGTGATTTTGTAGATATATGGTGTTCTTGGGTGATTCAGGGCTTGAGGTTCATGTATAACGATCCTACAACACCGAGTTAGGTGGTTTGTGCCTTTCCGTATATAGTATTTGAGTTTTATGTGAATAAGTTCCTAATAGCCTTGAACGGGGTATTGTGTGTTTACGGTTTTAGCCCTGTTAATTTCCTGATATGCTTGTATGCTTGAATATAAGTTAATTGAATGTGAATAGGGTTCATTTCTATGATATGGAAGTGTTTTCCCATGCATGTTTTTTTTATGACCATTTGGTTCATCTTATCATGTTAGGCTACCTTGTTTTTCCCATGCCTAAGATTGTAGGATCGAGTGTTTGCTTATCTGACATGCCGTTATTCTGTAGACTTTTTATCCAAGTATTTCTTGAGGTAAAGTTGGATTCTATGTATTACTATGCTCGTTTTACTTACACAGGGCCTTGAGAAATTGGTGTACTAGACCATAGGGGGAATGGATGTTGAGGGCTTCTCCAAAGAGTCTATTTAATGTTACGTTGCGAGACCATAGGGATAATTGATGCAAGTGATTCCTCAGAGTCTCTGTATTTCCTTGACATAGGCCACAAGGGGAATGAGATGTTGATTGATTCACCAGAGCGGCTTTTAGTTACCTATATGAGACTAGAGGGGGAATTGACAGTGAGTGCTTCCTCAGAGAGTCTATGCTTAAGCTGAACCAGAGCGGTTAGACTGTGTGTACTTCCCAGAGGTTTTATTGTGTTGTTTTGGTTGAACCAGAGGGGTTAGGATGAGAGTAATTCCTAGAAGGTTACCTGCTTTGATTAGATACATACTTGTTATATGAAATTGAATGAAATGGAACTGTAGGAATGTTTACTCCGGAGTACTTCCTTGTTTACTACTTTTTTTTTCTTATTATCTTCCATATATATTCATTGACTGTTAAGCACAGATATTTGGGGTGGTTGTCTACTGGGATTAGTCTCACACACTATTTGGGTCATGATTTTGGGCCCAAAAAGATTATATTGAAGTAGGTATAGATAAGGTCAAGCGCCCTTCTACTTCAGGTACATGACTTCTTGGAGTTGGAGAGAATGGGACCAAGATGAGGTTTGTGATGCTGCTGTAGTTTATCTTTTTTTTGTACTTTGCTTATTTATATATTCCAGCATTGTTACTTTTTTGTATGCTTTCCTAAACATATTTATCATGAATGATTTATATATATGTGCTTCAATTGTTTCTTACTTTCAATCTTTTATTGTTTACTGTTGTATGATTTTATTACTACTTCCGCTTTTGTTATCTGTTTTACTTCCATTGTGCTACTCTGCCAATGAGGGAATATTTTACCCACTATCACTCCTAAGGCCCTCACTGCTAGTCAACAGCCTTTGGCGTTCGAGGAAATTCACTTGAGACCATGTGACCAACTGGGTACGAGGCGCCTCTGGGTGGCTTCTAGAACTGGGACGTTACAATTATTCTTAAAATCATGTAAAGTTATATGGAGAAGGATTGGGTCACTATAATTCCCATAATATTAGGCATATCCTTAGGGAAATATTCACATTACCTATCACATTTATTGTTGGCACGTGTTATTCTATTTCCCTCCATTAACTAAGAAAAAGAATGTAAAATTATTGGTCTATAATACTTAGCTATTTAGTATAAAAAGGAAAATTTGAACATAATAGGATAAAATTGTAAAGGAGAAGTATATCCTAACTTGTGATTCTATATGTTTCAATCTATGTTATCCTTGATCTATTTTATAATATATATTCATATGGTCTTTTTTTATTCCCTTAATAAAATTTTGTAATAATATCATGTATTTACCAAAGAATATACCATTGAAGTGTCAAACCAAGAGTAATGAAAAGCCCTTTGTCATGTACAAGGATACCCTATGTTAGGCTCAAAACTCATTTTTGGAGTTTTCACTCCTTGGTACATCTATGACAGAGATACATCTACCTATTTTTATCTAGAAAAAGATGTATTTTCTTGATAAATCACTTACTCTATACTTACAAAAATTTAGGGATGTTTTTTTATATTTCATCTTATACTTAAGGTTCTTACTGAAGTGCTCTATTATAAATCTCTAAAAATAACTAGACCACCCTATGATACCAAATATAGTAAACCTATCATTTTAAAAAAACATTACATGATTTTAAGCATAATTATACATCAGTGTACAAGCCAAGGATCGTGAAGTCTAGTGTCTTTGATGACTAGGTACATAGAACTAAAAACATGGAACTAAATATAACATCTCTCTATTTAGTATTCATAAAGATCCCCTAACTATTTTTGAACCCTTACATCTGCATTGGATACCCTAGGGATCACATGAACAAAGGGTTGAGCTGAAAAACCAAGCAAGGGAATAAACCTAAGAATAAAGCTTTAGAACGTGGGTTAGAAAGAATAACATGATGACATAAAAAGGAATGTAAAAATGGAATAATTTCATATAAAAATGGAGTCATAATGATGTGTCAACAATATAAAACATTACTTCAGTACAAGTCGAGGCTAACAGCCATGATTGTTTCACATAGTAGCACAAGCCAAGGCTAACCGCCAACACCGTCGCACATAACATATCATGAGACTTAACTTTACAAACTGAATTAGAGTGCTATATGAGCATACACATCTTAATTTTTCCCTAATATTTTTTTCCACATAAAAAATCATGCATAATAAATATTACATTAACATAAGGGTTACCCATGGAAATAATTGGGTACCACAATCATGTCATAAAGCATAAAAAATGGTGATATCATAAAAGTTTCCATGAAAGAAAGAAACTGAAATATAAATGGAAATTAATAATGTATAATTGGATTGTATCATGGTAATTTATGTTAAGTATAAGTGACCACATGTAATAAAATTACCCAAGAAGTTTTATCATAAAATCATTTTTGAGCAGTTTTAAGGAAAATACTATAGAGAATTTAAAATAGAAAAAGGAACAATCCATTATAAAAAACCAGAAGTGAACCAGGAAGGTTTTAAAAATAGAAATAATTCTTTTATAAAGAAAATGGAGGCTTAAAACAAAATATATAGTTCCCTTTAAATTGGGTAAGAATTCAGGAATCTCCCTTAAAACATGTTTGCTCATCGGGAAGTATCGAGGAGGGAATCACTTAAAAAATGTATATACCTAAAATAAAATGACAAATGGAACTTGTTACATGAGTTTGTAACATTAAAATATCATTTATAAGGTTAAAAAATGAATAATAGATAACATCACTTAGGTAAAAAGAAATATAAAGAGACCCGAAGGAATAAAGGAGGTTCATGTTGAATCCCTTAAAGAATATCAGCATGTTATCATGTGTGCTTAAGAGGGATTAATGAGAGATAAATGGGTTTATCATCATTTATAAATCATGAGGAAAATATTAATGAGGTGCATAACCATACACCATTACTATTAATTACACATAAAAGGGAATAACATAGAGGACAATCTTGAATAAAAGTGAAATAGAGAGGATCCCTTACCTTAAGTCCGATAGTGATCTTCTCTTGATCTTAATGAATAGAATAGTAAAATTAGGTTCATTAATTATTAATTATGGAACCTATTATATATTTATATTATTTATTATAATAGTTTTAAGTTCTTTTATAATAATATTTATTGGTTATGAGGCTCAATTTCATTGTTCGGTTCTGTTTGCTTACTTGGTTTTAACGATCGGTTCACTAATATTCATGTTCAGATAAACATGTTTGATGATTGTGGTTATCCATAATTGAAGTTATATTTTATTATTGAACATCTATATGGTTAAATTTTTGAAAATTTAATTTGGTTACTTAGAGTGAAGTTGAATCATTATATAAAACATTAATGATAAACGCTTGAATTTATTTGGTGATTTTGCTCATAATAAACTTGCTTTGCATTATTATTTTACATAAAGTGTGAAATAGGATTCCAGAACAACAATTTATATAAAATAAATATTTAATATTATGTTTCAACCAAAAAATGGTTTCATGACTAGAAAATAGTATTTTAATAGAAATTGATAAACCGTTATCCTTGATGTGATAAATTAACACATCTCAGACATTTTTTTCGTTTCTTTCATATAAAAGAAGGGGAAAAGAGAGATGAAAATGAATTATCCAAAAAACATAATAAAATTAAAGTAAATT
Organism: Viscum album; assembly: GCA_963277665.1. Lineage (NCBI taxonomy): Eukaryota > Viridiplantae > Streptophyta > Magnoliopsida > Santalales > Viscaceae > Viscum > Viscum album. The sequence continues at coordinate 1,555,629,584 of OY728141.1, forward strand.
TATGTGACTAGAGTTATCATTCCATTTGGTTTATGGGAGTCGGGGAAAGAAAAAAAGAAAATAAAAGAACTTAAAAGGAAATAAACGAATTTGAAAGAGGAATTTACCTCTTGAGTTTATCTCCTTTGAGAACCTCTTAAGGAAAGAGGTTTTGGTATTTTGAGGAGAAAAAAGGATGATGTACGCGGGGAAGGATGTTGGGGAGATATTTGGGAAAAATTTAAGTAAGGAACAAGGCTTGAGATGAGTGAAGAGAAGAGAAGAGTGGGGGTGGTTTTTATAGTGAAGGGGAGGAGGGTTTTCTTAATATTTTAATCATTATTTTATTTTTTCCATAAGATAAGAAATATTAATGATTCTTGTCACCGAAAATAGTAATATGTTAATGTGAGTAGAACCAATGGCCATTTACATCATCCATGACCCTAACATGATGCATAAATTCAGGTTTAAGCATTTATTGTGAATTATCGTATTTTACTATTCAAAAAAAATTCCAGTATTTCATACAACTCCAAAAAATTCACCACAACCATTTTTCAGTGTGTAGAATCCAAAAATGAAATCATTTTTCTATTTTTTTTATAAATATGATTAATTTAATATTTAATTAATATCACAATTTACTCAAAAAATAACAATTATAAAAAATTTATTTTCTTATTCCAAGATATAGGTATATCATACTTACACTTGAATCTTATTTATATAATATCATAGTTAAGGATACTTTTTATTAGGGTATATCACTATTCATAAGGGTATGTTATTATTTATAAGGGTAGGTTACTATTCACAAAATATTGATTTTTTCTTATCAGACTCCAAACATCTTACTGATCGCAACCATGTATGTCAGATATTAAAAATTCAAAACACAGAAGTGCCAAAATTATTTATAAAGGTCACATTGAACATAGTAGTTAATTGTGTTATAATTTTACGTGATTATATGACATATTTATAAGAAAGGAATTTCCTTGGAAAAAAATTGGGTTGTTACAAATTGAATGGGATAATTTTCATAATATCAAATTTTTTCCAATTATGGGTCACTTTTCCTTTTATTGTTACTTTCTTGACTCTAATATAGTAAAAAAATTTGATATCATGGTAATCGTTAGAAGGGTTAATGTGGAGATAAACATAAAAGATAGGGGTTAAAAAATCATCTAAAATTTTATTAATTTTATTGTTTGATATAATTTAAACTGATATTTATCCAAGATTATAAATATATAAATTTTGTTCCACATTGGAATTTCAAATATTTATATTAATTTATGATTTTATGTAATTCCATGGGTGCCCCTCCCCTCACTTATAAAAGGGGACCTCATATCATCTACTCCTAATAGTTTTTGAGAACACTAGTTCTATCAGTAAATACCAAAATATATGTACAATATAAGTCCTTACATGTTGGAGGTCTTGTTTTCACCAAAAGACTAAACTTATAAGTATTAAGTTGTAATCCAATCCTATTATCAGATGAAAATGTATGAGTCCTAACTGAACCGTTTCAAGTTTTTTTCTTCATCTACGATCTTCAAATATTATTTATCCATTATGAAATAATAACATAAGTATATTTAATAAAATTAAATTTTATTATGGCTATGCTACATCCCTTTTTCTTTTCCTTTTCCATCCTATGGGAAATGAAAACATTGCTTGTGCGTACGTGTGGGTTACCACCTCCATGAAGTGAAGGGCTTTTTTCATCACCACAATAAAAAGGATAGATATTATGATGAATTTAATTAATATATATGACATTAATGAAATATTAATCATTTTATATGGATAATATAACATATATTATCTAACCAATCAATCTATTGAAAAATGATAACATCATTCGTGCGTGCGCATGGACTACCACATCCAAAAAGTGATGCGGTTCATTTTTAATGTATCAATTTCATGTAGGGATTAAAATTATATTTAATTTATAAAAATTAATATAATATAATTATTAATATTATATATTTGATTAAATAATTAACCCTTTGACCATGGTTACCCTATCGAAGCTACTTTGGGATTATGAACCGAACATCCTCTAAAAGTTCGATGCAAACTTATCTGATTAAGTAACCAAATAAAGCATGGTAATACATGACATAAAAGTGATAGTTATAATGGAATGATCATGAGAAAGGATCTTAATCAAGTAATTAAAAAATATATTTTCATTATTCTTGATTCAAATAACATACAATGCTATATGATATTTAATGTAATATATTTATCATTAAAAAGTTATTTTAAAAGATTAAATATTTTTATTCTATTTTCCCTCCATATCCATGTTAATTAAAATATTTCCAGAATGTTCTAATTTAATCTTCAAAGACTATAAAATTTCATTTTTAACTACCTTTTACTTTCTTTATAGGGTTTTAAAAAGATCTTTTATTTTCTAAATGAGGGGATTTTTCTAAAGGTGTAAAATGAATCATTGTTTTAACTTTTATAACGTGAATATAATTTCTATACATAATGTATTTTCATTTCATTAAAGCTTAATTTAAAAATTTACTTGATTGTTTTAAAATAAGTTAATTTCCAAAATATTTTGGAAAATTTTAATATCAAAGTGTTCTCAAAATTAAGGGAAACTTATCCATATTTTTATGTGAATATGTAAAGTTGTTTTCTTATGGTTTCAAGAGAGATTTTAAGGGGATTTATGATTAAAATATTAAATAAAAAAGTTTTTTTTCAGGATATAATACTTTATCATTATAGATAATGGTAGGTGAGACCTATGTATATTTTATTATAGGTGAGACTATTATGTCTTATACAATGAATGAGACTAATATAGCTCTCCAATGAATTGGGTAATGTTCCTTATGTTCAAAGGAAAAATGAGGGAGTTAATTGGGAAGGTTTATCCTATGTATTTAACCAGTCTCTAGTTATTTCTAACATACGTGAACATTTGTTACAGATATATCTCTATAAGATGTATACAAGGTTTTCTATTTTCATTCAATGAGTTTTAAATGATTTCATTTAGAAAAAGTGTGGTTTCTATACAATGTTGTTTTATTTTTTATGCTCAAAGAATAATGTAGAAAGTTAAACATTTTATGAGTATTTATGTTTTTCACTAGAATAATGAATTTTATTCTTTTATATCCCTTACTGATCCTTTTTTTTCTCATCCAAAAATTTTCAAATATTTTTCAAAGGGTTTATGGATGGGTAGGAACAATGAATAAGTCAAGATAAATTTCATGAATATTTTTCATAAAAGGAAATATTATTTAATTTTAAAAGTATTATATTTTGGAAAAAAGGATAATGAGTTGAAGTTTACACATTGTAACATATAAGCTTGTAATGTAAGATTGATGAAACACTTCTCTAAAACTCTAAACTCTAAAGATCCTCAAAATCTGAGAAGGTGAATTATTTTATAATAATAAAATCTTATGTCATGTATTAAGGATGAGTCCTTATATATTAGGTTGGTACATGGGGGAACAATTACAATCCAATAAACATAAAACAAAATGCTCAAGTCATAACCCGGTCCATATCACCCCTAGAGATAGGCCAGAAATATCCCTAATCCTATTAATATATATATTTATATATATATTATGGGCTAGTATAAGTACCCCCATCAATTACACCGACCATCATCGGGCCTGTCTTGAATGCCGACGTTGTCAACCATTTTTTTATTTTACCAAGGGATGTAGCCTCATATGTTGTACCCCTGTATTAGAAGGGGTACATAATAACACTACCGCATGATTCCCACCACCATGAGTCGTCACTAACCCCTCGAAGGCTGCATGCCACACGCCACGAGAAGAATTTCATCTCACTGAAGCATGTGTTAGCTGATGATGGAGCAATCTAACCTTCCCCTCATTAAAAACAATACCCATCATCCGCACATGCCTTTATCAAAGACATCCACCCCTACATTACCTCACATGAAAAATCATCTGCAACCGGACCTCTTGTAAATCCAGCATGGGACTGAATGCCCTACCCGCCTTCTTGAACCCACCCCCTCATAGAGCGGGGGTCCACTGGCGTACACACCTGCAATCTGCACAGACCAAGAGAATTTATGGGTGAGAAATGACACTATCCCACATCTACCCACCAATTTAATTAGGGTCAAATTTATCAGCCATTGGGGTTTGAACCCCAACCTACCCTAATGCAACAGAGGGTGTGTGTGTGTACATATTTGTGCATGTACATATGTTTATTCAAAATTTATAAATTCATACATAAAAAATTTAATTACATATAAATATTGATATATATATATATATATATGGATATAATATATAAATATTTATATAAATATGAATAAGTAGATATAAATATCTATAAATACAATAAACAAGTATCCGCCCGTGCATTTTCACTGTGATGTAACACAGTTCTTAATTTATTCATTCGCGCGATGATATGGTCCAATACTTATTTTTAAGAAGAAAATACTATATTTCAATGTTAATAATGAACAATAATATTCAATATATTGAAATAAAAAAATAGTGATACTTATTATTAGAATACAATTGTAAAAAATAAAGACATAGTTATTATAGTGGATAAAAGTTTGGTTAAATACATTGAAAAAGAGGTAAAAAATATATAATAAATAAAAATAATTTTTTTTCATGGAGATTTGAATTACATGAATGAAAATAACATTGAATTTGACATATTAAATTCTGATAATTATGATAAATATTTTTGTAGTTGAGGCCATATAAATTTAAATATAAATACTTGGAATAAATGATAAGATTGAAAAAAATTAACCTATAGTACTAACATAATACATATAACACGCAAAAAATATTGAGAACAATAATCGAAATAATGAAAAAATAATATTTAATAAAATATGAGTCACCTAAATTGAAGTAAAAGTAACTAATAAATTAAATAAATTTAAAATACATAAAATTTATTTAAAATAAAAACCACAAATGAACCTATATTTTTAGTAACATTTATGAAAACATGGGTTTTTTACAAAGAAATAGTATACATGAGAATAAAAAAAATATTACAATGATTTTTAAAATAATTATGAAAATATATAAAATGCATGAACTTTATCATTATTGTGAATATTACTATCATTATTGAATCTAATTACATTTAAGGGATGAGAGTGACTGAATAATTATTTTAATTATTATCATTATGTTACAAAAACCTAGAAGCATCATCTACCTCTAGTTGTTGGAGAAGATGAGGTTTTGGTGCACTGCCGTACTGCGTACTAGTGGCCACTACTTATGACCACCCACCCTTGACTAGCTAGACACCACAACGCATATCCCATGTTCATGTGAACATTCTCTAAAAGAAAACCATTTAAATAAATGGTAAAAACAAAAATCATTAATTAGAAATCTAGAAATATTTGTATGGAAGAACTTATTATAAATAACCAGTCCAATAATCATTTTTTTGTTATATTTTACCAAATGGAACCCTTATTAACTAGTGAGAAAAGAAGTTTGAATTTAGTGAAGTAAAAATATCAAGGAATTTAATCACATGACAAAATAGGGTTTAGAAGATGAATACACTAGAAAAGGGAATAAACCAATAAAACACAATCAGTTTGAACATATATTATTCAAACAAAAAATGTCAAAAAGGGAAATTACTATTAATAAAAAAGAGTTATGATACTTAATTTGATAGAACACACTTTCTAAATGGGATAAAATCATTTCAGATCTATAGAATATGAAATTGATATCATCCAAGTATTACATACCATAATAGAACATGTAAGAATAATTATTCCTTGATCGAATTCTTTCCCCTTTCCTAAGCATGCCTGATGCACCACCGTAATTAGAAGACCCACTTAATCATGAAATCTACATTAAATAACATTAAACTATTTTTCATCACAGTAGACAAAAATACGAATAAAAACTAAGATTTATCAGTCAAGGGCACCAAAAAGCAGGTTTTAAACATTTAAAGAAAATCAATACATCTCTTATAGAAATTCTAAGGTTATGCACATGATTTAACATTTATATTGAATTTATTGAAATAAAAAATTAGTAGGACATAATAGTGAAATACATGAATGTAATCAATTTGACTGGAAATTAAAAAAACATGAATTTTTACAATAAAATACAAATTGATAACTAAAATAGAGGATAGTGGTTTTGAAAATAAATATGAGTAAAGAGAAAATAATAAAATTTAAAAGATAATAATAAATAGTTGGAAAATATTGCACAATAAATTTTTATTTTTTTTATTGGTATAAGTTTATCACTAATTGATAGCCACTTGAAGTTGTAGAACTACCCAGTCACAATGTGCTCTAGAACTTCAAAATCTGCATGCACATTTATTTATAAATGCAATAATGTTTAAAAATAGTACTAAATATTAATTAACATTGAAATTTCCTCATAGAATGTTTTAATGGAATATAAGAGATAATAATAAATATTAATGAAAATTAAAAGATTAAAATGAACATTTTTCATTGAACATAAAAGATATTTTAGTATCAAGAAAAGTTCTGGTGAAGAAACATGCTCTAATAACTATTAGGTTCACATCCTACATACACTATTAATAGCGGTGTTAAAAAATTTTTATTTTAGAATTCATGTATAGGTGCTAATAGATTGTGTGCTTGTTGAAGGTGGAGTTGTTAAATACTTCAATAGTCTTTCCATTAAAAATTTGGATGAGTATTCCATGTTCCTGAAAAATGGTTCCAAACAATGTGAGGAGTGAGCCAAAATGGTAGGTGAGTGTTAATTTCTAATGCTTTGAAGTTGAGGGAAGTTGAAATATGAAATATAACCCTAAAAAATTTTTAGGAACAAACATAACACATAATAATGGAAAGGGAAACTTGGATAGATTCATGCTTCACATTACTAATCAGGATACCAATTTGAAAATTATTGAGTGAAAGAATCTAAATAATAATCCTGAAAAAATTCACTTTATTATATATATTTATCTTCATAGAAATTAGTCTAAAATTCACCTATAAAGTGAATTCCTCCCAATAAGAATCATGAAAAATGTTCACCATAAATTTCATTGTGGTGCAGGTTTTATCTTGCAACATAAAATCTTGTCCTCTCTTCCACAACACATGCATACCAAAATCTAAAATGCTACTTAATTATAACTTACATTATTTAGGAGTGATGTATAAGCCTAGTAGTAGGTAACTAAAAAAACATAACTCTAATTTCATTTTACACACGTCATGTTGCAATCACTGTGTTGCTGTGTATATTGATTCGAACCGGAAAAGCTAATGAAATTTTGTTTACTAACATTGCATTATGGTTGATTGATTTTCATGTTGATAGTAAATTTTTTCAAAAATTTAGAAAGTATTAAACCATAAAATTTCTAAAATGAATCTAAAAATTTCAAATGACTCATATGTGATCTATTTGTTTTTCAATACATATACATCATTAATTATTTGTATTTTATGGTGTGTTTTTAATTCCAATAGTAGAAAAAATATAATTAAAATTCCAACATTCTTTTATAATCTTTTTTTGGCCCAGTTTCTTGTAAAAAAATAATTCTTGTACATGATTAGTATTCTTACTACTTCCTTTGCTCACCCATGATTATTGTATAAAATATAACATTATTCTATGTAATAAATAATAAATCTAAAGCTAGATATTGATAATAAAAAAATAAAGATACATTATTACATTACTGTTTTAAACCGAATATTGTAATACACTTATTAAAGTAAAAAAATAATCAGAAAAAATTAAAAATTTTAAAAAAAACATGCAATATTACATTGATATTGTAGTAGAAAATGTCAGTCATATTTTTTAGACATCTTACATAAAAATTCATTTGTTCAGTTATGTGGTTTAGTGGATTAGCTTGTTGTAGTTTTGGTGTCTCCATACAATTAAAATACATTTTATCATTTTTCTCAGCGAAAAAATAAAGAAACTATAGTGAAGAGTAATTACCCTGAAACTAAGATCTTGCTCAAAAGCATGTTGGGGATCAAACTTCCCTTGAAGATTATTTTTAAGAAACAGAATCTAAATAGATGGTGAAAAAAATGTTATAAAAGAAGAAGAAACATAAAAGAATCAAAATTCCAAAATACTTAGTCCCCTGACTTGAATAGTGTACATTGTGACCAGAAAACACAAATATGTACCTCTTATGTTAAGGATCTTCAGACTTCAATACTGGGAACTTTTTACTTACTGGGTTTACAAAATCCTTAAATTTATCTATGGGGATAATTTTTTCTAGAATTCAATTCACTTCGGAAAACACATCTTGAAGTTATTATATTATGAATGTAATGTTATGGGACCGGTACATAATAACCTCTAAGACATTTCATTTTGTACATTAATTAGTTATAAATAATACCATTCAAGGCCTGGAAAAAAATACATATAAAGGGATAATAATTACAACATAAAGTGATTCTATAACCATCATGCTACCTAGAAAAATAGATGACCTGTTTCCAAGGTTAATGAAATTCATTAAATTAATTTTTTAACAGAAATAATAAATAAACTATAGTGTAAAGTAATAGACCTGCAACCAAGTTCTTTTCCCAAATCATTCTGGGTATGAAACAAACCTTGGAAATACATTTCAAGTAGTAGAATCATACATTTCATGTTATCTTGACTACCAATTAGCCTATTTACAATTTCAATGAAATTAATTACATTGTATTTTAACCAAAATAATTATGAAACTATAGTTAAAAGTTATAGACCAGTAACTAAGTGCTCCTACCAAAGCATGACGGTTCTAAAACAACAATTGTAACTTCTTTTCAAGTAGAATAATCTAAACATAAGGAAAATAAATAATGCTAAAAAAGAATAAGAAACATAGAAGAATCAAAATTATAAAGATAAATGGTCCCATAACTTGAATAGTATGCATTGTGACCAGAAAACACAAATCTATAATTCTTGTTTCAAGGAAGTTTGTACTTCATTATCGAAATTTTTTTATTTCTAGGTTTTACAAGATACTTCACTTTCTCGAAGGAGATGATTTTTCTAGAATGCAGTTCAATCATAAAAACATGTCATGAAGTTCTTACATTATTAAAATACTATTATGGAACTATTACACTATAATATATAATATATTTCATTTTTAATATCAATCAGTAGTAAAGAATGGTATTCAAGACCAAGAAAAATATACATAGAAAGGGATAATAATTACAATGTAGAGATAATTTTTACCCTTCATGTTATAGTGATAAACAATTTTCATGTTTCCATGTTAAATTAAAGGAATTACATTAATTGAATCTTCTATAATACAACTAATTTTCTAACCAAAGTATTGAAGAAACTATAATTCAAATTAATAAAAAAACCTAAGACTATGAAGGAACAAATAATAGTAGTTTTCCTCCCAATATATCACTATTGATATGTGGTAATTTTTTCTTATTACAATCCAAAATTTTAAACCATGACTATCTACTTTGATATTAAAGTCTCATGCATGTGTCTATTCTGACATGGCTACATACACACCCAAGAAAATCCACATAAATGGAGTTACTAGATTCATTGCCTGTCATGTTGAAAATAGGCTGGTCCATAACTATCCCGACTATAAAATCCAAAAGATAAATCTGATGAGAGACAAATATTAAACATATATGTATGTATGTTTGTATATAAGAGATATAAAAATAGTAGACTAATTAGAAACATTAAATTATCCAGAATTATTCTACTAAAGAATCGAAATGTAAATAACTCAGATTCTCACTCTCAACCCAACTCCCAAACAATCTGACACATATAATATCTATACAGATTCATATACAATATTCTTAGGTATGAATGTGATCACAAAAAAAAATTATGGTAGGAAGTCCTTCATATACCACGGTGATTGGGAAACCGTAAATCAATTTAAAATTTCCACCTAAATAACATCTTCCAAATAACCAAGATCATTTCTTAAACACATTTCAACTCATACTAGGTGCTTGTGTTTGAAATATTTATCTATATCACGAAAAAAATCCAACTAAAAACAATGAGTATATATGAAATGAACCCTTATTTTAGATTTCAACATATACCTTACAACCACTCAAGTTTAATTCATGTATATGCTTGAAACTATTCACCAGATGTTCTATTTTGAGATCTGTCACCCTAAATTAGAATTTGGATTTTGAGAACCATTAGCCATGGAAAAGAATACGTATTAATTATCTAATAAAAAACACAATAAAAAATAAAAATACATTTCTACCTGACATTCTAGTATAGAGAGAATACTGTTAATTTAGGACATGAAATGGCTATAATTTCAAATCCCTTGTCAGAGATCCTTTGAAAACCATTCAAATTCAAATACTCTAGGAACTGAAGGCATTCAAAACACTGCAATATCATGTACTACTAGGTATGTCATGGAATGAAAAGGGAATATTATAAAGTATGTTAATGAATCATATTCAAGCATGCAATGAGCAGCAGAATCACTATTATTTTAAATATTATACGATGTTTATCTTCAATATATTTTTCAAACTCATGGTTTGTTTTTTTATTGTGGTTTATAACTATGCATATTCACTACATGATTAAGGTCACAAGAATCCTAGGTGGATCGGAGGGCTTGGATGTGGAAGACTCGAATGCGGAGTCACTGGTTCCATAGGTGTCAAAGTCAGAGGAACTAAAGTCAAAGAAGCCGATGGTGGAGGAGTTGATGGTCGATCATGTAGGGGTGGAGTTGTGGATGGAGAGTAGATTCGAGAACGGGAGTGGTATGGGGGAAATGGGGAAGGGAGCGGGAACCTTAGAGCACCTGATCTAATTCCTGATCAGGGGAAGGATATAGGGGGGTGTATAGGTTTTGGAGGGAGGATTATTTTTTTAGAGTGATGTAGAAGCATAGTTGGGTGGCACGTATGAAGAATTCACCCATAATTTGTATATACAGTTGACTAGTACTTGCTCGTGTATTCACATGATTATATAACACAATTATTAATTTATGCATTCGCATGATGATATGGTTCAATGCTTATTTTTAAGAAGAAAATACTATATTTCAAAGTTAATAATGAACATGAATATTGAATATATTGAAATCAGAAAATAGTGATTCTTATTATTGGAATAAGATTGGAAAAAATACAAGAATCATTATTATAGTAGACACCATTTTGGATAAATTCATTTGAAAAGATATAAGAGAATCTATAAGAAATAAAATATTATTTTCAGCATGGATATTTGAATCGCATGAATGAAAAGAAAATTGAAATTGACATTTAATATTATGATAATTATGATAAATAATGTTATATTTGAGGCCATATAAATTAAAATGGGAAACCTTAGAATAAATAATTAGATTAGAAAAAATATTATCTTATATTAATAACATAAAACATATAACTGACATGAAATATTTAGAACAGTAATTGAAATAATGACCATATAAGTTGTAATACAAGCCAAGTCACCTTAAATAAATGTAAAAGTAATAACATAAATAAAATTAAAATAAATAAAAATTATTTAAAAAACCACAGCTGAACCTATATTTAAAGTAATATTAATGAAAACATTGTTTTTTATAATGAAATAGTAAACATGATAATAAAAATAGATGACAATGATTTTAACAATCATTACGACAATATAAAAAATGCATGAACATTATCATTATTATGACTATTACTATCATTTTTTAATCTAATTACATTGAAAATATTAGATTAAAAAAATAATTATTATAATTATTATCAATAGGTTACTAAAACCCAAAAGCTTCATCGACCTCTATTTGTTGGAGAACATGAGGTTTTAGATTGCTCCCATAATGCGTACAACTGGATACTGCTTACGACCACCCACTCCCGACCAGATGGACACCATGGACCATATCCCATATTCATGCTTACCTTATCCAAAATAAAACCATTTAAATAAATGATAAAAACAAAAAAATTCAATTATAAATCTAGAAACATTTGTATTCAAGCACTTATTATAAATGAAAATTATAATTAGTTTTTTTGATAAGTTTTATCAAATGAAACCCTAATTAACCAGCCCGAAAAGAAGCCTGATTTTAGTGTATTAATAGTATTAAGTCATCTAATCATGTGAAAAAATAGGGTTTAGATGTAGAATACATAGGAAAAAGGAATAAACCAATAGAACACAATCAGTTTGAAAAAATATTCTTTAAAAAAACATGTCAAAAAATGGAAAATTCATATAAAAAAGTAGGATGATTATTCCTTCGATATAACACCCCATCTGAATGGGATAAAAGAATTGGAGAGATATAGAATAAGAAATTGATATCATTCATGTATTAGATACCATAATAGAACTTGTAAGAAGAATTACTTTCCAAGACACCTATTTACCCTTGCCTAATCATGCTTGATGCACCCCCATAATTGGGAAACCCACTTAATCCTAAACTCTATATCAAATAATATTAAACTGTATCTCATCATAGTAGACAAACATACAAATTATAAATGATAATTGAACTCAAGGTCTCCAAAAAGTAGTTTTTAAACATCTAAATAAAATAAATACACATGTTATAGATATGTTATGGATGTGCACATGATTTAACATTTATATTGAATCTATTAAAATAAATAAAAATTGTACATAATATTTCAATACATGAATGTAATAAATTTGAATGAACATTAAAAACATGATTTTTTATTGTGAAATACAAAGTGATAACTAAAATAGAGGACAATGGTTTTGATAATAAATAATAGTAAAGATAAAAATGTAAAATTTAATAGATAATAATAAATAATTGGACAATATTACACCATAAATTTTTATGCATATATTTTTAGAAGTTTATCTCTAATTCATAGTCCCTTTAAGTTATAGAAGCATCCAATCACAATGTGACATTCAACCTCAAAAACATCATCCACTTTTATTTTCATATAAAATAATGTTTAAGAATAAGAAAAATATTAATGAACATTGAAATGTCTCATCGAAAGTTAGAATGACATATAAGAGATAAGAATAAAAATTAATTAATATTGAAAGCTGAAAATCAACATTTTTTATCACACATAAAAGATATTTAAGTATTAATAAATGTTATAGTGAATAAACATGCTCAAATAACTAGTAGGTACACATTCTACATACAATATTAATAGTGGTGTTAATGAACTTTTCTTTCAGAATGCATCTATAGGTTCTAATAGATTGTGTGATTTTTAGAGTTGGAGTTGTAAAATACTTTAATAGTCTATCAAGGCCAAAGGTGGATCAATATTCCATGTTCTAGAAAAATGGTTCCAATAATGCGAGGAGTTCCAGAAATGGTATGTGAGTGTTAATTTCTGATGCATTGATGTTGAAAGAAGCTGACATATAAAATGGAACTTTTAAAAAATTTATATAAAAAAATAACATATAAAAATGGAAAGGTAAACAAAAAAAGTTTCATACTACACATTACTAATTAGCATAGAAACTTGAAAATTAGTGACTAAAGGTCTTGAAATAACAATCCTGACAAAAAATCACCTTCTTCTATAAATTTATCTTCATAGAAATAAATATAAACTTCCCCTATGGAGTGAATTTCTCTAAATAGTAATCATGAAAAACATTCAACATAACTTTTTTTACGGTTTATGTTTTATCTTATAACATGACCTCCTATCTTCTCTTCCACAATGCATGCATCCCAAAATCTACAGCACTGCTTAATTATAAATTGTATTCTTTGGGAGTGATGTATAAGCCTTGTGGCGGGTAAATAAAAAATTAAGAATTATAATTTTATTTTACACACGTCATATTGTAATCACTATGTTGCTCAGTAGACTGCTTCAAACTGGAAAACCCAATGAAATTTAGTTTAGTAACACTGCATTGTGGTTGATTGAATTGCATGTTGATATTGAATCTTTCCTAAATTCATAAAGTATTAAAACATACATTTTCTATTATGAATCAAAAAATTTAAAATGACTCAAATGTGATCTATGTGTTGTCATATATATATACATCTTTAATTCCATGTATGTTATGGTGTGTTTTAAATTCCAATTGTAGAACAATTTGATTCATATTTCCATCTTCTTTCAAAATCTTGCTCTGGTCTAGTTTCTTGCACAAACATTTTATTCATTCAGAATTTTTATATTCCTATTACATCCTCTGCTCACCCAAGATTATTTTATGAAATTTTACATTATTCTATATACAAAACAGTACGTCCAAAGCTATATATTGATAATAAAACAATCAAGATGCATTATTATGTTTGAATTTTAAACTACACTGTGTAATAAACATATTATAGTAAACAACTAATCATAAAAAATTAAAGATTAAAAAAATAAATTATTACATTGATATTGCAGTAGAAAAAAGTCAGTCATATTTTTTAGTTGTCTTGTTTAAACATTCATTTGTTCAGTTTTGTAGTTCAGTGGAATGGATTGTGGTAGTCATGGTGCCTTGAGACAATTGAAATGAATTATATCATTTTTATAACCAAAATAATGAAGAAAGAATAGTGAATAGTTTTTAACCTGCAACATAGTTCTTTCTCAAAAACATATTGGGGCTCAATATTCCCTTAGAGATTCTTTTCAAGCAACAAAAACTAAATAGATTGTGAAAAAAAATGTTAAAAAAGAAGATAAAAAATAGAATAATAAAAATTCCAAATATAATCTATCCCCCAACTTTAATAGTATGCATTTTGACCAGAAAACACAAATATGTACCTCCTATGTCAAGGAACATCAGACTTTAGTACTGGGAACTATTTACTTGCTAATTTTACAAAATCCTTCAATTTCTCTGTGGAGATGATTTTTTCAAGAAATCAATTCAATTGGGCCAACATATATTGAACTTATTCCATTCTAAAAATAATGGTATAGGACTAGTACATTATAACATGTAATAAATTACATTTTGTACATTAATAAGTAGTAAATAATGCAATTCAAGACCTGAGAAAATACATATAAAGGGATACTAATTACAAAATAAAGAGAGTGTATACCCTTCATGTTATCCTGATAACCATTTAAACTATTTTTAGGGTCAATTAAATTAATTAAATTACTTTTTTAATTGAAATAATGAATAATATATAGTTTAAAGCAATACAGCAACAACCAAGTGTTTTTTCTAAAGCAGGTTGGGTCTGAAACAACCCTCAGAACTTCTTTTCATGAAGAAAAATTATAGATTTCATGTTATCATGAAAACAATTTGGCATATTTACAAGGTCAATTAAAATAATTACATTATTTCATTGACTGAATTAATGAAAAAATATAGTGAAGAGTAATAGATTTTCAATCAAGTGATTTTCCCAAACCATATTGGTTCTAAAACAACCGTTGCAACTTCTTTTCAAGAAGAAAAATCTAAACATAAGGTGAAGAAACAAAGTTTAAAAGTAAGAAGAAACATAGAAGAATCAAAATCCCAAAGATACTTGGTCCACTAACTCGAATAGTATGCATTGTGACTAGGAAACCAAAATCTATACTGCTTTTTTCAAGGAATTTCTTACTTCAGTACCATGATTTTTTATTTATATGTTTTACAGAATACTTCACTTGCTCGAATGAGATGAATTTTTTCAGAATGAAGTTTAATCAGACAAACATGTCATGAAGTTCCTCCATTCTGAAAATACTGTCATGGAACTAGTACACTAATATTTAAGGCATTTCATTTTTTATAATAATCAATAGTAAAGAATCATATTCATGACCTAGAATAAAATACATGGAAAGGGCATCTAATTACAACATAGAGAGAATTTATACCCTTCATGTTATAGTGAAAAAAGTTTGAATGTTTCTAAGGTAAATGAAAGGAATTAAATTAATTTTATCCTCTATACTAAAACTACTTTTCTAAACTAAATAATGAAAAAAGTATAGTCAAAATTAATAGAGAAACTCGAGATAGTGAAGGAAATAATAATAATAAATTTCCACCAAATATATCCATGCTGATATGTAGGAATGATTTCATCTTACAATATAAAATTTTAAACCATGAAAAACCACTTTGATATTAAAGATTTATTCATGTGTCTGTTGTGACATGGATGTATACGCACTCAATATCCTCCTCATAAATGGAGCTGATAGATTCATTAATTGTCATGTTGCAAACAGGATGGTCCACAACTATCCTAACTATAATATCCAGAATAGAACTCCAATGAGATAAAAATATTAAACATATATGTATGTATGTATTTGTATGTGATCTATAAAAAACAATATAAAAATATAAAAATATTTAATTGGATAGAATTATTCTACTAAATAATCCAAATGTAAAGAACTCAAATTCATGCCATCAACCCAGCTCCCAGACAAACTGACACATATAAAAAATATGAAGATTCAGAAAAATTATTCCTAGATATGAATGTGATATATATATATATATATATATATATAAGTATTTCCTTCATATACCAATATGATTGGGAAACTAAAATTCAATTTCAAATTACAACATAAATACCATCTTCTAAAAAACCAATATCATTTCTTAAACACATTTCAACTCCTTCTATGTTCTTGTGCTTGTAATATTTCACTCCACACACACAATCCCTGCTAAAATCCGGAATAAATATACAATGAAACCATATTATATATTTGAACAAATACCTTAGAGCTGCTCAAGTTTAATTCAAGTATATGCATGAAACTCTTTGCCAGATGTTCTATTCCAAGATCTGTCACCCAAAATTAGAATTTGATTCAGAGACCCATTATACATGGAAAATAATAAATATTAATATTATAATAAAAACACCATAAAATACCAAATACATTGAGACATGAAGTTTTTTTATTTTAAAATTCAACTTCCTGACATTCCAGCATAGAGAGAAGACCTTTAATTTAGTACATGAAGTGGCTATAGATTAAATTTCCCTATTAGAGATCCTTTAGAAACCAATAAAATTCAAATACTCTAAGAACTTTAGCAATTAAAAACATTATAAAATCAAGTACTATTAGAAATTTCATGGAATGAAAAGGTAATTTCAGAATATAAGTTTATGAAACATATTGAAGCATGAAACATGGAGCATAATCACCATTCTTTTATGCAGTAGAAAATTTTTATCTTCAATATCTTGTGAAAACTCAATGTTTATAAATTTGATAGTAATATATACCTATGATTACTCACTACGTGGTCGAGGGAATGATAAACCTAGGTAGATTAGATGACCGAGACATGGAAGAGTCAGAGGTAGAGTCCCTGGTTGCAGAGGAGCTGAATTCAAAAGAGCCAATGTTAGAGGATTCAGAGATGGAGGAGCTGAAGGTGGATCACGTGGAGGTGGAGTTGCAGCTGAAGATGAGATTCAAGAATGGTTAAAGGAGAGGGGAGTCAAGGAGGGGAGTGGGAACCCTGGAGCACCATAGGTAATTCCCAATCAGGGGTGGGATACATGGATAATGTTTAGGATTTTTAGGGAGGATTATTTTTTGGGGGTGACATAGAAGCATATATAGGTGACACATTTGATGAATTTGCCCAGATTATATATATATATATAGTTGCTATTACTAACCCATGAATTCACACGGTGATATAAAAAAATTCTTAATTTATGCATTCATGTGGTGACATGGTTCAATGTTTATTTTTAAGAAGACAATACTATATTTGAAAGTAAATAATGAACTTGAATATTCAATATATTGAAATCAGAAAATAGTGATACTTATTATTGGAATATAATTGGAAAAAATATTGAAAAAATTAATATAGTAGATAACATTTTGGTTAAATATATTTGAAAATATGTAGGATAATTTATAATAAATAAAAAATTATTTTTAACATGGACATTTGAATTAAATGAATGATAAAAACATTAAAATTGGCATTTAAAATACAGATAATTATGATAAATAATGTTGTAGTTGAGGCCATTCATATTTAAATGGAAAACCATGGAATAAATAATTAGATTGGAAATAATATTATCTTATAGTAATAACATAATATATATTACTGACACAAAATATTGAGAACAATAATAAAAATAATGACCAAATAAGATTTAATAAAATCCAAGTCACCTTAAATCGAAGTAAAACTAGCTAATAACTTGAATAAATTTAAAATACAGAAAAAATAATTTCAAAAACCATAATTGAACCTATATTTTAAGATACATTGATGAAAAAAAGGTTTTTATAATGAAATAGTAAACATGATAATAAAAATAGATGATAGTGATTTTAACAATCATTATAGAAATATATAAAATGCATGAAATTTATCTTTATTATGAATATTACTATATTTATTTAATCTAATTAAATTTAAGGGAGTATAGTGACTAAATTATTATTGTAATTATGTTCATTAGGTTACTAAAACCTAGAAGCATCATCAACCTCTAGTTGTTAGAGCAGATGAGGATTCAGTGCATAGTCATACTGCGTACTGGTGGCCACTGCTTGAGACCGCCCACTCCTGACCAGCCAGACTGTCCTGACCCATCCCCTAGGTCCTGTTCTAGGACTAACCCAATACCACATGTCATCGGGCAGGGGTTGGCGACTAGTGCCGAGTAGGCATATCGAAAACAAATGGGAGGTATTTTCCTAAGTACATATACACACGTACACAACTCCAAGCCATAGATGGTGGAAAGTGAAACACTAAGTAAACAAACACAAGGTATGATAGTAGAAACTAAAGTTAAATAGGGATAGAATACAAGGCTAATAAAAAGGAAATGTGAAAGTACAAGTCTTTAGAACTCATCCATACAAATCCCTACCAGATGGGTAGGTACCGAAACAAATTTACGAATCCTAGAATCACGACTCATCTGTCGGGTCAATCTAAACACCACATGGACCCAATCTATCAAAAAATTCATCAAAGAATCGATCGTCTGCACAAGACACGACATGTGTGGTAAAAACCAATGAAAGGGTGAGTAAAACAATACTCAATAGGGCACCTGGAAAAAAAGTAAAAGACGAAAAAAGGAAACACCACTAAGCAGATATAGTCATATCAACAATGGTATGTGTCAACAAAATGTGTAACAAGAACATCTTGATATACTAATAAAGGATTTCTAAGACTCCAGGTCTCATCCACTACTAGACAAATGGTTCCGCTCATAGCATGCTCGATTTTAGGAGATCTCACTCCTTAAGCTATCTAAAAGTAAGCACGTAGAACAAGTATACCAAAATTATCTAAGAAAACAAATGGTCACTATAAGTCATGAATTTTCCTTAATATTTCTGGTCTCACTAAGACATTGAGTCTCAATCTCACAACAAATCCTTGGTAATAGGATTCTACTCAAGGCATGATCGTTTTGGGAGAACTCACTCCTCAAGATATGAAGGCACCCGAGACCCTTACAAAGGGGTCCCGCTAATTTTTTCCCTGCCCAAAGAGAACACACATAGAACAATCTGAAGCACACTAGATAGGTCATGTCATGAAGGAAATAATCTGATCTCGATACATAGATAGGGGGTCCTGTGCCAAGGGCTCACTAGGGAATCTTTGCTATACTAGAAACTTCATCCAAGATAGGGGATATGTGCCTGCATAAATATTGGTCACAACTTCTATGAAAACCCTATATAAGGTACCAAAATGATAATTGAGGATCAACAGGGCCTCTCAATGTGATACATGCTCTAGCCCGTAGAGTCACTGTCGAAGCCGGGATGAGACAAATCACTTCAGAACACGAGTCTTTCTCTATGACATGAATTGGATCCTGTATTAAACATTCATAATAAAGACCAGGGGTATGATCTCTATCTCTGCTATCACCCTCTACAATGGGATAGGGATTATTCATCAATCCCTCATAGTATAGATAAAGAGAATGCTACCAGCCACTACTGTTACAACTAAAAACCCACTAAGCCATCTTAAATGGACCTCCTCATCATAAGGGTCCCAATTCTATAGATGGATCATAAAAAATGCTCTGTTTAAAAGATATATCCATTTATCCAAAAAGTTCTGACCTAGTTCTAGGCCATGGCTAACCTAACCCCACCCAGTCAGACCCACTGGGCCCAGTCCGACCTAGTCCATTGTTCCTGGATTGCTGGACTGACTTGGCCATTGAACCTAGCCTACTAGGCCACTCGGTGGCCCGGTTCTGCTGGTCCAGCTGGCATCATGTGGTTTATCCTCCTCTAGCCTGAAACCCAACCACGTGCGGCACCAAACTGAGCATTGAGGCACACCACCTCCATCCAAACCGATCTGATCACATGGATCAGTAATCCCGCACGTAGCTTGGACGCATGTGACTAGTCAACATGGGTGCTGCTACGTTTAATTCGGCGGACTACCACATCCCGTAAGCACTATAAAATTAAACATGGAGGACTACCATATCTTGCTAGCCTAATGAAATCTACCACAATCTCCCCTGACTGACACCACAGATGGCCTTCCTCCACTACAACAGCACGCGGCTGGCACCGACACACCAATGGTCCCTTCTTCATGCCACTAGAATTTATTCATTGTTCTAATTTTTATCTGAAAGAGGTTTTATGATCCTCTTGTCTCCACCTTCACTACCATGGGATCGGATCCATGCCACAATATATCCCTGTGAAAAGACATTCAAACAGAAATATCTCCCATACCAGTTCAATCCATCTACAACCGTCATCATTGCTCCTCTGTTATATCATATCCATCCTAGGATCATGATATCATATTTTTTCCAAGAATTTGTTATGAAATTATTGATTTATTGTGAATTGTTGAGTCGTAGGCCAAATTAAGAATTCCTGCCACAAAGAAAGAACGGAGAGAGAAAGGCATGTACCAAAAAAGAGGAATGAACCTTGATCGATGTTCATGTTGATCATGGTTTATTTTCATTATAATGGTTAACAAAAATCCACAACAAAGGATAATCAATATCAGATAAACAATACTCAATGAAACCCACAAGGTAAAACCCAACCCACAATATGAAGTACTCATGTTTTAATTCATTGCTTGATTAATCCACGTTTGTTATAGGGATAAAGAACTAGGAAGGAAAATATATTAAAACTTACACCATACCTGGCATTTGGATCGGTAGATATCGGGGTTTGATCTCCATTGGAGATCTATTGAGAGTCTTCACAATACATTGTTTCGGTGATCCTTGATCCTTGATCCGAGATCCGTGATCAGTGATCTGCTAGAATTCTTTATTGTGTTTCATTCACCAGTGGGAGGGAACTGCCAACACCTTTCTCTATAGTTTATATGGAATTCCATGGTTATTCATTAAACCTGAATTCTTATTTAATTAAGAAAAGAGAAAATGTGTCATGCCATTATAGTTTTGTATCATCACCACACTATTTCATTTAAAAAATGAAACTGGCTGACTCATCATTGTGTCGTTGCAAAAGATTTTTAAAAAAATTAAATAAAGTTCTTTATGTTTATTTTATTCTCCTTTAAAACATCCAAAAATTAAATTTTACAGTGGAATCGTGCTCATCAATGTTAGGCCCTACCCATGGAAAACACCAAATTACAAACTCAATGGTGGTATTGGATTTACAATCAAATTCACTATTCATCAGTTATTAAGATTTTAAAATAAAATAAAATAAAATAATATTTTTATTTATGGTTACATCCTTTTTGGGTTATATCACTGGAGACCCGTGCTGAATAATGTTAAGTCGCACCTAGGGTTGAACTTCCATCCTAAATATAATGTTTTCCTCTGTTTTTTGATTCAGGAACATGTTTAATATTTATTCCACTTATTTTTTAAAAACATTCACACGCACTATAAAAAACATAATTTTTTTTGTCAAACTATTTCGGGCACACCAGGCCTTAGAATCACATATTGTCTCAGTTCCTGGTCTTAGAATTTCGTTAGAAGCATTGTAAAAATAAACCTTGGAAAATCTATGTCATTAAATTATCCCCACCTTAACGATTCATGTCCTCGAAATACAAACTAAGGGATACCCAAAACGATGAGGGTATGGGAATGAAAATGATCCCCCTGCCCCCATGTTCTCTTCCTAAGATTCATGTGATGCCATCATACATGCACTAAAAGAATAAAATTCTCACAGAGGATCCTCTCCTGTCGATCCTTGATCTACATTAACAGGATACAAAGTGAGCATCCCAATCAGAAACTATCATCTATGAGATTCCATGGAGTCATGATATCTTCTCCATATAGAAAAATCCAAGCTCTCTACTGAAATCTTCTCCAAAAATGATACTAAGTGTCTATCTTGGTGAGTCAGTAAATGATCACCTAGATGGTATCGTGTCCCCAGGATGTACATGGTATACCCATAACAAAGTCCAATAATATCATTTCTCACTCTATTATTAGCACCCCAAGAAACAAAATAGAAACCCCTTCCAAGAATAGGGGCTCTAAACGATGAGTTTAAAAACAATGAAATTGATTCAAACAATAAACCATATTTTATATCAATAGGTAAGCCTAGATTCAACCTATTTCACCATCCGTAGTGTCCTTCTTGACACCCACATGTGTATCCTGATGCATCTCTCCACTCTAGGCATCCATTGCTACAATTGTGCATCCTCGGAAAGGAATGACATTCTCCCCACCTTTCGTATATCAATTTGTTAAATTCCCCATGGGAAAATGATCATGTAAAATCTCACCATCGGTATCATCGATTCATGCCTCCATGACTCACTATAAGAGTGGAGGGGTAACAACCACCGACTGGAGGTAAGACAAAGAATCTCTATCCATGAAATATTACTATAAAAAGGAAAAATTATTCATTTCATTGTTCAATAAATAGGAACTAGATCTACTGTTGAGAGCATCCGCTACCACATTTCCCTTACTAAGAGTATAGACCCTCTCCAAGTCATAGTCCTGGAGGAACTCTAACCAATGCCTTTATCTCAAGTTCAGAACGAACTGAGAGAACATATAATTGAGACTCTTGTGTCCTGAGTAGACAATAAACCAACAGCCCAGCAGGTAGTGTTTCCACATTATCAATGTAAAATACTATCATTTCCAAATCAATACTATGGGTCACGTAGTTCTTCTCAGGTGGAATCAACTGGCATGAACCATATGTAATCACCACTTGCCTCTACATCAGGACACACCCAATTTCACTCCCTGATGCATCGAAGTACACTACGTACTCAACTCCCTCCTTTGGAAAACTCAATATTGGGAAAGTCTTCAGACATTGGGTATTACTAATCCCAAATAACCTCAAACACTAGGTCTTACTAAGACCTTCCTCTACAATTCCTCCAATTGAACCCTCATCTCATGAAGCTCTATATAATCCATCTGATATGTTGATGCTAATATCAATTCCATTTCACGGTATAAAACAATGAATAATTTGATCTCTTAGTGGGTATGTAATCATATAATATATTTAGGGAATATGTCCTCATACTCTTCCACTACTTCTAGAAATTTGAAAACTCATAACATCTACTACTTCGAGGGTAAGGCTTGCCATCTCATGAGTGATCGACTGCACCCTCACTTGCATGAGTCTATCCCATGCTACCTAGGTTTCCTTTTTCACTGACCAATGAAAACATGTTCTATCTCTACAGATGAAACTCACCCTTTACCTAAAATATTCAATATGAGAATGGGATATTGATAACCAATCCATATGAACAATGACATCATAAGGCATCAACGCTGCCACCAAGAGGTTCCAACTGAAAGTCTCAGCTAAAGGATCAGATCACACTGTCAGAATAAGTGTGATTATTAAGTCTCCTCCAAATGTTATCTCCTTATATAAGGGTCAAATCAATGGTTTAACCGAAACTCTGGGTCTTGAATATGATTAGTGACAATAAAAGAATAATTAGCACCCATGTCTAATAACACAACATTTAGATTAGATACAGACTGTACCTCAAATATTTATTGGGACCCTTGGGTCATATGCCATGAATGAGTGCAGTTTCCCCCTCCATTGTCCTCCAGCTACCTGATCCTGGTGTGGACCACATGGGGGGTGGTGGTTGTAACTTGTTGAAATGTATACCACCTCCTACAACTTTCCACACTTCTCTACCATGTCTACTACCATATAGATCCATTTTTTCATGTATTTGTATCTTCCTCAGTGGCCCATCCACTACTTCCCTACCAATAGTACGACAGGATGGACAATCTCTAGTGAGTTGTCTCCTGCCATCACATGAAAATAATTTACTCTCTCCAGGATGAATAGGAAAAATATATGAGCCCTGAGCTATAGATCCCCTATCTTGGAACCTCCTCTTAGAACATACCACACATCCAATCTCTAAGGCTGACTTTAGTTTTCTAGTCCCAATGTCTCTTCACCTACTTTCCCATTGTTGAAATTCACTAGTTGTATCCTCTCACCTATGGGAATTTCAACCATAATGGTTTTCTCTAACACCCTAGAATAAGTAGTAATGCATAGTGGAACAACACTGTATTGGATGTCCCTAAACGCATATTGCTAGAAGGTCCGATCCCTGATGCACTCTTAAGTTATTTTATTCATCGAGTACTTGGAAATATCAATATGACTCAATGAAAACTCATATACCAATATGTCATCCTTATAGAGCTATAGAAGCACTTGGGCATGAATATCCCTTATCTTTTAAGATGATAACTCTTTCTATGAAAAAGGTTCTCAAACTATGACCATAGAAGAGTCACCTCATCATAAGATCGGGTAATCTATAATACACAGAAATGTGCATAACCAGTATACATGGGCACAAATAGAGGTACATGGGCACGATCTATATGTACATAACCAATCCCCATGTAGTGAGGACTTTCATTATGCCCCCTTGTACACACTGTGTATACCCACATGGCCATACAAGTCATGTGCAGGAGATGACATGGCTAGGAAACCAGGCATGGTCACACACAATGTATTTTTTTCCAAGAGTTTCCACGTTTAATTTATCCTACTTATGGACTTGTATTTTTTCATATGAGTATCCCATATTGAGTAGTTTTCTACATATAATTAAATGGTAATGTTTAGAGGAGATTTTATTATATGACATGAGGTGTTTTGAGTGTGAAACTTCTTTAGGAGATTCTTGATTGATAGTGGTGGTAAAGAAAGATTTTATGAGAGATGGAGAGCTTGGAAACCCCCCTCTCATACCAGGATAAAAGTAACCCAGAGTCCTTTATATATATTGAGTGGTACCCCCTAAAACCCTAGGGAAAATATCCTTTATTTTTTGAGTTGTACCCCATGATGGACCAGGGTGTAGGTTCTCTACCTATTGAGCGGAACCCCCTATAGTACATGGGCTGGAGTCCTCTATTTAGTGAGTGACATAACCATAAAACACCAGGGTGTGTATTCTCTATATATCTATTTACTCAGTGGTACCCCTATCATGTAATGTGATGAGTCCTCTCTTAACTGAGTGGCACACCCATGTCACCCCAGTGTGTGAGTCCTCTATATATTGCGTGTCACCCATGTATCGTACTGAGGAGCAAGTCCTATATTGAAGATTTTACCCCTTAGTTTGTGGAGTAGTTATGATGTGTGGGTACATCACATGGATTACATGGACAGACACACAAGATTATTGGCATCAATGATGGAAATTTGGAGCTACTGGAAGGATCATCAACCTGGGCTGGGATAAGGATATGGATATCCTCTTTATCTCCCATATGGGTTTATTTTAGAACATATATATATATGATGGGATTCATCTCACTCTTAGTATGGGTTGATATGACCATTATTGCATCTTTTTTATTTCACTAAGTTTTCTTTTTAGGGAATCCTATTGGGTATGTATATACTCACCATTTTAAGGTCTTTTCAAATAGGTTTTGTGTCTTATACAGACTAAAGATAGTTCGACAGTGACATCATGGAACATAGGTTTACCTGGGTGCATTTACTGCATACATTAGTTAGACATGGTTATTAGGAGATGGGTTCTCTCAGTTTTTTGTTAATCTAGTTTTTTTATCATGGGAATTCATTTCTAGTTGGGTGGGTATTCTTTCATTATTGCTTGGGATTACTTTTTTAAACTCTAATTTATTTCCCTAGAGTTTATTACATGAATGGTTTCACTCTAAATTTTATAGTATTTATATTATTACTCTACAATATTTCAAGGATATGATTGGATTATTGTGTATCGGTACATTAGGAAAAGGAACCCCATCTAATTTTTTCTTTCTTGGTTCTTGTCACCAATCAAAAGTCTATTGGAGGTGAGCTTGGGGTTGTGAGGACTTGGATTTCCACCAACGCGGAGGATCCCAGTGGGTTAGATCATTATAGCTTCACCGTTTTCCAAACCTACAACACTGGTCTACATATTTTCATTCCCTATTCCCATATTTTTAATCCCATAATCATTGTTTTGTTTTTTTTTGATTTTTTTAATATTTAGAACATATATTTTTTTATACTATCTGGCTTAAAAAATCAATTTACTTTTCATTTCCAAATCTTTTGTTGATGAATTTTTAATGTAAAATCAAATTTGAGTTATTTATTTAGTTAGTTTTCACTATAAATTTGGATTTGGGTTATTTGATTATAATTTTTTAGATTTATTATTAAAATTATTTAATAGAAAAGTTTAATTCAAAATTATTATATAAAACATATAAACTTATGTTTATATAAATATACATGTAAACATATAAACTTATATATCCAAACAGAAAAATATATAAACATACACACTTGATTAAATGATTATATTTTTGAATCTCTGTATTTATGTTTATATATCTATATTTAAAAACGTCATAATATTTAAATGTTTATATAAATTTAATGGTTTATATATGTTTTTTATTTTTATAAAATATACACAATTTAAAAATATTTATGTATATTTATTATATTTAGTTATATAATTAATTGTATGATATATATATATATATGTGTGTGTGTGTGATTTCTATACATTATTATATTTAATACATTGTTACTTAAATTTAATATAATATTAATTTTTTATTTTTAAGGCTATAATTTTTTTAAAAAATGTATCTTTGTTATGAAATGTTTTTAAATACATTATTACTTTATATTTTTATTTTATGAAATTAATGGATAATAGTTGGATAATACACACAAAAAAATGATGAATTTGGGTGCATAGAAATTAAATATCATTTCATTTGATATGTTTTTAATATGAGTTATAGTTATTTGATATGACATGGTAAAATAACATGGAATTCAAGATCTAATGATGATTAATATTTTTAGTTTGAGAAAATATATTATATTTATTTATTAATTAATGATGTAAGAGTTGAATCCTTTGAAAAACAATAATGGTTTAGTGATTGTTTGTAGATACTAAAAAACCATTGAAACCAGGTTATATTAAATTTTCAATTTCATCAATAGTACTAAAATTCGATATCTTAAAGGAAATAAATAGTTAGAGTGACAAGAGTTTCATTGAATTTCTTACCCTTTTGAAATAGATAATTCTTAAAGGAAACGACCTTCCAGATTTCATTTATGTTACAAAAAAATATCATGTATGATGGGACAATGGGTATAATACGATTCAAGATTATCCCAATGACTATGTGTTTTATATAAAATAATACAATGGTTTCTTAAAATATCCTAAATTTTGGATATCATAATATAAAATTGATAAAAGATCCAATTTCAATTAATATCAAGGGTGACATACCAAATATCCAGCCAAGTAAATCTGGTATCCTCTAATAATTCATCATTTGAAACCATTATTTTCAATTTTAAATGTTATAAAGATGAATAGTTTGTATACTGATGACTGGATATTTGATGGAATCATACGACACCCAAAAAATTAACTATAATGAAATAAAATTGAATAACAATTTATTAGTTATGGAAGTGAAGCTAAAAATATTAGATTGGGTCTTTGCACAGATGTAATGGATCTATATTAGAACCTTAGTAGACAAAATTTTATATGAAATATTACATTGGTAGTTTAAAACTTCTACCAATATATCTATATAAATCGAAAATATGTTTTTATGATATTGCTGATTTTTGGACCAAAACAACATGGAAATTATGTCGATGTTTACTTGTCAGCATTGATTGATGATTTGAAATTATTTGTTGAGGATGTTTTAAAGTATTTGATGCATAAAAAAAATAATATTTCCTTCTACATTCTTTTTCGATTATCACTATAAATATATTTTCTATATATGGAAATTTTTCTATATTCATTGTAAAGGGACATACAACATATCCAATTTATGAAGAATGGAATTCATATCAAAAATTGGAGTATGGGAGGATGATATTATTAATTATTGATTATTTTTAATAGATAATCCTCATAAAATATTAAAAAGTTATTTAATAGATTATTGGAGTATTATTTTCTTCTAAAACCTTTGTGAATCGATGGATATTATGATTAGGTGAAAAAACCAAATGTTACATTTAGTTAGGAATAAAACAAGCAATGAAAAGATTATTTGGAAGAAAAATTCCATCATATGTGATATACCTTATTAGATATTTTTAGAGGTAAAAAATGAAATTGATTTTATGTATGTTGAGAAAAATATATGTGACAATTTTATGATGACCTAGGTATATTTAATAATATACCAGTTTTATGTTTTATTAATTATCCGGTTCTGAATTTATATTTTATAAATAAATATTTAATTTAATGAAAATATTTATTTTTACTTAATTTATTGAATGATATTATAAGATCAATAATATTCCCATTATACATATATTATTTCAATGTTTACTTAAAAATTACAAAAAAGTTTTATTCAAAGGTTATATATTGTTTCATAAAATAATTTCTTATTTTTTAATTTAAGGAATTATTTGTTAAATATATATTTTATAAATATATATATTTATGTTAAATATATATTTGTATATTAGTTATTATTTTTATAATAATACTATAAATAATTATGGCATGATATGCAATTAGAATGAGATCATTCCTTTTAAAGGAAATATTTGTTGTTCTAAAAACATATTGTATTTTGAGTTATTTTTTAAAATACCATTCTTAATGGATGTGTATTGATATTAATTAAATTAATAAAATATATTAAATATTCATTTCAAACTATGTGAAAGGTATTTTCTAAAAATATTAAAAAACAATAGGTTCTAGTGAGTAGTAAATGTGTTGTATAATCACTTTGTTTGGTAAATAGTTATGGTAAAATATTATAATTGATATATTTATTTCAATTTATATTATTTAAGGTTTTAAATGATTTATTTTAAAATTCAATACTATAATTTAATGTGGTTATGAGTTGAGTGACACATTTGAATTTTGAATTTATTTTAAGAATTGGAGTTCGAATTCAAATAGAATTCTATTACATATTGATTTGTAAATATATATAATGTTTTATAATAACTAAGATTTTTATGTAATAAATTAGAAAATTATAGACATAAAAAATTATTATTTAATGTTTTTATATTAAAATTATATTTTTTTAGAGGTTGAGTAATAAAGTTAAATTTCTTTTAAATATATAATATTTAAAGTTAAAGTAAATCTTTAGAACGTATTTTTAAATGTTTGCCTAAAAAGCTATATAATAATTTAAAAAGGTATGGAAGATGAAACAAATACTATAACTAATAGTTTTATAAATATAATAGATGATTTAATGTTTTTTAGAGTCAGAATGAGACACTAAAATTTCTTTGAAAATAAGAATTTGAGTTCAAGTTGAATTATACTTCCTATTATAAGATTTGTATCTATAATAATATATACTACTTTGAAAAAATTTGTAACATATTAAAATATTTAAAATATATATATATATAATATTAATTTTTAAGTTAATATTTTAATTTCAATTTGCTAGAGAATGAGTAAAACATTTAAACCACTATAAAAATAAGAGTTTCTGTTCAAATGAAAATTTAATACCTATTATTATATTATACCTAAAATTATATATAACATTATAGAAACCTAATCAACATGTTTCAAATGATGAAAAAATATTATATAAAAATTATTCAATTAATATAAATTAATATTTATGTCAAGATAAATATGATAATATTTATCGATACTGACACATTGCTTTTACAGCATTGGAAAATTCAAAATGGTGGATCCTTGTTAAGATTTATAAAGTACAATTTATTTATAAACTTTGATGGATAAATTTTATCATAGTTAATTTATATAAATATTAAAACATGAATTACACATTTATCTACATATTTTTAAACTCAACTTAAAAAAATAACCTTGATAATCTATATAAATGGGGTTTTTTATAAAAATGGTTTATAAATTAATAAATAATCATAAGAAATAATTTTATGTTATTATATAATGACTAATTGTATAAAATATATTATATTTTCTAGTTTTGATGCACTTACTACTTAAAATTACATTTTGAACTACTAATGATTGATTTTTTTTGAAAATGCCATCAAATACAATTTACAAAAGGGGACTCAATTTAGTATTTCTAAAAATATATAAAGATTATGTTCAACTATTTATTCTATAAAAATAACTCCCAAAATATTCTTTATAATTTTCCCAAGATGTGTTTCTAGAAAAAAAATCTATCCTTCAAAGGGATTTAAACTAAAGCTGAAGGAGGAAACTCAAAGATCGAGGTAAGGGTTCCCAAGTCACTATTTCATTTCTTATTTCAGTTTTATTTACTCTCACAATATTATAAAACATATATTATTTTTATTCCATGATTCTATTTACTTGTTATTAATACCATTTTTTTCAATTTTTGAAGAAATATCACCTATTTTCCTCTCATAAATCTCTTTTCACAAGCCATTAAAAATAGAAATAAAGGATCCAAATTTCATGTCTTTACATTAAAATTATTCTCTTCCCACTTATATAATATAAGTAATATTTAGAGTATCTTAAAAAAGGATTTTAAATTATACTATTTTTTGTGAAACTAAATTATTCATTAGTGATTTTTTATACTCTTTTAGAAAACACCATTGACATATGGTGGTTTTACACCACTCAATTTAATTACGATAATTTGTTTTTCATTTAATATTTCCATTTATATTCTAAAAAATTGATTTAATGATTGAATATTAAATTAGTAATAAAATTATATCTTTTTTATGATTTTAGAATAATCAAATAAACATGATAATAATGTTCTTGAATGTAAATAGTGTGAGTCATTATTAATCATAAAAAAATTCTATCTAGGATGGTTTTATAAATTTCAAATCTATACAAAATTATTGAACAAATTTTCTTCTATAATTACATCCAAAATATTCCTTTACACAATTATAGCTTATGGAACCGTTGTAAAAGGATACTTAACCATTACCACTATACCAAATATATTTTCAAATTATAAACTGAACAACCTCAAAATTACCAACAATAAGAAAAAATAATGCAAAAATTATTAATACATGATAATAAATAAATATATAATAATATTTATAAAAATTAAAATTAAAAGGTTACTTATGTAGGTGAATAATTAATATAATTTTATTATTTCAGTTATTATAAGACACATGAAGTGAGTTGGGTCTCAAGGTAATGTGTTTCTTGACTAAATTTTATTTCCATGAGTTATATACCTTCTTATTTAAATTTGTTTTTCTATGATTACTAATATTAAACACCTTTTCATATTTTTTTTTCATTTTCTATTTTTTATGAGAATTTTTGTTTTTACAAAAATATTTCTTCCTTGATGGATTCTTACTTCACAAGTTGTAATATTTTTAATGGGTTTTTATTAATCAATTCAATTATTGGTTTATTATAATTAAATTTATTTTTATATTAAATAAATCTCTAATTTTATCTTTTAATATCCTTTATTATTTTCATATTTCCCTTTATTTATCTTTATCCTCAGCTTCTCTTTCATTTTTAACTTTTCAGGAAATAGATTAACCCATTTTTATTTATTCATTGAGGTTAAATTTAATGATTGTACTCATGGGTTAAAATGAAATATTTTATGGGGTTTATTAATGATATAGTATTTAGATATTATATATTATAATGTGTGGGCCCATGATATATAATTTTAATGCATTGTGTAATGAATTATTTTGATATGTAGTTATATTGAAATTTAATATTTATTATTCCATATTAATTTATTTAGAATGAACCGGTTATGTTATTACAGTAGGTGTTATTACAAATGATGTGATTATGATGGCCTCGAAAACATTCATGAATATCCTATTATTGTTTTACTTATATAATAATTTTATTTATGATACTCCTTTGATTTTATCGATAATAGCTATGTAGTTGATTTCATGATTGAATATATGTTTATGATATTATATGGGATTAATGTTTCTCTCTCAATTATATTTCATGAGATTTCATGTATTCCATATCTTAATGATTTTATTATCTTTAGTTACCAAATTATGATAATTATATGATCATCATATACTTTTAAATGTTTTAATGAGTTTAAGGATGAGTAAGAAAAATATTAAAGTCAAAATTTGAGTTATGGTCATTGGTCTTGAATAAATAAAGTATATAGTTTAATGAAATTGTTATTATGGAAAAATCATACAATAAGTGAAAAGTGTATGGTTTTATATAATATATTTCCCAAATAATATAAAAATATGAAAAAAAACACTCTTTAGAATAAGAGTGTGTTGGAATATTTAGATAAAATAAGAAATTATGTGATTGATATGTTCGAGATACTATAAGATTGATAGAAAAATTATTAGATTTAAAATGAAATACTAAATTTGTATTTTATACAATATTTTACTTAATATCTATGAAAATAGCTGTGGAGTTATCTCCCTTTGAAAAACGAAAAGGATATACTTACCTCTATCTTGTCTCATGTTATCGAAGAGTGAAAAAATAATTTTTATCAAAATTTGAAAGAATTAATGTACCTATAAGTTATTTTTAAAATTTGAAATATTTTATTTCATTAATTGATATAATGTTAATAGGCAAGAAATCTCATAATTGACATATATTTATTCAACAAATACTACTAGTTTTAATGCATGGCATATTGTCGATGACTAAGAAAAAGGCTATCGTTATATTTTGTTAATTTTACAATTCCATGTATATCAATTTTATGGATCCAAATTTCTAAATATATCTGATAATGAATATTTAATTGTAATTTTTAATCTAAACATGTACATCCCACGATAATTTCTTGATATAATGGTACATCTAAAAATTCATTTGCTATATGAAATAATTTTCCTAGTGACTATAAATTTAAATTGAGTATATTCTTTTGAATGATATATGAATATTATTAAGGGATACCTTATAAATCCACATCGATTAGATGCCTCTATAGTTCAAAAATATATTTACGAGGAGGTAGTTGAGTTCTGTACTGATTGATTATATGAATTGGATTATTTTATTCTCCTTGCATATCATCATGTAGAAGTAAATAGTGAAGGTAAGGGGATCCGTGGATTAATTTTAATGTCAATGGAATGTTATGAAATAATTTAGGCACATTAATATATCATAAACAACACAAGTGTGGTTCAACTGTATATATCATCACATATTATTGAATTGAAAATATGACCTCTAAAAAGAAATGATATATGGTTGATGAATGGGGATAAAAAGAATTTTGTTCATGGTATAAGGAGAATGAAATTACTGATTTATCTATATCATAATATTTAAAATGGTTAGTTTTTTAACTTTGTACTAATTTGACTATAAAGTATAATTTTGAAATTATTGATTTTTTATACCAAAAATAATGACAATAAGAAAACCATTTTAAAAAGTGGATTAATGGTCATCATTTATGCAATGATTTTTTAATTGTAAAAGATAAAAACATAATATCACTAATTACATATTTTGGAGTTATTGATGTTATATCGTAAATTTATTATATTAAATTTCAAGCACTGGTATTTATGTGTAGATAGTATGATAGTAATAACTATTTAAAACATGATGATTTTATATTTACACTTATTGATTTAGAAAATATTCTGTTCCAAAGATAAATAATCTATCATGATGATTTATATGAATCATATATTTTAGGTTCTTAATCCACAAAATGGTCAATGATCTATCATTTTATAAGGGAAAATTATATTTGGGTGATAACAATATTAATGATGTTTTTTACTGATATGAGACTCCTCCATCTATTACAAAATTACCTGAGGATAGAGATGAATACAATACAAGAATGTTCCATGCTATATGAAATGATCATGTAAAAGGGATATTAGAAAAAAATCCATTTATCATTTAATAATTTGGTTAATTTTTTGTATTCAATTAAATATATAAATATAATAATAAAATATTTTTTTAAAGTTTAATATTTATATCCATCAGTTCTCATCAATTCCACCATGTTTATATTAGTTTTTATATTCATTATTTTTAAGAACACATTATTGGTAGAAGAAGATAAATATCAATATTTTTTCATGAATAATTCTTAATATTCACCATTTTTAAGTACATATTTTTTTATTTATGATATTTTAAACAATATAATATTTATATTTTTCTTCCTATTATGAATATTAATATATTTATTAGTAAAATAAATTTACAATATTCAAATATTGGTAAACATTATTTCATTACATTAGTATTCATCTATTTTATTAAAGTACATGTAGGAAGTGAAAAGTATATCGAGGTATGTGTGTGTATCTTCATATAAATATACATGTGATAATTAGATTAATTCATGAAATTTAACAGATTGTTATTGAAACTATTTGCAGCACTATCAACCTAATTCTATAGAGTCTTATTTTTCTTCTTTATAGCAGAAGATATACAATTTTGGAATATGTGGGGGTACATTAATAGTAAGAATTTTACATTCACATGGGAAAGAAAAAAGTTTTCTAGTTGAGATTAATGATAATGGTAATCTAATAGGTCCAAATTAGATGTAGTTTAAGATTTTTTGGGCACTATAGAGTGAAGTCAAGATTAACAAACTATTTCTGTATTATAGGAGGATGAACTATAATATTA
Source organism: Viscum album (assembly GCA_963277665.1). Taxonomy (NCBI): domain Eukaryota; kingdom Viridiplantae; phylum Streptophyta; class Magnoliopsida; order Santalales; family Viscaceae; genus Viscum; species Viscum album. The sequence continues at coordinate 1,555,664,755 of OY728141.1, forward strand.
GATTCATTGTGGGATTGCATAAAGGTATAATATATCAACTATATTATTTTCCCAAAATGGTACAAATATTATATATTTTATATAACCAACATTGTTTCTATTTAATTGTAGTTGAAATTTGAGATTATTGATAAGAAATTGATCAACAAGTAGTGTTTATTTTTTATAGTTATTATTTTGAGGTATTTTAAGTAAAAATTTTATTTTCAAACCATTTTTTATAAGGAAAATAATTAAAATCCATGTCTCAATTACATGTTTTTAATCATAGAGGAATGATAGATGTTTTTTTCCAACTAAAAGAAGGAAAACAATTTTGGTATGTCAATTATTTTTTATAAAATCAATTTATATAATCATCTGTTAATTAACCAATATATTATGCATTTAATATTATTTATCATGAATCCTAGATATATCACTAAGAGATATAGATAAAAAATTTATTACCTCATACTTTGTCACATGGAGGGTATATGTTACTACATGTGGTAATTATTGATTAAAAAGTTGAGGAATTATGAGCTAAATCATGTATATTTGAAGTGGTTCAGCTCAAACACCACACTCCCCCTACTCACTATGAAAAATGAAAATGAATGAGAATGAAAAAATGAAAATACCATATTGATCAATAAAAGGATGAAACTAATAATATTATAAGAAAATAATTATCAATTTTTTTTAAATATATATATTTTTAAAATCTACCACATTAATATGGAATTTATATATTTTATTTCAGAATTTATTTTAGGATAAAGCAGAACAAGGTAATTTCATCCCCGAGGATAGGAAAGAAATTCATAGGATGATTTTAGGAAATAAAAAAAATCCTCATTCCATGTAATAGTATATAAATTAGGTATAGTTTAATTTTTTTGAACATCCAAGTATTATATCAAGGGAGGATAAATTCAAGGGAAAAATAGATTCCTTAAAGTATTATCTTACTGATATGAATAAATTCATATAGTATTGGGTTATATAATATGTATATTATATGTTTGTAGATAATTAGATAAAGACAATGCATGTACAACCTACCTATCCTAGTATTATAGATATTTCTTTAGTCCTAAATGTGTATCGCAAGTTGCATGCTAAGGATTCCCATACATTATTATAGAATATAATATCCAACCTTATCTATATGATTTGTAATTCATTATATTATGTTATAGGCAATTTTTTTATAATAATAGAATAAAACTTATTCAATACAACATATGATAATAGATTCATTAAAACCAAGATCACCATTCTATGAAAAATCGAAATCATGTATGAATAATGTAATGAATATTATCTTTTCAAATAATAAAACTTATTCTATTATATATAATAATGAATTTGATGAATATTAATAATCAAAACCCAAATGAATCCAACTTATTTGATGTATCCATAGGATGGTTGATTCATCGAATGTTCAAGAAGGACCCTCCTTACAACCACAATGCACTAGAATCTCTTAAGGAAAAGAAAGGAGGAATAGAGATTATATAAAGATAATTGATATAATAAGCATAAAATGATCACTATAGTAATATATTATCCTTCTTTATTAAAGACATGGGATACTCTTAATCCTCAACATGAATTTACTCATATGTTATATAATGGATGAGAAAATGTAATATGTTACAATACCTGTAACCTTTGTCCAAAAAATGTCTCCAAAACATTTTATCACATGAAATGATAGTGGTAATGATATCCTTACATGGAATATGACTGAAAAATTTATGTTTAATGTTATATTATCTTTTATAATAGTCAAATATGATTCATTCATATCAATTAATTATGATATTAACATTTCATATTGATTAATATGCATAGAAAATGAAGAAGTGATATAATATCCTATATTATATCCAATGATATAACCTCAAGGAATAAAATATTCCTTTTGTGACATGGATATCATGTAATAAAATATCCCCATATTGTCTTATATAATATATACAAAATAAATCAAATGTATATAGGCATTGTGATTTATCTCTATCAATATCTCACTTGCACTAAATCCTTATACACTTTATTCCATTTCACCATATATTATATCATATACAATAACTTGTGAGATTATATCCAAAAATATATTTGGATATCTTCTAAACATTTATCATTAATTTCAATATGTACCAAATCATATGCTATACCTTATGAAAATCTGTCTAAAACTCTCTTTGGACAAACTCTACTATTATTTTAGAGTATATTTTTTAGTTTCATAAAACTCAACCACCATTAAATCAAACAAAAATTTCAACTTTATTGGTATTTTTAGCATTCAAAATAAATAATAATGACAAAATTCATAAATATAATCAAATATATTCATTTAGAAAAGCACTAATAAGATTCAAACTAAAATGGTATCTAGAATGATCTCCATTAAACATGTGTAACTCTATACCAGTGTCCACCTTTTATATTATATATATATAATCAAATAATACCTTTTTTCTAATACATTAAAATACTACAAAACATTTTCTATGTAAATAATGTATAACTACTCATAAATTATCTATTCTCTAAGTATAAACTGATAAGATAGATGAACACCTCACATGTAATTCACCTAGATGGATCTTCACATCACATTCACCAATTACAAGACACAATAAAATCACATGTCATATCTTGTTATAACTGTACACTCCTTTATTCTATCTGAATCCATGTAAAAAATTGTCATACTCATTATATGATAGGGAAGATCCAACCTTGGTTAAGACTCAATCAATTAAATAATCATCAATATACCTAACCACCCTTGATTTAATAAGCCTAAAGTATTTTTTAAGAATGTTTTAAATGTATTAAGGTTATAATGCTATGTTTTTTTTCAATCCTTAGGTTAAAGGAATCAAAATAAGAAACATACACACATAGAATACCGAATACATATTGTATATCCTTTAATGTGGTATACTAGGTAGGATATCCAACACAAAAAATCATTGTATCTCTCATGAAATATTTTGAATCTATATAGAAAATCATACTCACACTAACCCTAACATTTAATAAAAAACTATAATATTCCATGATAAAAATATGTTATAGATTACTATAAGTTATACATTGAGAGGCTGGCTATAATTTCATTTCACGAGTACCTGTACTACCAATATTTTTATTGAAAAATAACATTCAAGGGGTTGACTGAGAATCATTAAATACACCGTGGAATCAAGAAACACCCTAAAAATGATAATAAATTTCAACCCAATTCAATTAAAAATTCAAAATGCAAAATAATATTATGTGAATATGAGATGAATCAAGCCCACCGCTATTACGGTAGCTTGATAGAGTCAGTGATAGTCTTGAGATACATGACTGGTACTATTGTCTATCCATCAAAATCCATAACTTATACAATAAGATATAATTATAGTTGATAAGAATAACATCATTAGAATTTACCAAAACACCCCAAATCACCATATTAATAAATTAATATTCATTACCATTCCAGAAAACCACAAAAAATAAAAATTGAACAACCCAAAACATAAAACAAGAAAACCAAAAAATATATCACAAAATTGCTATCATATACCAATGATAATGCTCAATGTTTGTCTTATCCTTTAGAAATACCACACTAAAAAGAAATAAACACAATTGAAAAAGACATCACTAGTTCATCACCATCATTATCGGGGGAGAAACACACTAAACCTCCATTACAAGATTGACTCCAACCCCAATAAAATCACATCTCTAAGTGTACCTAAATAAATCACATTTAAAAGAAGATAGAACATAATATACCAAATATTAATTAGAATATTATAGAGATTCTACCAAATCTTCACATAGAAAAAAACCAACAAGGAAAAAACTTTTAATAGTATGGAGATAAAAGCACTGTATATCCCACCACCGATTTAACTATAAAATAATGTAGGGGAGGAAACTAATCAAGATAAATCCTTGATGAAAAATACACCCACTAAAACCATCCTAAAAATACCACATACACCATAAAACTAGATTTAAATATATTTGAGCACAATGATATTGGAAGTAATAGTTGAGGAGGGTGAAAGGGTTATTAGGAATAGTTATTGTGTGTCACTACCCATGTAATACCAACCCACAAAATATCATTTGTGTCAAACCAAAATGGGGTTTGGAATAATGGTTCAGGAAATGATATTTGGGTTGAAATAGTTGAGGAACAAAAATAGATAGTGAAAATACTAGAAACACAAAACAACAATGAAAGGGATAACACAAAGTAATGAGACAAAATAATCGAAAAACAATAGGAAACCCCCCAAATGAAAATAAAAAAATGTGATCGAAGCGACCACGATAGGCCAAAGTAAGGGGAATTAAAGAGGTAAAACAATTTCATTATATGTGATGAGGAATTAGAGGTTGAGAATATTAGAAACCAGTTCACCCAGAAGGAGGAAGGCTACATCATGGAGAAGAAAGGGAAAACCCTAAAGCTCCCATGAGTATATATAGAAAATATGAAAGAATGGTAAAGTGAAGACAATTTTTTTTATAAACTGATACATGTTATGTTCTTAAATTCCCTTAATAATGATAATAAAATGATAAATAGGAACCTATAAAATTGTATCCCATATGATAGACCGCTTGATATACCTTATGTTTGTTTTACATTTAAGGCTTTGTTAAACACATTATAACTTTATATAATTTTTGTCATATTTATATGTGAAATTTTGATAAAACTATCTCAATAAAGGTTTTTTGTGGGAAACATATACAAAAAAATTCAAATGGATAATCATGAGACTTATAAGTCATATTCATAATTTTTAACTCATTAAACACCGTGTTAAAACTCCTTTTACTTCAAAACACACACTATTATGTTGTTGATATCTTATTTCGTGTACTTATAATTCTTTATATGTTTATCATCATCATCATTCTTGGAAAATATCAATCAATATTTACCATCATGATTATTTTGGTAAAAAAATATAACTCTTACATTATTATCTCTACCAACACATCGTAAAATATTTTCAATATAATGTGTCATTCACTTTTTTTGAAGAAAATAAATGTAACTACTTACATTTCTTTTTATCGATGTAACCTAAACACATTGATAATATGAATATAGATTCAATTTTAATTTTTACTAGAATAGTATTATATTTATCACCCATTAAACTTATCTAAGTCAACACATACTCCTTCTAGACTCTTAGAAACAATAATATCTTGAAAATATCATGCAAAGATATAAAAAATATTTTTTTCCAATAAATAACAAATATTTTCTTATGTGTGAGTATCTATAAAATAATCTATTAGAACAATATCATATATGGTATTATACGTGCTTGGAAAAATATTAAAAAATGAATATTTTGTTCATTAAAATATCCCACTATGGATTAGTTATATGGGCCTAGAATTTCTCAAACTATTTCTTAGAATGTAACTAGTGTTGGAGTTGTTGGGAGAAGGGTAAAGGAATTAATATGGAGTTGAAGATGAAATTTATTATATAAGGAGTGTTTTGTTGTGTAGTTTTACATTATTCACTATAGAGAGTTATCTAGAGGAATGGGGATTCATTACGGTCTTGTGTATTGCACTGTGAAGCATTATGCTAAAACATGGTTTTTGTATTATGTTATAGGGAGAATCCGTGATATTTTTGTGATGATGTTACACAATGTGGAAGTTTTATTATAGTGTGATAAGTTTTGATTGTGTAATAAAGGGTGTAATGTATATCTATTTTAATCCTACATATATTTGATAAATTGAGGAATCAATTGAGTTAATATTATGTAAGGTTGGTTGCATCATGGTTTTTTGGGGAATAACATGGTTTTCATGAGGTATTTAAAAGTTTATATTACATTAGTTAGTGGTCACATTATATCTCTTAAGTTCATCTTATGTGGGGTGTTATTTAAGTATGACTCTACCCATTTTAGTGTGGAGCCTTGGTTGGTTCGTTTCACATAATTTTCTATCATAGTTTTGAGGCACCATATTGATTTTTATTATGTTGTGCTTTTGTTTTTGATTTATGTTTTGAGGAGAGAAGGTCGCACATATCGAAATACCTATTTGAAATTTTGAGTTAAATTAAAACTAATGTATACATATATATAAAAAATAGAGAATTAATAAAATTATTTTAATGTACAAAGGGGAAAATAAAATCCCACAATAATTAATAAAAGAGCTCATCCTACCAAGTGGGATGAGACTACTGTCAAATAAAACACCTAGTAATAACCATAGTTTTTCTAGATCAACTATGCTTTTCTTACTTCTGGCCTAAATATGAGTCTTTCATAAGACTTTTCACCTGTATAAAGCACAAAATATACAAGAAGATCACATTTAGGGGTGAGTATATCCATACCCATTAATCACCCCAAAAAACCCAAAAGGGGAATAATAGATTTATCTAGATCAACCTATAAACAATATGGTATAGAAAACCCAGGTGATAAAGAAAGGGAATATCCATATCCATAGCCCGGATAAGAATGATGAGTCATCTCATCATCACAAAGCCATACCAATCATTATATGAGACATATCAATAAAAACACCCATATATATTCATGATAGAATAAATTATTAGGGAGTTCATAACCATGCTTCAAACCATGGGATTATACTTGAGGCCTTAAGGAAATTGTAATGCCCCATCCCAAGTTACCCAAAGTCGGTGCATTATTACATAATATTGGCATGATAAAAAAATATCAAGTCTCTAAAGACTGATTAGTTTAGTAGCCTTGGAATAACTAGATACATTACATCATAAAGTGAAAAATACTACAACAACATCTTATCTTAATCTCCCTTCATACTATCCCTACAAGTCATTCATAAATTACTTCTTCGCATCCTGGGAAAAATAAAACATTGAAAGGGGTGAGCTTAGATGCTCAGTAAGGATACCAATATAGTGAAATCTTTCAAAAATATACATAAACATTTAAGGCAATGTATAACTAAACCAAAAGCCTTTTAAACTTAAACTTCAGCATAATATGACAAAGATAAAATAAAATAATTCCATTTAATTATTCACATGGATATTCTACTAGTTGAATAACCACATGCAATATCAATATCCACTTTCATAATTATGGAATGCATAATGCCAGACTATTATAACCACGTATCCAAGGCCTCATGCGAAGACTACAAATAAGATTTTTTCAAGGCCTTGTGCCAAGACACTAGTTTGTCTCATGAGACCTACCAATGCATTGAGGAGCTATAGAGGGCCCCACCCGTTACATACTAAGTCCAATACATTCTTCATATTAATAGGTTTAAACATAACATAAACATTCGTATTAAAACTATCATACGAAATGTCAAAACATTCTCCATAAACCGTAAATGGTTTAAAAATAACACATCCATAGTCAAACATATCAAAAACCCTTCAATAAAATATGGAAGTTTTTTATCATAATAAATCAACATCAAATAAGCTTAAAATCCATCAAAGGATGTTGACATAGATGAAATTAAAACTATTTGAGATAAATATCTCTTTTTTGAAATCATTGAAAAGTCAAATATTTATAATGGAAGTAATTTAAAAGAGATTTTTGAATCAAATTGTCCCATACCACTATGAAACTTTTGAAAATAATTATCATTTCAAACCATTCGTGTCCATATAAATAAATCCATAAAATCATTTTAAAAACATGGACTTTAATTAAAAATATTTAGAAAGATAAATCTTTAAAACATTTAAAAGTCACATAATTTTAAAAGAAATCATTTACTATGAAAATAATCTTATAATATTTTAAGGGAAGTTTCAAAGATTTTACAATGGTGGAAAATAGCCGCACCCTCTGTATAAGTTAAAAAAGACATTCTTACCTTAACTTGTCGAAAAGGTTAAAAAGCTCCTTGTTTGGAAAATGACGTCAAGAATCATTTATAAACATCTTATAAAATTTCAAATAAGGGTATAAATGACTTTAAACCATATTCTGTAAAATAGTAATAATTTTTTGAAATACATTTTTAAGAAATATGGATGTGGATGATAAAGAGGTCCAAGTAGATAATTACATATAAACAACCTCGGATAATGAAGAGATTGTGAAATAAACCCTTACCAATTTGGTAACTTACAAAACATACACACCATGAAAGAGGTATCATACAATGAATATGTAAATACACATATCATAAATGGTATTACACAAATAATACAATTATGGGCAGCACATACACCACACAAAAGGTAATAGTGGCAATATGGAACGAATCTCACGAGAATAAGGTGTGAGATGAAAACCCTTTACCTTATACCTTTCCTTGGTTGATGGTAGGTTAACCAACTGTATAATGGTGAAATAATTATTATTAAATTATACAATAATCATTTATATTAATATGATATCATATATGATCTTTTAACATTGTTTTGTTAAAAATATCTTAGTATTGTCGTTGTTTCGGGTGTTAACTTACTCGTTTTCTTTTATATGTTTTATTACATAAGCCATATTTTTTATGGATAGGTTTTATATTATTCATATACAGAATGATATAAAGTCCTTAAACAATATTTTTAATCATTAAATGAGAATTATTCTTGAATGTATTCGATGGGGAATGAATCTCATCGCGTTCGTGGTGACGGTACTCCGTACGTACGCACGAGAGACAATATCATTATTTTGACACTAAAATAATATATAATTGGATGATATATCATATATAGAGAATAATTATCATGTTAAATTTATTATATACATGAATTAAACATCATTATTATTCATGTACAAATAATAATATTTTGAATAACAATTACACCACGACGTGGAGACTGTAAGCCGTACGTACGCACACATGGTGACATGTCATTAAAAGGATGGATAGAATAATGAATATGGTTTTACCATATTTATAATAACATCACATTATATAGAAGATAATTGAGTTATTATTTTATAATGGAAATAACAAAGAAAGAATAAGTTGAAGAAGAAAGGAACTTGAAAAAGGGCGGTGAAAACATTACCTATTCTTCGAGTTCTTCCTTTTGATTTCATCAAAAGGGATCCTTAGGTCGGATTTATGATCAAACTAAGGCCTCTAGGATGAAATGAGGGAAGTTAAAAGAGTATTTGGGAAGGGTTTGTCTGATAAAAAGGTGTTGACGGTATGAATAATTGGTTAGAATTTGTGTCTTTTTATAAGGGGGAGGAGGGGCTCTTTAGGAAAAACTTAAAGTATTAATTTATGATAAATTCATATTCGGTTTTTAATGGCTCCAATGTGAATTATTAAAAGTATAAGGTTGGTATGGGTAGAAATAAATTCAAACAATAGATTTTAGACAGGTTTGGGTCATTATATTAACCTTATAATTTAGTTTTAACTCTCAGTTAACTAGTTTGACATTTACCATGTCACTTTGTATTTTTATATTATATAGTCAATAAACATACAATAAACTTCAAATATACCCCCAAGTGGTAAATTAATAATAAATAAATCATTATATAAGTCTCTTGGGTGAACCATATATTTTTAGGAATAGAATATAAATTAATAATATAACATTTATTTAAAAAAAAATAAATGTCAATTTTGACACTATTTCGTATTTGATTTTTGTGAAAATCATTACAGCATGAATGCTTAGAAAAAATATAATTAAATCAATACTAACATGTCATATTAACCTATAAAATTAGTTTAATTCATAAAAAGTCTCAAATTGTATTTATTTGGGTATTTATATTATGAACTATTTTAATATTTCATTAATTAGGTAATTACTGCATCACCATTGTGTCATAAATAAATTAAATTATTTAATGTCTAAAAATTATAAATAAAAAACTATTATGTAGAAAATATTTTTAGCTTTCTAATGAGTATTTATAATCGAATTTATATTATGTATAACCCTATATTAAAAATGTTTTAGTTATTAAACTTTGATTTTAACTCTTTTAACTCTTATTTGAATTAAATAATAATAAATGTCCTAATCTAATCCAATTGGACCTAAATGATAATTTTTTTACTAAGGTTGTTTTTGGTAGAGATACACTTGTTCAATAAAATTAGGACATGTGTTAGGGTAATATTAATATAATTTTTACCCTTAATTACCCTATTTACTTTTAACCGTGGTAAATAAAAGTAAAAAGTTACTATTCACCAAAAATTATTTTTATCTTATTGAACCACATTTTACTCATTTATATTAACAGTGTCTCTTGAATTTCCAAAATTCCACTCACACAAGAGCTAAAATTAAGTTTTATGTGAATTTGTAAATTCTCCTAGGAGGTGGGTAAAAGACGGTGAAATGTTCAATAAACTTTTTATATATCAAAAATTATTATAAACTGACTCCAATTAATTACATTGAACTTATATAGTTATTATGAATCTATTTTTGCATAATTTTAATTTAAATAAAAATTCGGTTTTAAACTATAACTCTGTGTTTTTCACTATTCATCAAAAATTAAAAGTTTTCAGAAAAATACTAAAAACTTACCCTAAGCTAATTTTTATATTTATAATTCAATAATGAAGCCTATTTTACAAAATTAAAAACATATAAGTTGAATTTATTAATTTAAAATTAATTCCTACTGTCAAAACCAAAAGGCGTATTTTTAAGAAATAATAACTACCAAAAGTTTGACAATTGATTAGGTCCAATTTCAATGTGAAATTACTTACAATGACCATAATTGGATTAAATAGTAAAAATACAATCTATTTATACTTACAAACCATTAAAATGTATAATTTAAAAATATAATTTTTTTTGATTTAAAAATTTGTTTTCCGTGAAAATAGAGTACTTTTCAATATTCACCAAAAAATGAAAGTTATCAGAAAAACACCAAAAAATTATTGAAACTAAATTATTATGTACCGATTCTAAAGAAGAAGTTTATTTTGTCAAATTGAATATATAAAAGTTTCAAATATTGGATTTAAATAGGATTCTCCATTAAAAGTCGGTAAAATTGCATTTTCTGAAAAATACTTCTTTTATTTGAAAAATGAATTCGTCTTTACATTATGTCTAAGAAACATATAATATGGATTCTAAAATTATAAGGATTATATAATGTTTAAAATTCTGTTAATACTATTCATACCCGCTTTTGAATGGCTAGTTTGGTAATCTTGTGATACGCTTGAACTCGGTGTTGCGTGCAGTGCAAGTTATTGAATTACTTTGATGAAATAACGTACTATGAAATCTTGGGGTGTTACATTCTTCCCTCCTTCAATAAATTTTATCCTCGCAATTTGAAATTGTTCTTCGAAAATAAATGGTTGAAAATAGAAAATACCTTTGTGGGGAAACCCACATCAGAAATTGGGTTAATAAAATTTATTCTTAAGAAGAGGAAAAGGAGAATGAAAAAGTCACCACCAAATTATGATCTCGATTAGGAGAATATTGGTGGAAATTAGAGAAACATAATTGGAGGGAAAACGTAAATATTTATAAGGAGTGATTGAGGTCATCAATCACAAACAATTGTAGAATTGTGGGCCTCAAAGCCACCAATCTATGATGATTTAAAATACCATCGGTTCAACACAACATAAGGTATTAGGATAACACATTTTTTTTATTAAGATACCTGACCTAATGTTTAAGAATTTATTTCTTCATGGAATAATATAAGATAAAAAGTATACTTGTCAAGTAGAGTTCCATCCTTTAGAAAATTTCTACCACAAACTCATCTTTCACTCTAAAAGACAATAGAACATAAAAGAATATTCTATTTATCCTATTTGTATAGGGTTCCAAAAAGATGAATTTATAATTAATCTACCAGAACCTTTAAAAAACTAAATTATTCAATGCAAGACATCACGTGGGTCAGTGGTAGGTGATACACCCTTGTCACCCTTCAGTTGCGGGTTTATGTTTCGTGGCCTTGCTGGACGCGACGAGTTGTCACCCGACCTCTGGGTTGTCCTTTTTATAAAAATCCAAAAATAATCTTCACAAAAACGTTAATCTTAAAAATTGTATCAAATGTGAAATATAATCCATTCCAACCATTTGAATTATCCAAATTACTTCAGTCCAAACTCACAGTCCAAAATATATAAGGAAGGTAAATATAATGAAGATCTTTTTTTTGCCGCGTAATAACATGCGAATTCCTTCATCATGTATTCATTTAAAATATGGTAACACCATGAATTACCATAAAACCTTATTTATTACATTCATTCTCCCTTATTACTTATATAATACTAGATATATTCCTAATATCAAAAAACATTGAATATTCCAATAATGATGAAATAAACAAACCATTAATCAGTGCCAAGGTAGTCAATAATATCCAATATAATTTATCCAAATCATCCATCTCTTATTCCAAAATTAATAATTCAGTATCAAGACCATATTAAGGATTACCTTTCCTTCAACCATGTATTTTAAAAAAAAATGTGTAACTTACGATTGAGTCACCTTTCATAGAACCATTAATCTCAAATCCTCAATGAAATAATATTGCGGTACAATCCTTATTTATCTCCATAATTCATATAACCAGTACACCATTTATACAACACTCAAATTAAATAATTCTTTAATAACAACATAAGAGCAATAGTCATTACTCTTCATCTGTGGTAGTATCATAACTTTATTATTTTCCAATAGCATCATTTGGGGCATACACCGATGATTTGAACATTGACTCACGTAGTTTCCCCACTCCTTGCACATGAATCATTGTACATTTGAAACCATTTTCTTACCCTCACAATCATGAATGTGGTGTCATTTTTCTCCACACTTATAACATACTCCCATTCCCTTCAAGCATTTTCCAAGGTGATTCATTCCACAATTATCACATATGGGAAAATCCTTCTTTACATTCTTCCCTTTATCTGTCTTTATCTTTACCATCCTTTTCTTCTCTGGCTTCCCTTAAAATACATAGGATTCCGAAAACTATTTACTTATCTTATCAACAAATGATATTATTTCTTCATATGAGGATAATACATGGGAGACTATTTATATTACAAATTATGGCTTAAGACCATGAAAGATATGATCGTTCTTTCTCTTTGGATCATGTGCATTGTTGGAGTTCTCATTCCTTCTACTGTGAATCATTTCTAAACAATGGCATACACTAGATTAGTTTATGAATAGAAATACCTTATCCCAAACCTGTAAAAAACTTAACATAAATTAAATAGTTTATTGATATAATCCATAATCATAAAAATTTCTTCTTTTATGAAGTATATACTCATAAATCCTTCCTAATGGTTTGTAAAGAAAATGAGAATTATCCTAAGCATATCCATCGAGAGTGTCATAACCAAGAGTGCAGCAAGGCCCATTATCATGTACCAATTCCCGTTTTAGTCCTGCTCAAATCAGTGTTTTCTGGTTTTACCCCTAGGTACATCTATGCCAGAGCCGCCTCTACCTGCTCATATATAGACAGGGTTGAATTGATTGGAAAACTCACAAAATCTCTACAATACCAAAATTCTAGGAAGTTCTTCTATTCTAATACTCAAAGTCTATTTTAGGGTTATGTTCTCTAATAAGAGTTTATCTAAATATAGCTTCCAAGGTTTGTAGTAAACTTCCTCTGATACCAACTATAACGCGCTGACCCCAGTTACGTAGAGTTAGTGCATTATTACATAATATTGGCGTGATCAAAAAAAGATCAAGTCTCGAAAGACCGATTAGTGTAGTAGACTTGGAATAACTAGACAAAATACATCATAAAGTGAAAACTACTAAAACAACATCTTGTATTCATATCCCCTCATAATATCCCTACAGATCATTCATAAATCACTTATTTGCTTCCTAGGAAAAATAAAACATTGAAAAGGGTGAGCTCAGATGCTTAGTAAGGATAACAATATAGCGGAAACTTTCAAAAATAAGAATAAACATTTAAGGCAATGTATAACTAAAACAAAAGCCTTTTAAACATGAACTTCAGCATAATATGGCAAAGATAAAATGAAATAATTCCATTTAATTATTCACATGGATATTCTACTAGCCAAATAATCACATGCAATATCAATAACCACTTTCATAATGATGGAATGCATAATGCCAGACTATCATAACCACGTATCCAAGGCCTCGTGCCAAGACTACAAATAATATTTTGTCAAGGCCTCATACCAAGACACGAGTTTGTCTCATAAGACATATTGATGCATCGAGGAGCTATAGCGGGCTCCACTCATCATTTACTAAGTCCAATGCATTCCTCATATGATTAGGTTTAAACATAATATAAACATTCATATTAAAACTAGCATAAGAAATGTCAACAATTTCTCTATAAACCATGAATGGTATAAACATAACACATCCATAGTAAAAAATATCACAAAACCTTCAATACAATATGGAAGTTTTGTATCATAATAAATCAACTTCAAATAAGCTTGAAATCCATCAATGGATGTTGACATAGATGAAATGAAAACTATTTGAGAGAAATATCTCTTTTTTGTAATCATTGAAAAGTCACACATATATAAAGGAAGTAATTTAAAAGATATTTTTTAATCATAGTGTCCCATACCAGTATGAAATTTTGAAAAGAATGATCATTTCAAAACATTCATGTCCATATAAATAAATCCTTAAAATCAATTTGAAAACATGGATATTAATTAAAAATATTTACAAAGATAAATCTTTAAAACATTTTAAAGTAACATAATTTTAAAAGAAAAAATTTACTATTAAAATATTCTTATAATGTTGTAAGGGAAGCTTCTATGATTTTACAATGGTGGAAACTAGCCAAACCCCCCGTATATGTTAAAATAAATACATTCTTACCTTAATTTGTCGAAAAGGATAAAAAGGTCCTTGGTTGGAAAATGACGTAAAGATTACTTTATAAACTTCTTATAAAAAGTAAAACAAGGGTATAAATGACTTTAACCCCTATTATTTAAAATGGTAATAATTATTTTAAATACATTTTTAACAAACATGGATGTGGATGATAAAGAGGTCCTAGTAGATAATTACGTATAAACAACCTCGGATAATGACGAGATTGTGAAATAAACCCTTACCAATTTGGAAACTTATGAAACATACACCCCATGAAAGAGTTATCATACAATGAATATGTAAATACACATAAATTAAAGTGTATTACACAAAGAATACAATAATGGGAAGTACATACACCACACAAAAGGTAATAGTGGCAATGTGGCACAAATCTCACGGGAATAAAGAGTGAGACGAAAACCCCTTAACTTGTACTTTTACTTGGTTGAGGGTAGGTTAACCTCCTGTATAATGGTGAAATAATTGTTATTAAATTATACAATAATCATTTACATTAATATGATATCATATATTATCTTTTATCATTGCTTTGTTAATAATATCTTAGTATTATCGTTGTTTCAAGTGTTAACTTACTCATTTTATTTTATATATTTTGTTACATAAGCTGTGTTTGTTGTGGATAGTTTGTATATTATTCATATCCAGAATGATATAAAGTCCTTAGAAATTATTTTTAATCATTAAATGAGAATTATTCTATAATGGATTCGATGTGGAATGAATCTCATCGCGTCCGTGGAGGGGGTAGTCCGTACGTACCCACGAGCGACAATATCATTCTTTTGATATTAAAATAACATATAACTGGATGGTATATCATATATACAGAATAATTATCATATTATATTTATTATTTACATGATTTACACATCATTTTTATACCCATCCAAATAATAATATTTTGAATAACAATTACACCACGATGTGGAGACGGTAAGCCGTACGTACGCACGCATGGTGACATTTCATTCAAAGGATGGATAGAATACTGAAATGGATGTACCATATTTATAATAACATCAAATTATATAGAAGATACTGTTGTTATTATTTTATAAAGTAAATAGAAAATAATGAAGAAGTTGAAGAAGAAAGGAACTTGAAAAGGGGTGGTGAAAACATTACCTCTTCTTCGGGTTCTTCCTTTTGATTTGATCCAAAGGGATCCTTAGGTTGGATTTATGATCAAAATAAGGCCTATATGTTTAAGTTAGGGAAGTTGAGAGAGTATTTGGTCAGGGGTTGTCCGAACCATAAGGCTTTGAAGGTGTGAAGAATTGGTTAGAAGTTGTGTTCTTTTATAAGGGGGAGGAGGGGATCTTTAAGAAAAATATAAAGTATTAATTTATAATAAATTCATATTTGGTTTTTAATTTCTCTAATGTAGATTATTCAAAGTATAAGGTGGGTATAGATCTAAATACAATCAACCAATAGATTTTAGACATGTTTGGGTCATTATATTAACCTTATCTTTTAGTTTTAACTCTTAGTTAATTAGTCTGACCTTTACCATGTCACTTTGTATTTTTATATTATATAGTCAATAAACTTACTATAAACTTCCAAGAGACCCCCAAGTGGTCCATTAATTATACATATATTATTATATAATTCTCTTGGACTAAACATATATGTTTAGGAATATAATATAAATTAATAATATAACATTTGTTTTAAAAACTCTTTTATATCAATTTTGACACTATTTGGTATTTGATTTTTGTGAAAATTTTAACAGCATGATTACTTCTAAAAAACATAATTTAATCAATACTAACATGTAATATTAACCTATAAAATTAGTTTAATTCATAAAAAGTCTCAAATTACATATATTTGGGTATTTATATCATAAATTATTTTAATATTTCATTAATTATGTAATTACTTCATTACCATTGTGTCATAAATAAATTAACTTATTTAATGTATAAAAATTATAAATAAAATACCATTATGTATAAAATCATTTTATCTTTCTAATGAGTATTTAAAATTGAATTTATTATGTATAACCCTATATTAAAAATGATTTAGTTATTAAACTTTGATTTTAACTCTTTTATCTTTTCTTTGAATTAAATAATAATAAATGTCCTAATCTAATCCAAGTGGACTTAAATGATAATATTTTATTACTAAGGTTGTTTTTGGTCGATATACACTTGTACAATAGAATTAGGACACATGTTAGGGTAATATTAATATCATTTTTACCCTTAATTACCCTATTTACTTTTAACTGTGGTAAATAAAAGTAAAAAGTTACTATTCACTAAAAATTATTTTTATCTTATTAAACCAAATTTTAATCCTTGATATTAACTATGTATCTCATATTTTCAAAATTGCACTCATAGAAGTGGTAAAATTATGTTTTATGTGAATTTGCAAATTTTCCTAGGAGGTGGGTAAAAGACAGTGAAAAGTTCAATAAAATTTTTATATATCTAAAATCATTATAATCTGACTACAAAAAATTACATTGAACTTATATAGGTATTATGTATATATTTTGACATAGAATAAATTTAAATAAAATAAATAATTATTTAAATAAAAATTCTGTTTTAAACTATAACTCTGTGTTTTTCACTATTCCTAAAAAATTAAATTTTTTCAGAAAAATACCAAAAATTTACCCTAAGATAATTTTTATATTTCGAATTCAATAATGAAGTCTATTTTACCAAATTAAAAACATATAAGTTTCATTTATTAATTTAAAATTAATTTCCGCTTTCAAAACCAAAAGGCGTATTTTTGACAAATAATAACTACCAAAAGTTTGACACTTGTTTATGTCCAATTTCAAAGTGAAATTACTTACAATGACCATAATTGGATTAAATGGTAAAAATATAATCTATTTATACTTACAAACCATTAAAATGTATAATTTAACACTATAAATTATTTTGATTTAAAAAGTTGTTTTCAGTTAAAATATAGTACTTTTCACTATTCACCCAAATATGAAAGTTATCAGAAAAACACCAAAACTTTATTGAAAATAAATTCTTATGTCCAGATTCTAAAGAAAAAGTTTATTTTTTCAAATTGAATATATAATAGTTTTAAATATTTGATTTAAAAAGGCTTCTCCATTAAAAGGCTGTAAAATTACATTTTTTGAAAAATAATTATTTTATCTAAAAAAATGAATTCATATTTACATTCTGTCTAAGAAACTATTCATATGGATTCTAAAATTATAAGGATTATATAATGTTCAAAATTCAGTTAATACTATTCATAACCACTTTCGAACGGCTAGTTTGGTAATCTTGTGGTGCGCTTGAACTCGGTGTTGCGTGTAGTGAAAGTTATTGAATTACTTTGAAGAAATAACATACTATGAAATCTTGTGGTGTTAGAGTAATTATCATCTATGATATTTCACTAAAAAAATACATGCTATCACTGTTGGAATATAATAAATAGGATGCACTTTCTGGGTCCCACCAAATAAGTACTTTATGAAACTTAAAAGAGATCGATACACAGATAAGGGATCACACCCATGGATCCTTGGGGATTTTGAGAACCCTATAATGAATAGCCCACAAAGTAGGGGATCATATTTCCATGTATGTTGGTTATGATGATTCCTAAAACCCCACACACGAAATAATATATGACATAGGATCCCTCACCGATCCTCATAGAGGGATTCAAAAAACTCTATCCGAACCAATACTGTAGACTGGATCACACTCAATGCTTAGGATGTGATGCCTCACTGTACCCTCATGGGGATAAACGTAGGGAACACATCCATCTAGTAATCGATTTACATATATCAAAAAGAATCTTCCCAATAGTATCACCTCATGTAACATATCAGATGCCAAAGTGAAAGAAACTATCATGTCCAATGTGGAAAACTATTCAGGATAGGCTACTAGTAGGCCCCAATCCGAGTTTTATAAAAGTAGATATGTGGGGGATTAATTATTTTATGGAAGTATATGGAATGTCCTCCTAGGGAACATGATGTGTTTCACATGGGAAGACCCTACCCCTACCCCCTTAGGGTACTCATCATGTATCAAAAACGTACATGTCATGTACAAGTGGTTACACAGTGTGAAACATCTTCTATATTCTAAGGTGTTCCCTCTTCTGCATACATATTGGATGGATAAGTGAATATAAATTATGTGTACATGAAGTACATGATGTATAATAGTAGCCGGGGGTATGGTTATGTTCCCTAGAACATGCCCATGTACATTGGCGTCCACTAATGTATGTCACCCCATGCCCATGTACCTTGCCATGCTTGTGTAAAACTAGGGTTTGCCCTTGTTCTACTACACAACCATATCTTCTTTACATGGGGTGCCTACCCATGCACCCAAACACATAGACAACTCTCACTACATGGAATATACTCCCAGTACATGGTGTGTAGTCATCAAAAGTCCATATTATCTCAATGGGAAGAATACATGGAGTGTTTTTTGAACCACACACTAGGTGATTAAGATTTGAAAATGTGAAATCCCTATGAACCACTTGAAAACCACATTTATCTCAATTACACATAGTTTGACCCCATGGGTGTACTTATTAGTCATAAAAGGAATTTAAAAACTTTAGAAAAGGAATATATGAGGATTAAGATATAAAAAACATAAATAAACCTACATCATGAAGAAATTGTGAATCTCTGGGTCAAGGTCAACACCGTAAAGCCATGGTATTGAAATCCGATCTCTATCAACACCGAGGAAAAAGTTGGGTGACACCACCTCCCCTACATGGTTCTTCTAATGCGCATGTGATGAATCTATCCATATCTCAGGAATTGATACCAATGGTACGTGGGGGGGGGGGTATTCTACCATTTCCAATTAAATATTTAAAAATAATTATTTAATAAATTATCGCATCCACCAATGGATACCCTCCACTGAATGGTCAACTTTACCCAACTTTATGTCATGCATAAGATAGAACCCATATCCCTGGTTTAATGGTGGTATAATATTTTTGATCTGAGACTTAATTTGAGAGTAATTCTATTATATCTAAAAACATGCACATGATGTAATATAATTAATACCATTTGGACAAGGATCTATTGGACATGAAATTAAATACCAACTCAGTACCTATATTTAAAATATTCCTTAAAATATTACAAAATTTTAAAAGGATAAAACAAAGTCATTATTATATCCTGACCATCAAGGATTGTTATATTCAAAAAAAAACTTACTCACAAGTGAGATGATTGAGCTCTCAACTGATTTTTCCTCTCTGATGAGATCTACTAAAGGTCTCGATCTCTACTGGAAACCTCAAAATCCTCAAAAAGTAAATTCCACCACTAATTTATATCTCACCGTAGTCAAAATATTTCAATAATTTGTGAACACCTGTCCTTATCAAAGACACATGGAATACATCAAGCACCTAGTCTCAATGTATTCATAGTATTAATCGATATTCTACCTCAATAACCTAACATAATAACCAGAAAAATGGTCTATTAACATCATAGATATGAAATATATCTTTTATGAAAAGTATTTCCAAGATTTCTATTAAACATTGCTCTTATATAGCTAGTAAGTGGGTTGACATGGTGATTCAGTATAACATCACCTAGATGGTAATGTGTCCTCTAGATGATCTTGGAAACACGATTATGAAGTCTCTATATATACCATCCTACTTCCTCTCTAGCACATCTAGGGGTCGATCCAAACCTAGGGGAAACTGATTCTCAACCTTCACTTACTAAGAAGTGAGGAATTAGTAGAAAAATTACACTACACACTTATTCATACCTGTCCACTAAAAATTATGTTGAAGTCCCTGATACATAGTTTCCATAATTTCATGCACCACTGAGGGGGGTGTATGAATCTACTACATAACCGACTTACATGAAATCACTAGTACCATCATCATCCTCTAAATAATATTATATGATCCCCACCTTCAGATAACCCATTATAAGAGCATTCTATGGACATCTAACTATCAAAGGTCTCAAAATAAATATCTCCAATACAAGAATCCCAAATATACTATAGAAGTGGTGTAGTAAAAGCCATTTATTATAGATAATCTACACCCTCCCCATCCACTAAGGAAAATTGAAACAAGGAAAACTACTCTGATTCCTTTCTCAACAACTAAAAATAATATCTTTTACAAAGAGAATCTACCATAACATTCCCTTTACTGGGATTATAACATCTCATGAATTAAAAGTCCTAAAGGAACTGAATACATCACCTCTATCTCCTGTTAAGAATATTTTATGATAATATATACATGAGACTCTTGTAGTTAGAATTGATTATATATTTCTCACCCATAAGGTAGTGTCACAACATATTTAGGTTAAATCCCACTACTTGAAGATCTAGATCATGGGCTATATAGTTTTACACATGGGGTATCAATTGTCAGAACCCATAATAAATCCATGATTACATATGCATTAGAACACATCCGAACCTAGATATGGAGGCATCATAGAACACTACATTCTCAACACACTATGATGGGAGTCTCATGATGGGGGTGCACATAATCCTTTATCAAAACTCAGGGAAATACTACTAACACATACCTATGTGCATTAATGGATTCCCATTCAAGTAAAAGAATGTAATGGTTCCAAAATCCTAGAGAAATTGGGCATGAATATATGATTGTTTCCTACCAACCCATGGAATCTCCCTATCTCAATCACTCCCTTAGGTGTGTCCAATTCTAGAACTACCTCTACATTTTCAAGAGCAACTATAACTCCCTTTTCTGAGAAGTCATGTCCCAGAAAGTAGACAACTTAAATCCTTAAATAACTCATTGAGAGAATACCATAAATTTTGTGGTCATAGAGTTCATTTAGAAATATCTTTAAGTGTCTTATGTGATCCTCCTTTGATTCCAAGTACACCAAGATATCATCAATGAATTATTACCCAAACTATTCTTATAAGGGATGAAAGATCCATTCCATGAGTCCAATGAAAACTTTTGGGGAATTATTAACACATAACTAAATCACCATGTACTTGTAGTGACCATAGTGACATTATAATACTATATTTGGTATATCCTCCTCATGAATTCAGAGTTGGTGATAACCCAACCTGAGGTCGATCGTCAAGAACCACTTTCTCAAACTCAACTGGTCGAAGAAGTAATAGATGGTCAAAAGTGGATAATTACTCTAAAAATACACTTGATATAAGTGAATGTAATTTAAAAATAACATCAACATTCTATCCAAATTCTTGATGAACAACACTATGTCTACTTCTGGCAACATAATGGTTTTGAAAAAGGCATTTCTCTAAAAATCAACTAATCAAACCTTCATATAACAAAGATATATGGGAGTTATCTGATATGTTAGATTAGATATCAGGTAATATTTTAGGTGTATTTCTATAAATATTACAATCTTTTTACGGGGAGGTAAACCCAACACGTCCTTAGTAAAGACATCCTCATACTCCTCCACCACAAAATAAATTTTATAACTCAAACCATCCATTTCACAAAGGGTAATAATATAAAACTAATTATTAATTAGTTGAAACCTATTAAAAATGATACCATCATACTCTACCTAGGTTTTTTTCTTAACAGTGATGAAAAACACATCCCATTACTGTGGAAACACCACATCCTCCACTTGAAACATTTAACTTGTCCATGAACTAATGATATATAGTCCATACCTAAGTTGATATCATAATACCTCATCACTACTAGAAATAGATTCCAAAAGAATATTTATCATTAAAGAGTCAGGTCACACCCTTTGAATAAGTGTGTGATCTATAATTCTGATCTGGATGGAGACTCCAAGTACAAGGGTTGATCCATGGGATCAACTAGAACATCTAAATATTGAATAAGAGAAGTCGAAAGAAAAGAGTTGATCCAAAATTTATATATTAGTATTTTAGATAATGTAGTTAAAAAATATATTTTATATCTAATAATTTTTCTGACCTCTGGATTTTAGGAATTCAAATCCTATAATTTCCCTTACCATTTTTCACCACCTCCCTGATCCTAGTGTAGACCATATGGGAGTGGTGGTTGAAATAGGTCATTCTATATACCATATCATCATTCTCTGTATAACCCACTTTCACATCTACTACACTATGATACTCCCTTACCTTACCAATATCTATGTCTGGTTGGACAATCTTCTATCTCTTTATCAGCCATATGTTGAGCTGTAAAATCATTCTCGAGATGTCTCGGACCGTCGAAAGTGGAACACCAAATATGTCTCGACTAACTAGAACTAGCCTAGGATCCCCAAACCACAATTCCTATATCATGAGATCAACTCCTGAAGAATATTTCCTGCACATATCTCTTTGTCTTCCATCTAATACTAGATACTTAGGTCTTATTTCCCGGGTTTTAACTACTAGCACCGACTATTGATGTCTTCCCTTCCATAAATCTCTCCACTACCAAATCCAACATAGGAACTTTAAAGTTTTTTAGAATTTAAATATATATCACTACAACCCTGATGTATTTGAGAAGGACCCACTCATAGGTATGTAATCAGAAAAATTCATCTTGGACCATATCCATAGAGTATTAAGAGAGTGTAGTGAACCTCAAATCTTACTTAGAAATTGACATGCCTATCTACAGGACCTCAATACTGTCTTGATTATGTAATTTTATTAGTCTACACTAGTAAAATATTAAGAAATTGTACAGGTAAGTTTTGGGAGACCACCATTTTGTGGCCTCTATTGATCTTATTAGCGGCTTCCAATTAGCAGTTAGTGTATTATTTTACCCCCACCATAAATCCCTAATATTCTATTTTTTAACCTCCTGCACATGACCCCATGAACCCGTGAACCTGATGCCACTCCATCATCCTTCATCCTTCAACCATCCGCCATAATCTAGTGACCCCAACCCCACTCCCCCGCTCTCCTGACCCCACTCCAAAATCCTCTATCCTCTTTCCCCCACTACGACCTGGCGACCCCAAACTCACTCCCCTGACCCTACTCTATACTTTGTCCCACCACTGCAAACCAGCGATGCCGAACCCATGAACCTAATACCTCAACCTCCATACTCTGTCCCACAACCATCAGACCATTTCAACCTTGTTGCGCCCCATTTTTGAGCTATCCGACCTCTGTCAAACCCTCCCTCCAACATCAAGGTCCGCCGTCAAGCTGTCCCACCTTGTTCGAGTCCTCCCTACACTGTGATCCACTGTTGTTGAGCCCAGGTGTCAAGGCCTCTGGCCCTGTCGATGCCCTATCATGGATCCCCAATCCCATTTACCCCCTTTACCCACATCCCATCGAGGTGAGTTTGAAAACATTAACTATCCTATTTAGTAATTAATTAATTTTAGTTTGGGGAGTTAAATTTTAACATGATTTCCATATAGGTACTAATTTACTTGGATACTAAGTTTTATGAAAAAAAATATTTGGCATGAATAATCTTAGCATACAAAACATGATTTTCTTAGGGATAGTGTGAAATTCAAATAAAATACATTTTCATCATGTATTTTGGGATTTCAAAATATTTTGGCTGCGGAATTCATTTAATCCCCTCAAGTGATTTGATGCAGGACATGATAGTTGGGAATTCTTCAAGTTATCACTCTCATGGTGACTCTACTGGCATTCCTGCAAATCTAGTATAGTTACAGTGAACTCATTAGTTGTGAAAACTATTAAAATGTATCCAATAATTATTTTTTTATCTTGGTTTTAATAGTTTTAGATTATGATTAAGAAAAGAATTGATCATATTTTATGACTGGGATGTTTTTTCTAATAGTACTATAGGTCATGTAGTATATCTTTTTTTCTTTCAGTTTGATTATTATGTTTTCATAATATTACAATGTTTTTATTATTTTCTTTTTTATTATTTTAACTAGAAGGAGATTTTGTTTTGAATTCATTTATTGATGTTGGTATGGATATCATTTGTGATATTTCTATTTTGTATATCATTTCAGGTTTTACATATGATATTGTATTAAATCATGGAATGAATTTTATAAGTTCAAGGTTCTTTTTGTTTTAATTTTCCATTTTGACTATCTTTTTCTTAATTTATAATTTCATTTAAAAGTTAATTTTAAATCCTAGATTTTTGACATGTATAATCTATTGAGGTACATTTTGAAATTACCTTGTATTTTATGCATAGAAGTTGACTCCTCCCTCTAATTCATTGATTTTTCTTCAATATTACTGCATAATATTTTTTGAATTAAAATATATTCATTATAATTTAAATATAAAGAAGATATATCATCGTCTATTCAATATGCTGGTACAAACTCTACCTACTATATTGTTCAACCATGTCCTTCTTTTTTATATTCATTTTTATTTTTAGAAACTGCACATATGATTGTACTAAAATATATTATGTATACTTATTTTAGGTTCTTCTATAAAGTGTAATTTTAATATCACTCCACCTGTTACTTCAATAACACATGTAATGTTCATTCTGTTATTAATATATAATATGTGTACTCTGTTAATACATGATATGAATATATGAAATATAAATTATTCATTAATATGAAATATGAATATATGTAATATGCATTCTATTTCTAATATTCTATGTTCATTTATGAAAAATTCATTTTGTATTGATATAAAATATGAATATACATGTTATGAATTCTGTTTCAAATATTCAATATGTATTATATTTTTAATATTTGATTTGTATTATGTTAATTATGATTATATTCATCATCCATTATCCATGTAATAGGAAATATGTTGTTTCTGGATTTAAATACATCCTATTCAGGAATAAAATACAAGGCATTATTTGTTTAGTTTCATTAGAAAGAGGTTGCATTTTGGATGGAACTTCAGGTTGTGATAAAGCTATAAAAAATCTAGCTTCAGCTTGGGTTCCTAATAGACCATCAAGTAGATTGAATCCTCTAGTATATTTCCTTAATGATCTTACTACATGTGAGATGAATTTTTATTTGATGAATCTTTTTTACTCAAGTAACACCTATTTTTTAAACATTTCATAAGTGTGGTATAAATTAATTATCACTTTTCTTGAATCCATGATTGTATGTAACTTAGATTATCAATTCTATTACATTCTCTAAGAATGATCACTTAGTTGAATGTGTGGTGATTGAAAGGAAGTTTGATTCTTTTATTGCATTATCTCACACAAATATGGATGAAGGTAGCTAACTCCTAAACTGCTACCCAATCTTTCCCATGTTCTTTATGGTTTTAAATATTATGCTATAATTTCTGGCATGTGTTTCATCAAATCTATGCTACATTATGTGCCTTTTGAAATCAATTTGAGGATGTTTTTTGTGGTTTGGAATTGAAACCATATAATTAATAGGGAAATAATAAATTTTATAAGCTAATTATCTAAAATTTAATCAGCATCCCTCAGATTTTTTGATTGTATATTCAGATCTCACATATTCTTACTTCACTTTTTTGGATTCTCTATGTACCAACCATATCAAATTTGTGTTCAATTTAGGTAATAGATTTATATTTATATTATTTTATGTTAATGATGGATGAAATAAGGATTTTCACATATGGTGTGGGATGCTTTCTTGGTGATGATGCTGACACAACAATATTCAATTTCACTAGTGATCTCTCTTGGTACCGACTTATTAGTTTTATCTAGGACTCCAATTACTTTTTGAAAGGATGGTTTCTTAAGAAACTAAATATGTGACACTAGAATTATTTTTAATCCTCCACTTAGTCTACTAAAAGGTGTTAATTCTACCCTTTTATGTATATTTCTAGGTGGATTAATTCTCATATTTTTAATCTCTAATTGTTGTTAGAAAATTAGATTAGTGCTCTCTCTCAAAGGTTTCCAAAAGAGGTTAGAATTACAGATTCTGATATCTTAATTTTTAAAAAGCTATTTGGTTTACTCTTTGACCTATCTACTGATATTAAAATTATCACTAATAATTATAATACTATTCCATCAAACATTCTTGTTTGGGAGTTTTGATTTTATGATATACTAACATGTAAATATTATTATCAATATGTTGATATAAGGAATGGAAAATCTATGGCCTATTATTTGTGATGTGAATGAGGTGACCACACATATATGAGTTGTGATTTCTTCCCGGAAAAACTGAATACATGTTTTGTAAAGGTTTCACTCCCTTTAAAAACATGTGGGGGTCAAAAACAACCAAATTCTCATCGAATAAAGTTAAATAAGATGAAAAAACCCATAGAGTGAATTCTGAAATGGTCAAGAAGATGTTAAATCAATCACATGTGTCATTTCTCTTGGATGACAGGAAACACACTTTTAGTATCATAAAACACCAAAACAATCATTTAAATATGGGATATATAGAAAATGACATCAAAATTACTTGAAATCACATGTCAATATTCTTATTATTATATGTGATGTGTATGAGAAGATGACACATCAATCAGATATGCGGGATGCTCGGAATGATCGAATATCCAGTTTTTAAAGGTTTGATTCTCATTAAAAAGGTACATAAAGGGATAAATCCCAATAGAACAACATCATAATGCCATGAAATCCAGAAAAGATAAAGGTGGAGTGAATTCTAAAATGTCTGAGTAGATTGTATGTCAATCAGAAGTGTCGTTTGATAATGATGAAGGAAAACACATGTCAAAACGAGCGTTTAATGGCCAGATCCATAAAAAACGACATCAAAATGACATTAAATCATAGGAAAACCGTATAATTATTATTTTTTATGTGTGAGAATAGAAAACACATCAGTTGGATGGGAAGTGTGCATGATATGACTGAATATGTGGTTTTTAAAGACTTGACATCCTTTAAAAAGGTGTGTCGGGTGGTTAAAACCACCCAAACAAACAGTAAATTTCGTAAAATCAGACATAAAAGAATCATGGATTGAATTGTTAAATTATTGAGTAGATAGTACGTTAATCATATGTTTCTTTTGACCGTGATGATGGAAAACACAAGTTTAGTGTCATAAAACACCAAAACGTGCATTTAATGGACATATGCAAATAAAATGACATCAAAACGAATTGAAATCATAAGAAAACCATATTATTATTATTATTATTAATGACATGTGTGAGTATAAAACACATCAATTGGATGTGTGTTGTGTGTAGTATGATTGAATATGTAGTTTTTAATGATTTGACGTCCTTTAAAAAGGTGCAGTGGGTGGTCAAAACTACCCATATGAACTCCAAATGTCATGAAATCAAACAGAAAAAACCATGGGTGAATTGGGAAATAGTTGAGAAGATAGAACATCAATCAGATGTGCATTTGGCCAATATGTCTAAAAAAATATTTTGTGTCATAAACACCAAAATGTGCGTTTAATGGTCAAATCTATAATAGATGACATCAGAATGACTTGAAACCACATGACAACTATATTATTATTATTCATGACCTATATGATTAGAAGACACATTAATCAGATGTGCAGTGTGCATGGTATGACTGAATATGTGGTTTTTAAATATTTTTTGTCCTTTAAAAAGGCATGTTAGGTGGTCAAAACCATATGAATGAACTCATATTTCCATGAAATCAAATTAAAATAATGAAAATTTTAATTTTGAAATGTTGGAGTGGACATAATGTCAATCAGAGGTGTTGTTTGACCATGATGATGGAAAACACATTTTTAGATTCATAAAACACCAAAACGAGCATTTAACAGTCATATCCATAGAAAATGATCTCAGATTGAAATGAAATCGGAGAACAGAATTGTTATTATTATTCATGAGGTGTGAGAGTATACAACACGTCAATCAGATATGAGGTGTGTGAATTAAGATTGAATATGTGGTTTAAAAAGATTTGACACACTTTTAAAAGGTGTGTTAGGTGGTCAAAACAAGTTGAAAAAACTCAGAATGCCATTACACCAGATGAAAAAAATAGTGGAGTGAATTTTTAAAAGGGTCGATTTGAAGGTACATGAATTAGAGATTTCATTTGTCCATGGTGATGAAAAATGCACGTTGAGTGTCATAAACTTCCAAAATAGTTTTTTAATGGTCATATATATAGAAAACGAAATTTTATTGACATTAAATCACATAAACAATGTCTTATTATTATTATTTCTGACATGTACCAATAGATGAAACTTCAATCGTACATCCAGTTTTCCTGGTACGACTGAATATGTTGTTTTTAAAGATTTTATGTCCTTTAAAAAGGTGTGTCAACTGGTCAAAACTATCTAAACGAACATGGAATGTCATGAAATTAGATGAAAAAAACCATAGAGTGAATTTTGAAGTGGTCGAGCAGATGGTACGTCGATCATATGTGTCGTTTGACCATAATTGTGGAAAATGGACTTTTAGCATCCTAAAATACCAAAACATGCATTTAATGGTATGATCCATAGAATATGATATTATAATGACTTTCAATCACATAAAAACAATCTTATTATTATTTGTGACGTGTGGGAGTAGACGACACTTCAATCAGACATGCGGTGTGCACGGTATGACTAAATTTGTGGGTTTTAAAGATTTGACACCCTTTAAAAAGGTACGTCTAGTTATAAAAACAAGCTGAATGAACTTAGATTTTCATTAAATTAGACTAAAACAACATTGGGGATAATGTTTTAGGTGGTTGAGCAGACTCTACATCAATCAGAGGTGTCATTTTTCCATGATGATGGAAAACACACTTTTAGTGTCACAAAAAACCAAATCGGGGGTTTCACGGATAGATCGATAGAAAAAAAACTTTTAATGACATAAAATCAGAGGAAAATAGTATTATTATTATTCGTGAGGTGTCCAAGTAGAAAACATGTCAATCAGACGTTCGGTGCATGCAGTATGACTAAATGTGTGGTTTTTAAAGATTTGACGCCCTTTAAAACGGTGTGTTGGGTGGTTAAACCTAACAAAATGTACTCATATTGCCATGAAATTAAACAAAAACAATCATGGTGTAAATTTTGAAATGGTCAAGTAGGGGTATGTCAATCAGATGTTTAGTTTGACCGCGATGATGAAAAATGCATGTTTAGTGTCATAAACACCTAAACGTGCATTTAACGATCATATCCATAGAAAACATCCTCAGAATGAATTGAAATTATAGTACAATAATTTTATAATTATTTTTGATGTGTTATAGGAGAATAAATTTCAATCAGATGTGCATTGTGCACGGTACCACTGAATCTGTTGGTTTTAATGATTAGTGACCCTTTAAAAAGGTGTGTTTGGTGGTCAAGACCAGACAAACGACCTCAGAAATCCATGAAATCAGATGATAACAATCATGGAAGGAATTTTAATATTTTGGAGTAGATAGTATGTTAATCGGAGGTGTTTTTTGATAGTTACAAGTGTAAATTCATGTTTAGTGTCATAAAACACCAAAAGGCGCATTTAATGGTCAGATCCATAACAAATGACATCGAAATGACTTGAAATCACATTAAAACTTTATTATTATTATTAATGATGTGTGGGAGTATAAAGAATGTCAATTGAAAATGTGGTATGTGTGGTATGACTATATATAGGGATTTTAATGATTTGACGCTGCCACGAACCAACCCGGGTCGACCCTGATCCAGTCACTCGAGCCGATATACAGTAAGGCCCGAGAGGCATTCCTAATCCTCCTAGGTTGGTAATAAGCGCAAAGGAATTGATAGAGATGATGGGAATTATTTCTACCAATACAAATAAATAAAATCATCAGAAATAATAAAGAACATCACAGAGTAAATAAACAAAACAAACAACTGAACAAGAACTAAAGAAGATAAAACAAACCAAACATAATGTCTGAACTAACTCTATGTGACCCCACAGGTCACTCTCTGACTCAACAATAAAATTCCACCCAAGGAGAACACACCCATGTTGTAACCTGCATTAGGAATAAAAAAATTAACTATAGGTGAGAGTATGAAAAATAAATAGGCTAGCATGATATCTATTCCCAATACACTTTAAAATAACAGAAACATCCACATTCAAGGTTGAAATACAATGTATAAAAGTATGGTTTTCTATATGATACTCAAAAAAGGTATGAGTCATTGACCTCATTCATTTCTCAAAAACCGAAGTCATTATTTTAGTGAGACATTATCATTTTCAAAGGAGAATGTGATGTTTACTTTTTCAATTTGCACCAAATTAATAAAACAGTTTTCTTTGAAAATATTTTTCATAAGCCACATTAAAACCAAACATCACTTTCTAGTAAAAAAATTACACATGAAAGAGCTACAATAGTTACATGACCAGGGAAATGAAAAAATATATACAAACAAGAAACACTTTTAACACTAGAAGCACTAATAATGAGTAGATATATTTGAACCAAGGAAATCATGAAAAATTCATAAGACACCAATACATGAGGTGTCATCCTCCTGGATATGTCACACACAATGAAATAAAACCACTCAAAATTCTCGGCCATTCTTTCTTAAGAAGGTCGGGGGGAAATCCCATAGAAAAAAACTCAATACATCCAGCTACTATGGTCCACTAGTCAGTTCCATATCATAAAATTGCGGAAGTCATTCTCAGAATATTCTCTCAATATGTCATATTCCCATGTCTCAAGTATTTATAAAGGGGGTGAGACAACTGATTCCATATGAGCATCCAATCAAAATTTATATAATGGTAATAATGCACAATGGGTCTCACCCTGAGTCTCCCCTGGGATCATTCTCATGCCTTAAAATAGAACAATTAAAAAGAGTTCCAACTTAAGAACCCTAACAGTGGATCCTGAGAATCCCCTAAAAGGACCTCTCACCCATTTCATGAAATCAAGGCATGGGATTCACCCAATGAGGGTTTTCATAATAAATATTTTTTTTCAAAAACATCACGAAATGGCCAAACAGGCCCTTAAAAATTCACAATAAAATCCTTATCTCAAAATGAAAAAACTTTTTCCAAAGTGGTGTCAAGAACACTGTTTCCACTAAAAACATTTATAAACAGTATTCAAATCATTCCTTTTTCACACCCATAAAAAACTGTTTTACACACACAAGCTAATCGTGCCACAATTCAACACTTCACGTCAAACAGATTTAAAAGCCCCAACAATTCATTTTTAATTTAAAATCATTTAACTTTTTTTTTTGAAAAAAACACATGTTTACCAACACACACATGTATTTTATTATTAAGGGGTGATAAATCACCAAAACACCTAGAAATTAAACATTGTTTATAAAAAATGCCAACTAGGCCATTTATTAGTAGCACTTGCAATGTTTATCAAAACAATTTCTAATTAACACTCAATAAGATTCCAAAAACAAGTTCCTTCCCAAAAACATATTTAAATCATTAAATCCGGTTCTAAGAGTCACAAATTATGTGAACCACTAATAAAAAATTTAATTAAACAAACTGTGTGTTCGAATTTAATAAAATTACCTTACTTTTCAAAAAACCAGTATTTAACTACCAACTTACCTAATAAATAAATTAACCAGAAGTTAAACAATAACAATTAGCACATATATAGGGTATGAACAGTAGGAAATACTTGAAACATAAATTCTACAAGGAAATTAAATGGGAACCTACCTCAGAACTAAGGCGTGATGATCACACCCACTCGGAGCTGGTGTGAGATCTCGTTCGCACCTCAACCGTACACTCTAGAAACTGAATACAACCCAACACTACCAAAGAGAACTCAAAATTAATGCAATAACTAACCAAAACTAAGGGGAAAATAATAATGAAATAAAATAAGTAGAATGGTATACCGACAAGGGGGTCGCGATTTGAGACAGGCCATCGAAGGGCTGGTCGGGGAAATACCAGCAGGGTGGGTTGGTCGGGGTAACACCGACAGGGTGCAGGTGTCGAAACGGGTCAACACCAGTATAGTGGTTACTATGCACATGGGTAGGCTGTTGGGGTTGTGTGTGCTAGACAGTAGGTCACCATGACTGGAGGAGGGGGGGTCAGCTAGGTTTGCGGGCTAGCCGTAACAACACCGGTAGGGAGGAGGTGTTGCTAGCCAGAGGAAGCATGGCTGAGAGTGGCGGCACCTAAGAGTAGGGTAGCTGAGAGGTGGCTGATGGGGCACGCGATAGGGAAGTTAGTGGGCAGCCCTGATGGGACGACTGATGGGTGGCTGCAACGAGGCGGCCGACGGTTGGTCGCGACGGGAAGGTGGCCGGTGTGGGCAACTGTTAGGTGAGCTTGACGAGAGGCGGCAGGAAGAGAGGGGGGGGGGGAATGTAGGGAGAAGAAGAGATTTGGAAAATCGAAAAATGGATTAGAACATATCTAAGAAAAAATAATTAAATATACATACATACATATATATATATATATATTACTAGGATAATAATAGTAGTAATAATACCTTAATAATAATAATAATAATAATAATAATAGAAAAAAAAATTA
Organism: Viscum album; assembly: GCA_963277665.1. NCBI lineage: Eukaryota > Viridiplantae > Streptophyta > Magnoliopsida > Santalales > Viscaceae > Viscum > Viscum album. Next base: position 1,555,698,163 of record OY728141.1, read on the forward strand.
ATTTTAATTTCTCTCATAAAATTAAAATAATAAAATTTCTTAATAATTTTTTTTAAATGAGGTAATAAAATAAGAAATTTATCCATTTAAATTTTCAAAGTTGGGAATATTTCACAGTTGTCTATGTGAAGCCATGCAACTTTCAAAAAAAAAACACGCTCCTCCCGTTCACCCAACGACGTCAACACAACAACACATGTTTTTTTTGAAAAAAAATAAAAAATTTCATCTAGGATTCAACCCAAACCCCTAAAAAAATATTTAAGGCAGACAATAATTAAATAAATTAAACATGAGGGTTGGGGTGTAACAATTCAGCCCACCATAATGATTTTTGTTCCTGGAAATGCAAAACACCATCCAAATGATCGATCAACACCTAAGGATTCCACACAAACACGATCCAACCTCTTAAAACAAGGACATTCCGTCGACCACCAATGGGACTCAACCTCATTTCCTGAAATAGATCACCAGTAGAGGGGAGGTCTAAATGGACTCCCCCATATAAGAATTCAACAAGAATATGATAATGACTTAATAGAAAACCCAATGAGATGATGGGTCTCCCCACCTTAATGAACCATCCTATACATGGCCAAACAAAAATCCAACTTAGACCTTAACCAAGCCTTACTCAAGCTAAAAAAATCACAACAAGATCATTTAAACCACTCAATACTATCTGAATGGGATACGAGTTGAACCAAAAACATTATACAAACAAAAAACCATCACCCAATGGGTGGAGAGGGAGGTATCAAAGATTGGAGCAATGAAACTATTATATATACCTACTCACGACTCATAATTTGGGATGAACACAAACCAAAGCTACAACTATTTCACATGGGTGGTCGATGCAAGGACACTGATTGAAAACTCACATCCAAAAAGGCATAATTACCAACATTGAACGAGGGATAAGTCCATCGATCTCTTTACGACAAGATAAAACTTGAAATGACAGATAAACAAAAATAGAAACACTAAAATTTTCTCACCGCAAAGATAGAGGTAAAACATTAACAAAGCTCCTTAAAATCCCCCTGGGATCCTAACTACGCACTGGCTTCACTCCAAGGACTTTGGGATAGAGATCTGATGGATGAAGCATCTCCTACCTCACAGTCAGGTTCTGATAATCATAATAAGAAACATACATCTTTTGATCTGATAGATGAAAGGACGAAATCTTGAAATGAAATACACACTGGCATTGGAAATGAGAGTTCATAAAAAGACCCACGACACACCCATACATTTCAAATCCCAAAATACTATCACTATAATTGAAATGATAATAGATACCTTACATTGAAAGAAAACATACACAAGAAACTTTAATAAAAAACCCTATAGAACATAACTTCTGAGAACTTCCTCTACGACGCTTCCTAGCAACACCCTGACAGAATTGCCACAAGTGACCCACACACCCATATTCCTAGAAGGGCTTCAGAGCATTTTCACATGATGAAATTTTGTGACCCTGATTGCCACACTGATAAAACATGAGGATATTTCTCTGAAGAGGTTGATAAAAGATATTGAGGCATTTTTATTCCGCAACCTTCTCCATTGACTTTCGATCACTTACTCATCATATTTCTAGAATCTTCACCACTATGCATAGGAATTAAAGGAGGTAAGACTACTTCAAAAAAAACCCTCCATCATGGCTTCAAAATGAAAATCATGTCTTTCCACATTGAAAAACGAGGTTATATTATACTATTACACCTTTGACTATAGATAGGGATAGAGACCCATATCAAAACATTGATTCTTCCTGGAGTCATATGTGGAATACCCTAAATCAGAAAGGACTAGATCCACAATGTGATGGAAATAATCCAACACGGATCTGTCACCCTACTGTAGATAACACATCTCCATCCCTTTTCTCACCATTTCTTTCTTAGTGAAATACTGATGAATGAAAAAAGCCTTGAAAAACTCCCAGGTAAGCTCTTGACAGGGCTTGTTCTGAGACACTGACATCCACCACATCTACGGTGAACCTTTAAGCATAAAGGTTTCAAACTTGAACTTCAACAACTTGGGAATATCAATGAGGTTAAATTTTTGTTCGATCTTTTTCATCCACCTCCCTATTATGGAAGGGTCTTCTTGACCATAAAAGAGAGGTGGATGTAGCTTCTGAAACTCAAGTATGAAATACTTAGGTTGATCAACTGCACTACGATCACCCATAGAAGATTGAAGGGAGAAACTACTGGACAAGAAAAGTAAACAACCCAATCTAGGTTAACTAAATACATAAAAATCCTCAAAATCAAACACCACATAGATGAAAAGCTCTAGACACAAGAAAAAAATCTATAATAACATGAAATATTTCATTTTTAAAACATATTTAATTTAAAACAATCTTGGTGGGTTAAACCCTCAACATCTTTATTCTTTAGAGTCTCACTCACATGCATGTTTCTGTGCTACCCCAGGCATCCATCCACCATAAAAAACATCCATTCATATTTCCATATACCACTATGCATGTGAGAACCCAAAGAAACACCAAGGCCAAAACAAAACATCATTATCCAAAAACAAGTCATTAATCTCATTTTCTTTTAAAAACTATACACAAATTAAACATTTAATTTCAAACAACCATTTTTCAAAACCCATTTTTTTCTGATTCAAACCACTATCAAAAGTCAGAGGAGACCCAAAACATCTCAAATAGAGAACAAGTGTCAGTGGGTGACTTGACCATTTGGTTAGAGGCCATATCCCAAACACGTCACCGACATAGAGAGCCTTTTAGGTCCATTACCCTTACTCCATATGGCTTACCAAGACGTTAGGGATCACGGGCACTATTATCCCAATCCCCTTTTTCATATCCCAATCACAAAACATTCAATAAAAAAACAAAAGAAACAAATCAAACTTTAATTCCCATGGAAACATGAGGATCAGAATGAGCAATAGTTCGTGATGCTGTTCCGGCACCTACCCCTCGGTTCCTGACACTCCTACTCCATCTACCTTGACATCCCAAATAATAAAGGGCACTCTAAAAAGAGAGGCCCTATAAGAGCCAAACTCCTCTGATATAATCTTATCACGAACCAACCCTAGTCGAACCTAAAAAGGTCACCCAAGCCAATCCGCTGTTAGGCCCGAGAGGCATTCCCGATCCTCCCGGTTTGGGGACATGCGTTAGGGAATCAAAAGAGATGATGGGAATGATTTCAACCAGTACAAATATATAAAATCATAGGAAATAATAATGAGTAGTGTAGAGTAAATAAATCAAAAAAACAACAAAAAAGAACTAAATAAGATAAAACTAACCAAACTCGACGTCCAAACTAACATGGTGTGACCTAGCAGGTCACTCTCCGACTCAACCATAAAATGCTGCCCAAGGTGAACACACTAACTTTATAACTTTCAGAAGCACTAAAACAAAAAGGAACAATAAACATGAGTATTAAAACATAGTAGGGTATCCCGATATCTATTCCCAATAAACTTCCTTTAAAATAAAAGAAACATCTTCTTTCAAGTTTGAACTACAATGTAAAAAAGTAAGGTTTTCTAAATGATACTCAAAAACAAAGTATGATTCATTTCCCTCATTTATTTCTTGAAAACCCAATTCATTATTTTAGTGATAATTGTAATTTTCAAATGGTAAAGTGATGTTTACATCTTCAATTTTCATAAAATTAATAAAACACTTTTTCTTTGAAAATAGATTTCATAAGCCACACTAAAACCACACATCACTTTCCAATAAAAACGTTACACCTAAAAGAGCTATAGTAGTTACACAAATAGCGAAAAGAAGAGAAAATATACATAAATGAAACACATTCCACACTACAAGCACTAATAATGAGTAGTCATATGAGAACCCATGAGATAAATAATAATACATAGGACACAAATACATGAGGTCTCATCCTTATTAAAAAATGAAATAAAAATGTTCAAAATGCTCAACCATCATTTCTCTGGAAGTTAGAGGGAAAATACGATAGCAATAAACCCAATACATCCACCTATTATGAGCCACTGGTTAATACCATAACCTACCAGCATGGTAATCATTATCAAAATATTCTCTCAATATGCTAGATTTCCATGTCTCAAGTATTTATAAATGGGGTGATCCAACTAATGCCAGTCAAGCATCCAATCACAATTTATATAATAGTAATAATTCACAACATGTCTCACCCCATGTATCCCCTTAGATCATTCTCATGCCTTAAAATTGAACAATTAAAAAGGGTTCCAACTGAAGAACCCTAATAGTGGATCCTGAGAATCCCTAACAAGGACCTCTCAGACATTTCATGCAATTGAGGCATGGGAATCACCCAACGAGGGTTTTCATAATAAATATTTTTTTTTTGAGAAACATCAGAAAATGTCCAAACGGGCCCTTAAAAATTCAAAATCAAAGCCTTATCTCAAAATTCAAACACCTTTTCCAAAGTGGTGTCAAGAACACTGTTTCCACTCAAAATATAGAGAAACATTCTTTAAAACATTCCTTTTTGACATCCAAAATAAACTATTTTACACACACATGACAACCAGACCATAATTCAAATCTTCACATCAAATAGATTTAAAAGCCCCAACTATTTCTTTTTTAATTTAAAATCATTTTATTTTTTTCAAAAAACCAACATTTACCAACACACACATGCATTTTTTTATAAAGGGGTGAAAATACACCAAAACACCTTGAAACAAACATTATTTATAAAAAATTCCAATCCTACCATTTATCAGGGGCACATGGAATGTTTATCAAAATAATTCCTAATTAACACTAAAAAATATTCCAAAAAACTGTTTCACCCAAAAAACATATTAAAATCCTTAAATGATGTTCTAAGAGTCACAAACCAGTTGAAAAACTAATGATACATTTAATTAAACAAACAGTGTGTGGAACTTTAATAAAACGACCTTATTTTTTAAAAAACCAAAAATTTATCTACCAATTTGCCTAATAAATAAATTAACCATAAGTTAAAGAATACCAATTAGCACATATATAGGGTGAGAACAACAGGAAATAGGTGACACATAATTTCTAAAAGGAAATACAATGGGAACATACCTCAGAACCAAGGAGTGATGATAATACCCACTCGAAGCCGCTACGAGATCGCATTCACACCTCAAACACATAATCTAGAAAATGAATCCAACCCAACGCTACCAAGGTGTACTCAAAATGAAGGCAATATCTAACTGAAATGATGGAAAAAACAAGAATAAAATAAAATAAGAAGAATGGTATACCGATTGGTGGGATTGAGACTAGAGACAGACCATTAGAGGGCTTGTTGGGGCAACATCGACAAGGTGGGTTGGTTGGGGAAAGGTCAGTAGGGTGTGGGTGTCAAAACGCAGAAAAACAGGCATGGTGGTTTCCATGCACACTAGTAGGACACTGAGGTTGTGTGTACCTGATAGGAGGTCACCACGACTGGAGGAGGTGGGTGTCCGGGATTTTGGGCTAGTAAAATTAGTACAGGTAGGGAGGAGGTGCTGCTGCCCGGAGGAGGGATGGCCGAGAGTACGGTGCTGGAGAGAAGGGGAGCCGGGAGGCGGCTGATGGGGCACGCGATGGGGCGACCACGATAGGGAGTCCGCGACGGGGCCACAACAAGAAGGTGGCTAGCATGGGGAGCGGTCAGGTGATCCTGAAGGGAGGTGGTGTGAGGAGAAGGGGGGGTGGGTGCATAATATAGGGAGAAGAAGGGTTTTGGAAACCCTTAAAAAGGTGTAAAACATATAAAAAAACTAATTAAAAAATACCATTAAGATAATAATAATATTTATAGTGACTTAATAATAATAATAATAATCAGAAAAATAATAATTTTATTTTCACAGCTAAAATTAAAATAATCAAATTTTTTAATTAAAAAACTTTTAAATGATGCAATAAAATATGAAATTTCTCTATTTTAATTTTTTGAAAATGAGAATATTGTGCAGTTGTTTGGGAAAAGCCACGTAGCTTTCAAAAAATCATGCTCCAACCATGTGCTCGACGACATCAACAAAACAACGTGCATTTTTTGAAAAAACACAAATATTTAATCCCGGTTTCCACCCGAACCCCTGAAAAAAAATATTTAAGGTAGGAAATAATTAAATAAATTCAACATGGGGGTCGAGGTGTTACAAACGCCCTTTCAAAAGGTGTATTTGGTTGTAAAAACTAGATGAACACACTTTAATTTCCATGAAATCAGATGAAAATAATGGCAGTGTTAATTGAGAGGTGGCCGAGTAGGAATCACATCAATCATAGGTGTTGTTTGTCCTTGATGATGGAAATTGCACTTTTAGTATCACAAAACAACAAAATAGGAAATTAACAATCAAATCTATAGGAAATGTCCCCGAAATGATATGAAATCATAGAATAAATGTCTTATTATAATTTGTGAGTTGTAAGAGTAGATGGAATTTAAGTTGGACGTGCGGTGTGTGTGGTACGATTGAATTTGTGGGTTTTAAATATTTGATGCCCTTTAAAAAGGTGTTTCGGTTGGTTTAAACCATATGAAAAAACTCATAATTCCATGAAATCAGACGATAAATATTGTGGTGTGAATTCGAAAATGTTCAAGTATACGTTACATCAATCGAATGTGTTGTTTGACTGTAATGATAAAAAATGAACGTTTAGAGTCATTAAACACCAAAACATGCACTAAATGGTCATATCCCTAGAAAATGACCTCAGAATGATTTGAAATAATATTAGAACCATATTATTATTATTATGTACATGTGAAAAGAGGCTAAATGTGAATCAAACATGTGTTTTGTGCGGTACGACTGAATCTATGGGTTCTAAAGATTTGAGGCCCTTTAAAAAGGTACATCGGGTGGTCAAAAATGTGTGTTAGGTGGGTTTGAATGATTTTAGGCCCTTTAAAAATGTGTGTCAGGTGGTTAAAACTGGCCGAATGACCACAAAATGTCATGAAATCAGACAACTACTACTGTGGAGTGAATTGTGAAATGGTTAAGTAGATGGTACATCAACAGGAGGTTTTTTTGATCGAGATGATGGAAAATTCCCGTTTAGTGTCATAAAACACCAAAAAATGCATTTAATGGTCATATCCATAGAAACATACATCATAGTGACTGGAAATAATAGTAAAATTGTCTTATTATTATTCATGATCTTTGGGAGTAGACGACACATCAATCGGTCGCGTGGTGTGCACGATAGGACATGATATGTGGTTTTTAAAGATTTGAACCCATTCAAAAAGGTGTGTCAGGTGATAAAAACTAGATGAATGACCTTCAAATGTTGTGAAATCAAACGAAAACAATGAAAAAGTGAATTTTGAAATTTTCGAGTAGATAGTGTGTCCATCAGTGGTGTTTTCTAACCAAGATGTCTGAAAATGAACTTTTAGTCTATTAAAACACTAAAAAGTGCATTTACTAGTCATATTCATAGAGAACAACCTTCGAATAACATGAAATCACATATGTGAGAGCAGATGACATGTCAATAGGACGTGTGGTTTGCTCAGAATATTAGAATTAGGAATTTAAAATTTTTAAAAAATTATCAAAAAACATTAATATATTTTAAAATCCAAAGAAATTCTATCTGTTGTACTAATATTTAATTAAAATATGTTATTTAATTTCAAAAATTAGTTGGGATATTTTTTTATATAATAATTAATTTATGAAAAATTTTCCTGCAATTTTTCTTTTAAATTTTTTTAAAAAATAAAAAAACCTATAGCAGTCACCATTTTGAAGTCATTATTGGTGTAACATAGTTGGGCTATAAAGGCCTCCAAATTGGGGGGGGGTGATATAGCTCAACTCACAACAGTCTATAGAGAACTCTAAATGGATATCTCTATATTTACTCTCAATCACCTCTATCATATCTGCCAAATGGCAGACTCAATAGGAAACAAAGATGGGCATAAATCATATTCTGTTTGGTGGACACTATAGGCCATTAGTGATAGATTTTTGAGGTCACTAAAAGCCTCTTTTCTACTAGTGCTAGTTAGATAAAATTCCTATTTGAAGAGATAATCAAACTATGTCCAGGTGTGTGTTATATCACCATATATCTAGGTAACCAGACTCCATCATCACCTTACAAATCCATAGATATGACTTTCTTATAGGACCACCATTTAATCTAGTGGTTTCCTCACAAGGAAGAAAACATGGGTAATAGTATCAAGATAGTACTTATTTTCCTATGGATCTGGTTCGCCCCCTAAAATGAGAGGTCTTTACCTCTAAAACTCAGGGAGGGTTTTTAACCTATGTATATTCTTGATCTGTACTGCTAGTGCAACCTACTTCTCAACAGGTGGTTGAACGACTGAAAAAACACCCAGATATACCACCACATGTGGAGAACCCAATATTAAAGCCTTATCACTGGATATATTATCATCATGATCACAATGTTGAATCCTAGAAGTATATCATTATAGAGGCATCATGAAATAATCACGACATACCACAATCAAAGAGTTTATCTAGGGATCTGAATTAAGAAATAAAATGAAACAACCCATTCTAATATGATGAATTTACCAATATTTTCCCCACAAACAATTCCTCTATCTACATTTTTGATAATACAATTTTCAATGTCCAGCTGAATAGATACATTTTCCACTACACCTATAGTGGATTATTTATACTGAGAACTAAACCTGAAACACTTTAACACTATTTCCCAAGTTCTCAAACCGATCCTCATAGGTATAAAATTTCCAAACTCTTGTTTTAATATGACCATCTCTGATTCCAATATCATAAACTGACCAACTTTTCTAACAATATGCTGAGTGTGACACCCCAATCATGAGTCCAATAGTCCAGGGGCTGTAAAATAGAACTTATTAGGTATATAACTCACATGGTAGGCCTTATCCCTAGGTAAAAACACAATAAACCATCTATAAATTTCCATACATTACTAAAAGTTAAAATAATCTTAATACTAAGTGCATTCATTCATCTATGTTCGATAACATACTATAAAAAATGTATGGGAAAACATAAAGGAAAAAAATGCCTGCCCAAAATAACTAGTAATAGAGTCCAAACTACTATGCAGAATGTTACTAATATCAAATGAAACACAAGGTATAAATCGTGGTCTATTCAACTCAACTATTCTCTTCATACTCCTCTTCTTCCTTGGACTCTGTTATAGGACCTTTCATATGTATAAGCCATGAAAATGTGAGAGGATCCCATGCATGGGAGGGTATATACATACCCAGTATATTCCCCAAGAAACCAAAAAAGGGGAGAAATATAAATAATCCTCTAATCCCATAAGTAAGTTTGTACAGAAAACCCAAGAGAAATAGAAATGGAATTTTCATCTCCAAATCCCAACATGGAATGATGACTCATATCATCATCACAAAGGTATTTTGTTTAGGATATGAGATATACCAACAAGAAAACCCAGAAAAAATAATGATAGAAAACAAGTATTAATGAGTTCCCAAAAATGATGCCAGATATATGATTCTGCTCATGGCATCAAGTTAATACTCGTTTGAGAGATATCAATCCATAAGCCATGATATCACTAATGTAACACATTTTATAGGTTATGATCATCAAGTCCTACCATGTATGTACTCATTGAAACATAAAATTGATCGATGTGTAGATAATTTTTCACAATCAAGGATAACGGGGGAGATCAAGAACCCTATATGAAATAACCCTCTAAGTAGGGGATAAAATTATTCTGCATGTCTTTCAAGATGATTCCTCAAACCCCCCATTGGGAAGAATATATTATAGAGATTCCCACGTAGGGACTGTTAGGTCAATAAGATATCATAGGAATTATCCATTTCATTATGTTTTGAAAATCAAAAACACTTTTTCCTTAAATATTATTTTATTTCTCTACGAAAATTTACTTTCTTGAACCTTAACATGATTTTATATATTATGTATAAAATATAACCATATTTTTCTTAAGATAGAATTAACCTAAGAAAAATTATATCCTTATTTAAACCAAGGAATCATAATGTTTCTTAGAATATAAGTATCACTATTTTTAAACTCTAATTTCATCTTATTTGAGGCTCTATTTAATTTTTATTTTTGACTCTAAGTTTCACAAAAACCAGACCCCAAATTCTCTGAAATTAAGACTTTGAATTCTCAGAAATTTTGACTCGGAATTCTTAGAAATTCTGAATCTGAATTCTTAGAAATTATGAATCTGAATTCTTAAAAATTATGACTCTGAATTCTGAGAAGTTATAACCCTGAATTCTCAGAAATTATGAATTTGAATTCTTAGAAATTATAACCATGAATTATTAAAAATTATGACGCTGAATTCTTCGAAATTATTACTCCAAATTCTCAGAAATTATGATTTCGAAATCTAAAAAATTCTGACTCTGAGTTCTCAAATTTTATGACTCTATTTCTATCTAAAATCATAATTTGTTTTTACCTATATTCAGTCTCTATTTGTATACATATTTAGACTATATTTCCCACCATATTTAGAATTTAATTATTCATACTTGTTAAAGTTACATTTGTTTCCTAATATATTGTTACAAATTTTTATGATCATAATTTATTTATGTTTCTTAAAATTAGGAATGTTTTTCTAACATGTTGTTGTTTCTTGCACATGATTTTGTTTTAATGAAAAGATGTCATACAATCTATTTTTAACTAACCATTGGCTAAGTGACAGATTTTCAGGTCCCTATTAAATTAAAGGAAAAATGTGACCGTTGGAGGAGGAGATGACTGTTGGGATTTTTTCCTATAAATACCCCATCCATTTGACTATTGGAAACATATTGACACATCTAGATATTACATGCTATAATGTTGTGAAGTGAATTCTAGTGAGTAATAGAAACTCTCATGCCTTGTGTAAATGTTGTGAACAACTTATTCAAGTTGTGAACAACTTGTTCAGTGCACTTAATGAGTCTCTGATTGGATGTACCAATCAAGGGATTATGGGGATAGGAATATAGTGGTTATGACTACCAAAAATATTTAGGACTTCTAGGGATATGAATATAGAGGCGTGGACTACCTTAATGTTTAAGGGATTATAGGGATATCAATACAGATTCAAATATTCTTATCCAGGGCATACCCTGGAGTGGGTTAGAGAGAATTTCTTAAAAGTACAAATCAAGGGACCTTTATCCAAGGTTGTTGGATACCCTTATCTTTGGGTTAAAAAATTCTATATACTTTTTACTAGTTTTTTTAAAATTTTTAATCCCATTGTATTTTGTTAAACAAAGAATGTATAACTTTATTATAATTTATTATACTGGTTTATTCTATTATAAATAAGATTCTATACACCTTAAGGTAGAATCATTCATTAAGATATGTTTACTGAAGTTTTTTTAAGATAAACTTGTTTAAGTTTAGGTTCACTAAATTTGGACCCAGGACCTTCTAATTGTAGGATCGAAATATAATATGAGATGCTCAATATACAAGAGGGGGGGTGAATTGTATACTTTAAAAATTCCTTTGGAACCTTTAATGTTAGTTATGAATAACTAGAGTTTCCTTAAGAAAAGGAAAGGGCTAAGTTTAACAAAGTTAAACTAAGTAAATTCACAACACCTCTAACACCAAACTGAACTTGGAAAGGGATTCCAAAAGTAGGTTCCAGAAATATGATTCCGGAAATTGAAACTTAACAAAAGTTACAATATAAGATTCTACCTTAAAGCGTATAGAATCTAAACAAATCAGAGTAAGTAAGGAAGTATAAGAAAGTTATACTTTCCTTAAGATACAAATTGCAGCGGAATAAAGACAAGTAGTAAAACTACTAGAAACAAGGTAATAGTCTTTTAACCCAAAGAGAAGGGTATCCAACAACCTTGGATAAAGGTCCCTTGATTTATACTTTCAAGCAAGTCTGTCTTACCCACACCAGGGTAAGCCCTCGATACAAAGATCGGTGTCTCTGTCTTGCTATCCCCGCAAGCCCTCAACTTCAAGGTAGTTGGCAACCTCTGTCTTTCTCAGTAAGAAAGCCCTCGATCATTAAGGTAGTCGGCACCTCTGTCTTCCTATCCCCGGAAGCCCTCGAATGTAATCACCAACATTCGGAGGCGCACGAATCTTTGAGAGTTAATAAGAGACTCTCTCTCTAGAAATCACTTCAACAGCATGTAGGCACAAAACTCAGTTGTTTTTCCAACAGCCCCGAGCTCTTTCAAATGAGCTCCTATTTATAGGTAAGGTCGGCTCCTTCTCCAACGGTCATATTTTCCTTAAAGTTCGGAGGGACGTGTACACGTGTTACTTAGACAACGGTTAGTTTATAACAAAATGAATGACATCGTTTTATAACAAAGTAAGTGTAACAGAAAGTACGACATCGTTTTAAACTCTAATATAATGGTTCGGAATAGAAACTTCGGAGTGAAGGTTCGGAGTGAATAAATTCAGAGTGTATAAAACAATGATAATCAGATTCTGTTTAATAGGTGAATTCAGAATGAGAATTCGGAATAGGAATTCGGAATAGGAATTCGTCATCAGAAATCGTAATGAGAATTCGTCATCAGAATTCGCACTGAGAATTCGGAATGAGATTTCTTCATTAGAATTCGTAATGAGAATTCTTTATTAGAATTCGTAATGAGAAATCTTCATTGGAATTCGTAATGAGAATTCGGAATGGGATTTCTTCATTAGAATTCGTAATGATAATTCTTCTTTAGAATTCGTATCCTGAATCTGGAATAGAACTTAGTCAGAGTTCATATCCGGAATTCGGAATGAAACTTCCTTATAGTTCTTGTCCAGAACCGAATCCTAAAACAGAATGCTTTTATATCAAAGTTTTAATGACTCCGAGAAAGTGAATCCGAATCTCATACTTAAGAAAAATATGAATGAAAATATGATAAGGATAATTTTTCTTATAAAAGCGATTTTCCTTAAGAAAGCAAATTTCCTTATAAAAGCAATTTTCCTTAAGAAAGCATTTTTCCTTATAAAAGCGATTTTCCTTAAGAAAGCAATTTTCCTTATAAAAGAAATTTTCCTTAAGAAGGCATTTTTCCTTATAAAAGCGATTTTCCTTAAGAAAGCATTTTCCTTATAAAAGCAATTTTCCTTAAGAAAGCATTTTTCCTTATAAAAGAGATTTTCCTTAAGAAAGAATTTTTCCTTAAAGATAAGGTGTTTGTGATTTTCAAAACAAGAAGGAATGGAAAAGTCATAAGGAAAACCTTATTGACTCAACAATCTCCCCCTTTTTGGAAAGCACAAACATCCTTACGAAAAAGCTATTCTAAGAAGAAAGAAACACATTAAAGCTTATCTCCCTTAGTTTAAGAATATAGATGAATACGACTAAATCCCCCTTAGGCTTTGAAACTCTAAGGATCGTATTCATATTTCCGGAGTGATGTTTCTTTAAGAAAAACTCCCCCTTAAACAAACTCTTATTAGAGTTCTTTTTCCTTGGGTATTTTTTCTTTCTCCCCCTTTGATAAGCACTTATTAGATTTCCTCTTTTTCTTAAGGATCTTTTCCTTCTCCCCCTTTGTGATTTTCAAAAAGAATTGGAGGGAATAGAAAAACTTAACAAAGTACCTGAAAAATTAGTAATGAAAACAATAGAAACAACAAGCACGATTCTCATTAGATTTGAAATGTCAGCAAAAAAATAATTACAACAAAAAGATCGGATTGGTTTATTTCGGATCTTTCTCCTTCGACATTAGCCCCTTGAGAATCGTCTTGATCTTCTTTAAGTCTTTGTGATCTTCTTCAGCTTGCTTTTCTAAGGCAACTATTCTTGCTGACTGAGCTTCAATGATTTCTTCCTGAGCCTTCAACTTTTCTTCCTGAGCTTTCATCTTCTCTTCCTGAGCTTTCATTCTTTCTAGAAAATCAATCCGATGATCCCTTTCAAATTTCCAACTCTGATTAACGGAGATGAGCTTTCCATTCAGATCTCTCACTTCCTGAATCCTAATGTTCTTTTCCTCTGTCAACTTCTCTTCGAATGATGCAGTCAGCTTATGAAACTTCTTGTCCTCGGTTTCAAATGCATCCTTAACATTATCCTGAAACTCATCCAGTAACCTCATCTCTTCCACAGTTTTCTTAGACCAGCTTGTCATCCTCTTGCAAGATCTTTTATGTGCTTCGTAACCAACAAAGAAAGTTTTGAACTGAGATTTAATCTCAACACACTTATCCATTACCATGGATACGGAGTCGGTTTTCTGATTCAGCGCATGTTGAAGCATCTGGCATCTAGAGTCAATGCTACAGAAGGTCGGAATGGTTCCCACCAACTTCTTCAAGGAATGAACAACAAAATCGTGCCCCAACGATGATGACTCCGAATCTGAAATCTTGCTAGGAGAATTTTCTTCCTCAATAAGCTCCAACTTCCTCTTAGAAGAACTACCAGCTTCCTTCCTCATACTCTTTTCTGAACTCGGGGTATCAGCAAGATTTTGTTTCCCCTTTTCTTTTTTCGGAATAGAAACCTGTTTCGGATATTTCTTCTCGCTATCAGAGACTTGAACAACCAAATGTTCCTCATCAGCAACTTCTACATTTTCCTTCTGAGCAGCATCAAGTGAAAGATTTTCTTCTTCTATCAGACAAGAAACTTCTTCTTCGCCTTTCTCTTCTTCCATAGTCGGAGTAAAAAGCTTTGAAGATTGAGCTTCAGATGTTCGGAGCGACAGGTGTTCCGAAGGAGTTCCCTTGTATTCATCTACTTGTTTGAGCACATCTCCTGTCTCACCACTTCCTTCAGCAGCTTCTTCAACTTCTTCCACTTGCTCTACTTCCTCAGTAGCAACAGCCTCTTCCGGAGTAACAAGATTTCTTCCTGGAGTCTCAGGTAGAGATTCCAGAGAGAAAGATCTCGGTACGGGAATGGTTGCTGAAACCATTTAGTTGAACTTTAACAAGGCCTGAGCTACCACAGCCTCGGACATTTTCTTCTTCAGTTTCTTCTCCTTTGCTTGTTTCTCGAGCTCATCAGCAGCCTTCTCTTTCAGAGCTTTAGCCTCTGCAGGATCCAATCCGAACTGCGGATCTCCTTCCTTCCTCTTCTCTTTATCAGCTCTCCACTTCGCTGCAACCTCATCAGTATAGGTTTTCTTCTTCTTAGACTTAGGAGGTGCGGAGTGGACTTCCTTAGACTTAGGTTCCTCAGCTTCGACTACCACTTCTTTCAGCTTCCTCTTCCTTACTGGCTTGGATGATTCCGGATCAGCAGTTTTCGGAGTCACTTCTGCTTGAGGAGGTAGATCAATAAACTTCCCTGACTCCTTGTCAAAAGCTATATTCATTCTCTTAATAGTGGCATCACTAAGCAGCATGATCTTGCACACCCTTGGTTTGGAACTACAAGCTACCTTGAAAGATTCTAGGCACCGAACTATGAGATTTGACAAAATTGCCGGGTACATCACGATCTGAGCTCTCAGATTCCCCTTCTTCAAATTTTCAATGTTAAGAAGAATATGCTTCATCAAGTTGAACTTTCTTAGATTTATCAGGAAATCTAGGATATATATCTCACTCTTCTTCAGACTATCCTTATCTCCTTTTCTCGGTACAATAAGCCCTTGCACCCATAACTCCAGAATCCGGAAGTTTGTAGATAGGCTTGCAATTTTCGGAGCCTTGTCATCATCCAATCCGAGAATTTCTAATGCCTTTTCCTTGTTGAAACTACCCAAAGAGTCTGGAAATACGTGGGAAATAAACTCAGCTTCCCCTTCATAACTTAGCCCTACCAAGCTTGTAGCCTTGGTGTAAGAAAGCTTATATGTCTTGCCATACGATTTGAAAGAAAATTTTTCTCTATTATCTTCCTCGAAGAAAGCAACTGACTCATAAAACTCGACAAGCAAGTCAGAGTACACTTCATCTTGGTTGCCGGTTTTTGATACCGCAACACTTTCCCAGCCATTCAGCTTGATATTCTTTGAAATAATAGAATCGTAGTTGTTGAAGAAATTCGGATGAACTAACCTCTCTCTGTAGACTAACCACTGAGAAATAGGCTTGGTTGAAGACATTTCTTGAGAAGCTAACTCTGCAGACATTCGGATTAGAAGTCCTCTGAGATATTCGGAACAGAGAAGACTGAAGTTCGGAACTGAGAAAACTGTGGTTCGGAACGGCCTTAAATCGGAGAGTCAGAGCTTCAGCACGCAAAAGCTTGAAATCGATGTGGGACGAGAAAATAGGGTCCCCTTTATATAGGCAATGGGATGACGGTTCAACTTCCTCGGTTGATCTAACGGTTTAGAATGATCTGAGATTAGATCTAACGGTTGAAAGCTTGAATCCGATCTTTTTGAGGTTTTATTAAAGTAAAGAATTAAGAAATCCAAAAACCAAAAACAAACTATAAGAAATTGCCAGCAAGTAAAATATGATTACGAAAACTTCAGTAAGGAAGTCATACCTTTCGGATTAGCTTAGGAAAGTTATTCGTAATGGGTAATATAAAGATGACTACGAAAAACTCAATACGAAAAAGTAAATATGAAAAGTCAATACGAAAAACTCAATACGAAAAACTCAATACGAAAAAGTCAATACGAAAGACTCAATACGATAAAGTAAATACGAAAACTTGTTATGGAAGATTCAGTACGAAAGTTCCGTTATGAAAATACCAGTACGAAAGTTTTCCATTCCAGAAATTTTCAACACAAATACTTCCATTCCAGATGTATTCTGTGCAAAAATATCCTTTCTGGAAAATTGTTATTCCGGAAGTTCCATTCCGGAAATTTTCGTTCCGAAAAGTTTGAAAACAAATTTTGAAAAACTTTGTTAAATAAACAAACAAATGTACTCCCCCTATGAAAAGGATTTTATTACTGTAAGGATATTTTTTCAACAGAAAGTTAATTAAGGAAGATTACCTTACGGTTATCATTCCTAACTTCTGTTTAATATATTCAAATCTATCAGAAGGCAAGGATTTTGTGAAAATATCAGCAAGTTGATCTTGCGTTCCGATAAACTGAAGAATAATATCTCCTTTGAGTGTGTGATCCCTAAGAAAGTGATGCCTAATATCTATGTGTTTTGCACGAGAGTGATGTGCAGGGTTTTTACTTAGGGCAATGGCACTTGTGTTATCACACAAAATTTGAGTTTTAGTAAAACTCAAGCCATAGTCTGTGAGTGTGTGTTGCATCCACAACACTTGTGCACAACAACTTCCAGCTGCTACATATTCAGCTTCAGCAGTGGAAAGTGCAACAGAATGTTGCTTCTTGCATGACCAAGAAACTAATGAATCTCCTAAGAAATGACAAGTTCCGGATGTACTTTTCCTATCCATTCTACATCCACCAAAGTCAGCATCAGAAAAGATTTTTAGAACAAAATCATTTCCAGAAGTATAAAATAATCCTAGATCCATGGTTCCCTTAAGGTAGTGAAAAATTCTTTTTACTACCTTTAAGTGAGATTCCTTAGGATTGGATTGATATCTTGCACATAAGCATAATGAAAACATTAAGTCTGGTCGACTAGCTGTTAAGTAAAGTAGACTTCCAATCATACCTCTAAAAGATGTTTGATCTACTGGTTTCCCAGCTTCATCAAGATCTAGAGAGTTTGAGGTACCAATAGGAGTACTTATACTCTTAGTGTTGTCATAACCATACTTTTTAAGAAGATATTTAATATACTTATGTTGAGATATGTAGGTTCCTTCTGGTTTTTGAGAAATTTGAAAACCAAGGAAAAATGTTAACTCACCCATCATACTCATTTCAAACTCAGATTTCATTAGACTAGCAAAAGAGTCAGTCAAAGATTGCTGAGTTGAACCAAATATAATGTCATCAACATAAATTTGAACAATCAAAACATTTTTCTTATCTTTCTGTATAAAAAGGGTTGGATCTGCATTTCCCTTAACATAGTTATTTTGAAGCAAAAATCCAGTAAGTCTATCATACCATGCTCGTGGGGCTTGTTTAAGGCCATACAAAGCTTTGGTAAGTCTAAAAACATGATCTGGATATTTTGTATCTTCAAAGCCAGGAGGTTGTTCAACAAAAACTTCCTCTTGAACATAACCGTTAAGAGAAGCACATTTCACATCCATTTGGAAAAGTTTGAAATTAAATAATGCTGCAAAGGCAAGTAGAATGCGGATAGATTCAAGTCTAGCTACTGGAGCATAGGTTTCTTCATAGTCTATTCCTTCTTGCTGATTATAGCCTTTAGCAACAAGTCTAGATTTATTTCTAACAATGACTCCATTTTCATCACATTTATTTCTGAAAACCCATTTTACTCCAATAACAGAAGTTTCCTTAGGTCTTTCAACCAAGGTCCATACTTTATTCCTTTCGAATTCATTTAGTTCATCTTGCATTGCTTTGATCCAATCATCATCACCTAAAGCATCATCAGTGCTTTTAGGCTCTAATTGGGAAAGAAATGCTAGATGTTCTACTTCATTTCTTAAAGAACTTCTAGTCCTTACAGGTTGATTTACATCACCAATGATACTATCACTGGGATGATTCTTAAGAAACACCTGATTTGGGTTTTGTAAAACCTGTTCATCAACATAATGTAGAAAATCTTCTGGGGTAAATGTTTCAGAAGTATCTTCTAGAACAATTTCCTTATCAGAAGGTTCTTCTATCAAAGGTTGACAATCAGTTTTTGAAAACACATCTGAAGATGTAGGTTGGGAGGTTTTAAAAACAAAAGGGTCTGATTCATCAAATTTTACATGTACTGTTTCCTCAAAAGTACAAGTGTTTTTATTAAAAACTCTATAAGCCTTAGAGGTTGTGCAATAACCTAAGAAAATACCTTCATCTGATTTTGGTGCGAATTTATGTAAGTTATCTTTAGTATTCAAAATGAATACTTTGCAACCAAAAACCTTGAAGTAGGAAAGTATTGGTTTTCTACCATTCCATAACTCATAAGGAGTTTTATTAAGAAAAGGTCTAATCAAAACTCGATTTATAGTATAACAAGAAGTACTTACAGCTTCAGCCCAGAAATGTCTAGCAATAGAATATTCACTTGACATGGTTCTAGTTATCTCTTGAAGAATTCTATTTCTTCTTTCAACTACACCATTCTGTTGAGGAGTTCTAGGTGCTGAAAAGTTGTGAGTAATACCTTTCTTACTACAAAAAGTTTCAAAATCAGAATTTTGAAATTCTCCTCCATGATCACTATGAATAGTTTTCAATGGAAGGTTTTTCTCATTTTTAACTTGAGCTATAAAACTTTTGAAATAAGAAAAAGCTTCAGATTTCCTTGCTAGAAAATAGACCCAAGTAAATCTAGTGTAATCATCAACTAGAACAAACACATAGTATTTGCCTCCAATGCTTCCAATTTGTGTTGGACCAAAAAGATCCATGTGTACTAACTGTAATGCATCGGTTGTTGAGACTTCACCGATTGACTTAAAACTAGATTTATGTTGCTTGCCAAATTGAAAAGGATCACAAACTTTAGAAGAATCAAATCTAAGCTCTGGTAGATCCTTAACAAGTTTCTTCTTAGAGAGTTTACATAGGTTTCTAAGATTACAGTGTCCTAATCTTCTATGCCATAACCAAGAATGATCTTCCATTGCACTTAGGCAAGGTAAATCTTGGCTTCTTAGGTCTTCTATGTTTAAGGTGTAAACATTCTCCTGCATGTTGGCTGAGAGAATAAATTCTTCCTTGGAATTGTGAACTAAGCATTTATCATTCCTAAAATTCACAAGGTAACCTTCATCACATAACTGACTTATGCTAATGAGGTTGTGCTTAAGACCTTTAACAAAAAGAACATTTGAAATCAAAGTTTTACCTAAAAGAACTATATTACCAATACCAACAATCTCTCCCTTAGCATTGTCTCCGAAAGTTACCTTTCCTCCTTTCGTTTTGATAATCTTTTCAAAAAATCTTTTGTTACCAGTCATGTGCCGGGAACATCCACTATCCATGTACCAAATATTGTTGCTGGAACTTTCTTTATTTTCCTGAAATTAAGAACAAAGTTAGACTTTCGGAATCCAAACTTGTTTGGATCCGAGATTTCCAGACAATAAAATTTTAGGTATCCACATTTTCTTAGAAAAGTAAGCTTTATGAAAACCTAAGGATTGAGTTTTATTTAAGGAACAATTCTTTGCCCAGTGACCACCACATTGACACTTGGTACAAAATGGGGCACTTTGAGGAACAAAATAATTGTTACTGAAAACTGGTTTTGCATGGGTATAACCAAATCCGGATTTATTTCTTAAAGGTCGTATTTGAGAATACATCTTATAAAAATTTTCTTTACCATGGGTAAAGTTTGATAAAAACTTCTTTAAGGAAAAAATTTCGGACTTGAGTTTTACAACCAAGTTTTTATCCTCAAAATCATTAGTTTTGGAACTAGAGTTAGGCTCGAAAACATTTTTATTAGAAATTACTTTTTCTAATTCTTTAGAAAGTTTATTCTTCTCAGAACTTACTTCCTCAAGATTTTTTGAAATACTTTCAAAATCAGCATTTTTCTTATCAAGATCTTTAGAAAGATCTGATATCTCTTTAGTAAGAATAGAATTCCTAGAGTTTGCCTTATCAAGTTTCTTGTTGAGTTTGGAATTCTCAATCTCAAGAAGTTCAGCAAATCTAGAGACTTCTTCATAAGTAGGTAAAGTATTTTCCTCATCAGAAGATGATTCTTCATCAGAAGAGTTATAATACTTACTATCATTAGGATTTAAGGAAACATTGGTCAAAGATTCAGCATTTCGTACCTTAGCCATAAGACATTGATTATCAATAGGTAATCTGGCTATAAGACCAAGATTCTTCTGTCCTGAAGATTCATATTCAGAAGATTCATCTGAAGAGTCACCACCACTGGCACTCCAGGTGTCATTAGCTTTCGAAACTTTCTTAGCTTTGGCTTTGTAATACTTCTTACTATTTCTGTCTAAATGCATTTCCTTCCTTTCTTTCTTTTTGAGCATAGGACAATCTGGTCTAATATGTCTAGCTCTCTTACATTCATAACAAGTAACTTCTCCATATTTTTTATCTTTCCTGTCCTTCTTCTTATACTTAGATTGAAAGTTTCTCTGTCCAGCTATCTTGTTCATCCTTCGAGCAAGATTGGCTAATTCATTTTCTGAAACTTCACTCTCACTAGATTCGGATTGGAAAATGACTTTCTTCGATTTGGATCTGGTTACTCTCTCAGGAGTCTTAGCTTTCATATGATTTGAAGTTGTAGTAAAAGCAACAGTACCATTTCCATTCTTCTTCTTGATGTTGTCAGCATCTCTCTTCATTCTGGTCTCATGTTGTAGAAGAGTTCCAAATAATTCATCAAGAGTAATTTGAGTGACCTTCCTGTTCTCATCTATATCTGTTCTCTTGGATTCCCACTCATTGGGCATAATATCAATTATCTTGTCCACAAGAGCTTCATCATCTAAACCTTTCTCTCCCATAGATTGTAGACTGTTGACGATTGTCATAAATCTTTGTTGAACTTTACAGATAGGTTCTCCATAAGGAAAATTGAAGCCATGATATTCAGCTCTAAGCATAGCTCTTCTAGTCTCAATCACCTTAGAAGTCCCAAAGTGTGTAACCTCTAACTTCTTCCATATACAGTTAGCTGCTTCACAAGAAGAAATTTGGCTATATATATTTCTAGTAATTGAACATAATAAAGTACTGTGTACCTTATAGTTGAGTTGATATTCTTGCTTTTCCTGGTTAGTAAAGGTTCGGACTTCCTTGTCAGGAATTTTATAATCACCAGTAAGCATCACAAAGTTATCTACCCCAGTATTGATAACAAATGTCTTCATACGATCTCTCCAGTACTCATAATCATTACCATCGAATATTGGTGGCCTTATAGGATTCAGATTGTCAATAGATCCAACATTAATTCCTGCCATACTTAAAAAAACTTTGCACACAAACTTGTTAGTAGCTTAGAATCGTAATAACAAGGTTCAGAATGGGAAAAGTTCGGAATGGATAATCCGGAATGACAAAGTTCGGAATAGAAAAATGAGCAAGAAAAACTTGTATGTGAGTACAAGTATTTTAGTAACCTTGGCTCTGATACCAAATGTAAGAATGGTATAGAGTAAGAGGTTTCCAACCTTTGATACCAATTGTAGGATCGAAATATAATATGAGATGCTCAATATACAAGAGGGGGGGGGGGGGTGAATTGTATACTTTAAAAATTCCTTTGGAACCTTTAAAGTTAGTTATGAATAACTAGAGTTTCCTTAAGAAAAGGAAAGGGCTAAGTTTAACAATGTTAAACTAAGTAAATTCACAACACCTCTACCACCAAACTGAACTTGGAAAGGGATTCCAAAAGTAGGTTCCGGAAATTGAAACTTAACAAAAGTTACAATATAAGATTCTACCTTAAAGCGTATAGAATCTAAACTAATCAGAGTAAGTAAGGAAGTATAATAAAGTTATACTTTCCTTAAGATACAAATTGCAGCGGAATAAAGACAAGTAGTAAAACTACTAGAAACAAGGTAATAGTCTTTTAACCCAAAGAGAAGGGTATCCAACAACCTTGGATAAAGGTCCCTTGATTTATACTTTCAAGCAAGTCTATCTTACCCACACCAGGGTAAGCCCTCGATACGAAGATCAGTGTCTCTGTCTTGCTATCCCCGCAAGCCCTCAACTTCAAGGTAGTTGGAAACCTCTGTCTTTCTCAGCAAGAAAGCCCTCGATCTTTAAGGTAGTCGGCACCTCTGTCTTCCTATCCCCGGAAGCCCTCGAATGTAATCACCAACATTCGGAGTCGCACGAAGCTTTGAGAGTTAATAAGAGACTCTCTCTCTAGAAATCACTTCAACAGCATGTAGGCACAAAACTCAGTTGTTTTTTCAACAGCCCCGAGCTCTTTCAAATGAGCTCCTATTTATAGGTAAGGTCGGCTCCTTCTCCAACGGTCATATTTTCCTTAAAGTTCGGAGGGACCTGTACACGTGTCACTTAGACAACGGTTAGTTTATAACAAAATGGACGACATCGTTTTATAACAAAGTAAGTGTAACAGAAAGTACGACATCGTTTTAAACTCTAATATAAAGGTTCGGAATAGAAACTTCGGAGTGAAGGTTCGGAGTGAATAAATTCAGAGTGTATAAAACAATGATAATCAGATTCTGTTTAATAGGTGAATTCGGAATGAGAATTCGGAATAGGAATTCGGAATAGGAATTCTTCATCAGAAATCGTAATGAGAATTCTTCATCCGAATTCGCACTGAGAATTCGGAATGAGATTTCTTCCTTAGAATTCGTAATGAGAATTCTTCATTGGAATTCGTAATGAGAAATCTTCATTGGAATTCGTAATGAGAATTCGGAATGGGATTTCTTCATTAGAATTCGTAATGAGAATTCTTCTTTAGAATTTGTATCCTTAATCTGGAATAGAACTTAGTCAGAGTTCATATCCGGAATTCGGAATGAAACTTCCTTATAGTTCTTGTCCAGAACCGAATCCTAAAACAGAATGCTTTTATATCAAAGTTTTAATGACTCCGAGAAAGTGAATCCGAATCTCATACTTAAGAAAAATATGAATGAAAATATGATAAGGATAATTTTTCTTATAAAAGCGATTTTCCTTAAGAAAGCAATTTTCCTTATAAAAGCAATTTTCCTTAAGAAAGCATTTTTCCTTATAAAAGCGATTTTCCTTAAGAAAGAAATTTTCCTTATAAAAGCAATTTTCCTTAAGAAGGCATTTTTCCTTATAAAAGCGATTTTCCTTAAGAAAGCATTTTCCTTATAAAAGCAATTTTCCTTAAGAAAGCATTTTTCCTTATAAAAGCGATTTTCCTTAAGAAAGCATTTTTCCTTAAAGATAAGGTGTTTGTGATTTTCAAAACAAGAAGGAATGGAAAAGTCATAAGGAAAACCTTATTGACTCAACACTAATTATCCTTTTTTTAAGAACTATATATGGTTTGTGAATCTACCTTGTTTAACATTGTTAAATAGGGATTTTATTAAGGTTAAAAATGATACTTTTTAAACTTACAATTCACCCCCTCTTGTAATTGAGAATCTACATCTATATTTTGATCCTAAAATCCGTATCATATGAGGTCTTTGAAAAACATATAATTAAATATAAGTTTTATTTCTCATCTTTTTCTTTCTTAAACTTACATTCTCATATTTTTTTATTATTTTATGAACTATTGTAACTAATTATTTTTGTAGAAAATAATTTATTTATTTTCATATAGAATATAAGGAATGAACATTAGTTCTATATACAATATAAATCCCACCAGAAAACCAATATTTGATGGTAATTATTGTGAGTACTACAGAGAGAGGATAAAGACTTTTTTTATTAATACTAGAGTGGACAGCTTTTTTATGCTCACTGAAGAATAAAAGATTCCTGAGAAATAAATCAGAAAATTCACAATTAAGGAAAAACAATAATATCAACTAAACTACAAGGTATGAAATAATATTTTATGTTCCATGACCAGGAATATCTATAGTTAAATATTCTCTTGTTATGTAGCCAATAGTATCTAGAAGAAACATGAGGTTACACACTTTGAAACTTCAAAAGTGATAGAAACTAGAAGAGCTATTCTTAGAGATGAATATCATGGGTTTATGATTCCTTGTGGAGAACCAATTTTGAAAATGAAATAATGATTTATTACTATCATCAAAAGTCTTCAATTTATGGGAGATAAAGGACTTTATGATGAGGTTCTTGTGGATATGGTAATTTATATTTTTACCAATGAGTGGGAATCTAAATGGATAGCTATTGATGAGAATAGGAATGTATCTAACATCACTCTTTATTAGTTATTTGGAACTCTTCTTCATCATGAAACAAGAATAAAGAGAGATAAATACATTAATAATATGAAGAAAGGTAATGGAAGCAATACTTTCACTACTACATATAAATCCAAGACTCCAGAAATAGTTACTAGAACTAAATATAAGAAAGCTGTTATAGTACCCAAATCAAGTGATAGTGACCAATAAAATAATGAAATTTCTAATATTTCTCAAAGGAAGAACAAATTGTGGGAAAGAAATATTTTTAGTATAGATATAATAAAAAGATATAAAGAACAAGTAAGATTCAGAAGTAACTTCTTATGAATGAAAAAGGGCTAGACATATGAAACCTAATTTCTATATGCTCAAGAGAAAAGACTAAAAGAAAAATTATTTTGAAAGAAACAAGAAAGAAGTACTTCAAGTCTGAGGCTAAGAATTTCTTGAAGGCTAATGACACCTATAGTGCCAATGGTGGTAAATCTTCAGATGAATCTTTGGAATATAAATCTTCTAGTCAGGATTAATATTAGCCTATAAACATATTACCTATTGAAAATAATTTTATTATGTGTAAGGTACAAAATGTTCAATCCTTAACTAATATTTCTTTAAATGAAAATTTCCCAAATAAAGAATATTATGAATCTTCAAATGAATAATATTCCTCATCATAAGATAATAATTTTCCACCTTTTGAAGAAGTCTCTTGATTTTCTAAATTACATGAGAATGAGAATTCATAGATAAAAAATATGTTAGAGAAATAAAATTCTAGATTTTTTGTTTTAACAAAATAAGTATCAGATCTTTCTAAAGATCTTGATAAAAAAATATTAATTTTGAAAATGTTTCAAAAACCCAAAAAAAAAGCTAATTTTGAGAAGGATAAACTTTTTAAAGATCTTGAAAATGTTATTTCAATAAAAAATGTTTTCAACGATAACTAAAAACCTAAGACTAATGACTATAAGGATAATAATTTAGTAATTAAACTAAAATATGAAATATTTTACTTAAAGAAACTTTTATCAAATTTCACTTCTAGAAGGAACGAATTTGTTAAAATGTACTCACAAATTATTCCTCTTAGGAATAGTTCTAGATTTGGTTATACTTATTCAAAACCATATTTTAGTCACAATTATTTTGTTTCCCAAATTGCTCATTTTTGCACTAAGTGTCAATGTAGTGAACATTGTGAGAAAAATTTCTCTTTAAATAAATCCCAATCCTTTGGAGTTCATATATCTTACTTCTCTATGAAAATATGGATACCTATGACTTTACTTTCTAACAATTCTGGATCCAAGAATTCTTAGATTCAGAAATTTTAAAAATTTCATTTTCAGGAAAACAAAGTAATTTCCAACAAAAATACATGGTACATGGATAATGGATGTTCCCAAAACATTAATGGTAACAAAAAAAATCTTTGAAAAGATTATCAAGACGAAAGGAGGAACAATAACTTTCATAGACAATGCTAAGGGACAAATAGTTGGTATTCGTAACATTTTTTTTCTTAGAAAATATTTTATTTCAAATGTTTTATTTGTTAAAGGTATTAAGAACAACCTTATAAGAATAATACAATTTTGTGATTAATATTACCTTTTG
Organism: Viscum album; assembly: GCA_963277665.1. Taxonomy (NCBI): domain Eukaryota; kingdom Viridiplantae; phylum Streptophyta; class Magnoliopsida; order Santalales; family Viscaceae; genus Viscum; species Viscum album. The sequence continues at coordinate 1,555,724,714 of OY728141.1, forward strand.
AATTTTAAAAATGATAAATGTCTATTACACAATTCCATGGAAGAATTTATTCTCTCTTCCCATAGGCATGATAATATTTACACACTTAACTTAGAAGACCTTAGGATCCAAGAGCTAATTTGACTTGGTGTAATGGAAGATCAATATTGGTTATGGAATAGAACACTAGGACACTGTAACCTTAAGAAATTATGCAAAATCCCAAAGAAAAGGCTCGTTAAGGATCTACTGAATCTTATATTTGATACTTCAAAAGATTGTGAAACATGTCAATATGTCAAGAAACATAATTCAAGAATTAAATAAATTGTTGAAGTCTTAACATATAATCTATTATAGAAAGTGTATATGGATATTTTTGTTCCAACAAATACTGGAAGTGTTAGAGGCAAATACTATATATTTGTTTTAGTTGATGATTATACAAAATTTACATGGGTCTATTTTCTAACAAAGAAATATGAAGACTTTTCTTATTTAAAATATTTTTAATCCAAAGTTAAAAATGATAATAACCTTTCATTGATATATATTCATTGTGATCAGGGTGTAGAATTTGAAAATTCATATTTTGAATAATTTTGTAGGAAAAAAGGCATTACTCATAATTTCTTAGCTCTTAGAACTCCTCAACAAAATGGTGTTGTTGAACGAAGAAATAGAAGTATTCAAGAGATAAATAGAACCATGTTTATTGAATATTCTATTGTTAAATTTTTTTTGGAATGAAGCTATAAGTACTACTTGTTATACTATAAATCGAGTTTATTTAAACATTTTCTTAATAAAACACCATATGAATTGTGGACTAGTCTAAAACCTAATGTTTCATACTTCAAATTTTTTGGATTAAAAGTATTCATATTGAACACTAAAGATAAATAACATAAATTTTCACAAAAATCTAATGATGGAATTTTTTAGGTTATTACACTACTTTTAAGGATTATAGAGTTTTTAACAAAAAAATTGTACTTTTGAAGAAACATTACATGTTAAATTTAATGAGACTGACCCTTTTTTAAAAAATCCCAAACTACATCTTCCAATGTTTTTTAAAAAACTGATTATCAACCTTTTATGGAAGATTCTTTTAATAAAGAAAATAATCAAGAAAATGATTCTAATGTATTTACCCTCGAAGATTTTTTTAACTTATGTTTATGAACATTTTTTACAAAACCCAAATCAGTTGTTTGTTAATAATAATCACAGTCATAGTATTATTGGTAATATAAATCAACCTATAAGGACTAGAAGTTATTTAAGAAATGAATTATAAAATCTTGTATTTCTTTCCAAATTAGAACCTAAAAACACTAATGAAGCTTTAGGTGATGAAAAATGGATTAAATCTATGAATGATGAACAAAATGAATCAGAAAGAAACAAAGTATGGACATTAGTTGAAATACCTAAAGAAAATTCTATAATTGGAATAAAATAAGTATTTATAAATAAATATGATGAAAATGGAATAATTGTAAGAAATAAAGAGGTATTAGTTGATAAATCTATAATCAATAATAAGGAATAGACTATGAAAAAATATATTCTCATGAATCTACTCATATTATACTATCCATTGAAACATTATTTAATTTAAAACTTTTTTAAATGGATGTGAGGTGTGAATTCATTAATAGATATGTTCAAGAGGAATTCTATGTTGAAAAACTCCTAGATCTAAAGACAGAAAAACATCCTGAACATGTTTTCAAACGTACCAAAAGCTTTATATGGACTGAAGTAAGCCCCCAATGCCTGGTATGATATAATTATTGGATTTTCATTACAAAACAATTATGTAAAGGGAACTATTGATCCAACCCTTTTGTAATGAAATATAATAAAAATGTTTTGATTGTACAAATTTATGTTGATGACATTATATTTGGGTCATCATAGAAATGTTTAACTGATTCCTTTGTGAATCTCACGAAATATGAGTTTTAAATGATTATAATGGACGAATTTACATTTTTTCTTGGTTTTCAAATTTATCAAAAATGAGAAGGAACATATATATATCGACATAATTATATTAAATATCATCTAAAGAAGTATGGATATGACAACACTAAAAGTATAAGTACTCTAATAAGTTCCTCAAAGATTCTTGATCTTGATGATGTTGGAAAATCGGTAGATCAATCATCTTTTAAAGGTATGATAGGAAGTTTATTTTATGTAATAGCTAGTCATTCAGACTTAAGGTTTTCATTATTCTTATGTGCAGGATATCAATCTAATCCAATGAAATCACATTTAAAATAAGTTAAAAGAAATTTTAGCTATTTAAAGGGAACCATGGATGTAGGACTTTTATATTATTCTATAAATTATTTTTTAAAAAAGTTTTTTGGATACCTAAATTGGTGGATGTAGAATGGATAATAACAATACATATAGAGCATGAAATTTATTAGGAGGTTCATTAGTTTCTTGGTCATGAAAAAAGTAACACTCAGTATCACTTTCCACTGCTGAAGTAGAATATGTAATAGTTGTAAGTTCTTTTAATCAAGTGTTGTGGATGCAACACTCACTCACAAGCTATGGCATGAGTTTTACCAAAACAAAAATAATGTGTGATAATACTAATGCCATTTACCTAAGAAAAAACCCTATAAATCACTCACATGAAATGAACATAGATATTAGGGATCACTTTCTTAGGGATCCCACAAAAAAATTAGATACAATTTTACAATTTATTGAAACACAAGAAAAACATGCTAACATATTTACAAAATCATTACTTTATGATAGATTCGAATACATTAAACAAAATCTTGGAATGATAACCATATGGTAATATTACATATAAACTTTATGTTGAGGCCATCACCTAACATTAAGACACTTTTTTTCATAATAGGAGTACATGTGTTTACTCTTTTATTAAATTATTTTTTTTCGAAACATAATTTTTTTCCTTAAATTTTTCAGAAATTTTTTTCTTAATAACATTTTTCAAAATATAAATTTTTTTTCTTAATAAATCTTTTCGAACCCTAAAAGTTTCTTTCCATAATAAAATTTTCCAAATATTAATTTTCTTCTTTAATAAAGTTTCTAGAGTCTATGTCCTTCTAGTAGAATCTTATTAATATTGAAAATTCTTTCTGAGTAATTTATAAGGTATATTTCCTTAATTAAATTTTCATAATTTAATTTTTACTTGATGGAATTTCTATCTTGTTTTACAGAAAATCCATCAGTTTTACTTCCCTTAAATCCATATTTTCATTAAATACTAAAAAAATTAGAATCTATAAATCATTATTCTATACTAATATCAACCATTAGATATTATTAAGCTAACATCCACTATTGGATCTATCCGAGAATTTGAAACATTTCCGCGAAGCCAATTTAATGGGACCTCATGTTCTGGTCCCACATCGGTTCTCTCATATTTTTATGTTGAGGCACTATTTCTATTTATGTGTACCATTGCACTTATATAATTTCCTTACATTATGAATGTCTCTTGAAGCTTCCCCTTAGACTCTGATGCAGTATCAGTCCAGTAAGGAACCCATGGATTGGATTATTTTTAGGGAAAGATTAATAGATCTGAATTTCTTCTCCAAGTAAGATAATTTTATTTTTATGTTTATCAATACAAATGGATGGGAAATCTTATGTTCTTCCAAAGCAAAGAATCAAGATCCAGTCTACGCATACCTTATTATAGAATTCTATGATTCAGTTCATTTTTTTGACAACGTGGAAGAGATATGTTTATGTTTAGAAGTTATGGGATGTTGTATTCGTTGTCTTTCAACAAGGCCTCCAGCATACTTGATTTCCCCTATGAAGGTAAAGAAATTCTATGCTCAAAACGATTACCTGATAAGGAATTCTCCTTTGAGAATGTAAAAGTAATATAGTTCCTTGGGCTAAAGAATGTAATGAAAACCAATATTTCCCATCTTTCTTCAAACCACAGGATGGTTTATTTGTAGATGAAAGGATTCCTTATCACAAGGAATGGTGATATGGATTCACTTTTGATTTGTGATATCTTTTTCTTATATTTCTTGGTGAACCTAAAGAAGATAATTTTGGTGAAATATATCCTTCTAACAATCATTAAAATAAAGAATTTAAATATGAATTCTTTGATTTTGATGTATCTAGAAATCATCTCAATGATTATTATCTTGTGTTTGGAATCTTTAAAAATTATCTACACCTCAAAGGAAATTATATTTTTGATTATTCTAATCAGTGATGATACTTTAGGGATAATGAAGATTGATTTCAATGGTGAATTAGGTGAAGTTTGTGTATCTTCCTAATAGGGATGATCCAGTTATGAAAGTGAAAGTTGGATAAAGTTCAAAACCCTCTATAAATAAAAGAAAATAATGGATCCTCAGTTACCTAAACCTATTCTAGAACCTCAATCAGCGTTCCCTAAATAAAATAAGGAAAAAAATTCCGATTAAGTAGTTGCTATGTGTATGCAGCAGAAGAAAATTTGAAAGGAATATGATCATATCTTTGGGCTTCACCCTGAGGAGGCTAAGGCTTTGAAAAATACTGAAGGTGAAAATATTGAAAAATATAAAAAGGAGAAAAAAAAAGAAAATGAGTTGCAAGCTTATTTTGTTCGATCATAGTTAAAATATGTTGAGCAAGCTTCAAAACAAATTTTGGCACTTGAATACCTCTTGAATAATGATTCCGTTTTAGAGGAGATTTTTGAAGATGAAGAAATTAAAAAATAAAAATAGGAAGTAAGTGAAGATTTAATTAGAATGGTGGAAGAATATCATTATGAGAAGAATCCTTCTGATAAAATATCAACAATAACCTCACAAGATTCATCCACTAAAATAGCTTCAGATAAGTAAAAGGAAAATTCTAAAGAGGTGGAAGTTAACAAAACTCATTCCTTTGAAGAGAGAGAGAACAATAATGACATTGTTCAGGAATATGAAGTAGAAGTTAATGTTGAATAACATGTTCATGAGGTTTCCTGTATTATTGAAAATGTTGTTGCTAAAATGAAATTAGTTATTCTTGATACACCTCGTAAAGATGATGTTGCATCATCTATGTCAAATTTTGTTGAAGAAGTGAAAGATACTCCTATAGAGAAAGGTACTACAAATATATAATCTTCATTGTCCATGGGACATGACTTTTTGGTGTAATATTTAAAGAATGTTATTGATTCAATATTGTTATTTCCAAACATTGAATCCTGGTGTCAGCTTATTTATCATTCAGACAATATGAACAAGGATTCTACAAATTTTTTGATGGAAACTATAATAAATAAATAAATGGATTCTTAAACCCTCATGATCAACTATGAAGCTCAATAAATGTATTAAAATAATATTAAAACTTGGTCAAAGTTAGTAGTTGATGATCTTAATCTTGTCGGAGATGATATGGATTTAGTCAAAGATGCCTTCAACAAGTTTGATGAGAAGTTCAAGAATTTTTATGAAAGGCAAAATCAAGAGAAAACTACTTGGATCCAAGAAGATAAAGATCTCTATAACAAGCTTAACTATGATACTATTACCCAAATGAGAGAAACAAAATACCATAGATAAGCTAATAGAGAAAGTCAAATTGCAAGAATAACTTATCAAGTCACAAGAATAAAGGATTAAATCACATTAGATGAAGAACTAAGAGAAAGAAGACTTACTAAATAAGTGAAAATAAGATCATAAGGAGATAAAGAAGATGAAGGCCATTCTTAATAATCTTATACCAGTTAAGAAGAAGTAAGATTGACTAACTCCGATGTTTTTTACTAATCATTTTAGTTCAAAGTCAATGAAATATCTTTGTTATAATTTTCTTCTAATTTTTTTATTCTAACCTCCCAGGTATAATTTCTCCCTTGATTCATTTTTGAAAATCAATAAGGGGGAGAGAAATTTAAAAATAATATCATATTAAGGGGGAGTTTACCTAAAATAAGAAATTTATTATGAAAGGGGATATAAATCATAAAGAAAAATTTATTGAGAAAATGAATGCTATTTTCAAGATAATTTATTAATCTAAAGAATATGATCCTTAAGGAAAAAAAACCTAAGGGGAATTTTTTTGTATTCACTAAGTCACAAATATGAGGGAGATAAGTTTCTATTTCATGTTTTCCAAACCTAATATTCTATTTCAAAAAGTGATTTGCAATGTCAAAAAGGGGGGATATTGTTATGTCAATAATCTATCATATGAATTTTCCATTCCATTATGTTTTAAAATTTAGAAACACTTTTTCCTTAAATATTAATTTCCTTTTCTATGGAAAATTATTTTATTGAACCTTAACATTCTTATATATGTTATTCCAAGAGGTTAACCATTTTTTATTAAGATCAAATTACATTAAGAATAATTAGATCCTAATCTAAATCTTAGAACCTTAAAGTTTCTTATATTCCAAGTCTTGCTGTTTTTAGACTCTAATTTCATCTGATTTCAAACTCTGTTGAATTCTGATTTTTGACTCTGAGTTTCATAGAAATTAGACTATAAATTATCAGAAATTCTATCTCCAAATTCCTATAAATTATGACTTAGAGTTATTAGAAATTATGACTCTGAATTCACTGAAATTCTATCTCCGAATTTCAAAAATTCTAACTCAGAATTCTATGAAATTATGGCTCCAAATTCATAAAAATTTTGATTCTGAATTTTCATAAATTATGACTCTAAATTATTATAAATTATGATTATGAATGCTACGAAATTTAGACTCCAAGTTTTAAAATTTTTTGACTCCATTTCTATCTAAAATTATACTATGTTTCTATATAAAATAAGACTCTGTTTTTATACATATTTAGACTCTATTTCCCATTATATTTAGAATATCATTCTTTATACTTTTAAAATTACTTTTGTTTCTTAATAAATTATTTTAAATTTATTAGATCCTAGTTTATTTACGTTTCATAAACATATTAATGTTTTTTATCTGTTGTTTTTTCTTACACAGGATTATGTTACAATGAAATGATGTCATACATTCTATTTTTAACTAACCGTTGGCAGAGTGACACATGTCCAGGTCCCTCCAAAATTCAAGGAAAAATATGACCATTGGAGGAGGGTATAACTATTTGGATTTTTTCCTATAAATTCCCAAACGATTTAAAGATTATACACACATTGAAATATCTAGAGATTACATGATGTGATGCTTTGAAGTGATTTATAGAGAGAGATAGAAACTCTCAAACTTTGTGTCAATTCTGTGAGAAACTTGTTCAAGCCATGAAAAACTATTTCATCCTTCTTAGTGTGACTCTAATTAGATGAATTAATCGAGGGCTTCTAGGGATAGAGAGAAATAGGTTTCAACTATCTTAATGTTTGACGAATTACAAGGATAGGAAGACCGAGGCACGAACTACCTTAAAGTTATAGGGCTTTCATGGATAGTTAGATAGATTCCAATATTCTTATTGAGGTGTTACCCTAGTGTGGGTAAGACTGAATTGCTTGAAAGTATAAATCAAGGGACCTTTATCGGAGGTTGTTTTATTCCCTTCTTTTTGGGTTAAAGTATTTCCTATAGTTGTTTACTTGTTCTGTTATAATTTTTAATTCCACTTTATTTTGTTAAAAAAAGAAATTATAACTTTATTATACTTTCGTATACTTGTTTACTCTATTATAAATATGATTCTATACACATTAAGGTAGAAACCTTCCTTAATATAAAGATTCTTAATTTTCTTTAAGATAAACTTCTTTAATTTTAGGTTCTTTATAATTGGACCTAGGCCCTTCCAATTATCACTTTGTTTAATAATTAAAGAGGGTTTGTGAATTCCCCTTATTTAACTTTGTTAAACATAGATTTTCTTATGGTTAAAAAAGAATGTTTTTAATCTTACATTTCAACCATATTATAATTTAGCATATACATCTATATTTCTATCCTACAAGGACTCATGGAGGGATTAATAGAACTTAATCTGAACAAACCCTATAGAGGGGATCACACCCGATGCTCAAGATATGATTCCTCATTGTACCCGCATGAGGATATACCAAGGGAATGTAACAAACTAATTTTAGTATACAGATAACTTAATTAATAATCCCACCTGTGATAACTCACATCACATATCTTACACCAAAAAAGTACACTGTTGTATTCTATGTGGTAATCCACTCAAGATAGGGTACTCTCAAGTCACAATTTAAGTCCTAAAATAGGATATATATGATGAATAAGTCTCTAAGTGAATTAAACAACATATATCACAGGGTACATGGTGTGTCCCATGAGGGATAACCTATCTATGTCCATTCATGGTACTTAGTGAGTACAAATAATGTACCCAACATATACATGATTTTTTAGAAATATGGAGGTGGGGCCTCTTATATTAAAAGCAAACAAAAGATAGGAACTGAAAAGAGTATGGGAAAACAAAGGCAAAAACCAAATAAAATGATATTTGTTAATTTTTTTTAGGAATCACACACTTAATATCCTTTATTAGTTTAGGATTACATCCCATTTGGTCCTCTCACATCCTTACCCCTGACCCCTCAATCTCCCCCTATATCAAAGAAGATATTTAAGCCTCTCGTAAATCATCTCAGCATCAGTGATTTCCGAATCAGATATATGCTCTTGTCTGTCCTTGTATTTTTTAGGAGAAGTGTCTCTTGTAATTGGAATAATCATCCCCCCTACCATCATTTCTTCAGATGGATCCAAAGTCTCCTAATGATTTTTCTCATCAGGAGAGCTCTAAATTGAATCCTACATCTCAATGGTACCATCAATTATCTGTTTAGATAAAGAATAAGTGTTTCCTATAGTAAATTGCTCAACAACCATTGGAGAAACCACCAGTGAAATTTTCTTCTTGTAGAAGACAAGATGAAATCCCTAATTATCCACAAGATGCATTGAATAAGTGTAGAATATTTTCAAAATGACCAGAGAATGAAATTCTAAAATTTGTTTACTTTTTTTTTCTATATGAGTAAGCAATACTTTCTTATGAGAGTTTATGATACACCTCAAGTTGGATTTCCTCTTTAAACACTTGTTCAGATATTGAATCATCACCTTGTGGTATAACACATGTTCCTCTGTTATTATTTTCATTTTTAACATTCTCCTCTTGAAAAGATTTATTCCAAAGAGTTTGTCTCATTCTTAGAGTTGTAAGAAGGGACATTAGGTAAGTAACTTGGGTGTTCACCCTTCCCATCAAATATTGCACTAGTTGTATCCCCATAAGCCACATCCTGTCCCTCATCCTACTATATGACATTGTATATAGAAATTCCTAGACCATAATCACTCTTACCAAGGTCTTTGTCATCCACATTCTGCAACAATTGAGGAAGAGTATCATTTTTCTGAGTAGAAGCACTTTTTCTAATATTGAGACAATTGATCACATACTGACCATGAAAAACACAGAAGGTACAAAATATAGAGCACTGACAAATAGATGAGTCATGACCAATAACATTTCATTCCATTCATAATTTAGGAACTTTTTTCATAAAAAAATCTCCAACTCAATAATATCATCATCAGTTGCAAGAATTGCCTTGTAAAAAGAGTTGATCCCACTACTACCTCATCCAAGAAACCGTCAAAGTGACCAAATTGAACAACTTTCATTTTCTTGTCAATTTTAATCAGGATGTCAATTCATAGTGCAATATCAGATTTTATTTTATGGTGATAGAGTAGAAAATTTAACATGTAAATGCTTACCCAAATTTGAGTAGCAGTGTTACCAACCTCAAAGGGATTGAATTTTTTATCCCATTCATCTAGGTGAAAAATTACAGGTTTCAGTGAAATAGAACGGAATCCCTCAGATTGTAATTTCAAATATTCTATGGGAAAGAGCCTATGGCTGTATCTCCAACAAGGAGAGATACAATTCCATTATTAAAATAGCCAAATCAATGAAATTATCTATTTGTGTTCATCAATTTTTAGAGTATGGAATCCTTTAGGAAGAAATAATTAAGCAATAATTGAGAACTCACCATTTTTGAGATGCTCTGAGACTGCGATAGGGTCATATAGGGTGTGTGATATATTTATTTTTCAGAGAATGGAAGAATCAAGTACTCCTTTGAAGGAAGCAAAAAGAGCATTTGGCAGATGGACACTCTGAAGAAGCACCATGGATTTCCTGGTGTTGGATACCTGTAGTAGCTTTAGAAGAGCCTCCGGCTGCTATACCCAAAACCTCGCAAGGTGAAACCACCTCCACAGAAACACGAGAGTGAATAGGAACATGGAATGAGACATTCTTTACACCCATAAATTAATCAGTTCAGTGTGACTCATCATGGGTGTGCTAAGAGGCACACCTCTCAGACGCGGAAAGTGTTTGAGGAACCACCACTATCGTATTTGAAACCATTAAGACATGCCACATTAATGAATAAAATGTTTTAATAGTCACCAGAACATCCTGGGATTGGTGATATTTTATCTTTCAAATAAGGCACATCTGGATGAGACCGCCAAAAAGACACCAAGGGTTCCTCAATTTGCTGAACTCAAAGCCTCTCTAAAAAAACATTCACAGATGGATCACACAACAGATTTGGTGATCCCTTATCTTCCCAAGCCCCATCTGAGGATCGGTCCATAATACACACCAGAGCTTCCTAGGATCACTGAGATTTTTTCCATTTCGATGAGGTAAATATGGATGAGAATGCCGTAACATATGTCGAGGGTTCCTCAATTCATTGACCTCAAAGAATGTATGACGTAGCTAGTTAGGATGACACCTACAATAGATCAAGCACTCCCTTCTCTTCCGAAGCAACATTTGGAGATTGCGATATCGTTTTGTGGCCAAAGAAGTGCAGAACCATCATGGATCATGGTTCAAAACCCAATCTTGTTGTGGAGCCATTAGAGATACCATCCTGATCCTTAATCACCCTTCATTTTTGATTATTCGAACAAGATGTAAATATTGTTACATGAAATATAACCTTTCTTAGATTCTAGGGCTGAACCACTTCTGCACATGGATTTCCTGGCCCTGTGAATATACCCAACATGTATATAGAGTACATAACATGTATTGGTAGATTGGGGTATGACTGTGTCCTATGACCTACGCCTATGTACATCATCCTAGGCCTTAGTATGTCACCCCATTTCCATGTACTTGGATATGCCTAGGTACCCTATAGGTATGCCTATATACAACTACATTTTTATGTCTTCTTAATATTGCATGAATACCTATGTACTTGGGAACATGGTCATGTCCCACTAAATGGTGTGTACTCTTAGTACATGTCATGTAGGCTTCATGAGTCTCTCTTCCCCAACCGTGAAGAACAAGTGTTGTGTGATATTTAACTACTTGTTGTATGATCATGATTTACAAATAGTAAATCTCTACAAACCTCCCTAAACAACCATTAACCCTAATTACTCTTAGATTGACCCCTAGTGGGTCCTTAGTAGTCCCAAAAGAGAATTAAAACCATTAAAAAATCATTTATGGGGATTGGAACATAAAAAATCATAAATCTACCTACCTCATGGCGAAATGTTAATGATTTGGCTCCAGATCCATGCCTTGAAGTTACTACACTAATATCCGGCCTTTATCACCATAAAGGGTGAATTTTAGTGACATCTCCTCTCCTCCTAAGTTCATCTAATTTCAGGGTTAAACTATCCCCCTATCTCATGCATTCAAACCAACAGATGTGGGGTGTGGGGGGTATTCTAACCCCTTCTAATTAATTAAATATAATAAATTATTTAATTAATTATGGAATTTTTAAATAGAACCCCCACCAAATTCCCAATGCTGACCAACTTTATGTCATACCTACGGTAAACCCCATATCTTTTTTAGGGTTGGGGGGGGGGGGTATGATATTATTGACCTGATACTTCATTCTAGATTTATTACATTAATCATAAAAAGCCACAAGTTTTTCCTATAATATATTTAATATCATCACCCCAAGCCTATCCCGGACTCATAATTCCTCACTGACTCAACACCTAACATCAAAAATATTACATAAAATATTCCAAAGTCTTATCAGAAGAAAATAGTATCATTATTTATATTGGGCCATGGTATTCATATTAGAGTTGCATTAAAAGATGAGCACCCCAAGCACATAATGATTCTTTATTTTTCTAGAGTGATTTTAAATTCAGGAATTTTCTTACATTCTATCTTATTTATATGGATTTATTTGAACCTAATGTAACTCATAGTGTGTATTTAGAGATATTTCACAAATCATTAACTAGTTTTGGATTCCAAATTTAAAAAATCTTCTGTATAAGATATGGGGTGAGATTCTATCCTCACCTCCTTCATTCTATTGTTTTTCTATCTTCATGCGAGATGTTGTGCCAATGTTTTGGATTTGGTTTTATTTATTTTTGATCTTGATTTTTATGGATATTGTTGTTTTTTTTGTTTATTGAGGATGTTCCTTGGGTTTTATTGAAGGTGTGGACATTATTTACTTTTTTATTGTGTAGTATATTTTTGAATATTTTGTTATGGTAGGGGATTAAATAAACTTCCTTATATATTTATATGTGAGTGTGAATAAATCAATATTTTTTATTCATCAAGAGGATCATGTAGATTAATATAATAATATAATGAACTAAACTATAGGAAATTTAATAGAAGTGGGTGATTCACATGTATTTTATGAAATCCCATAATATTTCATAAATAATGATTCATTTGGGGGGGGGGGTTTATAAGGTATTTATGTTTTTTATTATGATAGAACTAGATTACCTGGCATAGATATATTATAATCACCTTTCTTAATGGATTAATAAAAAAGAATTAGAAATAAATTAGTATTGTGGAAGACTATAAATAAGGTGTTGATGTTTGAAACTAAAATTCTAAATTAATATGAAATAATGATTAATGAGAGGATCTTAAATATGAATAATTAGTATGGTATCCTTGTTTTTTTCTTTTATATGAGGTCGTTATTTCTATGGTTAGAGTAAAAGTGGATGATTTTTTTGGTTATTTGGGATAATGAGGTGTTGTAATGAACTGTCGTGGGATTATAATCAGAACTAGAACTCAACCTAATTTACCATTTTACATAGGGTATTTCTCAATCCACATTGGGTGAAAAATAGTTTTTTGGTCTCAAAAATGATCTTTGGTAATTATTTTACCCTCATATATAAAATTAACAAATAGAAGAAATAGATAAAACAATCAACCAACACGGGAGAATCAGTAAACATCCAAATTATGGGAAAAAATCTAAAATAAATACCATGTAGAATTAGATACATAAACATCCCAAGATATAAATCCTGAAAGATCATCCCAATATAAAATTAAAAATGAGAAAAAAAACAAAAAAGACTCCAAAAATATCTACTAGTGATCCTTGATAACTCACCACATACCACTCACCCATCCATGGATGAATAATAATTATATAATTAAAATAGAGATGGGTAGATGAAACCAAGAAAATATTTAAATATATGTGATCTAAAAAACTAATTAGTCCACCACCCACTGAGAATATAAAAATACCTTTAGGGATATAGTCTATAAAATTCTTGTTTGAACATAAGATAAAATTTTTTTCATATGATTTACCAAAAAGTGATATAAAATTTCACTTATACATTTATACATAAACTAACCTCTGAATAAAAAAATTAAGGATGGTTAAAAATTTTAATAATGTAATTTTACTAAGTAAATAGGCCCTTTAAAACCATAAAAAAACAAATAACTTTTTAATCCCTATTTGAAAACATTTCATGAAAATTAATTTTCTATAAGAATCTCAGGAAAATTGGAAATTTTTAAACTCATTTAAGAATTAATAAATCCATTTTCGTTTTAAAACAAACATTTATAAGTTTTTAACACAACCCAATTGAATTTAGACCAACACAATCAAAGTGTTATATAAATTACACCTAATAACCCAATCATAAAGGGAATACAATACAAGAAATAACTATAAAATGGCATTGATGGTCAAAAATACTAGTGTAATACAATTAAAAAATGAAAAGAAGCCCCCAAAAGATTCTTTAAAAGTAACTAACATTATGGGAATTGTCTCTAAGCTTTAGTAAAAATGACTCAAACTAATGAAAATGAAACCAAAAAAACACTAATAAACCTTCAAATGTCCTTGGTAGTCCCATTAGACTATCAGAGAATTAACATCCCAAAATATCTTTTTCTACATGGGCCACAAAGTGGTTGATAGCTAATAAGACCCACTATAATCTCATTATAACTGATGGGGTACAATAGGGAAAAATTTCGTATGAATTACACTACCAAAAAACTAGAGATTTCACTCATAAAGTTCACCTAATATCTAATTAAGAATCCCATTAAAATTCAACTGGAGGAGATAAAAAATAAACCATGAAATATATCATATATAAAATAAATGAAAATAACACATGCGTTACCTCCTGAACCCTCCCAATAAAAACCAGTTATTTTAAAATCTAATCACATGAAGTATATAATGGTAAAAAAATATAAAAAATCTCCTAAGGGATCTCAAATCACACAGTCCATAATAATAATAACATGTGTCTCTGATGATCATATGACACATTTATAAAACTACTTTTCTTAATATGAAAACCATCATTCATAAAAATAACTCCCAGGAAGCCAACATATTTTCACACTGCTTGAAAACCACATTTTAATTTCATTTAAAACCCATTTATCAAATTACAATTTGAAAAAAATTGAAATCCAATCATTTCCATAAAAGTACTTTGGAAGTTAAAACAACATTTTTTTTTAAAAATATAAGATTCTAATTAGTGCCAATCACCCTTATTTTGAAAAAAACATGATAATTCAAAATAATTTAAATCCACTATGAGACCCCACAATCTCAAAAAAAAGGTTCAAATACCTTAAATTTTGAAAACATAGCTATAAAACTTCACACACAACCATTAAATACATAACCAGTGTTAAAAATCTCTTGAAAAGTATTCAAATACATTAATTGAATCCACTCTGGAATTTTAAAAAACAGTTGGGAATGTTACATGGGACCACAGAAAGACATTAAACCAATTTCGAATCATTTAGAAATTATGTAGGGTTTATTGTATTAATAA
Organism: Viscum album; assembly: GCA_963277665.1. NCBI lineage: Eukaryota > Viridiplantae > Streptophyta > Magnoliopsida > Santalales > Viscaceae > Viscum > Viscum album. Next base: position 1,555,739,868 of record OY728141.1, read on the forward strand.
AATTTCATAATAAACAATTTTATAACCCTTTAATCTTTTTTTAAGGATTCACTCAGGCAGTTTCCCAAGTGCTTGGCATGTGATACTTCCATGATAATAAAAAAATCATTTTTGGAAACATTTAAATTCTACTATAGTTTTATAAAATGATTTTAAAAACATAATAACTCATTTAAAACCATTAAATACATTTATAAAATTCATTACAAGGAAATCACATAAAAACAACTACCTTATTTGAATAAGAACCCTTAGAAACCCATCATTACATTGGATACTTCACAACCGAGCTACGAAATGACCAACATTACCCTAGAAAACTCAAATATATATAATTATAAACTCCTAAAACAATTATAAAAACCTTAAAAATGGTTAGGGTTCAAAAGAGTGAGATAAATTGAGATAAAGGGAAAGAGAATAAGTGATTATAAGAAAAAAGGATTAAAATCGCTCTTACCCATTGGATTCCACTTGAAAACAAGATGGGAAGATCTTAAAGTCCACGGATAAAGAAGAGGAGGATCTCCTCAATGAATAAACCATGCTATTTGTAACTAGAAGGGAAGAATAGGGGTCATTAACGTCATAAAATATGAATGGTAAAAATGGAAAAATCAAAGTTCAATGAAATCTAGGAAAACAACATAGTTTTTTGTACAATTTTTTAAACCATGTTCCAACCAAGTGGTTTCCATTTAAAAAATAGACCAAACCCATATGGTTTGAGTGTATTATTTCAAACCATGTTCTAATCATGAAAAACCACCCTGTCAAAATTTTATACCTGCTCACACCTTTATCTCATGGTTCTCTCTAACTATGCTCGATCCATGACCCGATGACCAAACAAAAAGATGACATGCACAGTTTCCCCTAGAACTTACATGGATTAGAATGAACTACGCACTACCCATGTTGACCATCAATTTATAAAACAAAATAAATTTAAAATGCCAAATTATAATGTTAACTGTATGATTTCCACTAAATGTGCATTCAAAACATTCATAGATGGAATATTCTAGATTTTTGATATTTCAAGTTGAAACCTATCAAAAAATAATTTAAAAAAGGCAAAGTAAAATAATATAAAATTAAAGGTAATAGTGACACGTGGGTGTCACAATTCTACCCACTATATCACTTTCTACCCATATAAATCCCTTAGTCTAGTAGAGATAATAGAAGAAAAGAAAAACATGTCCACCTGTTCACAACAGTTGAAAATTTCTCAAGATGACCACAAATATCAAAAGAGAACAAAGAATAAAACACAGTCCAATTCTAAAAAACCCCCTAAAATCCTCTATTAACATCAACAACCATTAATAAAAAACAACTGCAGACATCCAATAAATAACTCTGAACAATGGGAGACCGGATGAGGCCTTCCTATAATTTGTAATTTTTTAAAATGGTTGTCCTAAAAAAATATCTAATAATCATGATAATCACCAAGAAAACTGTGATAAAAAAATTAAAAAAGGAAATAACCTAATTCCACTGACCATGAACATCCAAAATGGACTTATCTCCAAAATGGACTTATCTCCAAAATGGATGCATGTCCCATGATATAATTAGAGGTCCACAAAATAAAAACAAATTACAAGATCATAGAATCAAGTCCTCAAATTAATCCATTATCATCACACACAAAACAACCAAAGGTCATGATACTAGTTTACCTAGAAATATCCAAATAAAATTGAAACAAATAAATTACATGGGAAAAGTAAAATATGGCTCTAACCTTGGATCAAATACAAAGATAAAGGGAGAGAACTAGGACCTTATATCTTGGTTACCGTCTCATGGTAAACCCAATAATAATTAAACTGACACATATAATATAATAAACTATACTGTTTCTATACCTTTCCTATTCACTCATGAAAAAACCCCAATGTAATTCCATGTCCATGAAATGAGTTAAAACCCATGTATGGATCACACACACAATATATCATCATGAAAGATATCATAAAAGGAACAAAGAACAATGAGGCAGTAGAAAACAAAAACAACCACTTCTCAATCAAGAGAAACCAAAAGATAACATGGTGGGTCATACAAAAAAATCCACCTTAAGCCAAAAACATATATACACATCAAGCATAAATCCTCCAAATCAACCATCACCCAAAAACCTAAGTATACTTATCCTCATTAATTCAAACCATAAATAAATAATAGTCCTCAAGAATAGTCTCCTAAATGAAACAGGTGGCTAATAAACCACCACCAAACTATTAAGAGGGATAATGATGCTTACCACCCAACTAAAATTCTTGTAAGGATCCAAAAACAATGGAAGAACTACACATAGTGATGAACATTATACTTTCACATGAGATTTTTTCAGGGGAATAATATATAAAAACATATATAAAACCAAACATTGACCCAATCCAACCATGATTCCCAAATAAAATCTTCTATTACTAGCCCACATGGAGGGACAAAATTAAAAAACAGAAAGAAAAAAATGTGAATCACATGCCAAAAATCCCATTACATGAAAAAATATTATGTTCCAAAAGGTATGAAATCCATTTTACAATTTTTTTAAAATAAATAAATAATTTTGAATCATATAATTTAATTTAAAATATTAATCCCAAAGTAAATTAAAAAACATTTCACTCAACCTTTAAAAACCACCAATTACTTTGTAAAACAAGAAACCCACCAAAGCATCTTGAAAATATTTATTTAAAAAATTATCAAAACATTTACCATTTATTTTTAATTAAATGAATAAAATTATTTTTTCAAAATATCCCCATTGTGCTCCAAATTAATTAATATTTGAACAACCAATAGTCTTTACAACTAAAATGTTTCTCGGATATATATCCAAATAAAACAGTTAAAATAAAAATTATCAAAACTTCTATAGAAATACAATCCCATTTTATAAATAGGCATGAAGTCTTACAATATAATATAAAATTAAATCATGAAATTTATAACCATTTTATAAATAATTCCACAGGATTATTTTTAAACCAATACTGGTTTCATGAAATCCTCCATTTTTTTACAAAAACCAATTTTTGAAATAATAGAACTAAAAAAGATGCACACCATAACTACAAAAAAAATCCATTTGACCAGATAAACATACCAGAAGACCCAACTTAACTCACCCCTCATTATTAGGGATCTATAAATATAATTTTAAAAGACAAATCAAATGGTATATGGATATATGTCTGACATGACCAAAGATATTGATTTTGACTGGTCCCATCATGTAACAATCCATATAAAATTCGTAAGATTAAGAATTTGGACACTTTTAGGTTTATCATTCCATGAAGAATAACCTCAAACAACAATCCCAATTTATTTTATCACCGTAAAATTCTATCCAGACAGCAAGTCAAATCACATACTAACATGGATCAACACATCAACAATGATGATCCAATAAATTATTGAACTAAAAATTCAAACACAACTACCCATAGTAAGTCAGGAATCATCCTGAAGGATTGTAATCATACACCGACTAACTAACAATCACCTAATCATGAATAATAATCATAACTCAGTCTTATAATTATATTACCAAATAATGAGAGATTTATTCAAGAACCTAGGTCCCAAGTGAGAAACATAGAATCTGATACCATTTGTAAAGAACCAACTAGATACCACCATTAGAGGAAACACCCAAACCAATGTTACATTATCTTGAGGGTGATTCCCAATCCCAATTAGTTTATAACTTATTCTTGGGTCACATGAACGCTCTCTAGGAAAAATTTCAATCTTATATATCAATAAAAAATAAAAAAATGAAAATAGAAAAAACATCCAACCAAAATATCATAATTAGAAACATCCATATGAGGAAAGAACATAAAATTGAAAAACATATAAAGAAGAAGTAAATACATAGAAAACCCAATATATAAAGTTGGATATAACAAACCAAAATAAAAACCATGATGAGAAAAATGAATCAAATAGCTCCAAAAATATATATTAGTGACCCATGGTCATTCAATATATCCTTGTCACCCATCCATGGATGAATAAATTCAAAATAAATGAAATAGATATGGGTACTAAAAACCTATAAAATATCAAAATAGGTGTGATAAAAACATCTATGAAGGATTTTGATCACAAAGTATTTTGAAATACCCTTAGTAATACAGTTTATGAAATGTAATTTTAAATACATATTAAAATATGTTTTTATATTAATTACAAAAAATGTGAAATAACATACCTTTTACACATTTAATCAGAAGCCACTATCTTAATAAAAAAGATGGATGGTTAAAATTTTTAATTATGTGTTTTAATAGAGGGTATGGGACTTTAAAACCATAAAAATAAACCAAAGCACTTATTAATTTCACTTTCCAAATTTTTTAGGAAAACTCATTTTCCTTAATAAAAATATAAAATAAAATCTATTTATTAAACTCATGTAAGAAATAAAAAACTCATTTTCATTTATAAAACATAATTTCAAACCATTTTAACAAAACCTATTGGAATGTAAAATAGAACAGTAAAAGTGTTACATAAATCACACCTAGGAACTGAAGAATCATGGGAATAAAATCAAAGAAAAAACTGAACAATGGTGACAAAAGTTAAATTAACTAGGGGAATACAATCAAATAATGAATAAAAATTCACCAATGTGTCTTTAAAAGGTCCTTGTTTCATGTGAATCATCCCTAAGATATAGTAACAATGACCTGAACTCATGATAATGAACCTATTATTTCATTACTAAAACTATCTAGGTACCTATTAGTCTCATAGAATTATTTGAAAATAAAAATCCCAAATGTTTCTCCTCTATAAAAAATTCAAAATGGTTGATAGATCTTTAAAACTATTGTCCTATAATCCAAGAGGATGGGATATATCCAAGAAACATTCCCTAAGAAACAAACTACTATAAACAAGGGATTTCTCTCAAGAATCTCACCTACTATCTACCTATGAATCCCATGGCATGTAAAATGAAGAATATCCAACATAAAGTATCATATATAACAAATTTAATATCATTGAAAAAAACACATTCCGGACCTTATACACCTGTTATGAAACATCAGCCTTCTTTTATAATCTATTAACAAGATACACATAAGGGTAAGAAAATATAAAAAATCATCTAAGGGATATTAAGTCTCATGAGTCATTAAAAAAGTCACATATGTATATGATGAGGGTATCATGAGTTTATAAAAACACTTTTATTAAGTTAGTAATAGGTATTTCACAAAAATAATGGCCAAGAAGCCAAGACGACTTCAAAAAAATTTAAAACCACATTTAAAATTTCATTTAAAAAATATTTATTAAACCAAAATTTGGAATATAACTTGTAAATCAAATAATTTCCATAAAATCACTTTGGAATATAATAAACCCTTTTAAAAAAAATGTAAAGACACCATTTTTTCCATGAACCCTTGTTTTCAAAACCAAACATCCCAACTCAAAATCCTTTAATTCTACTAGATAACCCACAATATCAAAACCATTTCATGATAAATTGTTTTTTAACCCTTCAATTTTTTAACATTACATTTAAAAAAACATAAATTATTTAAATATATAACCGATGTCAAAAAACCCTTTAAAAATATTTAAATGCATTTATTAAATCCACTTGATCATTTTAACAAACACTTGTCATGTGAAATGGGTATATTACAAGGCATTAAACCAATTTATTTTCCTTTAGAAACCATTAAGGGTTCATTGTTTCAATGAAATATCATAATAAATTATTTTAATATACTTGAACCACTTTTAAAGGAGTCACACATGCATTTTCACAAGTTATTAGCATGCGACACATCCATGCCTAGAATAAATACCATTTGATAAATATTTATATCATTCTATGGGCTCATAAAATTCTTCTAAAATTATAATAAATCATTTAAAATCATAGTATAAATTTATAACATGAATTATAAGTGAATTAGATATATGTGCCTACCACATTTCATGTATAACTACCTGAAACTCATTTTATTATATGGAAAATAAAAGAACGATCCATGAAATTACATCCTTTGTCATAGAAAACCTAGATCCCCAACATTAGGAACTATATAACCCTCAATATAAACCAAAAAAAATAGTTAAGGTTTATTGGAGTTAGATAAATTGATATAAAGGGAAATGGAAGAAGGGAGGATAAGAAAAGATGAAGAAAGGATGGATTACTACTTGGATTCCACTTGAAATTGAGAGAGAATGATATTGAAATCCATAGATAAAGGATAGGATGATTTTTTCTGGGAATGACCCATTCTAGGAAAAATTATAAGAGATAATATGGGTACCTAACCCCTCAAAATCGATAAGGGAAAAAGGTAAAATTACCCTTTTATGAAATATTGGATGGACACATGGTTTGGTCACATGGTTTTCCAAAATGTGAACCAAGAATGTATTGGAAATTACCTATATAAACTAATATCATAAGGTTTGACTAAAAAACATAAAAACTATCTACCAAACTTGAAAAAACCTATGTCAAAACTACAAATCCACTCACATGAATTATGCACAGTTACTTCTAACTATGATCATTTTTTTCACTAGTACCAAGACCCAAATAAAAATCACATAGTTTCCACTATGAATCATATCATTTGTATTGAACCATTAACTATCTATACAGATTCAACCATACATAGATTTTTTTTTGTAAAAGTCCCTAAAAAATTGTAGTCCTTCAATTTACCCTAAACTATGACTGTGAATCATACATTGGGGAGGAATTCAATATTTCTCAATCCTTAAGATGAATCCTATTAAAAACATTAATTAAAAAAATATTAAAATAAAATAATACAAAATAAAAAATTAGTAGTGAAAAGTGAGTGGCATAGGTGTGGATTGGCAGTGGTACTAGTGTATAGGATGTTCCATGGTTATGGAAATGGTGGCATGGTATGTTGTGCTAAAATAAAGTGGTTTTGTGGTTGTTATGGTTATTGAGGGAATGGGTTTTATGGTGGTTAATATAGTTATGGTTTTAGTTGTCATGTGGTTGTGTTAAGGTTTCTTGATGGTATGGAAAATGGTAAGAATTAATGTAATTGGTAATAGATAATGAGTTATAAACAAATAAATAATGGGATACCTAATGAAATAAAATGCTGAGTAAGAAAAATATTAAGGTTGGGGTTAATGTTTTTTATGTTTAATGAATTGTTTGAGATTAAATATTTTTATAATAAATGTTGTGAATTGATGAATTTTTTCTAGAGTAAATATAAGTACATGGGATTGGTGTTGTTGGTAACAACGAATCTTGAATTAAATGATGATATGATAAAATAAGTAGCTTTTAAAGTTTTCATGGGTATAATGTGGGAATATATGGGTTTTGTTAGTGTAATTTTAATTTAAATGGTTTTTAGTAAGTTGTGGTAATGATACAATGGATGTTAAGGGTGGTGGTAGTGCTAGTTTAGTATGAACCCTTTGGTTGGTCCTATGTATAAATTTTTTACGTGATATTTTATTATTATTTTTATATACACCACCATCCAATCGGGTAAACTGACTAAAACCTATATAAGGAATTAAGTTACACATTTTCCCCAAACATCTAGGTTGTATTGGGAACATAAGGATGACTTTTCCATTCCCCCTATCTCCCTTTAGACATATTATGGGTCGAATGGATTGTGGGATTAAGTGCATATATATGGTGTGTAATGGCTTGGGCTTATAATATATATATTTTGGTTGAAATATATATGTGGTTGTGGTGTTGATACATGGTGGGGGTCATGCATTGTATAAGAAGGGCCCAAGGTTGATTTCCATCGGGTTCATGATACCCTACTCTGATGGGAATGTGATATGGAGTTGTGATATGGTGCCAGTATATAGTATATAGTGGTAGGTATGTGGTTGTGTCTATACTTTAATATTTTTTATGTGTAAATGTGGATATGTAAGGGATATTAGCATAGGACATATTCCTTTTGGGCATGAGAGTGACTAGGTTAGTGGGAAAGAGGATGTGGGGTACCTTCTTGATATATATTCTTTTTATTCTATTTTACTATACTTGGATGTTTTAGTTAGTGAGAAAGAAATGTATAGTTTGGGAGGTAATTATCCCAATATATGTAAAAGTTAATTATTCTTATTATTCACATAGGAATTAGTTTTCTTCTTCAACATTTTTACAAGATATTTTGAAGAGGAACCCATTGAGTATAATTGTATCATCACCGCTATACATATAAAAATATTATATAAGTTTCTCATATGGAGTTTATGATTGAGCTATACATTACAAGATCAAGGTTTGAAGTTCCTATCTGAGTCACTACTATAGTAGTTACATTTTCGTATATTTTTTCATGACCTTATTTAAGTATGAAATTTACATGCATTATGGATTGAGATTTACTTTATTTTATAGAGTCAATAGTTGGTTTTATTTCATTTTCCTATTATTTATGAAGAAAATTCCTCTTATATGAATGCTTTCATGCCCCCAGGGCTAGTCGGCAACCCATGAACTATTGATAGTAAGCCTTTAAGCCCTTTCTCATATTTACTACTCACCTAGGTGTGGTACCATTGGGGTGGGTCATGATAGAGTGGTACCAAGTCTGTTGTTGAGAGTTAATATAGGGACTATAGTTAGGTACCAATGAGGAATTTATGGGATTGTTCGGGAAAGAATATTGATTAAACTAATAAGGTGATGTATAAAAGAAGACTATATAGTATACAATCATTTATCCCCCTATTATCAAACATAATAACCTCAAGCTTACTAAAAATATATGGAGTGATGATGTTGACTGAGTTCAATATAACTAGGAATGGTACATGCCTCATGATTTTTTATCCTCTTTTTGAATTGGTATAGTTTTTGGAAAGTAAAAAATTAATTTAACTAAATAATATTATAAAAATTTCATACACCTTGGTATAAAAGTTTTATTTTTCTTTTTTTTATTATAGATATAGGTTGTGATCATTATTTACAAGTGGTTCTGGTTCTTGGGTACAACGGGATGGACCACATGATAGTAATAAGGTTATCCTAAATAAGGAGGATGGGTTTCATTGAAAGTCACTATATGTATTAAAATATTAATGATTAGATAAGCATTAGGGGATTGTCCGTAATCATGAAACATTTTTCTAGTTGTATAATCTAGAGATTGCCTACTATTTAATCCTTACTAGGAAGAAGCATTAGATCCTATTATCTATTATTAATTCAAGTAGTACTATGTTTTCACGGTGTTTTTTATTTCTTATGGAGTGTGAGGAGTTGGACATTTCAAGGGAATATGTTTTAATTTTTTTTGATGCTGTGTTTTTTTATTCAAATTTTAACATGGTTAGCTTGAAATATTATCTTTCCCTTTGGTAGATAAGAATGAGAATGTGATAGAATGTAAATATATTCAAGTAACCTCTCCATTACTCCACTAATATTCTCCCATATGTGGAGGCTAAATTTATGTGTTTTAAGGAGGTTTTTCATATTTATATATTGCATTATGTTACCATGTTTACATTTCTAAGTATCTTGAGGTTTTAGATATGGTAGAGGTGATTCATAGGATGAATGATCAATCTATATCATCTCAAGTGGAGAGTCATTAGAACTTCATGAGGAGTATATATGAAGATAAAGGTTATAGAATGTTAGGGGAAGTTGAGGTTTCAACAGATAAGGAGTTAATATTAGTAGTATTCTTCACACCTATCTAAATATGGTAGTTTTTGTACCTTTACAGGGAGATCTGTTCTAGTATGATTTTCTTATGGAGGTTGTGTCCATCATCATTTTTAGTACCTAAACGTTATTTTTGGCTAGAATAAAATAGGTGGTAAACTTGTAGTACATACTCAACAATAGTTTCCTCCATTTATTTTTCAAAAATAGGGTCATCAGGCTTTTGGTCAGCTAGGTGGATATGGGGGTAGGAAGAATAAGGCCCTATGACATCCCCATTCCTTAAGGACTCAAGGCTCATCACATTTGGTGAGGTGGAAGTCAGTAAAGACATAAGGGAATAGGTGTAGAGATTGGATAGTTTCCTTTTAAAGAATTTCTAGTTATAGGTGGGATATATATAATCTAAGGTACCATTTTTCTATCATTTACCTTGGGTTTCACATTGTTTTATTTTAGAGCCTCACATTATTTTATCAAACCCTCCTTAGCATACTCCATGTGGGTTATAGTGGAGAAGCTTCAAGTTCCCCTACTGTGGACTTTGTTATTTCAAGGGAAATATAGTTTATTTGATGTATGATGGAGTATTGGGATAATGATAAATAAGCATCAATACTTAAGAAGATTATTCTTATTATAGATAAAAACAAAATGATGTAATTATTAGCATGAATTTGTTATTCTCTATGCATGAGGTCATCCATTGATTCTAGAGGATATTTTTTCTATTTGATGTGGATGGATAACATGTGGTATTTTTTAGTGAGAGAGACCATCATATAGATCATAGTTTTTTGAGGTCCGTGTCTTCAATGACAATGGAGTTGAAATTTTTCTTGTTAGAGGTCTAATCATGGGGGTTTTCAAGTGTTTTGGAGGAGTTTCTAGATTTTTTCCATGAATAGTTTGTGATATTACCCCCTCAATATGATATCATATTTAGGATAAATATATATCTTGGTGTCTCTATGATTTCAAAGTTTTTATCAGATAGAACCTTCTAAGTTGTAGTATCTAAGGATTCAAATTGTTTATTTGATGTTTAAGGGGTTCATCAGATCTAGTGTGTCTCTTTGGGGTGCTTGGAATTATTAAACAAGAAGGAATATGGTATTATGAGGTTATACAGAGACTAACATTGACTGAATTATGTGATGGTCAAGAACTGTTACCCCCATCCAAGTATATATGACTTTTTTTGATCAATCAAAGGGATACAACTAGTTTTATAATATTGACATGTTTTTTGGGTATCAATAGATAAAGGTTAAGGAGTATAATATCCCAAATTATTATTTCTTATTTCATTATGGGAGCACCAAGTTCATAGTTATATCATTTGGTTTCATTAACAACCACAATATATTCATTACACTCATGAAATACATGTTTCATGAGTTCTTTGATTAGTTTGATGTATTGTTCATTAGTAAAATTTATGTATACTCAGATTTAGAGAATAATAATTTCAAGAATTATAGGAATGTTTTTTGAGAAATTAGGAACCATCATTTAAATTGGAATCTATTCAAATGTATGTTCTAGAAATGAGAGATTCTTTTTTTCACGTGGTTTCTCAATATGGACTTTTAGTCAATCCTTTAAAGATCAAACCAATTTTTTCTTTGGAAACACCTAATAATGTCCCAATGGTTTTCAGTTTCACTAGTTTTATAATATATTTTTATAAGTTTATCTTTGATATATATTATGTTGTTCCTAGTTTGATAGATTTGACCAAGGAATAACAATAATTCTTATAGGATGATTAGTGTTTGGTGGATTTTTTTTACTTGAAGGAGAAACTGATTTGTTCTCATGTTCTTTAGTTTTTATAAGAAGGATTGTGTTTGAGGTTTTTTGTTATTGTTTTCATGTTATATTGTAATTTTTTATTAAAATGTGATAAGTGATATCATATTAGTGCATGAGGCTACATCCTCATGAGTGGAAATTTTCCATATGTGATCTTCAGTTAGAGAACTTAGTTTTTTTCTCTAAATTTGGGGTGGAATCACTTAATTAGTGAGTTCGTTAAAGTATTTACTGATAAAAAAATATTTAGGTATATGTTCTATTTGTGGGGATTGAATATACATTGAAAGATATGAATAGATTTCATATAAGACTTTGATTTGGATATCTTCTATAACCAGAGAAATGGAATGTGGTTTCTAATGTGATTAGTATAAAGTCAATATGAAATATTGTCTTGATGTTTGTAGATTCATGAAGAGTGTTGTAGGATCTTTCAAAAATGTGTCTTGATGTAGAGGAGAATAATGGAAGGGGTTTTATATATAAAATAAATGTTTAATAATATTTGTCAGATTAGGCTGAGAATTCTTTGTTTTGATATCTTGATGTGTATGTTTGTCAAGATCTTGACATTTTTTGTGACAATATTGAGGGATGGACGGTGGATGGTAATCATCTAGTATTATTTTGAGGGATGTAATTCATTCTATCACTAGTGTGAGAGGTGGTTATTTATATGTTTCATAACTAAACACAGTATGTATATCTAGATATATACAAGATGCATCATGCCTTGATAATTCAATTTTGGATACCTAGGATATAGTTTTCAATGGAGGAGTTAGTGTCGCGATTCCTAGTATTCCAGAAGGTGAAGGTGGATCATAATGTTCCTAATAGTTTACTTTAACCATTAAGTACACCAAGTAGAAGTGGGAGGATATTTTGATATATTTTTTATTAGTTTGAATCGATATTATGTAGGATATGATTCTATTTGGGTAGTTTTTGATCAATTAATGAAGTTGACACATTTTTTAGTAATCATGTAGTCGAGCACTATAGATTTATTGTTGAGATGGTATATGGGATAGATAGTGAAGATTCATGGGATTATAAGGATAATAATTTATAATTTAGATAATTAATTTAACTCATGAGTCTAGGGAGGGTTTAAATATGTTATTTGGATTTTTCATACACCGTAGAAATTATTTTTATCCTATGATGGATGGTTAAATGAAGTAGATCATTCAAAATTTGGATGAAATGTTGCGAATATGTGTTTTGGAATTTGATGGATCATGGGTGAAAAACATTCTATCAATTTATTATGATAATGATAATAACTATCACTCTTCCCTAAACATCAATTTGTTCAAGGAATTATATTTGAAGCCTTATAGATCATTTTTATGTTGGACTAAGTTTTAAGAGTCAGTGTTACTTGGACCAAATTTAGTACAGAGCATGGCCAAGAAATTAAATATGTTTTTAGAGTCAATTATAAATTTAAAATGAGGATAACTCTAAAATTTGAGGTTATAAATAATTTTTTCTTGAGAGTTTCTCTTTATTGTGGGAAACAGATGTTTGAGTGAGGTATTAAGCCTTTTCCTTAGTTTATTGGCCCTTTTGAGGTATTGAAACTTGTTAGTGTGGTGGAATTTAAATTAATGATTCCTCCATAGATTAAAAATACTTTTTAAGTATTTCGTGTGACATATATTTTATGATATATTCATGATGAGTCTTATGTTATTGATTTTCTTAAGTTGGATATAGATGATTATGCAACATTTTGGAGTGCCTAGTTACGATTCATGATTATCCTGAGAAGGTGTTGTGTGGGTGAAAATTTAAGCTCAGTACCAAAAATTGTTTTTCGATTTATTTCACCATGATATTGAGATATTTTATTTTATTATAATTTAATGATTTTTTAATCCTTATGTTTTTTTCATTTGATGATGGTTTCATTATTATTTGAGATATATCTCCTGAGGATGTTTAGGTTTTATGGTCATAATCTATTTTTGGTTTGGTTCTGATTCCAAATGTCAAGGATCATTTTGAGAGGTATTTATTGAAATTTACCATGAATTTTTGGACCATTTCATTTCAACCATTAGATATTATAAATTACAATATAATGTTAGAGGAATGAATATGGAGTTGGAGCTAAAATTATTTCTTTAAGTGTTGTACTATGGATTGTTTTTAGGTGTTGTTCCATGAAATGATAGCTAGAGGAAAAGGGGTTTTGCTACAATCTGGTGTGTTGCACCCTAAACCATTGGGATGTGGAGTACTTTTTTTATTGTGGAATGATGGATTAGCCATTATATTTCTATATTGATATTTCTGAAAGTGAAATTTTGTTTATGGTATGATGAAGTTTATTTTTTTTGTGATGGGTTCAGAGGATTTATGGTTTAATATTACCAATGTTGTATAATGGTGAGGAATCTATTGGGTTTATATTATGTGAGTTTTATTGTGATAGGGTTGTCTGGTTCATAGTACTATAGTATTAGAGTATTTTATTATTTATATTACATAGGTTGGTGGTCCCATGATTTATCTTGATCTTATCTTACATTGGGTATTATATTAGAATAACTCTACCCACTATTAGGTGGATACCTACGTGGCCAATTTCATGGATTTTTCTATTTGAGGTTTGTTTCACCATGGTAATATTAATTGAACTGTTGTTTTTTTGGGGTTCTTTATTTGGGGAAATAAGGTCGATGACCATGCCATGATCCTAATATGTTGATGAAATAGAACATGATCACCTTGTTCACATCATAACTTTGTTATTAACATTGGCATTAAATCAGTTTAAATACTGATATTCAAGGGATATCAAGCTATGGTTTTTGGATAGTTGTTTCATTGTAGAATGACGACACCTATCATGTCATCATTATTCATTTATCAAGAGTGACTACAAATTAGATCTTTTTCTCAAATTCACAATTATTTCACTGACTTAGTTTAATCCTATGCAACAGGTGGTGTTTCATTAGAGATATTTAGACTATCATTGATCTTTCATTCCATTTATATTTGAAAGATCAATGTATTTGGTATCAAAGGTGATATCATATCTACTCCTTAATCATTATATTCTTATTCATTATTCTTATGAAAATCTATGAAAATTGTTTTTCATTGGTTTTCATTGTCTTATGACATGGTACTGATAAATATCATTATAATTTAGGATATTTAGGATCTTTCATGGGGTTTCTTGGTTGTTTGGACATTACTTACCTTATTATTATGTAGAACATTATTGAATCCTTTGTTAAGGTAGAGGACTTGAGACTTCACATTATTTATTTATATGTGGGTGTTAATGAATCATTTTTTTTTCATTTGGTGGTGGTATAGATTAACATAACAAGATAATGAAGTAGAATAAATGAAATTAAAAGTAAGGGGATTTTTCATTTATGATTTATGAAATTCAATGATATTTATTATATAAGGATGGTTTTTATAATTTTTTTACAAATACATTTGTGTCTTCTTCTATGATGAACCTTTCTTGCGTCAATTAAACTATTAAAATCACAATTCCCCTTGAATGGCCTGAAGTCCTTCATTTTTAATGATTTTTGATAACCCTCCTTTCAAGGGATGAGAGGGAACCCTTATAAGGCTCATAGGATCAAAGATTATATGGCACGTAGGCTTAAAAGATTACATGACCCAAAGATCTTAGGGAATTTAACTAGATTATCTATAAGGAACCACCCCTCCCTAGCATCTACATCATGATAATAGCTCTCCACCTTTGCTTGGCAATCTAGCTAGGCTTCCTGTGCAAGAATAGGATGGTCTCAATGGCATAGCCATACCCTCTCATTCTTACAAATCCATTTGGCTCTGCTCTGGTGATTGCGCCTGCTCTAAATCCTCTTCTGGGGATGCTTCTTTTTTGTAGTCCATCTGGGGAAACTGCATGTGGCCTGAAGCCCTTGAGGTGTCTCTAAGGCCATAAAGGTGGCCCGAAAGCCCTACTAACCCAAAGGCCTTGGTGGCCCAAATGCCTTAAGGACTCCAAACCCAAATCGGTGGCCCAAGGTGAATAGTTCCAACTGCTACAGTTCCAAATAGTACCTACTATAGTAACTGCTATAGTGTATGCTACATTATCCGCACAGTATAATATTCTGTTATAGTACCTGT
Source organism: Viscum album (assembly GCA_963277665.1). NCBI lineage: Eukaryota > Viridiplantae > Streptophyta > Magnoliopsida > Santalales > Viscaceae > Viscum > Viscum album. The sequence continues at coordinate 1,555,755,556 of OY728141.1, forward strand.
ATAGTGTACAGTCCTGCTATAGTACTCACATGGTGTATAGTTCTGCTACAATACTACTATAGTTCCTACTACAGTAGCTATTATAGTACCTCGGAAATATGGCTCTACCTGATTTTGAACATGGGTCTTGTGGATGCACTTAAGGATACCACACCAACTGGGCTGAGGCTCATGTGCTCAAAATTCATAATGGGTTAATAAAAAAAGTTTTTTAATGTGGAAATATTGAATTATGTTAATGATTTTTTACATACAATTTTGTTTTCATGTAAAATAATAATTAATTAATTTTTTTTCAATGATAATGGGTTTTCCATTATTTTATACTATTTATGGGGTATTTATTTCTATGGTTAGTGGAGAAATGGTTGATTGTTTTGTCCATATGGGATGGTGTGGTTTGGATTTGTTATGGTTGTGGTGGTTGGGTAGTTTTATGGTTTTGATAATGATGTCCTGGATGGTTGTGTGGAAAAGAAGTGATTTTTTGGTTTTGTGGGGTTGTATGGGATTTTCCTGGTGGCATGGAATGTGGTTTGAATTAATGGATAATGGGACGTAAATAAATAAATTATGGGATACTTTATAAAATGAAAGAGTGGCTAGGAAAATATAAAGGTTGGTATAAAATTAGATAATGTTCAATGAATGTTTTGGAATTAAATATGGATATAATAAATTCAATGAAATGATGAATAGTTTTTTTTAAAATATATAATTTCATAGAAATTGGTTGGATGGTGACAAATAATCTATTATTTAATCGTGATATGCTAAAATGGGGTGGTAGTAATGTTTTTTTGTCTAGTTTTATGCTAAGGGATGATACAAGTTAGTGTAATAGTGATGAAAATGATTATTAGTTAGTGGTAGAAGTGATATAATGGATATTATGGGTGATGGTAGTGATGGATTAGTTTGAACCATTAGGTTGTTCTTGTGTGTGATTACTATGAATGATATTTTATTTTTATTTTATTCCCACCACCTCCTAAGTCGGGTAACATGACTAACACCCATATGAGAACATGATTTTTACATGTTTTCCCAAACATATAGGTAGAATAGGGAACACATGGTTAATTATTACCTCTTCCCCAATCTGCATATAGATGTAAAATCTGTTGTGATGGATCATGGATTAAATTATGTATTTATATACACACATGAGCTGTAATTGATAGTGATAATAGAACATATATACTGGTTGACCTGGTTAAGTGGTTGTGATGTGGATATAGGGTGGGGTTTATGTACAACTAGAGGAGGGAATGAGTTTGATGTTATTTATGTTCATGATACCCTACTATGATAAGGATATGATGTGAAATTGTGATGTGGTTGTGGTATGATTTTTATGGTGGTGGATATATTGTTATGGTTATGTTGTGGAATGTGGTTATTCAAATATGTGTTTTTAGAATGGGTTACAACACTAGAAATATGTCATTAGTGCATTAAAGAAACCTGATCAGGGGGGAAGTGGTTGTATGGTACCTTCTTAGAATATATTAATTTTATATTATGAACTGTACTAGGATGTGTTATTGGGTGAGAGAACCTTTATGAGGTTGTGTGGTAGTTGGCCTATGTAAGAACCTGGTTTTTCAATCAGGTATGGATCCTTTAATTTTCGGTCTAAATCTTTACTTAGGACCTAATATAGATACCTAATTAATTAGCAATGGTTATGAGGGGGTTTTAGGCTTGTTTGGAGCTCTAAAAACCTCTTTCTGGGGAAATAGGCCAATCTGCACAGTTTGTGCATGATTATCGCATGATTTTCCTAACTGTGCGGTTTGTGATTTTTCAGATAGTGGCACCTCACACAGTTGGCACACATTCGTGCAACAAAAACGTGCGAATTCACCTTTTTCCCAGGTTCAGGTAGAACAATCTCCACAGTTTACACACAGTTTGAAAAACTGTGCATACAAACTGTGTGTAGGCTAAAAACATTTGTAAAATGGCCAAAATACCCTTAATGGTCTATTATTCCCCCTCATTCCTCCTAATCTGAGAACTTGTGGGATTTTTCTCCTTTTTCCTCATTTTGGAGAATTTTGAAGTCCTGCGCTAGGGATCAATAGATCGCCTTAGTTCGGCATCTGATCGAGCATCTGTATGTTACATTGGATGCGCAACGGTAGGTACTCGAGTTCTCTTTACCCATACTTCTTCTCTTTCACTCTTGACCTAGATATCTCCATGTGATCATTTTTCACCTTTTCTTAGATATACTCTAATCTAAGGATAATCAAGGGCTGATACTGAGGGATAAGGCTCATACAACCTTAAGGTGGGTGGTCTATTACTCAACCCCAAAGTTCATTTTTTGGAATGTTTGTGTAGGGCCCATCGGTTTCATTGGAAACCATTTCATAAATTAACATTTAATGATTATACTTGTTAGAATCGCATGGTTATTCTCTTTCCAAATATATGATTTTTTGTTTGTGGTTACACCCACAACTCAATCTGTCTCACGTCGAAGGTCATGCCATAATTGGGTTTATTGTGTTTCGGTATGTTTTGAGCCACCATTTAGGGGTGACTCTACTTGACCTTTATATATGTGAGTATTCTTTTCAGAAATGTGTTTTATTACTAATAATTGAATAATGGCATGTACCATGTATTCTCACCACTTTACCCACCTATGTTAAGTGCTTCCAAATGTTTATTAAATTTGAAATACAAAATGTGAAACATAAAGTACACTATGTATATAACATGGCTGTATCAAAAGATATTGAATAAATTCTACATGTCTGTAGCATCCCGTTCCATGTTCATGTAATGTAGTGGAGTGAACCTCAATAATTGAATAAGCCTTAATGGATAACTACGACTTGATTAAATACTGTTAACGCTATGTGGCCTATCCACACTAATGGAAGACAAGGCTAGGATCAATGGTTTCAAATCTACTTGACCTATCCAAACTAATGGAAGGAAATAATTTAACCAAATGAATTATTACAAGATGTAAATATCTAATAGGAATAGACTGACTTGAGTTCACCTTGGATTATGAGAGGAGAATAACTTGGGTATTGTGAACCCCTGTTTGATTTAAAGATACAGTTTTATTAGGTTGATACCCACCTAGATTTTGGTTCTTGTCTATTCCATGGATGCCCAGTATACTAGAATTGGGTCCCTTTCTTTATTATAGGACACCTTAGATACACTCTTTGGAACCAACACTGACTAGTAGGTTCCATGGTTACATCCCATAAGGACCAATATTTGCTTAGCCCCATTTTACCTTGGTTGATAACCTTGGCCTCGGTAAGTGCCTTATTGTGGAATACCTCATATTATCCTTTGTAGATTACAATCTTACCCCTTATCTAGACTCACATACTATTGAGTTATATTTCCATGAGTTTTTGTTACCTTGTTTATTACCCTAGAACTCACTAACTAAATTTCGTTGTTTGGTTGCCTTGTTACGTGTTGGGACCTTCACTACTTATAATAACATGAGGTGATGTCATTTTTTGATATGCATCATGTGACCTATTAACATTAAATGGTAATTGATTAATTAATGAGATGGTTACATGTTCAGACACCAACCGAGTGCTGAAGCAGGTACTTGTTTATTTAGTTATTTTATACTGCATGCTTTACTTTACATATATGCTTGTACATTACTATATTCTATTTCATGCATTGGATGTTATAGACACCATTGGTGGTGTCCCACTGAGATTTATCTCACACCCTCTCCAGGAACCGTTTGGCACCTAGAGTAAATTACATGGTTGCAGGTACTAATAAAGGGTAGCATGCAACTTCCAATACCATATTGTGTGCTGATAGGATGGAGCTTGATAATAGATGACCATGTAGTATATCAGGATGCTTGGATTAGTCTTTTTTTACCTTGTGGAACATGTTATGCTTGTTGTCTTGTATACATGCTTTCTAGTTTTCTAGTGACATGATATTGCATCATCACTGTGCCAGTTGATACCATTATTGTTATTCTTGTTTATCTATTGCATCAGTTTTCTTCCGCTATTTATTCATGTTTCTTTTGCTGCGTACTACTTATTTATATATCTTCCGATGTACTACACTAGGCTAATGAGGGAATATTCTTCCCATGGATAGACCCTAGGCCCTCAAAGCTAGTCGGCAGCCTCTGGAGTTTGGGATGATGCTCTTAAGGTTGTGTGGCCCATCGGTCTCGGGGAACCCATTAAGTGGAATCCAGGTCCGGGTCATCATAATGTGGTATCCTAGTAAGTTTGTTTTCTTTATTGAATATTTGGTGAGAATGGAATGGAGAATAGGAATACTATGGACTTGGTTATAAGTCATTCTTGGATGTCATAAACCCATGATCAGGGTAAAAGACAAGTTACCCATAATGCAATTGTTGTTCTATTTTGCCTATTACAGTTGATATTATTTCACCGTTGTGTGACTCACATGTTGTGTGGTGTTTTTGATTATTACTCTTTGGAAATTTATTTCATCCTTTGCCCGATAATATGAGAGGAAGGAGTATGGATACATTAATCATTATAGGCACCTATAATTGGCATGTCATGCATATTACCATGCCATATAGGTGCATTTAACTTCTTTTCATTTCTTGATATGCCTGTGAATGTTGTGAGATGTTGTGATAGTTTCTTGTACTTGTATTACATTGGATTCGATTGAGTTATTGACTATCTTGATTCATGATGTGCATGGCCCCTTAGGGGTTGTAATGAGTGATTTACCAAGTCATGCCATTATGCTATAAGTAAATCGATGTAGTTTTTAGTGATAGGTGTTTGGGAACTAATTCATCAGAAATGGATATCCATTATAAAGTAAATACAGAAATCTAAATTGAATTGGTTGCACATACTTTTGTAGCCTAATCATGTTTTTTAGAGGTAAAGGAGTTAACCTAAAAATTAACAAAAAAATGACATAAAATATAAACTTTTGTACTTACTGATACATGGCTGTCTAAGAGGGTAGTTTGGGTATTATTACTTGGTTAATGAGTTTTAATATGATATTTTTCTACTAGTGATGCTATCTCCTTACTTCTAAGATTGTTATAAGGTGTGTTATTTTCATTTGTTGACCAATGTCGCCACGACATCCTCGTGTCGTTCACCAGGAGGGTGGTGACGACCATGATCTAGACATGGTGGGCCCTAAGCTGCTAGTATTACATCTTGGAGTTCAACACGAGTCACAACCAGATGTACCTAATCGAGAAACTAATTCCCATGTCCAAGATAGTTTCTTTTGTATGATGCTGTCCATGATTGGTGCTCTACGGGTTGCACCTATGATGGCTGATATGACCCTCGAGTTCTAGCAGCAGCATCCTCGTGCTTTTTTAGGGGATGGCTGACCTCAGGCTACTGAGCCGTGGATATAGTAAATGATGTGTATCTTTGATCATCTATAAATTTTTCCAGAGAATATAGTAAAGCTTGTTACAAACATGCTTTGGGATTCAGCCAAGCGTTGGTGGGATATCGGTACCCAAGCCAGATGTCATCAAGGCATGATATGGATTGACTTCTAGACTGCCTTCTATGATCAGTTCATTCCTTAGTAATTGAGAGATGACATATCTAATGATTTCATGCATATCGATAAGGGTTCTATTTTAGTTATGGAATATTGAGAACGTTTCACTAATTTACAGCACTTTGCACCGCTTCTTACTGGTGATGAGATTTTGCAAACTAGACATTTTGAGGATGGGATCCGGTATGCCATCCGACCACAAGTGAATGTCTTCCACCTTCTTACCTTATCTGCAATAGTTTATCAGGCCCTTATCAATGAGAGTAACTTGAGGGATGGTGCGAGTAGTAGGTTTAAAGGATCAGTGCCGCGTCAGGCCAATAGTTGTTCCAGTGGTAGGAAACGTTCCATCGAGGTTTATCATCAGGGAAGTGGTAGCCATAGTATCTATTTTTGATAGATCTGTAGTGTATCATCAGTGTGGAAAGCCATGGAATAAGAAGACCTAGTGTTATAGAGACCCTTGGGAGTGTCAGGATTGTGGTTGTATGGGTCATCTTTAGCGCTTTTTTAGTACCTCTCCACCAGCTCTATGTGGAAAAGGATCAGCTTCAACACCACCTTCAGGAGCGAGTTATTTTTCACTGCGTCTGGTGGGGAGTTTTAATAGCACTGAAAAGTCTGTCTGAGGAGGAGGATATGGTCGTGGTAGTCAGATCCTTGATAACCAGCAGCGCTAGCAGAGAAATAATGATCTTGGTAGTCTATCTGTTTTACATGGTTAGGGATCAGGTCTGTTGCATGCTTTACAATCGATACCTGAGGATCCGGATGTGGGTCCTTCTACATTACAAGGTACTATTCTATTACCCTCTAATATTGTCTCTTATTTGTTTTATATGGGTGCTTCAAACTCTTTTATTTTTTGTATCAATACTGGAAAGTCTCAAATTAAAGATACAATATCACTATGGTGTAACGACCCTCAATACACCATTAGGAATACATATGGAGGGAATATGCCAATGAAGGGACTATCCCCTTGAGGCTGGCAGTTACCCTTTCCTATGGAATATCTTTCTTCTCGAGATGATAGGATTTGATGTCATTATTGGGATGGACTGGTTGGTCCACTATCACACATTTGTATACTGTTATCACCAAAGCGTTTCATTTACATCACCAGATGGTAGTAGTTATATTTTCAAAGGCGAGTGGGATGTACATGCTAAGAGAGCTTGAATGATGCATCACGGGCTAGGTGAAGTGACAACTATGATTTTAAATCTTTTCATGGAGGATTATGGTTTACTTTAAACTGATTTCCCTCTAGTAGTTGATTATTTTAGGGATGTCTTTCTGGATGACTTTTCTGGCTTACCTCCTATGAGAGAGGTATATTTTACAAATTAGATTGTTTTAGGATAATATATAGTGTCCATTCCTTCATTGAGGATGGAACCTACTAAGATTTAGAAGCTAAAGCAGTAGATAGAGGACTTAGAGGCCAATGGCTTTTTACGGACTAGTACATCTTCATGGGGTTCACCTGTTCTTTACGCCAAGAAGGCAAATGGAACCTTATTTATATGCATGGATTATAGAAGGCTGAACCATATTATGGCCAAGAATTAGTATCCACTTCCATGAATAGATGATCTCTTTGACACGCTCCGAGGAAAAAAGATGTTCTCTAAGATCAACCTGAGATCAGGATACCATCGGGTGCGTGTCAGACCTTTAGACATACCTCGTATAGCGTTTCATAGTAAGTATGGTCTGTATTAATATCTTGTTATGTTGTTTCATATTATGAACATTATTTCCATTTTCTTGTATTTAATGAATAGGGTTTTCCATCCCTATTTGGATTCTTTTGTCATGGTCTTTGTAGATGACATCTTGGTGTACTCGTGCACTCGTAAAGACCATGCCAAACACCTTGATATTGTTCTAAGTACACTGAGAGAGAATCAAATTTATTCCAAGATTAATAAATATGACTTATCGATTTAATGTTTCCACTTCTTGGGTCATATTATTTAAGAATCATGGGTATCCGTTGACCCTAAAAATGTCAGTTCTACAATATCTTGGGAGCAGCCTAAGAACGTGTTTGATATCATGAGTTTCTTAGGGCTAGCTGGATATTATAGGAATTTCATAGAATCCTTTTTTAATATTTCTACAACTCTTACGAGTCTTTATACAATGGGTTTCAAGTTCATATGGTCTGAATAATGTGTGAAATCCTTTCAGGAGATGAAAGGTAGGATTGTCTTTACACCTATTCTGATTCTTCTAGAACCTAGAATATGTTATATTTTCTTATATGATGTATCTGGAATTGGACTTGGAGCAGTGTTGATGTAGGAAGTCAAAGTATTTGTGTATAGATCTTGGAGTTTGAGGACTCATGAGATAATTTACCTGATGCATGACCTCGAGCTAGTATCCGTTGTACTTGCCTGATGATACTGGAGACACTATCTGTTGGGAGATCACTTTGTAGTTTTTAAAAATCACATGAGCCTCAATTATATATTTTCTCAGCATGACAAGAACCTCCAACAGTAATGATGGGTTGAATATCTGCAATCCTTTGACTTTGAGCATGGATATATGCCCGAAAAAGGCAATGTGGTTGCAGATTCACTAAGCCAGAAAACTCAAATGCTGGTCGTACAGGAAGCCACTGATGAATGGAAGTAAATATCCCTCTTTTCTAAACATCATATGGTGTTTTTTGAAAGTCATCATAAGTATAACCTCTCTTACTTAATAGTTAGCTCTTCCCTCCATGTGAAGGTGAAGAGTAGACAGTTTCTAGATCCTAAACGTTTGGTTCTCCGTGAGAGTATATCAAGAGATAAACCACCTCCAAATTGGTATGTGGACAGAGATGACATCCCACTTCTACATGGATGTATTTGGGTTCCTACAAATGTGAGAGAGGATTTCATGAAATATTCCCACACTTCCTAGTGGTCAGTTCATTTAGGTATCTCAAAAATTTATCGAGATATGTGAAGATAGTATTAGTGGTCTGGGAGGAAATGTCAGATTTTAGGCTTCATCACTAGGTGTTCCACATATCAATAGGTGAAAGAAGAGAACCAAAGACCCCAGGATTGTTACATCCACTTCCAGTCCTAGAATATAAATGGGAAGATGTTTATATGGATCTCGTAGTTGGATTACCATGTTCTCTAAGGGGTAGTGATGTTATCTAGGTAGTCATTTACCGACTAACAAAATCATTACAATTCATTCCTATTCGAGAGACATTCTCAGTTGATGAACTGGGAAAATGTATTCCCATGAGATCGTACGAATATATGGTGTTCCACGTACTATAATTCTAGATAGGGATTCTCATTTCACTTCACGGTTTTGTATGGATCTTCGTAAATCTATGGGAACTCGGGTTCTTCTAAGAACATCTTTTCACCATCAAACTGATGGATAATCAGAACTGACAATATAGGTTTTGGAGGATATTCCTCGAGTATTCATCATGGATTTTGGAAGTTCTTTGGAGAATCATATCCCTCTCTTCGATTTCTGTTATAATAACAGTTTCTAGGCAAATATTTAGATGTCTCCATTCAAGTCCTTATATGGTAGGCCATGTCATTCACCCTTTTACTGGCTAGAGGAAGGCAAGGTAGCCCTACTAGGTCCTCATATCGTTCATGAGACTTTAGAATAGGTACATATAATCAGGAATCATATGACTACTTCTCAATCTAGAAAAAAATCATATGCTGATCTCCATTGACAAACACTTGAGTTCGAGGTTGGGGATCATTTTATTCTTTAGGTATCTCCCAGGCTAGGGCATACATTGTTAAAGAAATAGGGAAATATATCGCCTCACTACATCAGGATGTTCGAGATTCTAGAGAGAGTCGAGCCGGTAGAATATTTGTTACTACTACCTCAGAGGTAACGTTCCATGCACAAAATCATTCATGTCTCAAAGATTTTCCAATATTATGCTAAACCTTCTCATACCTTTGATCTCGAGGAGGTTGACTTAGATGTTGATGCTACCTTTGAGGAGTATCCAGTACACATCGTTGACAGAAGCATGCAGGCTCTCTAAGGAATGATTTTCCCTCTCGTAAGAGTGCTTTGGAAGCATGACCGAGTACATGATGAGACATGGGGTAGGGAAGCTGATGTACATTCTTAGTGGATAGTGTTATTATCAGACAACGTTTTCTAACCCTTGGAAGGAGAAATTTGGGGGGTGAGTTTTTTATGGTGGGGTGAAGACTGTAAGAACCCAGATTTTGACTTAGGTATGGATCCTTAAATTGTTTTTGTCAAAATAATTACTTTGGATCTAATATAGATTCCTAATGAGTTAGAAAAGGTTCTGAGGGTTTCTGGGGACGTTTAGAGCTTATAACACCACTTTCTTGGAAAAAAAGGCCAAGTTTCATGGTTTTCACACTATTAGCGCATGGGTTTCCTAACTGTACAATTTGTGTTTTTTTGGACAGTGGAACCTCGCACAGTTGGTGCACGACCATTCATCCAAACCATGTGAACAACCCTTTTCCCTAGGTTCGGGCAGAACCATCTCGCATGGTTTGTGTACGGTTTGAAAAATCATGTGAAAAAACCATGCACAGGATAAAACATGTGTAAAATGACAAAAATTTCTTTAATGATATATTAATCCTCCTCCATCCTCCAAATACAAGAACCTTCAGGATTTTATTCCTTTTTCTTCCTTTTAGAGAATTTTAGAGGCCCAAGCTAGGGATAAAGATATCTCCTTTGTCTGAAATCTGATCAAGCTTCCATTCATCACGTTAGATGTGCAACGGTAGGTACTCGAGTTTTCTTTAGGCATACTTCTTCTCTTTCACTCTAGACCTAGATATCATCATGGGAGTATTTTTCAGTTTTTCATAGATCTACTCCGATCTGAGGCAAATAAAGGGATGATACCAGAGGAGAAGGCTCATACAACCCTAATGTGAGTGTTCTATAACTCATCCCAATTTTTTTTTGTTTTTGGAATGTTTGTGTGGGGTCCACCTATTTTTTGGAATCCATTTCTTAAATTAACATGTCATGATTATACTTTTTAGAATAGTATGTTTATTCTATTTCCAAATATGGGATTATTTGTTAGTAGTTACATGAACAAATCAATCCACCCCATGTCGAAGGTTATTCCAAAATTGGGGTTTTAGTGTTTTGGCCCGTTTTGAGCTATTTGGGTTTGCCTTTACTTGACCATTTTAAAGGTAAGTCCTCTTGTCATTAATTTATTGTTATTATTGATAATTTCATAAAGGATTATACCATGTATGCTAACCACTTGACCTGACTAAGGTAAGTGCTTCCAAATTATTGTTAAATGTGAAATGTGAAATGTTAAATGTGAAATGGAAAGTATACTAAGTATATAACTTGGACTTATCAAGAGAGAATGAATAAAGGTTACATGTCTGTAGAACCCCTTTCCATGTTGATGGATGGTATTCAAATAAGCCTCAACAATTTAATAAGACTTAATGACTAACGAAGACTTGATTAAATGGTTGAAATGCTACATGTCCTATCCACACTAATGGAAGACAAGGCTTGGACAAATGGTTTCAACTATAATTGACCTATGCCTACTAAGTGAAGACAATACATAAACCAAATTAATTATTACATGATTTCAATATCAAATAGGAATGGAATGACTTGAGTTCACCATGTATTTTGAGAGAAGAATACCTTAGGTCTTCGAAACCCCATTCGGATTCAAGGATACAGTTTTCTTAGGTTTATACCCACCTTGATTCTGTTTCATGTCTATTCCTTGGATTCCTGTTATACTACCATTGAGTCATTTTATTTATTATCGAATACCTCAATTACACTACTTGGATCCAGCATTGACTAGTAAATCCCATAGTCAAATCCCATAGGGTCCTGTCTTTTCTTATCCCCATTTTACCTTGTCCGATCACCTTTGACTCGGTAGGCTCTTTATTGTGGAATGCCTTGGGTTACATTCTTTGGATTAAACTACTTGGATTAAACTCTTACACCTTATATAGAATCATATAATACTAAGTTAGATTTCTGTTATTTTATGTTACCTTGATTTTTACCCTAGAACTCCCTCACTAGATATCATTGTTTGGTTGCCTTGTTACATCTTGGGACCTTAACTACTTATATTATCACGAGGTGATGTCAGTGTTGGCTATGCCTCACATGACCTATTAACATTAAATTGTAATTTATTAATTAATTAACCAGTTACATGTTCAGACACCATCCAAGGGTTGAAGTAGGTACTTGGTTATTTAGTTATTTTTTTAAATCTTTCTTTACTTTACATATATGTCTATACACTAATGTATTCCATTTCACAGGCTGAATGTTATAGACAGAAATAGTGGTGTCCCACGGATATTTATTTCACACCATCTCCAAGTTCCATTTGGTACCTAGAGTAGATAACATGGTTGCAGGTATTGACAAAGGGAATCATGTATCTTCCAATACTTGATAATGTGCTGATAGGATGGAGCTTGATAGTAGATAACCGAGTAGGATCTCAAGATGCTTGGTGTAGATTTTTTTTGTTTTACCTTGTGGATCATGTTATTTTTAATTTAATATAGACATGATTTCTAGTTTTCTAGTGACATGACATTACATCATCACTATTCCAGTTGATACAGTTATTGTTATTCTTTTTTATCTATTTCATCAGTTTTCTTCCACTGTTTACTATTCATTTATATTTCTTCTATTGTACTACACTCTACTAATGAGGGCACAATATGACCATGGAAACACCCTAAGACCTCTATAATAATCGAAATACTATGGAATTTGGGAATATGTGGTTGAGGTTTTGTGGCCCACCAGGCTCCGGGAACCATTTAGGTGGAATATGGGTTCGGGTCGTCACAACCTGATACAGTTGTGAGTTGGTTTTTATATTTCATCACTAAGAGATTAGTATACTTATTCTTCATCTATATGATATGTTATTAAGAGAATCATAAAAATTATAAATGTATAATCACCCTTATATATATAAATCTATTTAATAGTTTTCTTTAAAGGAGTTGGTGATTAAACGGGATATTGTTAGCTCGAGGCTAGAAATTGCTGTCAAATTTGCAGCTATAGTAGTTTCATTTTAGTATTTTATTTTATAAACAATATTTATGTAATTAATTTACAAAAATTATAAATTGGGTTTTATTTTCTATTATATATTTACTGGTTGTTTTATTACTTCTTCTTTGTTTTTATAAGGATAATGCCTTCTATATGTATTTTTTCATGCCCTCAGTTCTAGTATCCAACCCACATTCTATTGGTTACAGGCTTTACAGGTCACTCTTATCTTTAATACAATATTCACAGAAGTACCATTATGGGTAGGTCATGACACATGTGATATAAAATCCCTCATATTTTATTAAGTATCTTGGATAAACTATTTTATTCAAGATACAACTCATTTTATACTATTCATGTATGAAAGTATGTTATAGTGATTTATAAATCATAAACCAAGTGTATTCTAAATTTTTATTTAAAATATATTTTTTAATAAATAAATTCTTTTATCACATTAAAAAAATTTGATTAAAATACATATACTTTATTTTGATCTATATGAGTTCGACATATTCCTTTTCATCCAATCTATTATTTAATAACTCATCGATTCATTACATAAATGAAAATTATATGATCCATTAATTATTATCATGATAAAAAAATCCAATATTTTAATAATTTTTTTAAAATATAAATTTGTAATTATATTACTTTTAAAATAAATAAATTTTAACCTTAACACCAATACCTAAAATTGACTCCCTATGGAGTTTCACAAACCCTTTCTAGTTTCCTAGAAAATTCCAACCTATAGAAACATCACCCTTCCTTGAAATATCTGGTTGGTTTTAAATTAATCTACTGATTACTTAAGGAATAATTTTTTGAATTTCCAACTAACTTTTCTTCTTTTGGTTTTAAATTTTCTCCTCTTTTACTATTAACATTACAATAGATACAAAACATCATTTGTCATGATCATTTATTGTCAAAATTTTGATAAAATCGGGTAAAATTATATATCATTCACATTGTTGAAACATTCCAAATGATGATTACATAATGAATTCCATATCCAGAACAACACTTAAGGAAATCCTCCAATCTATCTAAGTAATTTACATTTCTAATCATATTGAATTATGATAAGATACTGGAATCCATTTGGTCATATTATATAAAAAAAATGCATTTAAAACCTTATGTGAATACTTATATACTCTTATAAGAATATAGATACATTTATTAATTTATTTTAATGTTTTTTCACTCAATAATGTTGTTATCCAAACACATATAATTTTTCCCCTACATAAAAATGATTCTTATGTTTTTCATAAGTCTAAGAAATTTCTTATATCAGGATTCTAATTTTCTAGGATTGATCTCAAAGCGGTTTTTGATGATGGGTATACCTTTTATATACAGTAATATATTTTATCATATGAGTATCATTTTTTAAATTCATTTTATAAGGAATTATTTTAATGTTTCTCCAACTAAAATGATAACCACTTTTAAATTACTTCATATATATTAGTGGGACAATATCCATATTTGATTAAGTAATGAATCAAAATTATTTTTCATCTCAACACTTTTCTATTTAAGTAAATCACCATGAAAATCATGTCATATATAAATTTTGTATGGTTTAGTAAAAATATTTTTTCCCAATTTATTTTGTTAATAAACACAACACTATTCTTCTGGTATCCCTTATATGGTTTTCTTAGCTAAATGAAACCCAATTAAAACACTAAAAATGAGTCAACTAACTCTTAGGGCAATCTTATTATTTATTTCTATATAAAATTTAATCCAAGGAATTCAAAATTAAACATGAATATAACTAATTAAATGATCGATTTATTGACATGAATCTTATTTTTAAAGAATATGAAACATATTTTTTTTAAATGAGATTTAATTTCACCATATTATCTAATATTATTTCCTTTTACAAGTATGAACACTTTTTATTATTTAGTTTTAAATCCCTATTAATACCACTAAATTTATATGTTCAAATCTAATTAATGTTTGAATCATTACATAACTCATAAACCAAACAATGTTAAGGTAGAATAAAACTAAATCATTTTTAAAAACCAACATAAACTAATAATATACATGTATAAAAATTCCTAAAATTAGTTTAACTATTTAAACTAAATCATACAACCATTAATAATATAACAATTATATCAAGGAATAATTCTAGGAATAAAATAAATAAATAGTTCATAAATTTATACATGATATATATATTTATGAATAATATATAAATAAATAAATTATAAAAAATTTATAATTTAGCCATGAAACAAGGACATTTGATAATAAAATATATATAAAAACATTACATTTATTTCCATTATGAATTGCTACATATTCTTCAATATATGAAATTTACATAAATATATAATATCTAATGAAACATAAATTATTTATACTATAATTATATTATGTAAAAAATTAACATAATATAAATATCATATACGTAACATTACGAAAACCTTTATCCTGTAAATTTAAAAAAATTATTTTGATACGGTTTAAATAATTTTATTAAATAAAAATTTTATATTTCCATTCCAAAAACAAAATTATGAAAAATTAATAATTCTAAATCTAAACACTTTTATATATTTACCCTTATTTGTTAATTTATAATCAGTTTACAATCTGACCTTATAAATTATATAAAAACACTTTATATTTAAATTATAATTCATGCTATAAAGTTTCAAAGGTATATAATATTAACTTTTAATATTACAGTTATTAATTTAACAAATGTTTTATAAACATCTAATAATTAAATATATATTTTTTATAATTAATTAATATATAAAAACATTTCTAAATTAATTAAATAACACTAAATATATTTTTCCATAGTTTATAAAAATTTTATAAATCAAATAATCCAATTCATTATTCAAAAATAAAAATTGTCATGCATATCACATTTTATGATATAATTTATATCATGAATTGTGGTTTTATCCAATATCTATCTTATTTAATGAAAGATAATTATTTATCTATGATATAACCTTTATTTTCTGAATATCACTATTTATGATACACCATGATATCACCTAAGTGACATGATGAATTTTTGATATTCATGTAATGAATGTTTATTATTTCATTGGGAGAAATTTCTTAGGAAGGACACAACCTAAACTTAGAGGAAAGTAGATAGGGAAGAACCTAAATATTATAGTGAACTGGATCTATGACTTTGTTACCCTGAGTTCCTATGACATATCCAATATGGAGGTGAGAAATCAATAAGAAATATAACAAGAACATGAGTCAATAATAAAGCATATACAATAAACCACAGCTAACCTCTGAAAAACTATCAATAAATTACCCATATTTTACATTATAAGAGAATCAAATAATAATCATTAATTAAAATACCTTAAAGGGTAAGAATTTTATACATGAAATATCATTAGGGATTCACAACTGGGGTGTTACAATTATCAAAAAAGCTTATTTTTATAAAGTGACAACTAGACCTTTAATGTCAACTTGTAATGATTTGTTATCAAACCATCCATGTAAATTTCCAAATAGTACTTAGAGACCAATATATAAAACCATATAATAAAAAACATTAAAAATAAAAATATTTTTAACTCAGTTATTTAAAATTGAAATTCATTTAATAGAGCCTCTGTTTTTTTTTACAAACACTAGGAATACATAACATTTTCTTTTAGAAATCATGAATAATAAATCTATGAAAATCCATTTATTAAAAGTTTATAAATCATGTAAATATTTCTAAAAACCAAAAAGTGTATCATACATAGGTATAAATTTATAATTAATGCATTTTAGAAAAACCCAAACACTTCATTACATGTGAAATTAAGGAATTATACCGAAACACTTACCTAAAGATCAGCAAAACCTCACCACCATCCTTAATTTAAAAATAAAATAAATAAAGGAATCCACACAGGCCCTAAAATAAATAAAATATGAGTGATGAAAGATTCTTAGTTATGAACTTGTTCTCTATAGACATCTTGGGAAGAGAGATAATAAAAATATAGAGGGGAGGCTACTCAATGAAGAAAGAAGAAAAGATGTGTTATCTTGAGGATATATCACTAAAAATACATGAAATAAACCAAGAACGAATCAAGAGAGATTGGAGGTGGTGAATTCACAATTGGGAGGCACTAGGATAAGAAAATGTGGTTGAAAATGTTGAATAAGTTAAAAATGAGCACGTATGGGAAGGTAATTTAAACTTTTAAAACTCTTTTTAAGGCACAAAATTTTCCAAACTATGCACCAACAATGTATCCTCTAACAGACTCAAGATGCACCACTCACATGGGTTCATAAAACATGCTCCAACCATGAAGGTTCATCCCATATGTATGGTTTTATAAATACTTTGACCACAAGGTTTGAAGAACCCTACAACAACCATGTATACACCACTATAACCTCATCACATTCCTCACACAGTGTAGTGAAATGGTTAACACTAACTCTGTTCTAAGTATGACATGAGTTCAGTTTTACGGATTTTTTTAAACTCCTGAATCTCTAACTGTCATAAAATTTCAAAAATTCAAAAAAAATCCACAATTATATATTATTTAATACTAGCATGACATGGGGGAATCACACCAAATATTTATAAATAATATTAAAATTATCATTGAAATATTTTTTATTGGCGTAATATTATGAATTTTAAATTATTTCTAACATATATGGGAAAGACTATATTTTAACTATATTTTAAAAAGATATATTTTATGTTGTTATTGGTAATGATATAATGGTACACTTGTTTAATGTGATTTAATATAAGTAAATTCAAATTCAATTTTCATTTTATTATTTAAATATAACTTTAGTGATTCAGTTTTTACCTTTTGATTAGATATCATTACACTATTTACACATAGAACTAGAAAACATCAATATTTGGTTTCATATATATATAATACAAATAAATCGATGTAAGAAAATTGAACAAGTAAACTTAAATATAATATCTATCTCTAGGATTATCCAATATTGATATTAAATGATGATTCCTTCATTTTCTTTAATGGTACTAAGACTTATAAAATTTTAAAATAATTTTTATTACATTTTATTTCAATATTATTATTTTTATTTTACTTGAAACGAGATTTTATATGATTTTTTTCAACATGAATAAAAAATATATTAGTGATGCTCCATACATGGTGATGCTCATGACAACTATAAGGAATTTTTTGAAAGAATATGTTCTGTTCTACTTTATTAGTTATTTAATCTATTATTTTTTAATTCACTTGTGTTTTTTTAATATAAAAATCTTATAGTTAATGAGAGGTGACTCAGATAGTTCAATTGTTAAAAACTAGTTCAAGAAAATTTATTATAGGCCCATACAAGTATAACTTTATATGATTCAATACATTTTTTTTCAATTATTTACGTTGTTTTGTATTTTTAAATTCCTATTTCAAAACCATAGTGTTAAAATGAGTAAGTTTGTACTAAATTCAATTAATATGATTTACATTTCATTTATATGTTAATGATGATAAGAACAACAATTTTTTTGACAAGGTTATTTTTTTACTCTAATATTTTACACTAATATATTATATAGTTAATGTGATAATATTGAAATTCATTAATATTTTGAATTAAATTGATTTTTATTTTTCAAATATCCTAAACCATATTCATTGATTATTAATAGATTATTATAATAGAATGATTAATTTTTATATGAGTAGTTTAATGTTTCTCTCATTTTTATAATATTTGTAAATGATGTTGTAATGTTGTTTGGAATGACTTTTTTTCTGAAATTTGGAACTATTTATACTACTAATATCTTTTTTTTTCTATTCATAAGAATTGGGAATGATTTTATAATTTATTTTATTTGAAAAAAATCTAAATATTTTCACATTAGTTATTATTAAAACTGTTCATGACGAATTTTATACCATTGGAAATTTTGATAGTTGAAATTATAAGCAGTTTCTGATATTAGTTATGTTGTAATTTTGGTAATTATAGACCCAACATGAATAGTACTCTTCAATTACCATATCATCTATACAATGAGTTCTGCATGATGTACACATACCATAAAGTGTTCATATTTTTTAATCTACTATTTACATAGTAATGTTCATATATTATTTATCATATCAAAAGGTTATAGAAGTTCCTAAACTATAATGTGAACCTTGAGATACCATGAAATTCATATTAAACATATTTTATATGGTAAATATACATGATACTATCTATAAATAGTGGATGTCTAGATATCATGTGGTGTGGGCTTATAAACATTGAGACTTGATCTCATGAAGTTCGCACTTCCTGATCTCTAGTAGGTGAGATCATGAGGACATTCCCACTAAGATGAAAACTACATGTTCTATGTTTCATTAGATGTTCCAATTTAAAAACATGTGTATTAGTATCCTAATTTGATATAATAGTCAATGTGTACCATTTTATTGTGTACTTTTATGCAAGGAAAACCATGAAATAGAAGTTGTGGAAAGGATGCTTGTGATGGGTTCATAATTGGTGGTATGGAAATGATTGAATGATAAAGATATAATTTAGCACATTAAAGTTGAGTAAGTGGTATATTATGACATGTTGATAAGGATGATAGTAAATTCATTAAATCTATGACCATTATAGAGGAATGTAAATCTATCCAGGAAGGTCAATGAATGATAAATCAAGAAATATAGTTAGAACAAAGTATGAAATCTACATTATGAGATAACATGAGAAAAAATGATTATATTAAAAAATGTGTGTTCACAAGAAAGGATTTCATTACTTTTACTATTCCTTATTCTCTTAAGGTCCCTGATGGGTTTCTAGAATCCACTCTAGTTCTATGAATTGTATTTACATCAATTGATATAAGTTACTAGAGGGTCACATACAATAGAGTATTCAAGATTCTCCCCTATTATGGTGAATAGGTTTCTATTACATGGTGTTCCCTAACATGATGTTTTAGAGCTGACCATGTATTAATTATCACCAATGGAAAAATAAATTCGAATTATACAAGTATGAAACAATTAGAGTTGAATTTATTTATTTTATTTATTTACATGTATTGAAGTCAATACATTGAAAAATATTATACAAATGAATATTATTTAACATTCAAGGATGTTTATATTATTGGATTTATGAGTCATGTTAATGACTTTGTTTTATCATGTAACATCTTTAATATATATTACATGCATGTTATAAAATTAAAAATTAAATTATGATGCACTTAGTTCATCGTAGCATTTTATTTATTTCTTATTTAGTGGGAATTGGATATACGGGGGATGGGGAACAATTTCTAGGTATTTTATAATACACTATAAAAGTAAATAAGGTATTTCATTCCATATATTACTCATTATAATAGATTGAGAGCTTATTTCTCAACCTTTGTACATCCTAGTGAGAGAAAGACATCATATGAGAAATAAATCAAATAACTTCTGCACAGATCATATGAATGAGATCATGGTGATTAGTGTGACGTGGAAGGAATATTTAGAGATTCACTTTAGTACTTGTAACATGAATATTGAATTTTGTGTGGGTTTTAATTGTTTATGGATGATATTAACTTTTTTGAGCACAGATCCTTTAAAAAAAGTTTTTTGGAGATAAGGGGCAATTGAATGTGCATTGACTCAATTGTAATAAATGTTCATGTTTAGTTTTTTTAATTTAATAATTAATTACAGATACTTGAACCTCTATTTGGGATGGGATAATCATAGAAGAAGAATTTTCATTGCTCTATTGATGAAAATTTTTAAATCCCCAACTCACTTGATTCTGTGGAACCCATGTACCAATAATGGGTGTTTTAGAGACCAAACATATTTTCTATGAAAATAAAAAATTAATTTTTATTAAAATAAGTTGAGGTAATTATTTCATTCCCAAATATTCTGACCATGCATTGATCTGATCTTGAATTGAAAAGTTAAAACCATTTGAAAAACTGATACAAATCATTTTTTGTTTGGATTTTAGGTAATAAAAATAGTAACCTATATTTATATATTTGATAAAATTTACCAGATTCTACTTTCTAGTGATAACTTCAATCACCCTGAATAGTCATCTAGGATCCAGATAGATTCTTGTGACTGGAAACAATTCCACCTGGTGTGTATTTATTCCACATTAATTTATAATTTTGAAAAGAAAAAAAATACTTTTGAATTTTAAACAAAATAAATCAGATAATCAATTATATAGGTATTTAATTTAAAAAATGTAAATGTCAATTTTTTGGGTGTGGGTGGTTGAATTTGGAAAAACGAATTTGAAGAAGATTCTAGATGAAGCTTGGTTGTCTCACTTAGTTGGCCTCCTCCACATATCCTCCCTATGGCATTGTGCCTCTCACTACAACCACCACCTCCCTTCCTGAGCAACCATCACACACCTAGAACTGGCCACCACCACTATGAGGTCACCACTCTACTGTAGTGCCCCATCGTCCACCTCCCACATCGCTCACACCATTTCCCTGTTGAACAACTAGGACCATGCCTTCCCATATAACATAGCCTCCCATAGGTGAACTAGTAACCAAAAAAGCCACATAACATCTCCATGGAACAACCTCACCTGACTCACACACCAGAGTCACCTAAGGCCACCTACCTTTATCTGGTCATTGCCCCACTTATACCATTAGGTTTCACCATTGTAAGACCCACTATACAGATATTGGTGAAACCCCATGCCAATTCGGGTGACCCATGTCTAAATAGGCCCATCCCAACCCAAAACGAGTCAAGGTGAGTCTTTCTGACCTGGAACTACCCTACATAGGCTTTACCAAGCCTACAATGGTTGTGGGTGGGTTCTACATGGCCCATAATGGGCCTGTGTGGATTCATCCTTACTCACAATGGGTCTAGGTTAATTTTAGGGTCAGTGAAAATTTGAAATATAAAAATATATTAATTTAATTATATATTTCATTTTTTAAAAAATATTTTAAATATTCATAAATTAACTGAATTTTTGAATAAAATTAAATTAATAGATAATTTAAATTTTGATGAAAACTAATATTAATAATGATACCAAATAAAAATCAATTATTTTTATCAATATAACTTATTTATTTAATAATTTCCCTTGAATTAATTTGTTTCATTTTTATTTATAAAATTATTTTAATTTACCCTTAATCTGGTCTTGAGATGTGATTGGACTTGAATGTATATTTTTATTTTATTTCATTATTTATTACAATTGCATGTGATGTTTTTAATAATAAATTAATTTTTTTCGATGGTTTTCAGGTCACCTTTTTCTTTTAAATATGTATAATTTCATGCATATAAAAAATTTTATCTGTATGCATTTTTACGTCCCAAGACCCCCTCACATGTGCATGATTATAACTAAATGATGATACTGAAGGAAGTGTAACACACTATTATTAGGTGGTATCATAGGTGAGGAATGAAAACACTAGATATGGGGCATGATACGATACCCGTCAAGACCCAAATTAAGTATCGTATACCTTATGTAACAGTTGATCCATTGAGTATAAATGTATCAACCAATAAAAATTTCTTAGGAACAGTTGGGGAATTTATTTACTTTTTAAAATTTTTATTATTTTATGAATGTGCAAGCTTACTATAAGAAAACATAAAATAATAAAAAGAAAAATACATAAAGATACAATGAATATTTTTCTATTAATATATAATCAGTTTTGATTATAACAATATTGTATGAACATATTCAATAGAAATGGATTACATTCCTCAAAAATATTTAAAACCACTCAAATAAATATTACATCATGAACAACTTCTGTTTCTAAAATTTGAACAAAATCAGGTGTATGAGGTGTTCATTTTCCAAAGTTTATCATGTCCCCTATAACAAGGGATTTATTATGAGTGTAATGTGTTTAATTAACTAAATATGGTAGAAACAATGTATCCAAATAAATCTTTCTACTAATCCAGAGGAAATAAGATGAATAAATCAATTTTATGATATTATAATATGAGACTTCATTCAACAGATCATGGAGTCACTAGTTTATGCAGCTATCCATCAAAATGACTAACTTGAAACTCTATGTATAGTCCCATAGAAAAATATTTTACAAAATGAGGATAGGTTTCAAGTATCCTTTCCACAAGAATAATCTAGAAATAGATTATTATGGAATTTTAGGGGGGGTTACTACAGTTTGATAAAATAGGGGGATACATTTAATGATTTAATTATCTAGTAAATGAAATCAATAAAAAATATAAAAGTACTAATATGATATATTTTATATAGAAAATATTAAGTATTATCATAGACACGCTATGAATATATTTAGACAAAGATATTTTCAAAACATTCATGAATTCTCAAGTGCAGTACAAGTGAATGCACAAGGTGTAATAACATTGAATATTTAAGGGTTTGGTGTCCCTGATACCTGATATGCCTCCTCAAGAAGTGAGGGTTAGAAAAATGATTCCAAGAGACTCATGTATAATGAATTTGATCCTATGATCAATATTCTATGTGATTCATGGATTCAAAATCAATACATGGTTGGTTTTACATGTTATATCATCTATAAGAAACCTATGTGGAGAAAGTGAAGTAAGATATGAATAACATATGATTACACTAGTTATGTATAAATTGAATGTAAGAACAATATATTTCAATAAATACAATTATAATATATATAATCACCCATTTAAACTAGTTTAATTTCGGATTATAAAACAAAAATTATGGACAAAATAATTCATTACATTTTATGTATGGTTCATCAAGAAAATAAGATCATAATGAATGTATTAAGTTCTTATGGTGAACAAGTTAAAAGATATGGTGTAAAATCCAATGGATAGTGTCAAACAAAAAAGGAACCTTTTCATAATACTTCAATATAATTAGGTTGGTCATTATATAGGAGAATAACTTCTTCGCATTTCATAATCTATGAAATTTTAAATTCAATGAATTGAATCCAAGAATCAAGTCGTCTCTTCTTCTTCAGATATATTCTCAAATTACATGTAATGTCTCTATTTTACTAATTGGGTATTGAATACAATATGGATATCACATATGCATATTTAAATATAATAACAATGTAAGGAAAGAATCATAACAAGAATCAAGGTGTTTTCTACAATTGGATGAGAAAAGGTGATTCTTAAGTTAGTGGCGAGAATAACACAAATTCTAATGTCAAAAATAAATAGTTCTAGTTAAAATTTTGTAATTTATTACTAAAACATTAATCTCATATGACAATTGGACACAATGATAAATTCTTCTGATTTTTAAATGAATGTTTTTTGTGGTGTTTAATACTACACCAACAGATCAATAATGATTAAATCATTTGAAATACCTAATCAATATAAAAAATAAGACTCAGTTTTACCCAGTTGTGGCAGTATAATTTATTATTTTGAAAAAAAATAAAAAGTGGAAATCAAGGATATACCTAGTTTGGTATTTAGACATTGTAGATATAAATAACATAGGTGTTATAAACATATATAATTATTTTTTTGAAAAAATAAAACTTTATAAACAAAGGTAATCAAAAACGATTTCCAAATTAGTTCAGCTAGAGAGCATGAACTATTCCAAGGGTAAGCTAGTGATAACTATAATTCTTAAGAATAATTCATGCATGTTAAGGAATTTCAAAGTGAAGTAGATACTATGAGTGGATAGAAAATATATGAGTTTCTTTGGGAATACATGTCAAAGAATATCTTAACCAAGAATTCAGGGATCATTAAAAAGTATTATGATGTAATTACTAAATAAACATTACCTTATACACATTAGAATTATGATGCTAAATTGAAGGATTGTTGGTGAGTATTACATGTTAAATTTTATCAATATAATATAGGATAAATTAATTTATAAATGAAAATTTTTCTATACACATCATATTTATGCTGTATGTAAAAGGAGATTCAATGTTGAGACATATATGCATTCCCGTGACTTCCATTATTTTTCAAGACATGCTACGTAGATAGTTGTATTATGCCATATAACAAAAAATTTATATCATATGAGTTATTGTTTGATATAAATCCATTATGTCATAAGAACATGTGTATGGATGAAAAATATTTGTTAAGGATATAAACAAACATTCATCAAGAAAAACATGTTGCAAATCTATAGAAATATCCTAAAGGTTTCTTAGGATATTATAGAAACTATATGGTAGAAAAGTCATATTCAAGTGATAGTATATATTTCTATAAAAGGGAAAGTATCTCTATTAAAGATAGTGGGATGAAAATTGACTTGGATTTAGTCAATGATGAAAATGTACAAATAGCTGGTATAGGAAAATGTTGCACTAGATCTATTAAAAAAGAATGTTCCAAAGACACATAATACCTAGGAACTATAAAACCATTGTAATGGTTTCACATTCCCCTAGGTCGGTGATACTTTATTCATTCTGAGTAATTAATCCCAAAATTAAGTAGTAAAAGGAAATATGATAATATTCATAAGATAATTAAAATTAAAAATAGGATTCCATGTATCAAGGAACATGGGATTATTATTTTAAATATTTTTGGTTGGTATTTATGTGGGAATATACTTGGGTGTTTCATGCATGGAACAAATACGGGTTGATTTGAAATACCAAGTTTCTATTCATAAGTCAATTAGATTTCATATTTTCATAGCTACTTTCTATGATAATTAAATTTGGAATTTGGTATCATGACCACCAATATTGGAAGGCATCAATACAATGTATCTAGAAAGGGTTGGTGACACCATAAAATATCAATTTTGGGGGAAAGTTATTGAAATAAAATTCTGGATTGAAATAAGAAAACAATAGCATATAATGTTCATTTGGAATGATTTTTTTCCTTATGTCTATAAGAGGTTAGTTGGAGCACCCCTATTTTCCACGTAAAATATTTTGATAACATATGGAAAACAACTATTTTTCTTATAGTTAGTTAAGAAAAAAATAAATGCAACTCTCCATAGATTGAATAAAAGTTGAAATATATGTTTTAAGGGATGTGATCCACTAAAGTAGATTCAAAAGTCTTCTCATACATTTTAATTATTACATATACATACATGGAATTGATAAAAATAAAAGTTTGAGTAATTCATGAGAGAATTGGTTACAAATTCACAGAGAATATGTTGAGCCCAGATGGATCACATTGTGACATTGAGCTGGGGGTGGGGGGGGGGGTGAATCTATGTACACATATTTTTACATAATTTTACTTTCTTTTAGTTATACCCTATTTCTATCAAACCTCAACCATAGTTAATATGAATATAACTATTATGAACATTTAATAATAATAATGAAATTAATAAAAGGGACATAAGTGAATTTTTTTATAAGGATTAGTAACAAGTCCTAATCCTTACTGTGATCAACATGTGGTTGTTTTAGGGACTTTATTATCACTATAAATTGAAATGAGAAAAATACATATAACTGGAATAAAATGTTAGATTGGTCAACACATACCCTAGAAAGTATGGTTTTAATTATTTATTCCTGCACCAATAATCTTAAATGGAGTTGTTTATACTCACACTACAAGTTCTTAAATTATTTTTAAGGTTGATACAATGTAAGATGATTTTATAATCTTCCTACACAAGATTCCTTGATCAAAATTTCAAGTGTACATCCTCAAGATCTGCATTAATTCTTATCTTGAGACTTCTCTTCAAATGATTAGGTTCATGTGATCTTTTTATTGATAAATTAACCAAGTTTTACATCCATATGTTTTTTATTCAAGAATGTATTGGAATCTTGATCATAAAAATATATTAAAATATTAGTTCTCCCAATTTTGTCATATCCTTCGGGCACATATTTTCACACAAATGTTGTGTATGGGTACCAAATAAATCCATAATTTAAATTCCATCATTTTAGTCCTCAATTTAATGTGTTAAGAACTAAAAATATTTAATATTTTATTTATTAAATGATAACAACAAAATGATAATGGGTATGCAATTTCTCAAATTTGAATACCCATAAATTGAGGATATTGTCTACTCATTACAATACCCAATGGAATGTAGGTATTTGTTTCATTATTATTTAAGATACTTGAATAAAATTGTGTTTGGAAATTTATTTTTCATGCACTTTAACTACATGTACCTCACTAGAAATTCCTATGGTGGGAATATTTATTTCACCATGAAATGAATTAATAGCTTCTTCTTCATCTGAAAATTGAGGAATACCCAATGGTGTCATGTATTCCTCCTTCATTCTTTTCATTTGGATTGGTTATCACCTATAGCCTCATGTTGTCTTCATGAATGCATGAATAACATAGTACACAATTCATTTCAAATACCCAAGGGGTTTGGACCTCTTTTTTCATGAATTATAATATAATACTAAATTATCATTTCAGTTTATTCACACTATAAATCCTAAAAGACTTGAGATCTACTTTTTTTCTAATAATTTATTCAATTTATAATACCTGAATAATCATATCTCATTAAACTGTAAGGTATGCACAGTCTATGGAATATCTTAAGTTTCTTCATGCAGGATAAATATTTTTAAATACCTGAGGAATCTCATCCCCTCAAAGTTTTCATTTAATTTTAATGCATGCAATGTAGAGCTACAGGCATAGAACTTTCGATCGTACCTGTGAAATAATATCTTCTTTTACTTCATCCAGACTTACAACATTACTAGGTCATCATCATATCTCATTATGCATGAAAATTCATGAATTTCAGGTGTGGTATGTTCTTTGGATTCACATAGATATCAATTGTACAATGTATCCTTCATAAATGAAATCACGATCATCTGTTTAGTATGAGGAAGCTCAACCAGGATTTTCCATAGATCATAATTGGTGGAAGAACCCAATGCCAACACCATCAAATGATATTAGAGAATGATGAACACACTCAGCTTGATTGTAAGGTGTAGATCAGATCAAATGGATGGACAATTTTTCACTCATCACATAAATGATTAGGGAATAGTAACTATACCAACATAGTCCCATATCAGTTTCTTCATTGGTTGGGGCTATGGTATAATAATCAAATGATTCTTCCTGCACTCCAATAATCGCCAACCCTAACAAAAACTGCCTTGTACTAACTCTCCTTTCCTTTGTGGCT
Source organism: Viscum album (assembly GCA_963277665.1). Taxonomy (NCBI): domain Eukaryota; kingdom Viridiplantae; phylum Streptophyta; class Magnoliopsida; order Santalales; family Viscaceae; genus Viscum; species Viscum album. Next base: position 1,555,783,417 of record OY728141.1, read on the forward strand.
CTTTTCATGGTGGTTCCACTGCTACTCTATATGGGCCTAAACATGGCCCTGCCACCTAGTTTCTTATTCAGACTAGCTCGCATTGGGCTTGAAAGACCTTAGTCCCATAATATACCAGGGGTGATCCTTTTCATTAGCTATCTAGTGGGTTGGAATTTTTTCATTTAATTACACATTTAATACTGATAAATAATATATGTATTATACATGATATTCTCAACCTTATCAATTATAATCCAATGAAAAAATACCCTCAAAATTACCAACCAACTCCTTTTTATTCTCTTCTGAAATGTGTTCTTCATGAAAAAGGTATGTTTAATTTTCATGGTCACCTCTTAATCTCTTCCTTAATTCATGAAATACTAAATTCATATACTTGGTAATTATTTAATATCCCAAACATTTTTTTAAACAATGTTTCCTTCTTAACAAATGTCATAGACATTTAATATCAGTACAAAAAAATTTCTGAGTTGATATCATCCACATATTGACTTGATTGAAAAAATAGAATACAAGATTGACTATTGGACCCGTTACATTTAATTGTAAATTTTACATCACAAATTCAAAATTTAATATGTGTACCCAATATTTTCTCCCCTTTGACAATCAATTGAAAAAGAAAAATGGTGGTGGTGCGGGGGGGGGGGGGGGTATTATCATCATCTTCCCGAAAACATATTCCCATAATTATAAAAAGAAACGGATTATATCACATGATACATAACAAAGAGACATTATCTAATAAACTCTAAGTCTACGTGGGATAAACTGGTTTAGAAAAAATGTGTGAAATAACCATGGTTGTCTTAGCTATCCATAACACATACTCACATGAAATATCAATCTCATAATGTCTCTATTCTCATTTTAGGGGTTGTAAATAATTATATTTTATCAATGTAATGATAAAAATTTCATATAATTAACAAAAATATTACAAATTATAAGTGAAATAGATATAGATCACCCATTGTTTTTTTAATTCATCAAACAAGCACTCCCTTAATTAATATAATTTATAATATGGATGAGAGTGTAATTAGAATACCTTGATCATCAATTTTGAATATTTACTTTGGTTTTTAGATTCATTCTTAGGGATAGCCTCTTAAGGTATGTATTTTTTTATCATCATCGAAATTGATGAAATCTATGATAGAAAAAACATCACATTAAATTCCCTTAATGTTAGATTATAACACATAAAATAATGGATAATAAGGAGGATCCTTATTGTTTATCAAGAGTAATATTCAGGTTAATAATTGTATCTCAATATAGGAAAATTTCCCCCAATATCTATCTTCCCTTTATTTGAAGCCTCTTTTTCCATTGTATTCATTTGAGAAATTGGGATATGAGGTGCTTGTTTTTCTATCTTAAACATCGCCATTTGAGTTGGTATAATATTTTTATAATTATTTTTATTTTTTATTGTCTTCTTTCACCTTCCACACAATTTTTGTGAGATTCATGAGTTTTCATTTGTCGATAACCTCTCATGAAATTTGAATTCTTCTTCATGTGAATTAGTCTATTTATTCATTGTCTTTTCTCTAGACAGTGCTTCATCTTCATCTTTTTTCCTTTCTATAGTAGGTTGAAATTTCTCATTCAAGATTGTAAATCACTCCTTAAAATAGTTAGTTTTAGTGTCTCAACATGTGTTATTCAATTTTTTTAGTTACCTTTCTTTGAAATGATATCAAATATTCTACATGAATAGCTTCAATAAATACAATATTATTGTCTCTATATAGGATTGATTCACTTATTAATTACAGATTACATCTATTAATTTACAAGGATTGTCTATAGTTTTCGATGGTATGTCCTCTCTTTTCACAGTGAAATCATCTTTTCCTAGTTAACATGATATTTTTTGAATCCAAATTATTTTTTTATTCCCCAAGGAAGAATTTTTATTTTTTTTAATTGCATTTAAATTTGTAGTGGTCTTTTATTAGAATATAAGTTTTACCTTCTTGGTGCATACAATCGATATTCTTCTATTTAACCCCATATGTTGTAGTAATAATAGAATTTTTCAAGGAATTTTAATATATTTATTGTTTATAAATTCATTCTATTATATCAAAACTAAATCTATTTTACAGGTTTCCTTAATTGTTCACCTCAAATCCCACTGAATGTAGTCCTTATATAGTTTTCGTACCTTATCTTGTTATTCAAGCATTTCTCATTCTGATGTCTAAACTTCTAGCAACACCAATAGTAACAAAAAATAATTTCCTTTTTCTTTTAGAATTAGCCTAAATTTTTTAGTACCATGGTGTTTTTTAATGTGTATTTTTCCCTTTTGGAGCATCATATTGAGAGTTATTTTTCTTATTCATTCCAGTATCCACCCTATGTTTTTTGGTGTAGTATTAGCATCATTATAAATCCACATTTTTTTAGATTTTGGCTTTGATCTTGTAATATAAAAGGAGACTACATTAGTAGAAAATTAAATTGAAGGGATAAGGGTTACCTTATTCTATAATATTGTATAAGGATGATCAATAGATGATCTTAAACTCTTCTTTTTACTAATATAAGTATCTTTAAATTGAAGATTTATATCAATAGTTATTATAGAAACACCCCTTATTAGAGGTAGACTATCTTCATATGTTTATGTGGAATAATTTCTCTTTTTAACAACTTGGGATGACCTATAATGTTTTTCCCTAAAATTACTAAATTTTAGATTATAGTTCAAGAAATTTCATAATGAGGGAAATATTTTCATTTTCATATAATGCCATCCAACCACTCTAATAACTTTTTTTTCAATATGATCGTCATAAAATTTACTACATTCAATCACAATTTTGTTAAGGTATTTTATTCTTCTATATTAAAATTCAAAATTATCTTCCTTGAAAATTATATTTTCCTTATGTGGTATTTTAGAGTATAGATCTTATGAATATAAAATTCACGAATCTTTGAATTTTCTTCCATAATCATTTCATGCTCTTTGTCCTTACATGTTTTTTTTAATATGAGAATCTATAACATTCTGAGAAACATTGTACAATGATGCAATATTATGAATTACTTCAATAATAAATTATTACTTACTATAATCTCATAAGCAATACATTTCAATTATTATTCAGTAAATGAAATATTTTCATTGTAGAGTGTCATAGATTTTTCTTCGTATTAAACAAGGTATATAAGTTCATTGAACATTTTTAATTTCATAATAAATTCATCCTCTTATATATTAATTTCTTCTTCAAAATTGTTTTCTATTAAAAAAAATCTCCTTGATAGAAAAAGGTATATATATAATCACTTTTACAGGGCCATTAATCATATATCTTTCAAATTTTTAGTACAAGTATTCAATTAATTTGATATATTAAACATTCTTAAACTCTTCATAGATTGGGGTAGTTTTTTAAAATGGTTTATTGTTAACTGATTAAAAAAATATTGATCTTTTTCTTATTTCATTGAGATTTCCCAAAATATATTTTCTTCCTTCTACTTCCTTTTTTTAGAGTTTTGGAAGAGACTTTATTGTCTTCTTCAATAGGAGTGTAGAATATATCTTCCACTTGATGAACTTTAGAGTCAACATCAAATATGCACCTCATATAAACCTTGTGAAAAAAACATGGGAAATAAATATTGATTCAATCAGAGGTATACCTATGCTTTAATATCACTTCTAGGATCATGGAGGGACACTAGGGGGTGAATCAATATACCAATCATTTTACTGAATTTTAATTTATTTTTTCCCTTATTTATCTCAAACCAATGCCCTGGTTAAGAGAAATTTATCTATTGGGCACTCTCAATAATCAAAATATAGATAATAAAATTTAAATTGCCACAAAAGTATTTTTACAAGGTTTGGTTCTAAGAAATAATCCATTCCATGATCAACTAGTTGTTTTTCCATAGATTTTATTATAATTTTAAATTACAATAATAAAAAATTCCTATAACTATCATATAATAATAGATAGTTCAATCCAAACCCTGTAAATAATTTTTGGAATTATTTATAATCGTATCACCAGTTTTCAATGAAGTTTATCATACTACAACCAACAATTATTCAATTTTATTGAAGTTTGATCCAATATAGAATGATTCTATGATCTTCCTTCACAATATTTATAAATAAAAATTTCCTTTATAGTTTTTCAAGATCCTTAGAAATGTTATTCTCATGATTTATCTACAAATTATCAGGTTCATGTGGTCATTTTATTGATGAATTAACTTGGATTTGGATCCTTCTATTTTTGATACAATATTGTATCTGGATCTTGATCATCAACATATATTAAAATATTTTGGCTCACAATTCACTCATCACTTTCATGAACATATTTATGCCCAAAGGTTCTGTATGGGTCTCAAATAAATAGATGGTTTAAATTCCATCACTTAAATCCTCAATTAAGTATGTTTAAAATTAAACAGAGTTAATAATTTCTTTATTCATTAAATACCAATAAATTGTGGGTGTTTTTTTTTGTAATTAAAATACCCCCATCGAATTTGAGAATTTATTTATTCATTATTTAAAATACCAAAATGATACTACTTTCGAAATTTTATATTTCATGCACTATATCTGCATGAAATTCACTAGAGGTTTCCACAGCGAGTATATTTTTTTCTCATGATATAAATTCACAGTTTCCTCTTATGATGTAAAAAATGAATAACTAAAGGTTCTAGTTATTCCTTATTAATTATTTTCACATGTCTTAGTTATGACTAGTGGCCACATGTTATCCTCATACACGCATGAACATCACAATATGAAACTCATTTCAAATACCTAAGGGTTTTCGTCCTCTGTTTTTCATGAGGTAGAAGAGAATACCACATTCTCATTATAGTTTCTTCACACAATGAATTCTTGATGACCCATGCTCTCTTTTTTCATTCATATGATTCATTCATCTTATATTAACTGAATAATAATTGTTCATTAACATGAATGGTATACACGATTTTTATCTTCACTCATGTTTCTTCAAATGAGATAATTTTTTTGAAATAACCATGGAATCTCATCCAATCTAAATATTCATTCAATTTTAATGCAAGTAATGTGGATATGCATTCATTATTATTTTTATCAACCCTATAAAATAATATATTATTCTAATTTATCTAGGATGTCATGTTTACTAGGAAATCATCACGTCTCTACGTGCAAGGTAGTGTATGATTTTCATGTGTGGTATGTTCTTCGAATTTTCATAGATTCCATGGGCTCAATACATCCTTATTAAATTAATTCATGGTATTTATTTGGTTGAAGGAAGCTCATCCATTATTTTCCATGTCTTATCAGTGGTGTAAAAATTACACTACAAACACCTTTGAATATAGCTGTAGGAAGATGGCCACTCCCACCCTGATTGTATGGTATATATTTGATCAAACGAACCTCAGATGTGTTATCCATTTAAAAAAAGATATGGGGATATTAATGTTTTTTCATTTAGTCCCACATAGGTTTCCCTATTAGTTGGACATGTGTTATAACAATCAAACACAACCACTTGCACCCTAAAAGTTGACAACCCCTACTCACAACACCCTAAACTGGCACTCAATACCTTCCTTTTACCAAAAAAGTGGCACTACCACTATTATACATGGTTTTAAACATGGGACATATTCTATATTTCTTTCTTATAATGGCTTTCATTTGGTGTGGAAGACCTCATTCCCACATTATCATACGGTTGAGCCTTGGTCTCAACTAACCAGTGGGTTAGGTTGAAATAATCTAACTATTATAAATGAAATTGAAATCCTTATCCATCATAATACTAATCCTAAAACATCATAGAAAATACCAACGTAGTACTTTTTTTCTTCTCTAATCAAATTCATTCTTAAAAAAAAATGTAAGTGTATTTTTCATGGACACATTTTACTCTCTTCCTTTCTTTATTAAATTTAAAATTCATATTTCATGGCATTTATTAATCTCCTAACCTTTTTTGTAAAAAATTTATCATTCTTAATACATTCCATGGACATTTAAGACCATCACAAACAATTGTCATAGTTTATATCACTCATATATTGAGTTTATTGATACCAAATGAAACATGGGATCAACATAGTAAATCCCTCCAAGAAGAGATGCATGAGGAATATGGAAGATTAAATAGGTGATAAGAATCCCACATATTTTAGCTATGGATCATTCACATATTCCATATTATGTACTCTATGGGATATTTCCAACATATATTCTATGGTATGAAAATATTAGTAGTATTTCTGAGAACTGAATAAAAAGGTATTCATAACTATCTCATTATACTTGAGAGAATAAATGGGATATTCACATACTTTGATAAGAAGTTATACTTGTTATAATGGCACAAAAACAATTATTTCTTTGGATCAATAGGATCTTATATCATAGTAATGCTAAAGTAACAAGCAATAGAATCTGATTTTAATTAGTGGTATCCATATTGATGAATACCAATTATGTTGCAGCGACTGATGAAGCTAATAAGTACTGTAAAAATATGGAATTATTTTTTCTAGAGTCACATTGAGAAAGTAGTGTTTTATAGTAATGTACAAAAATCAATTAACCCATAGATTACATCTTATTTTTTAAAATTATAATAAACAAAAAAGGGTCAAATCTCAAAAGAAAGACCAGTTTAGAAATCATAGAAAACTAGATATGTACGTGATATCCATTTTATATTGGGAATAGAAAATAAAACATAAAACATAACAAAATAAAATTACTTTCATCCTGGAAAAATCATTCCAAGAATTATTCTACATATCATGGCGAATGGAAAAAAAAGAAGGGTGATATTAAATTATTTTTAGGGGTAATGTAAAATGGTTGTTATCATGAATAAATTAGAATAATTAACACAGAATTATAAATAACTAAAAACACATTCCATTTAATAAATAACTTGGCGTCCAAAATTAGATAAGGTGTAATAAATATGAAATGATAAATAACTGAAAAAAACATTCCATTTAATCAATAAATTCATAATGAAATACATCTATAGTTAAAATAATTTTGAAAATATAGTGGATAATAATAAATAAATTCTTAAATAAATAAATTATTAATTATTATATGAAATGATCTCAATAATAATCAAACCTATTTAATTAATACCATTAACAATAAATTTTAAAACTAATCATAGAAAACTATCCAATTTAGCCATCTAATTTGTATAATGAGGCCTACTAATTCATTAAGGGGATATATAATTTTTGTCCCAACCCATCACTACAGGTCTAAATAATTACTCACATACCAAATAATCTATTAAATTCATGAATCAAGATTCATTGTCATCAAATATTCATATTTGGTAAATGATATATATTTATGAATATTTCCATAGATAATCAAATAACATTGAAATTAAAAACCATAAGTAAAACGGTATAGTGTTTTGTTAATAATTATATCCATACAAAATAATATAGGTATTTAAGATAAATTTAACATACAATTAAAAAAGGCCCTTATGAAGTGATTTTTTTGAGATAAAGTTATCAATCACAAGGCAAAGTGAGATTGTATGATAACTTTTAGCACTTGGGAATTTTCAAGTAAAATCCTCTTAAAATATATAATTAAAATGGAAACATAATAATCCATAAATTATGAAGTATTAATTATATTATATATAAAATAAGAAATATATTTACCATATAAAATAAATTAGGTGAACAAAAAATAGAATAAGCCTCAGGGAATGGAAATTAAGACAAATCCTTTACCTTACAACTCCTTTTGGTTAAAAATGATTTAACCTCATGTATTATGATTTTAATCTTTTTATTAACTTATAAAAAACTATATTAATATTTCTAACATCATATAAGATCCTTTGATAATATCTTATCACCTATTCATTAATAATATCTTTTTATTTTTAAATTTTCAGGTGTTGATTGCCTTGTTTTCTCATTCATGCTTTACCATGAGTATTATGATTCTTTTTAATATCATATAGATTCATAATATCCGGAATAATAATCATGAAATAATTTTACTTTTTATTAATTATTTATACTTTTAATACCAATAATTAAATAGGTTTTTGAAAAATGAACTGTTTTACGACCATGGAGATAGTAGGCCACACACATGCATGGGTAACATTTGCTTTTTTCAATGATTATTATGGAAAGGAGTTAAGTAATATTTTAAAATTATTGAATTATAATATTATAATAAATACCATATTATATATTTAAAAATAAATATATATATATAACATTCATGTGGTGTGGTGATGAAAATAGAGTCACATCACTAAGTGAAGAAAGTAGTCCACACACACACACAAAATGTTATCATCTTTAAGTGAGTGAAAAGGTGAGAAATAAATTGTTATATTATTGTTGAATAATGATATATATGTAATTAATATAATAATAATTTAATTTATATAACATATATTTATTAACATTATCCTTATTCCCTTCCATGTAAATCATTTTTGAAAGATGAATCATATCTCTTCGTGAAGAGGTAGTCCACTGTACATACGAGTGATGTTATAATATGCCTTATGAAATAGAAATTAAAAAGGTATATATATGATATAATGAATAAAAAGGTATAATTATGTTATAAATATAATTTATATACTTTATATCCATCATAATACCCAACCTTGAGTGGTGGTAATGGAGAAGCGAATGATATCGATTCATGAGGCGACATTCCACCGTCAACACAAATAATGATTTTCTAACCCATTTTATGGAAGTGGGAAATGTATTAGGTCAATAAATTAACACATTAAAATATATGTTTATGAGAGATAATTTTTTATTATATAATTATAATTTAAGTATATTTTAATGAGGTGGAAGAAGAAATAAAAGAAAAACATATAATTAGGAATTTCAACTTTTCTCAAACTACCATCTTAGGGATTATACATAAAGTATTGATAGAAGGAATTGATGAAAAAAACATATAATATGATGAGGTTATAGATGTTTGGAAGTGATTTTTGTAGGTATTTGTAGCATCCCGAGCTTCCACGATACGCTTCTCATTCAATAATGCAATTGTTTTCATTGTACGCAACTTCGAGTTCTAAAACACCGCGACTAATCAAAGTAGCCATTATGAATAGTAATAACCACTTTTTAAAATTATAGAAATTTTTATATTTCAAAATTGACTTCATTTTTTTATTCGTAATATCGAAATTATCCAAAGTTGAATTTTTTGTAATTTTCTGAGAACTTCCAATTTTTTATGAATAATAAAAATTACTTAAAAACAACTTTTTAAATCAAAATAATTTATAGTGATAAATTATACTATTTAGTGGTTTTAATGTATAATTAGAATATATTTTGACCATTTTATCCAATGGTGGTCATGAGAATTAATTTAACATTGAAATTGGACATAGACAATTGCCAATCTTTTGATATAAATTGTTTCTTAAAAACACGCTATTGTTGTGACAACGGGAATTAATTATAAAATTAATTAATGCAAATTATATGTTTGGAATTTTGTAAAATAGAAATCATTTTTGAATTCGGAATATCTATTATAGCTTAGGGTGAAATTTCAGCATTCTTCTGAAAAACTTCAATTTTTGATGAATAGTGAAACCACTAAGTGGTAGTTAAATAACTGATTTTTCGTTTAAATGAAATATTACCACTTCTGTGATTTGATTTTCAAAAATCCGACATACATGGTTGTCATTATGAAGTAAAATGTGGTTCAATGAGATTAAAATAATTTTTTGGTGAATAGTAACTTTTAAGTTCTTAATCGCGATTAGAGGTAATTAGTGTAGTTTAAGGTACAAATAATGTTGTAATAATATGAGATGAGCATGAAACTTGTCCTAATCCTATTGGATGAGTCATGGGAGACCAATACAACCCATGGGTCAACTTGGGGACCCCATGGAGCCACTTTTGTAGGAAAATGACATTAATATATATTTATTTAATGTTAAAATTAAATTGACACAAACATGAGTTGTTTTACTAAAACAGTTTTTAAGTGGGGTTACACAAGTCCAAATTTTGACTATAAATATTCATTAGAAAGATAAAAATATTTCCTACATCATAGTATTTTTTTTATAATTTTTAGACATTAAATAAATTAAATTATTTATGACATCATTATGATGCAGCGATGACCTCATTATTTAACGATTTAAATAAAATGAGAAGATAATGCAAAATCCAAGGCTTACACTTGTCCAAAGCCTATTGGATGAGGATATTGCGAACCCTTATCACCTTATCCACGAATTATATAAGTTTGGGACCTTTAAAATCCCAAAATAATTGTATAATAATGTAACATTTCAATCTTTCCAAAAGAGCCCCTCCTCTCCACTTATAAAAGGCCCCCACCTCTCCCACCTCATTTACACTTTAAAGCCATTTGGATCGGCCAACCTCTGCCCAAATACTCTCCCAACTTCCCCCTATTACTCCTAGGAGCCTAACTTTGGGCAGAACGCTTCCCAAGGAAGCCTTTGGCTCAAATTAGAAAGAGTTACCCGATTTTGAGGTAATGTCTTCTCTAATGTTGTTTTGTTTTATTTTTCTTCTCCAACCCCCTAAACTCTTTTTATTCATTTTTTTTGTAACAACACCAGTATCCTAAATATACTAGGATGTTGTTATAAGAATTATTATATCTACACTTACACACACCTACATCTAATGGTTAAATAACATACGGTTTCTGTGGATGGCGAAATTCTGCCTCACGAAACGATGATTGTTCAACACTCATATAACACTTTAAAAGGTGGCCATTAAGATGTCACTATTATTATATATGATATATAATATGTTTATGTTTTAATTATTCTTCTGTATTTCTCATTTATGGCATACTTTTTGATTTCCATTATGGGTAAAACGCGATAATTTCATTTTAGGAAGTGCGGACTACGGCCCCCTCAAAGTGATTTGAATCGTTAATGCCATATGTGGGATGTATAAAGGATGGGGTAAATGGTATTATACACTATATTATACAGGAATTATATTATACATTTATATCATTATGATTTCATTCCATTAAATATGAAATTGAAATGAAAGTAGCGTTCATGCGTACGTACGGCTTACCGTCTCCATGAACGGTGCATTTCATTTCTTACCTCTAAATGTTACGTAATATTATAAATGAATGTATATACTGGATATATAAGATATATATGACATATAAATCATGAATATAATTCTGGAGATAATGGATATTCTACCACATAAACAACTTGTAATTATAAGAAGTTTATTATTGACTCAAGTACCAAAGATCGACAAAACGACCGTTATTAACTTAAATAATTACATAATGTTCATATCATTGTAATAGGTGATATAATAAGGATAATGAAATTGAAAATGGTTCTTAATAAGGTATATATTAACTCTAGTTTATTATTCAGGATGTTAAAGAATGGTTGAGTCAAGTCAGACACGAGGTAAAGGAATTTCATAACCCAACTTCCATTCATTGGGTTAATCTCCTACTTTCAAATTATGTCATGATATTATTATGTCTTATTTTGTATTCTTTATGTGTACCTATAGTGAATACACATAATATATCTATTTTATTTTAAAAATGATCTTTGTAAGGAATTCGTCTCAATCTCCTTTCATTGAGGCATATTTGGTTTTATACACAAATTTCTTTTATACGGTGTATAAACCACATTGACTTTTACGTTTATTCAAAAGGAATCTTTTTTATACGAAGCATTTACTAAATGACAAAAGGGAATGTTTTTGTCGTACGTATGCGGCAAAAATGACTTCTCCGCCGCCGTGACCACTATTTGAGTTTCGGCTTCCTCTACAAGCCATACCCTTTTTTTTAATGAAGAATAAATACCATGTTATACTTTTCTTTTATTTTGGTATTGAAAATGGTATTGAAGGCGTTTTTATTATATCAATGTGTTGTATTGATATCTTATGATTGAAATGTGGAAATGTTATGTTTCCTTTATGCATGTTTTATGTGATACGATTATGTTATGGTTTATGAGATGTTTAAACCTGTTCATATGAGGAATGTATTGGACTTAATAAGTGACGGGTGGAGCCCGCTATAGCTCCTCGATGCATCGGTAGGTCTCATGAGACAACTAGACTTGGAATTGGCCGAGGCCCTTTCCCAATTTGATTTATGGTTTTGGCCGAGGCCTTAATCATTTTAGACGTCTTGGCCGCGGCCTTGAAAAAATGTTTCAGAATGTCCGACATTATACATTCCCTCATTATGAATGTGGTTATTGATATTTCATGTGATTATTCATCTAGTAGAATATCCATGTGAAGAAGTAAATGGCATTATCTCATTTTACTTTTGCCATATTATGTTGATGTTCAAGTTCAATAAGGCTTTTGTTTTAGTTACACATTGCCTTAAATGTTTATGTTTATTTATGAAAGCTTCCGTAATATTGTTAACCTTACTGAGCATCTGAGCTCACCCCTTTCAATGTTTTAATATTTTTCCCAGGATGTGAAGAAGTATTTTATGAATGAACTGCAAGGATAGTCAGAAGAGGATATGAGTGTGGTCTATGAAGACTTTGTTATTAGTTTTTTACTTTATGATGTAATGTAAGACTTATGAATGTATCTAGTGTTTCCAAGGCTACTAAACTAATCGGTCTTTCGAGACTTGATCTTTTGTGATCATGCCAATGTTACGAAGTAATGCACCGACTCTAGGTAGCTGGGGTCGGGGCGTTACAGTATTGGATAAACCAAAATGGGGTTATGGTGTGAAAAAGAAAATAGAGGGGGTATAGTTTTATAAGTGAGTGAGTAGAACACTTTTAATTTATGAAAATAAAAAGGCACACCCCTTTTTTCACTTTCCAAAACTATCCAAAATGGATTATTATAGATTATAAAACATTATAGGGTCATAATATGTCCATAAAATAGATATTATGAATATTTTCAGGTTATTTTAACCTTTATTTTTTAGTTTAACACCTGGTAAACCCTTTTTTACCTTAATCTCAGTATCTACTTTTTATTTTTTTAATATTAAATATGGAAATAAATTAAGTTGAAATTATTTGATAATATAAATTTTTTTTATTCCAAATATAAAATCCATTTTTTATAAAATCTATTCATATAATTAAAAAATATTATGTTGAAATTAATTATACAGATGCGATAAGAATGTGGGTTTTCAAAGAGAAAATGTTCAAGAGTTTCCGAAGTTTTTATATAAAAATTTATCATAAAAATGAATTAATGAAATAAATTTTATTAATAGATATATAATTGAATAAATTTTATTGTAAAACCAATTTAAAAAATAATTTATATTTATAATCAATTTTAACAAATGAAACTTTCAATTAAAATTTAGTATTTTGCACTATTAATCAAAAAATGAATCATTTCAGATAAAACTCAAAAAATCAACCTATTATAATTTTGATATTATAATAACAAAAATAATTTTTATTTTAAAAAATAAATTTTATAACAGTTGTAAATATTAATGTTTAAATTATGTTTGTGAAGTGAAACTAAACCATCTTTTAGAAAAAATACAGTTTTCAGTAATTTTTTTTTATTTTAAATGATTCTTATTTTATTTCTAATTAAAAGATAACTGTAATTCCCATAAATTGGTTTATAATATTAATAAATTCTCTATTATTTGATAGGTTATAATTTTTATGTTTAAATAATATTTTAATGGAGTATTTTCATTTAAACCCGGGTTTCATGCATCACAATTTATTGAAGAGATTAAATATATTTAAAAGGATAGAGGCTCAAGGTGGTACATTATTCTATCAGAAAATATTAATATATAATTATTGATATTACCTTATAAATTAATGAGTTTAGTTATTCTTAATAATATCTTCTAGTTCCCATGTTGCTTCCTTTATTTTGTGATTTCTTTATAGTACCTTTACAAGTTGAGTTATTTGATTGTCTCTAGTGTTACGAATATGGATGGTTTATTCATATTATGATTTATTAGGTTATAATTATATTTTATCATAGGTGAGAACATGTATTGAGTCTGTCATGTACTTCTTTAACAATGATATATGGAATACATCATGTAATTTTGAGATATTTGGTGGTATTTCCAAATTATAAGAAAAAAATCAATTTTTTTCAAGATTTGAAAAGGTTTTGATGTACATAGGGATCCGTTTAAATTTCTTACCAAACCATATAACACCCCTTTATAGAGATTCTTTATAAAAACATGATTTTCCACTTTTAATTCCAAATATTTCTCTCAATTATAGGCATAAAACGTTTTCCTACCTTGAGATGCTTTAACGTCAGCCTGAATTGGCATTACCTATATTGTTGTCTCTTTAACAATTGTTGGGGATATGATTTTACTTTCACCAACATTATCCTAACTTGTTGGAGTATGAAATATATTATCATATAATGCTTCATACAGTGCCATTTGAGTACTTGAATGAAAGCTATTGTTATATAAAAAATATACCAAAGGAAATACTATTCCAACATACACTTAAAGTCAAGTGATCATGCAATCAATATGTGTCAAATTATTTGAATCAACCTTTCATGCTATCAATAAGATTGAGGATGGTAGGAATTTATTAAAGGAATCTCAGTATCAATATCCTTTTGAGGAATCTTTCAAAATATTGATGTAAAATAAGGATCACGATCTGACACAATTGAAAGATGTGTGACATGAGGTCTCAGAGATTCATTAACATAGAGCTTTCACTGGTTTCCAAGATGTAAATATAATTTTATAGAGTGGAAATGTCATGAACCGTCCCCTAGGGCCCATGCTGTGACTACCCCAAGACCGCCTTCCATAGGCCAGGGGCTAGTGACTAGCACCAAAAGGCGTATTCCCTAAAACAAGAAGGAATTTCCTTTAACTTGTACAAACTCATGGTTTGAGAATAAAAAAAGAATAAACTATGAGGTAAACTATCATAGGTAAGAGTGTACTAAATGTAAGGGGCTGTAATACAAGCCCAACTGGGAATGTACAAGTACAATTGAAAAGTACAAAACATATGAAAGGTGAAAACCAGCTCATGGATCATCCCCTGTGTATCCTACCTGAAGGGTTGGTACAGATCGTATCCATAGTACTCAATATCTTCCAGTCTCCTCCATGACACATCATGTCGAATGTCCACCTCCAAGCACCGTACAGTATGGGCTCTCTCAGCCTTTAACAATGTTGTACATCGTCTGAACTAGACACAACAAGGTGAGGGAGAATCCCATGCAGGGGTGAGTATAACAATACACAGAAGGGACCCCGAGACCCCGTTGGACTCCTACAGTTTGAAAATAGAAAACCACAAATCAAGACATCAACTCTACTTAGGTATATTCCTTTACATATACCTAAGTTATCAAGATATACTCATCTCATACCTGAGGAAAGAATAAAAAAATGGTAACCCCACGAAGGTAGAAGTACCACACAGGTAGAAGTACCACACATTTACACCAAGAAGTTAAAAGTACACAACACAAGTTAGCTCACACTAGGTATCACTTTAGGTCATGGAAGGAAGGGTTATCACATCATCAAACTCCTCGCCTACTAGAGAACTCCTCCTCAGTTGAGTACAGTGGCCCACCCGAGTCACACAAAGCCACTTCCCACTAACCATGATATGTTGTGGTACTCATCCCTGATGGGTGCTATAGGCATGCCGGGTCACACAGAGCCTCTTCATACTGAGGGCATGCAGGGACACATAGTGTCGATTCCCACCTTGGTCGAACTGAGGTACTCCTCTTGTCGGGTACAGTGGTTCTGTCGAGTCACCCAGAGCCACTCCCCACCATGGGCCTACTGGGTCATACAGAGCCACTTCCCACTGGGCCAATCATCCTAAAGTCTTTAGGTCTCAGCCAACCACTGGGTTCCATAAGTAGTTTTCTTTGGATAACCTCTCCTAAAGCCACTTGCCACATCTTGATATCCATGGAAGTCACCATAAGGTATATTCTGTGGTAGTAACCATAAAATTCTTAGTTAAAAACCTCAAACTCCTTAGCTACAAGAGAACTCCTCCTCTATCAAGTACTGTGGGCATGATGAGTCACACAGAACCGCTTCCCACTGTTGGCCTGCTGGGTCACACAGAGCTTCTTACCACTGGCCATCATCAAGTAGTCTTCAGGTCGTAGCCAAATATAGGGTTCCGTACATGGCGCAATTGGGAGAACTGCTCCACAATCCATCAGTCATACCTAAAATTCCACGAATTCCCATGAAAAAGTATCCAAAATGTTCTTCACTTCATAAAGGACCCAACAAAAAAGACAACCCGTCAATCGGACACTTTCTCTTTGAGTTATTTGTGTTTCCGTTCTAAGGGCCTGGTTGGATTAGGGGTCCGATCCCACCCGACCAAAATCCAACCATATCCAAACTCATGGAGTAAAATCAAAAGGACCGTCTCGCTCCAAGGATCCAAATTCTGCAGACGGTTCATCTAATAGATGTCCATTTCTCAAGATAATGCACTTTTTGTGTTCCTGGGCGGTACTAGGTCCAGGTCTGGTTAGCCTCGGTCTGACCGGCCCGACCCGGTTCAGTATGGGCCGATCCAGTTCAAACTAGGTTGACCCATCCTAACTCGGGTCTAACCCAACTCACGTCAAGCTGGCCCAGAGGGCCCGTCTTGACCTGGATGGGCCGCGGATCAAACCGCTGGGCCACGAGTCGGGTCACGGGTCCGTGGGTCAGCCCGCTAGGTGGGGCGTCTGTCCTCTAGACCAACCCAGTGGTGCCTCCCACCCAGCGGTGTAGGCCGCCAGGGAAACCCAGATTCGATGTGTCTAGGTAGGAAAGATTTGGCATGAAACCACTTTAGTAGGTCAAACCATCAGGGGTTGACCCTTCGTAGTGCCATGTGGTGCCGCGGGTCCTCCATGCCGTGACCGACTGGCTGCGATTTCTCTGCATCCTGGCCGATGGGCTAGGGGTTCATCTGCACCACGGTCGACGGGTCGTAGGTTCCTCTACGCCATGACCGATGGGCTGCAGGTTCCTCCTCACCATGGCTGACGGGCCGTGGGACCTCCGTCGGGCCACAGGACTTCCGCTGGGCGCACAGTTAGCGCGCACCCCATCCACTGGCCGCTGGTTATACTGGAAGACCCTTTCCCCTTCCGTGACCATCATAGGTTGTGACACTGCTCCCTCATGGGCACGGCGCTGAGGTGTGCCCCACTTCTTCTCTGCCGTTACCCGGTGCGGCAGCCTATCTTCCACTAGACTCTTGGCCAATGCCGATCCGTGCCACTGCCGACCCGTTGTGCACAACTACCGGTGCCGATGCTGGTGGTAGGTTGTTCATCTGGCCATTGTTCATGCACCGGTGGCCCGCTTTCCTATGCCGCCAGCATTTCTAGTTTCCTGGGACCACACTCTTTGCTGGGGTAATCCCAGTTTCAGGTTGTCGCTAACTTTCAAGAAAAAAGGTAATCACAAATAACCCACGAACGGTGGGACTGGGCCTTGTTCTTGTCGACCCGTACCCTCCATGTCAGAGGTAAACCTAGGGGGGTTTCATTGAAAAATTAAAGAAAAAAAAATTCTACCTCGGTTTCAATTCCCAACCCCTATGATAAAGTACACCTTCCCGCATATGAAAAATGAAATAAAACAATGGTTTAACATGTTTGTTAGTTGATCAGTTCTTATATTTTATTTATAGAGGGAAGTGTGGAAAACAAAAATCAATTCAACCCCATACCATAACATTCGTTGGAGGTGTTGCGAGGAAGAAGACGAAGTCGATGAAGGGGATTTCAGCGTTTTTTGCTGCCGTAAGACCCTTTTGAAGTTGGTTCCTTTTTCTTAGTTCCCACAACCAGCCCCCAAAGATGCCACTCACACGTCTCCAGTAGGTGGTTCGGTTTCATTCGTCACCTCCCATTAGGTTGGGTTTGACTTCTTGGGGTCTTCCGTTGTGGCATTCCTTCAGCAATTTACTGCTTTGTGAAGCTTTCCGATACCCCTTCTCTAACTCCATATTTATAAGAGAGGGGGAGGTTAAGTAACGACATGAAGAGTTAATGGGGCTCATTAATTAAGAAGCTTCCTAACTTCCCCCAACATTGTTGATACTCAAATTCGAGGTTCAATGCATTTATTTACTTGACACATCACCAGTCCCACCATACTGCTTGTCCGTTAGAGGAATAGAATAAAAATAAAATAATAAAATTATTTTATTCATTCTTTTAAAATGTTCCAAAAACTAACTCTTTATTCATACCTACTGTGGTCAATGTGAAGTCTCTCTTAAGATATTATCAGTGTTGTGGATTCAATGGTTCCCACGAATTTTTAATCCAAGCACTGGTTCAAAAGATACAAAATTCCGCTCGCACATTTAATGAATGTACTCGAAAAAAAAGTTTGTAAAATTATTAACAGTGATCCTCAACCCGTGCCGGTAGAGGTTAGGATCTGTCTAGGTGAAGCACTCCCCAAATATCCCAACGGTTCTCTTAGATTTCCAATCCGAGTTATTGTTTAAAAGTTATGGATTTTACAATAAAATAATTGTCACTTAATTATTTTATTTACGGCCAGAAACTAACTTTCCCTGGTGGCCTGCGCCAGCAAAAGTTAGTATCTACCTAAATAAATCATACCCTAACAAGTTTAGTAGTGTTCTTTGATTTTCAATATGAGCTAACTTTTTTGAGTTATAAGAATTTGAAAAAAAATAATTTATTCAATTATTTTATTTACAGTTATGTCATTATCGGGTTTTCTCAACGGAGACCCACACCGACTAATCTTAAGTTGCACCTAGGGTAAACCCACCATTCTAAACTAAAAGGTTCTCTCACATTTATGATTCAGGCAACCATTTAATATTTTTTACACTTTTTCAGGAAAACTTCTTATGTGCGTTATTTAAAGTTTAACAAAACATCAACAGTTCATTCCGGGTGCTCCGGGCCATGGAATCGTGCATTGTTAGATTTCAAGGTCTCTAAATAATTCCATATAATTAAAAAAATTATTAGAAAATTATGGGGCACTACATTCTACCCACCATAGGGCTTTACATCCCCTAAATCCTTAAAAATGAATAAGGAAACAAATGGGGGTGATGAAAACGAAACTGAGCCTCCCACTCCCATATTCTCTCCTGGATGTTCCCGTGATGCCAGTGAACGCACACCAGAGGTATCGACTAACCACAAAGGACCTTATCCTACCGATCCTCAATCTCTACTAGAACCTTCATAAATGTCACCCAGTCATCTAAGTCTATCTCTCCATGGTTGATAACGTGTGATGGATCATGCACACATTTCCTCAACTGTGACCCGTGGGAAAAACAATTATGAACCCAGTGCATCTATGGGGAAATAGATATATGGTACGCCACCTCACCCACTCTAAAAAGAATCTAGAGAGGTCTGATGAACCTCAGAGATAACTTGATGCCTTGGCTAAATTTTTGAGAACCTCGTCGAGGTGAGACCCATAGGATGATATGGTCTCCCTCCACCGGTCGACATAAGACTTCTGCCGGCTCTGAGCAGTTTTCACATGATAACAATTGGGCATCATGATACAAACTCTTCCACTAAAACCTTCATCCCTAGTCATTAGAACTGATGTCAGAGGTCCTGGTACATCTTCTCCACTACAGGATGTACCGTTAAAGGTGATGTATGGATCTCCCTCAACACCTCCTCCTAAAGCATCATTAGTACCATGGTACATCCTCAGAAAATGATGACATGCTCCCCACCTTTAAAAATAATTTAAGTGACCATGTTGATGATATCTAAGCATGTCGAGGCTCACAGTCAACATCTCAAGTGGTGCCTCCTAAATTCAATGAAGAATCGGGGGAGTGACAGTCATAGATTAGAGGTACGATGCTCTATCTCTATCCATGAAAGATATCTTTAGTGAGACTAGATGCTCTCATGCCTCACTCATTAGCTACTGACCAAACCTCTTGCTGAGTGCGTCTGCTATCACACCCCTCTTCCCAAGAGTAAAGACTATCACAAATTCATCATCCTAGATGAACTCTAGCCATTTATGTTATCACAGCTTCAGGTCCTTCTGAGAGGAGATATACATGAGACTCTTGTGATCAGAGTAGACTGTTAAATGTCCACCCGTCAAGTAATATTTCTACATCTCTAAGGTTAAGACCACTGCTGCTAACTCCAAGTTGTGTGTAGCATAGTTCTGCTTGTTGGTCTCTATCTTATCTCATGAAAGCTCTTCTAACACTTCTCCCTCTATAGGAAATGCTCCCCCTTATTCATCAAGATGACAAGGGTACCACTACCCTAGAGATGTTTGGTTCAAAACGTCAGTAGTACGTATCCAAAGAAGAAGTCCCTCTCCCTTTAGGGAGGTAGTCCTGGAAACATATTTTGAAAAGATTTTCCCACAATCTGCCACTCATGTTGGGTATTGAAAACTCAAAACTCATGCCACCCCGAGGGTAAGGTTAGCCGACTCAAGAGTGATCAAATTCACCCTCCTTTGCATGAGTCTATCCAATGTTTCCTGGGTTTCCTTTTTTTTTTTCAGACCAAGGAAAACCTCATTCCAACTTTGTAGATAAACCACAACCTTTTCGCCTAATACAATAAATCTGAGCTTGAACCGTGGATTCCCAGTTCAAATCCAAACTAACGTTGTAAGGCCTGGATGATGCCACTAATAGGATCCAACTGAAACTCTCGCCTCAATGGTTAGATCACACCTTCACCATAAGTGTGATTATCGAGTCTCCTCCCAAAGGAATATCCAGACATGAGGGTCAATTTAATGGTTTAACTAAAAAATGATGGTCATGGAAACGATTCGTTGAAGGAAGGAAAGATTGATACAAATGTATATTGACACAACAACTAGTAGTAGACACATAACATACCTCTAATCATTCCTAGAGCCCTTGGGCCACACTTCTTGATGACATGCAGCTAATCCCTTCCCCTGTCCTCTAGCTCCCTGACCCTAATAAGGACCACAAGGGGGTGGTTTGTAACATGTAGAAATGTACACCAACTAATGATGATCTCCCAGTATTACTTCTATGTCTCCATCCCTATAGATTCATATTAACCTACCACATCCTCTTTCTGAAACATTTTACCTGACCAAGTCTCTAAGACTAGTGCTGTTTCTTGCTTTTCCACTGCTAACATTCACTGGCTGTATCCGATCAGCCAAAGAAAATTCAACCAAAAAGGTTCTCTCTAGCACCCTAACATAGGCTGGAATGCATAGAGTAATAAGTTTAGATCAGGTGTCCTTAAACACACCATTCTCGGGAGTCTAATCCCCGAAGCACTGATTGTATCGTATTCATTAAGTGTTATGAATGGTCGGTATGTCTCGATGAATACTCACATACTGACATGTTGTCCTACCGAAGTAGTAGAATCCCTAAGGAACCCTCATCCACCTCCTCAAGCTAGCCTTTAGCCTCCTGTGATTTTGGATCGCCTCAGAACCTTAGGGGTATCTGATGTTGAAATACATGTAAAGAACTAACCCTACATGTGTCATCTCCCTATACCACTAGTTATAACTGCTGACCAACGGACAATGATATAGCTGTCACACTACCCAAAGGTACCATCGTGGGAAATGGTCCACGCACCAAATCCTCATCCCTATCTTCCCTAATGGTGTCTCAACTAGGTGGAACACTCTAGCCATAGCCTCCATCTAGTCCTCAGCTGCATGGGATTCCATCTCACCTCGATACCACAGAGGCCTCTACCACTGGAACTCATGCAATGCTCTCAGTCAGCGTGCACTGTCTGCTAGTGTGGCTGGTTTTAACTACTGCCCAACGGGTGGTGGTGCTGTTGGTACACCACCCAAAGGTTCCAACATATTAAGGGGGCCTTTCACTGGAGCCTTGTCACTCGGTGGGTCATCATCGTTTACTCTCTCAGGAATCCTAGATGGTTGTCTAAGCGGTGAAATCCTGATAAGAAACAGGTGCACCACAATCATTAAGTTATACACAGTGAGATGACTCCAAGGAATTCAAAAATAAACTTTTCAAAACACACACACAATTAGTTTTTTCATGCACTGAGTCGGAAATCAGAATTCAGGGTCCTGGTGTATGGATAGGTCGGTCGTCGCACCAACGTTGGACTACCTGAACTGAAAACCACACTCATCACACTTAACACTATTTCCACATAAATAAGATTATAGTTCCAAGTTATTCCATAGAATTTAAATCCTCTAATACCATTTGGTCAGGACATATGCCCTAGGGCCCTTTCCGTGACTACCCCAATCCCACCTTCCATAGGTCAAGGGCTGGCGACTAGCACTGAAAAAAGTATTCCATAAAACAAGAAGGAATTATCTTTAACCTGTATAAACACACGGTCTGAGTACAAAAAAAGAAGAAACTGTGGGGTAACCTACCATAGGTAAAAGTGTACTAAAAGTAAGGGGCCTGAATACAAGGCCAACAGGAAAAGTACAAGTACAAATAAAAAGTACAAAACATCTAAAAGGTGAAAAGAAGCTCATGTATCATCCACCATGGATCCTACCAGAAGGGTTGGTACAGATCGCCTCTACAGTACTCCACATCTTCCCATCTCCTCAGCGTCACGTCACACTGAATGTGCACCTTCGACTACCATCCATTCTTGGATCCCTCATCCTCGATCAACGTTGTGTGTCATCTGCACCAGACATAACAAGGTGAGGGAGAATCTCGTGTAGGGGTGAGTATAAAAATACTCATTAGGGACCCCGTGACCCCGTAGGTATCCTAGAGTTTGACAAAGGAAAACCACAAAGCATGAAATCAACTCTACCTATGTATATTCCCATATATATACCTAAGTTATAAAGATATAATCATCTCATAAATGACAAAAAAATACAATAATGGTAACACCACGAAGGTATAAGTACCATATAGGTACACCATGAAGGTAAAAGTACACAAGACATGTTATCTCACACTAGGTATCACTTTAGGTTAAGGAAGGATGGGTTATCACATCATCAAACTCCTCAGCTATTGGATAACTCCTCCTCGATAGAGTACAGTGGGCCTACTGGGTCACATAGAGAAAATCTCACTAACCTTGAACTGCTGTGGTACTCTTCCCTGATGGGAACCATGGGCATGTCAGGTCACACAGAGCCACTTCCCACCGTGGGCATGCCGGGTCACACAGAACCACCTCCCACCTTGGCTGAACTAAGTTACTCCTCCTATCGAGTACCTTGGGTCTTCCGAGTTACAGAGAGCCGCTCCCGACCATGGGCCTACTGGGTCACATAGAACCGCTTCCCACTGGGCCAATCGTAAAGCAGTCTTCAGATCTCATCCAACCACATGGTTCCATATGTAGTATACATGGTAGAACCACTCCTCAAGCCACACTACACATCGTGATATACATGGAAGTCACCATAAGGTATATTCTATGGTAGTCACTATAGCATCGACAATCACAAACCTCAGACTCCTCAGATGCTGGAGAACTCCTCCTCTATCGAGTACAGTGGGTTTCCCGGGTCACACAGATCCACTTCCCACTAACTTTGAAGTATTTTGGTACCCATACCTGATGGGTACCATGTGAATGTTGGGTATAACAGTTCCAATTCCCACCATGGGCCTGCTAGGGCACACATAGCCGCTTCCCACTGGCCAACGTCAAACAGTCTTTAGGTCTCAGCCAGCTACAGGGTTTCGTATGTAGTGCGCTAGGGAGAACCGCTCCCCAAGCCATATTTCTTAAAATAACTACCCCAAATACCCATGAATATGTATCCCAAAGGTCTGTCACATCAAAATGGACCTAACACAATAGACTAATCGTCAATCGGACACCCTGTCTGTATGTTATTATCGTTTCCGCTCTAAGGGACCGGTTGAATTTGGGGTCCGATCCAACCTGACCATACTCCAACCTTAACAAAACTCATGGAGTAAAATAAAAAGTACTTTCTTGCTCCATGGATCCCATCTCCATAGAAGGTTCGTTAAATAGACATATGGTTCCCATGATAATGCCTTTTTTGTGTTCCTTGGTAGTACTGGGTCCAGGTTCGGTTCGCCTCGGTCGGACCGGCCCAACCCGATTCGGTATGGGCCGATCCGGTTCTACCTTGGTCAAAGTGACCTAACTCAGTTATGACCTGAATTAGGTCAATCTGGCCTACTGGGCTTGGCCCAATCCAGCTGGGCGGCAGGTCAGGCCACTAGGCTGCGGGTCGGCCCGCGTGTCCGTGGGTCTGCCCGCTAAGCGGAGGGTCAGTCTCCTGGACCAACCTAGTGGTGCCTCCCACTTGATAGTCTGGGCCACCAGGGACACCCAGATGTGATTCTTCCTTGTAGGTATGATCTAGCATGAGGCCATGTTTGCAGGTCAAACCCTCGTGGGTTGACCCGTCGGGGCACCACGTGGTGCCGCAGGTCATCCATGATGCGGCCGACGGGCCGCAGTTCCTCCGTGCCACGGCCGATGGGACATGGTTCCTCTATCCCATGGATGATGGGCTGTGGGTTCCTCCTCACCATGGCCAACAGGCCATGGGTTCCTCTGCGACACAGTCGATGGGTCACAGGTTCCTCCGCGACGCGGTCGACGGGTCGTGGATTCCTCCTCACTGCGGCCAATGGGCCGCGGTACCGCCACTGAGTGCACCGCTGGCGGGAACCCCATCCCCCAGCTGTCAGTTGTACCATTGGCCCCTTGCTTCTGTCACAGACATCATAGGTTGCAGCCCTGCTACTGTGTGGGTGCGTCACCTAGGGCGCGCCCCTCCTCTGCTCTACAGCCGCCCGGGCAGCATCTTGTCTTTAACCTGACACACGGCTGGTGCTGCCGCATGCCACTGTCACGCCGTTGTGCACCACCGTCGGCACCGATGTCGGTGGTAGGGTGTTCGTCGGGCCTCCAGTCGCACACCGAGGGACCATATTCATGAACCGTCAGCGTTTCCGATATCCTAGGATTGCACTCTTTGCTAGGGTAGGCCCTGCTTCCAGTTAACGCCAACCTTCAAGAAAAAGGTGATAACAAATAAAAAACTAATGGTGGGCTAGGGCCTTGTCTGTGTTGATCCGCACCCTTCACATTATAGATTAACCTAGGTGAGTTTCAGGGGAATGTTTAACCAAAAAATTCATGCCTCGGTTTCAATTCCTGACCCCAAAGATAAAGCACATCCTCTCGTACATGAAAAATGAAATAAAACAATGGTTCAACTTGATTGTGGGTTGATCGGTTCTTATATTTTATTTAGAGAGAGAAGTGGGGAAATAAAAAATCAATGTAACCCCCTACCTTAACTTTCATTGGAGGTTTCATGAAGAAGAAGATGAAGTCGATGAAGGAGATGTTGGCGTTCGTCGATCCCACAAGAAGCTTCCAAAGTCGGCTCCTCTTTCTTAGTACCTAAAACCGGATCCCAAAGACACCACTCGCACATCGCCCATTGGTGTATCAGTGTCGTCCATCACCTCCCACTAGGTCGGCTTCGTCTTCTAAGGGTTTGGTGTAACGGCGTTCCTACAACAATTCACTACATGGTGAAGCTCTCTGATACCCCCTCCTTAGCTCCATATTTATAGTAGAGGGGGAGACTAAGTAACGACGCGAGGAGTTAATGTGGATCAATAATTATGAATCTTCCTAATTTCCTCAACGTTTTCGTTACTCAGATCGGAGGGTCAGGAAACTTATTGGTTGGACACATCATTGGTCCAACCTTACCGCTTGTCCATTGGAGGAATAGAATAAAAATAAAATAGTAATGTTATTTTTTTATTCTATTAAAAAGTTCCCAAAACTAACAATTTTCTCCAGACCTACTGCGATCGATGTGATGTCTCCCTTAAGTGAATCTTAGTGTTATAGATTCAACATTCCTATCATATTTTTAATCCAAGAACCAGTTCAAAAGTTACAAAACGCCGTTCATGCATTTACTGAACGTACCAAAAAAACGTTCGGAAAATTATTAACCATCACCCTTGACCTGCGCCGGACGAGGTTTGGATCTTCCTAGGTGAATCATGCCCCAAAGATCCCAACAGTACTCTCGGATTTCTAATCTGAGTTACAGTTTAATAGTTATGAATTTTACAATAAAATAATTGTCCCTTATTTATTTTATTTATGGAAACTAACTCTCACTGGTTGCCCGTTCTGACCAAAGTTAGTATTTTCCTAAATAAAGAATACACTCACGAGTTTAGCGATGGTCACAGATTTTGAATCTAAGCTACCGTTTGTGAGTTATAAGCATTTGAATAAAATAAAATAATTTATTTAATTATTTTATTTAATGTTATTCCTTTTTTAGGTTTTCCCATAGGACGACCGCTCCAACTAAACTTAATTCACGCCTAGGGTATACCCGCCACTCTGAACGCAATGATGAACTCATATTTTTGATCCTGGAAACCCTTTAAGAGTTATTCCACTTTTTCGGGAAAACTACTTATGTGCATTGTTTAAAGATTAACAAAACTTTGATGGTTAATTCCAGGCACTACAGGCCCTGTAATCACACACCATTTGATTTTTCAGTTTCAAAATAATTCCATATAATTAAACAAAATTATACAAAAATTCTGGGACATTACAGGAAATTTGAAGATATAGTTAGGATATCAACAATAACCCATACTGTATCATTATTTGTAGGATTCTTTGGAAATACTTTAACAAATTCTATATTAATTTCATCTTATTTCCTCATAGAAATAATAATAGGTTGCATGAATCCTCTAGTATTCTCATTCAAATCATTTAACAATAAAAAAATATAAAAATGGGAACATAATTAGAAATTTATAGTTTCATGTAATCCCACAAAAAATGTTCCCTCAAATCCATATAAATCTTTTTGCAACCAGGGTGTATATAAAAATTTAAGCTATACGATTCATCCAAAAATTCCATTTTTTCTCATGTTTAGATGAGACACATAATCACTTTTCAAATTTTAGAACACCATCTTCAGAAAAAAAAAGTAAGTTAATTTCTGATCGTCCACAGAGTTAATTTTATTGTGGAAGTTATCATCATAAAATTGATAAATTATTATCTTTTATAATAAATATGTTTTCACAATAATTTAAAAAATGAGTGATGTATCTTCTTCCCTAATAATTCCCATATCCATATTTACTTTATCCATGAACATATAATCTCTCTAAATCCTCATTTGTTTCATAACTCCATGATCATTCTTTCTCCTTGCATATTCCACCTTATGTTCATTCTATAGGAGGTGGTGTATTATTAAATCATAAACCTTGAGTATATTGATCAATCACCTTTATAACATATTGGGATATTTCTGTGAAATGATATATTTTAGGATTTTTTATCTATGTATATATCATATCATTCACCACTGAGATAATGCATCCATATAGTCAAAGTAAATATTAAAAGTTTCCACTCAAAATCATGGGTTTGATAGTTCTATTCACAAGTATTCAATTTACTTGATTCATATATAAAAAATTTATCATTTTCCATTAGGAAACAACCATTTACTTTCTCCAAAGCATCAATATATATCACAAACCAATCATTTTGATATAGTAGAGTAAAAATTAGAGTAATGAACAGTCTCCTTGTTAGTTCATCAAAAAATTATTCACATTCCTTTAACCAAAAAAATAACCCCTTTATGCATAAAAATTGATAATATATTAGATAATTGGGAAAAATTATGAACTAATCACTGATAATAACCTAACAAACCAAAGAAACTATATATCTCAGTTTTCACATTAGTATATGCCATTTTATGACTACCTTTGCATTCAATGGATCAATTAATATTCCATCCCTGGAGACAATATTTCCATGAAAAGAAACTTATTAAATCAAGAAATAACACTTATTAAATTTACCATATAACTCCATCCTTTTATGATTCTCAAGAATGATTCATAAGTTATTCTCATGGTCTTCATAGGTTTTGGACTAAAAAAATATCATCAATCAATATCATAGAAAACAATCATGATATTTATTGAATACTATATTCATTATATCAATATAAGTATAGGGTTCATTAGAAAATTTAAATTGAATTATTTTAAACTACTAATTATTATACCTTATTCAAAAATATATATTAAAAATTTATTCCTTCTTTACACATAATTGATGATATCCAGAACGAATTTCAATATTTGGAAAATATTGGGATCCATGAAGATGATCGAATAAATCATCAGTGCGAGACAGAGGATACTTGTTCTTTACGAAAATAGTGTTGACACAACTATAATAAATTCACAATATCAGGGATCCATATTTCTACTTAATGAAGAGAATAAGGGATCCCCATGGAGAAACACTAGGGTGAATAACTCCCTTATCAACCAACTCCTCTAGTTATTTATTTTACTCCAGTAATTTCACAATGTCCATTCTATAGGGTTTATTTAACATTGATCTTTCATTATGGATTTAATCAATGGAAAAATAAAATTCATACTCCTAGGGATGTCTAGGTAATTCATTAAGAATTACATAAATGTATTTATATAGAATATTCACACCCAAAATTTGAAGACTTGCCTCTCCATACCTTGATTATTTTAGTTATTATTCCCCAATAATCTCATTCATTTGAGATACTTGGGTTGGATCTAGATATGATTCATATGATGAAGTCACTACTCTAATGATAAGTTATTACACATATCCCCCCCGAGTCACAATTTCCATCCCCTTTTAATAATTTTTTTATTCAAATTTTGAAACCCAGTATATACCAAGGATTATATCTAAGTCAACCACAGGTATAATAATACGTTTAGGAAATATATAACGTTTATATATCATAATGTGGACTCCATGAAACATCCTATTGGTAATGAGACTTCTACTACGAGTTTTGAATGGAAAATCTCTTCTTAAATTAAATGGAAATATATAATTTTCTTGAAAAATAAAGTAGATATAAAAGAGTTTGAGGATCCAGAATAAAATATATCATTACATTAATTCGATGATTGGATTAATGTATATGCCACCACCTTATTGGGTACTTAACCATAGTTGTAGTAACCACATAAGCTTAGACTTCTCCCCTTGGCCTTTTCTTTGGCGTATTACCTTGATGCATGGGACATTAGTGTGAATAATTGCCCATTTATTTATAGATAAAACACTAGACATCATTGATTTGTTTCATCCCCTAATATTCATAGGATAGGTACCCCTTTTAACAACAATTTTAGCATACTCTCAAGCCCTTTAAGAGCTTACTGTGAAGTTTCTTTCTATAATTTTCACATGGTGGAAATTTCTGTATCCTAAAATTCTTATTTAATTCATTCCCTCTACCTTTCTTCTCAGATGAAATATTATTTTCTTTATTTCTTTTTAATATGTATGATCTAGAAAATTCTATCTCCGTATTGATGAGATATAAAAGTATTTCCTCATATGATGAAAATGTTTAGAAGACCAATGCCCTTTGGATACTTATCATAAACCCTTTAATTGAATTGCCAATACTACACTATTTGTTGTTTCTATAATCAATAATATCTCTATTTAACCATGTAGAGGTAGATTCATACTCCATAACACTTTCTTCTTACTTTTTCTTTAAGATAAGCATGTTTTCTTCATTTTTGTTTATTTATAACGAGGGAAGTATTTTTTTGAAGAATTTCCCCTTAAATTAATTTCATTCCATGAGTTATATTACCTCTTCCACCATAGTATCATAGATCAATGACCATCATTGATCATCATCACCTTTGATAAATCCACTATATGTGTAACCTTTCCCTTTTCACTATATCCCAATTCAATAATGATCATATCCAGAGACTTGATCCACTTATTTGATGCCATTGGATTATCAATATAACCCAATGGTTGGGGATTCAGTCATACAAAGCAATCCAAAGTAGGAAAATATTACTATAGAATAGGGTTATCCATTTGGAAAAGTTATTTTTCATAAGTTAATTAAGATACCATAATATAGAGATAATATTCTCAGTTCTAATGCCAACTATATTAGATTCCATAGTAGAGAAATATCTACATTAACAATGAGTATTAATGCTCTTATTCCTTCCATGATCCATTTCTATTCAATGGAATATAATATATTAGATCATAAAATTATGAATTTTAAATAATAATTTATAATTAAACATATGGGGTAACACTTATCATAATTTATAATTTATACAATCTTAATATCAGAATCATAAACATGGTTTTTAGGTGAATGATTATTTTTAAATCATTCATAATTGTTTTTAAATAAAATATGAATTATCATAAGAATATCCCACATGGAGTGTCAATTCAAGTGAATAGTAAGACCCATTTTCATGCACCATGTTAAGATCGGGACAATCCCAATGTGTCCTTTTTTAGTAATTACACATACATAAGTCTATTCCATAATCACGCCCACTTTTAGTATGCATACAAGTAGGTATTTCTAATAAAAAACACATAAAATATTCCTTAATAAAACTTTAGGATGTTCTTATATACATATCCTCAATGTTTTTCATAGGGTTATGATTCTTATTCTATGTTATTCTTAATCTAGTACCCAATATTTCTACCAAAATCCCTTTGAAAACAATTGTAATGAACCTGACCCTAAAAACTGGTAGCCATTGTATAACTTTATTACATGGGAATATATAAAAAGGTTCATCTCCGGATGAAACAATGAGTTTATAATTTTTGGAGAGAGAGATATATATATGATGCCCATTTTACATTAAGAATATAAAATAAATCATAATACATAAAAATATAGAATGAAATTAATTCATGAAAAAATTATTCCACGAATTATTATTCATAGCTTAGGGAAGTAAATAAAATAAGGGCGAGATCATATGCTCAATACGGGTTAAGTATAGTGAATAATATCACAAATGTCACGACCCTCCCTCGGGGTCCGTGCCGTGACTACCCCAAGCCCGCCTTCCATAGGCCAGGGGCTGGCGACTAGCACCGAGGCGTAAATCCCAGAAAAAGGGAAGGCATTGCCTTTGAAAAGTAAACACACACCACAGAGTAAACAAGCGGAAAGTAAACACTAAGCAAGCAGAGTACAACTGAAAGTGCGGAAAAGTAAATGGGCCAGTATACAAACCCAAACTGAAAGTAAAGTACAACTCGAAAAGGGAAAAACAGCAACTGAAAAGTAAAAGCCGCTACTCCGAGCTGTCTCTGGAAATCCCACCAGAAGGGTGGGTACAGAAAGCTCCTCTGCTCCACGGGTCCCGCCGTCCGCTCCGAGCACGTCCCGCCCAGTGGTCCACCTCCGGGTACCGTCCCGCTGTGCAAGCCTCAGCTAAGGTCAACGCTGTCCGTCATCTGCAACCAACACAATGTAGTGCGGGCAAATCCCGTGCAGGGGTGAGTATAAGCTACTCAGTAGGGACCCCGAGACCCCTGAAGGTCTCTCAAATCCACAAAGGATAAACCACGAAGAAAAGTACAATCACGAAGTAACAACCGACACTGCTTAGGTATATGCCCATACATATACCTAAGTCATCAATTAAAATACGCTCCAACCTCCGAGCCCAAGTACAACTCAGTCCACGCAGGAAAGTATACGTATTCCACATAGGAAAGCAAAACTTAATCCACACAGGATTGCACAACACAATCCACACAGGAAAGCAACAGGATTCAGCTCACACAGGTATACATCTTCAAGGACGATAAAGATGATCACTGATCCATCTAAGTCGTCGGACCCACGAAGGAACTATAGGTAACTAACCCCCGCAGAAGACCCACCCAGGATCGGGCTCACACAGAACCTGTAGGCGCTGGCTCACACAGAACCGCTGAGCGCAAGGACCCACACATGATCGGGCCCACACAGGACCTGTAGCACTGATCCACGTAGGATCGCTGAGTGCTGTAGTCGTCGTCGTCGAATCTACACAGGATCTCTGTACTGTCGTCGTCGAATCCACACAGGATCTCTGTACTGTCGTCGTCGCTGTCACAGTAGCAGTCGTAGCAGTAGTAGCAGTCGCAGCCAGCACTAGGGTTCCCGCACACAGCAAACTCGTACGGAGGGTCCGCTCCACGAGCCGAGAGGCTGATACATCAACTGTCACGAAGACCGAAGTTGATGTATCCAAAAGTTCCGTATCGTCAACAGGAACTCAACGTAACAGACGGCGCGTCGATCGGACGCCCGGTCTGA
Source organism: Viscum album (assembly GCA_963277665.1). NCBI lineage: Eukaryota > Viridiplantae > Streptophyta > Magnoliopsida > Santalales > Viscaceae > Viscum > Viscum album. The sequence continues at coordinate 1,555,815,722 of OY728141.1, forward strand.
GAGTTATTGGCATTTTCGTCTCCGGGGCCCGGTTGGTTTTTAAGGAAAAACCAACCCGTCCGTACTCCACCTGCGTCCAAACCTCGGGCGGAGTATGCCAAAAGATCCGTCTCACTAAGAGGAACACTACGCGACTGACGGTACGTCAATCGGACGTCCGTAGCTCAAGATATGAGCGTTTCCGCTCCGAAGGCCCGGTTGGTTTCGTGAACGAACCAACCCGGCCGAACTCAAAGTAACCCGAAACCTTGAGTGCGATATACCGAAACGACCGTCTCGATCCAAGGATCGCGTTGCCACTGACGGTTCGTCGATCGGAGGTCCGAGGCTCAAGTTATGAGCCAAAAACCAAAACTGGTTCGAAACGGGGGGTCCGGGTCCGGGCCGACCCGGCCCGACCCCCCCTGGGGCGGCGGCGGCGGCGGAGGCGGGCCACGGCGGTGGCGGGCTGCGGTGGCGGCGGGCCGCGGCGGCGGCGCCTGGCGCCGCACGTGGGGCTTCGCACGCGGGGGCTAAGCCCCGCGGTTCTTCAAGGCGGCGCGGCCTTTGTGCCGCGCCGGTTCTTTTAAAACCGCCCCCCCTCACGTGGGGAGGCCTGCTGGCGCCGAACCAAGGGGGCGGCTGCCCCATTCTCTCAAGAACCGCCCCCCCTCATTAAGAGGGGGGTTTTGTTGAACCGGCCGGGGGATTTATTCCCCCGGTTTTATGTCATCCGGCCGGCCAGCTGGCCGGCCGGTTTTTACCAACGGGACCGGAAATTCCGGTCCCGCCTTCGACTTCCGACGCCGGCGGCCCGGCCGCCGGTCTCCTCTTCCGCCGCGGCCCGGAACCAGCCGCGGTCTTTTCGTCCCGCCGCGGCCCGGAACCGGCCGCGGTCTCCTCGTCCCGCCGCGGCCCGGAACCGGCCGCGGTCTCCTCGTCCCGCCGCGGCCCGGAACCGGCCGCGGTGTTCGTCGTCCGGCGCGGTGCGACGGCACCGCGCCCCCTTCGCCGTGCCATGATTCTTTTCAACGCGGCGCGACGGCGTCGTGTTCTTGAAGATTTTTCCTTGACGTAGTGTGACGGCGCCGCGAAAATTATTTGTACGATCATCCGCGTGGTGCGACGGCACCACGCCACTTGCTTCCACCCGCATGAATAAACATGAACGATGGAGGGGGGTTCGGCCGTGTTCATGCGGTCCGCCCCCCCCCCCCTCACGTTAAAATAAACAATTCAACTTAAACATTCAAGCATCAAGTTAGACATGCGAGATCCACGTTCAAGAAAAAGAATAAATAAATAATGAACCAACAACCCCTACCTCGGGTTTAAGATTCGAGATTCGACTACGTTCCGCGGAAGACGGCGTCGCGGAGGTCGGGCGTCGCGGTCGTCGTTCGTCAAATCCGTTGACGAAGAGATTTGCCCGAAGAGACACGTCGTTGGCGGATCTTCGTTTGCCGACGAAGAAGGTCCAAGGAGGAAGCGGCGTTCCCTCTTGTTGACTCCGAGGACGAAGAAGAGAGGTGTCGTTCTTCGTCGGAGTTTGAGCGTTCTTCGTTCTTCGTCAGAGCTTGAGCGTTCTTCGTTCTTCGTCAGAGCTTGAAGATGAAGAGGAGCTCTCAAAATGACAAACAAAGAACTCAAAATAAAATAAGACTACCTCTTATTTTATTAACACATAACACAAAAGAATTTCAAAGTTTGAAATTCAAAAAGACTTAACTCCCATAATTAATTAAGAGTAACTTAAGCCAATAAAGAGGGGGTTAAGGGAACTTGAAAAGTCTAGGGGTTCGTGTGGGCCCCACCACACTTAATCCTCCCAAGGGAGGTTAAGTGGGTGTGGGTCCCACTTCCAACCCCCTTAGATAGGTTTTTAACAAACTAAAAATAAAATTTGTCTTACACAAATTTTATTTAACTCAACTGAAAACCCCAAAACTTATCTTTCAACCCGCAACAAACGCAACTCCCGAAAAGGTCTCTTTAAGCGAATATCGGCGCTGCGAGTTCATCGGTGCCCTCGGATTTCAATTCCGAGCACCGGATCAAAAGTTAGGAATTCCCGCTCGTTCGTTCACTGAACGTACCCGAGCCAAACTTCGGAAATTAATTCCGGGCACTTTGGGCCTCGGAATCAGGTGCCGTCTGAAACCGCGCTCTTGTAAAATTCTAAAGAAAATTAAGAAAAAATTTCCCTTTAATTTTACGGGTCTTTACATTACTCCCACCTCAGGGCTTTACGTCCCCGTAAAGATACAACAAAAACTAGGGAAACAAATGAGGGTACTGAGCACGCATCTGAGCCTCCCGCTCCCATGTGCTCTCCTGGAGATTCCCGTGCTGCCATCTGATGCGCACAAGAGGAATCGATCGCCCACGCAGGACCCGCTCCTGTCGATCCTCTATCTCCACCGGAACCTCCGTAAAAGTCGCCCCATCGTCAACGTCAAGCTCCCCATGATCAATGATGTGCGTCGGGTCGTGCACGTATCTCCTCAGCTGGGATACGTGGAAGATGTCGTGCACCCGGTGCAACTGAGGTGGTCGAGCCAGGCGATAAGCCACCTCGCCAATCCTGCTGAGAATATGGAAGGGTCCGATGAAGCGCGGAGATAACTTGCCGCCTCGGCCAAATCTCCGAATACCACGTCGAGGTGAGACCCGCAAGAAGACGTGGTCGCCATCCTCGAACTCCAGTGGCCTCCGCCTCCTGTCAGCATATGACTTCTGCCGGCTCTGAGCTGTCCTCATCCGCTCCTGGATGACCTGGACCTTCTCTGTCGTGGCCTGGACCATCTCCGGTCCCACCAGTGCTGACTCCCCAGGGTCTGTCCAGTACAAAGGAGATCTACATGGTCGGCCGTACAACGCCTCGTACGGTGCCATCCCGATGGTGGAGTGGTAGCTGTTGTTGTACGCGAACTCCACCAAGGGTAGGTGGTCCTCCCAGCTACGACCAAAGTCGAGGACACAGGCACGGAGCATGTCCTCGAGTGTCTGAATGGTCCTCTCCGTCTGACCATCCGTCTGAGGGTGAAAAGCTGTGCTAAGACGTAGCTGTGTACCGAACGCCTCCTGTAACCCCTTCCAAAGCCGGGAAGTAAAGCGGGCATCTCGATCGGAAACGATAGATGATGGCACGCCATGGAGCCGCACAATCTCTTGAACGTAGAGACGTCCCAAGCTCTCCACTGAGCCCTGCTCTCTGATGGGTAAGAAGTGTGCCGACTTGGTGAGTCGGTCAACAATCACCCAGATGGAGTCGTGACCTCTGGAAGTGCGTGGAAGTCCAGTCACGAAGTCCATAGATATGCCGTCCCACTTCCACTCCGGAACCTCCAAGGGCTGTACCAAGCCTGCTGGTACCTGATGCTCTGCCTTCACCTGCTGACAGGTGAGGCATCGAGAAACGAACTCTGCTACAGCTTTCTTCATGCCCGGCCACCAGTGCTGTCGTCTGAGATCCTGGTACATCTTCGCCACTCCAGGATGTACCGCCAAAGGAGAAGTGTGAAACTCCCTCAGCACTTCCTCTCGCAAAGCGACTGGTACCATGGTACGTCCTCTGAAAAGGATGTCGTGCTCTGCTCCAAGGGAGAAACCATCAGGTGCCTGTCCCGAGGATATCTGTGCACGCCGTGTCTCACAGTCAGTGTCCCCGTGCTGTGCCTCCCTGACCCGCTGCAGTAGTGGAGGAGTGACTGTGAGAGACTGAAGAAAGGCTGCCCCATCTCTATCCACGAAGGATATCTGCAAAGAGGCTAGCTGCTCCGTCGCCTCCTCGAGTAGCTGAATGCCCGTCCTCCTGCTGAGGGCATCGGCTACTACGTTCCCCTTCCCAGGAGTATAGACTATCTCAAAGTCATAGTCCTGAAGGAACTCGAGCCATCGTCGCTGTCTCAGGTTCAGGTCCTTCTGCGAGAAGATATACCTGAGACTCTGATGATTGGAAAAGACTGTAAAGCGCTCGCCCATCAGATAGTGTCGCCATGTCTTCAGAGCGAAGACCACTGCTGCTAACTCCAGGTCATGGGTAGCGTAGTTCTGCTCATGCGGCCTCAACTGTCGTGATCCATAGGCGATCACTGCCCTCTCCTGCATCAGAACACATCCGAGTCCGGTCCCTGATGCATCGCAGTAGACTACGTACCCTACTCCCTCCTCAGGCAACCTCAAGATAGGTGCGCTAGTCAATCTCTGTCTCAGCTCCTGGATGCTCTGCTGACATCTGTCTGACCATACGAAGGGTTTCCCCTTCTTCGTCAAAGCTGTGAGTGATGCCGCAACTCTGGAGAAGTTCGGCACAAATCTCCGATAGTATCCAGCTAGTCCCAAGAAACTCCGAACCTCAGTCACGCTCCTGGGTGGCTCCCATGCTAAAACAGCCTCAATCTTCGCGGGATCTACTGCAACTCCCGCCTCAGAGATAACGTGTCCCAAAAAGTGGACCTCACGTATCCAGAACTGGCAATTCGAGAGCTTACCATAAAGCTGGTGCTCTCGGAGTGTGTCAAGGACAACTCGAAAGTGATAGGCGTGCTCCTCCTCTGTCGTAGAGTAAATTAGAATGTCGTCGATGAAGACCACGACAAACCGATCGAGGTATGGCTGAAAGATCCTGTTCATGAGAGCCATGAACACTGCTGGAGCATTGGTTACACCGAAAGGCATAACCAAGAACTCATAGTGGCCATACCGACATCTGAAGGCCGTCTTCTGCACATCCTCGTCTCTGACTCTGAGCTGATGATAGCCTGTCCTGAGGTCTATCTTTGAGAACCACCGTGCTCCCTTGAGCTGATCAAAGAGGTCATAAATCCTCGGTAGCAGATACTTGTTCCTCACTGTCACCTGGTTCAGGCAACGATAGTCAACACAAAGTCGCAAGCTCCCGTCCTCCTTCTTGGCGAACAATATCGGGGAAGCCCAGGGTGAAACACTGGGTCGGATGAACCCCTTGCCCTGCAAGTCCTCCAACTGTACCCGTAGCTCTCGAAGCTCGGCGGGGGCCATCCGATATGCTGGAGTGGATATCGGGGCTGTCCCGGGGTACAAGTCAATATAAAAGTCTACCTCTCTGCGAGGAGGTAGCCCTGGAACGTCGTCGGGAAAAACGTCCGCAAACTGATCCACCACTGCAGGAAAATCAGGACTCCGCACGTCAACTGTTCCAAGGATAAGGCTAGCCAACTGATGAGTGATGGGCTATCCTCTCCTCCGCGGAAGTCTATCCTGTGCTGCTAAGGCTCCCTTCTCGTCGGTGAAGGTGAACCTGCTCCCGTCGGTGCGTACACATCGCACCTTGCGCCTAAAACAGTCAATTTGTGCATGGACCGTAGACAACCAATCCATGCCCAAGATGACGTCGTAAGGCCTCGACGCTGCTACAAGAAGATCCCAGCCGAAGCTCTCGCCTCCTAGAGTAAGCTCACACTACCGGCACCAGTGCGTAATCGTCGAGTCTGCTCCCGTAGGAGTCTCTAGCCGTAAGGATCGAGCCAACGGCTCTGTCGGAATCTCCGAGCTCCGAACAAGGGCAGCGGCTATGAAAGAGTGACTCGCTCCTGTGTCTAAAAGAATTGTATCAAGGGTGGAATAGACACAGATAGTACCTCGAATCATCTCAGGTGCGCCGTGGTCGTAGGCCTCTGCTGCCTGGAGCTGTAACTGTCGCTGCCCGCCAGCTCCCTGTGGTCGGGGTGGACCTCCTGGTGGTGGTGGTGGTAGAGCCTCAAAGCGTCGGCCACCACCAGCTGCTCGTCCAGCTCCTCTGCCTCGTCCGCCTCCTCCCTGCGGACCGCCACGGTCGACCCTCTGCCTCTGCCTCGGTGGTCCATCAACTGACTGCTGCTCCTCGGCACGACGGGTCGGGCAGTCGCGAGCCATGTGGCCCTGTCCGCCGCACGAGTAGCACTGTCTGCCTCTCGGAAGACTGGCTCCGCGCTGTGTGCCCTGCACTGCTGAGCCAGTGCCCTGAGATCGTCTGCCCGAAGGTCTGGTCTGTCTGGACCCCTGAGTCATCCATCGACTGCCTGCTGCAGATGACTCCGCCACGTGCCGCCCTGCGGTGGGTCTCTGTGCTGGTGTAGACTCAGCAAGGAAGCTCTCGATCAGAAGGGCCCGCTCCAGTACTCCTGTCTGAGTCGGTATGCTGAGGGAGATCAGCGATGCCCTGATCTCGTGTCTCAAACCCTGCTCGAAGGTCCGGGCCCGGAAGAATGGGTCCCGTACCATGTCGGTCGAGTAGCGCGAGAGATCGGTAAATCTCGCCGAGTACTGAGCGACCGTCATGCTGCCCTGCCACAGCTGTAGAAGCTCCTGGATGCGCACCGCTCGGAGGGTGGCCGGGACGAACTCAGAGCGGAAGAGGCTCTCAAAGTCCGTCCAAAGTAGAGATGCCTCATCGTGCACCTGGAGCATCAAGCTCCACCATCGTCCAGCTGCTGCGTGTAATAGGCTCGCAGCGAGGATCACCATGAGGTCTGCTGGTGTCCTCACTAGCCTAAACACTCGAACTACTGCCTCCAGCCAGTCCTCTGCTGCCTGGGGATCCATCTCCCCGCGAAACCTGGGCGGTCGCTGGCGCTGAAACTCATGAAGTGTGCTGAGGCGACGTGCATCGTCAGCGGCTGCTGCTGGAAGCATCGGGGGCTCGGCGGGTAAAGCAACCGCCGGTGCCACTACTGGAAAAGGGCCCTGCACCGAGGCCTCGTCGCTCGGTGGGCTGTCGTCTCGCTCGACTCTCGGAACCCTAGCTGGCTGCCGTCGTGGGGCCATCCTGAAAAGGAAACAGGTGCGCCACGGTTAGAACAGTATACCTGGTGAGCTGATATAAGTAATCACAAAGAAAACTTTGAAACACACACGCAATCAATGTTTTCGTGCATTAAGTCGGAAATCAGATGTCAGGGTCCTGGTGTACGGATACGTCGGCCGCCGCACCAACACTGGACTCCCTGGACTGATAACCACACTGAATACGCTAAACATTATTGCTTCACATAGAAAAGATCAGAGTTCGCGGTAGAACCGAACTCCTCTGATACCAATTTGTCACGACTCGCCCTCGGGGTCCGTGCCGTGACTACCCCAAGCCCGCCTTCCATAGGCCAGGGGCTGGCGACTAGCACCGAGGCGTAAATCCCAGAAAAAGGGAAGGCATTGCCTTTGAAAAGTAAACACACACCACAGAGTAAACAAGCGGAAAGTAAACACTAAGCAAGCAGAGTACAACTGAAAGTGCGGAAAAGTAAATGGGCCAGTATACAAACCCAAACTGAATGTAAAGTACAACTCGAAAAGGGAAAAACAGCAACTGAAAAGTAAAAGCCGCTACTCCGAGCTGTCTCTGGAAATCCCACCTGAAGGGTGGGTACAGAAAGATCCTCTGCTCCACGGGTCCCGCCGTCCGCTCCGAGCACGTTCCGCCCAGTGGTCCACCTCCGGGTACCGTCCCGCTGTGCAAGCCTCAGCTAAGGTCAACGCTGTCCGTCGTCTGCAACCAACACAACGTAGTGCGGGCAAAGCCCGTGCATGGGTGAGTATAAGCTACTCAGTAGGGACCCCGAGACCCCTGAAGGTCTCTCAAATCCACAAAGGATAAACCACGAAGAAAAGTACAATCATGAAGTAACAACCGAAACTGCTTAGGTATATGCCCATACATATACCTAAGTCATCAATTAAAATACGCTCCAACCTCCGAGCCCAAGTACAACTCAGTCCACGCAGGAAAGTATACGTATTCCACATAGGAAAGCAAAACTTAATCCACACAGGATTGCACAACACAATCCACACAGGAAAGCAACAGGATTCAGCTCACACAGGTATACATCTTCAAGGACGATAAAGATGATCACTGATCCATCTAAGTCGTCGGACCCACGAAGGATCGATAGGTAACTAACCCCCGCAGAAGACCCACACAGGATCGGGCTCACACAGAACCTGTAGGCGCTGGCTCACACAGAACCGCTGAGCGCAAGGACCCACACAGGATCGGGCCCACACAGGACCTGTAGCACTGATCCACGTAGGATCGCTGAGTGCTGTAGTCGTCGTCGTCGAATCCACACAGGATCTCTGTACTGTCGTCGTCGAATCCACACAGGATCTCTGTACTGTCGTCGTCGCTGTCACAGTAGCAGTCGTAGCAGTAGTAGCAGTCGCAGCCAGCACTAGGGTTCCCGCACACAGCAAACTCGTACGGAGGGTCCGCTCCACGAGCCGAGAGGCTGATACATCAACTGTCACGAAGACCGAAGTTGATGTATCCAAAAGTTCCGTATCGTCAACAGGAACTCAACGTAACAGACGGCGCGTCGATCGGACGCCCGGTCTGAGAGTTATTGGCATTTTCGTCTCCGGGGCCCGGTTGGTTTTTAAGGCAAAACCAACCCGACCGTACTCCACCTGCGTCCAAACCTCGGGCGGAGTATGCCAAAAGATCCGTCTCACTAAGAGGAACACTACGCGACTGACGGTACGTCAATCGGACGTCCGTAGCTCAAGATATGAGCGTTTCCGCTCCGAAGGCCCGGTTGGTTTCGTGAACGAACCAACCCGGCCGAACTCAAAGTAACCTGAAACCTTGAGTGCGATATACCGAAACGACCGTCTCGATCCATGGATCGCGTTGCCGCTGACGGTTCGTCGATCGGAGGTCCGAGGCTCAAGTTATGAGCCAAAAACCAAAACTGGTTCAAAACGGGGGGTCCGTGTCCGGGCCGACCCGGCCCGACCCCCCCCTGGGGCGGCGCGGCGGCGCGGCGGCGGCGGCGGCGGGCCGCGGCGGTGGCGGGCTGCGGTGGCGGCGGGCCGCGGCGGCGGCGCCTGGCGCCGCACGTGGGGCTGCGCACGCGGGGGCTAAGCCCCGCAGTTCTTCAAGGTGGCGCGGCCTTTGTGCCGCGCCGGTTCTTTTAAAACCGCCCCCCTCACGTGGGGAGGCCTGCTGGCGCTGAACCAAGGGGGCGGCTGCCCCCTTCTCTCAAGAACCGCCCCCCCTCATTAAGAGGGGGGTTTTGTTGAACCGGCCGGGGGATTTATTCCCCCGGTTTTATGTCATCCGGCCGGCCAGCTGGCCGGCCGGTTTTTACCAACGGGACCGGAAATTCCGGTCCCGCCTTCGACTTCCGACGCCGGCGGCCCGGCCGCCGGTCTCCTCTTCCGCCGCGGCCCGGAACCGGCCGCGGTCTTTTCGTCCCGCCGCGGCCCGGAACCGGCCGCGGTCTCCTCGTCCCGCCGCGGCCTGGAACCGGCCGCGGTGTTCGTCGTCCGGCGCGGTGCGACGGCACCGCGCCCCCTTCGCCGTGCCATGATTCTTTTCAACGCGGCGCGACGACGTCGTGTTCTTGAAGATTTTTCCTTGACGTAGTGCGACGGCGCCGCGTAAATTATTTTTACGATCATCCGCGTGGTGCGACGGCACCACGCCACTTGCTTCCACCCGCATGAATAAACATGAACGATGGAGGGGGGTTCGGCCGTGTTCATGCGGTCCGGCCCCCCCTCACGTTAAAATAAACAATTCAACTTAAACATTCAAGCATCAAGTTAGACATGCGAGATCCACGTTCAAGAAAAAGAATAAATAAATAATGAACCAACAACCCCTACCTCGGGTTTAAGATTCGAGATTCGACTACGTTCCGCGGAAGACGGCGTCACGGAGGTCGGGCGTCGCGGTCGTCGTTCGTCAAATCCGTTGACGAAGAGATTTGCCCGAAGAGACACGTCGTTGGAGGATCTTAGTTTGCCGACGAAGAAGGTCCGAGGAGGAAGCGGCGTTCCCTCTTGTTGACTCCGAGGACGAAGAAGAGAGGCGTCGTTCTTCGTCGGAGTTTGAGCGTTCTTCGTTCTTCGTCAGAGCTTGAGCGTTCTTCGTTCTTCGTCAGAGCTTGAAGATGAAGAGGAGCTCTCAAAATGACAAACAAAGAACTCAAAATAAAATAAGACTACCTCTTATTTTATTAACACATAACACAAAAGAATTTCAAAGTTTGAAATTCAAAAACACTTAACTCCCATAATTAATTAAGAGTAACTTAAGCCAATAAAGAGGGGTTTAAGGGAACTTGAAAAGTCTAGGGGTTCGTGTGGGCCCCACCACACTTAATCCTCCCAAGGGAGGTTAAGTGGGTGTGGGTCCCACTTCCAACCCCCTTAGGTAGGTTTTTAACAAACTAAAAATAAAATTTGTCTTACACAAATTTTATTTAACTCAACTGAAAACCCCAAAACTTAACTTTCAACCCGCAACAAACGCAACTCCCGAAAAGGTCTCTTTAAGCGAATATCGGCGCTGCGAGTTCATCGGTGCCCTCGGATTTCAATTCCGAGCACCGGATCAAAAGTTAGGAATTCCCGCTCGTTCGTTCACTGAACGTACCCGAGCCAAACTTCGGAAATTAATTCCGGGCACTCCGGGCCTCGGAATCAGGTGCCGTCTGAAACCGCGCTCTTGTAAAATTCTAAAGAAAATTAAGAAAAAATTTCCCTTGAATTTTACGGGTCTTTACAACAAATCAATAAGAATAATGAAAATGACATAGTAAATAACTGAACAATCATTCAGTTTAATCAATAACTTGAACATCATAATTAGATAAAGAATAATCAATATGGAAAGGTAAATAACTGAAAACAATTTCAATTTAATCAATAAATTGAGAATGAAATGAATATAGATATAATATCCTTACCAAATATCATCGATAATAATAACTAAACGATTAATGAAAGAACTTATTTATTATTGGACATCATGATATAATGAATTATAATACCTCTACCACCAAGAGATTTCTCAAAATAGTTTAAAAATTAAGTAGAATCCTGTTTAATTTGGCCAACTCATTTGTCTCGTGAGAAAAATCGATGCATTGAGGGGATATATAATTCTCATCCCCACACATCACTACAGGTTCAATCCATTCCTCACATTATAAATGTTAAATTTAACTTATTAATTAATATTCCTTATCATTAAATATCCATATTGAGTGAAGGATACATATTTATCAATATTTCCACAGTTAAAACACTCTACTTTAGGACTAATCCCACAAGATTAGAAAGTTAGCTCCTCTTTACCCATTCTATAAAATAAGATTTCACTACTAAAGTATCAAAAATAGGGTTCCAATGATATTCTTGAACATAAATATACATCATAGAAAATATTCCCATCAACCACCACTCACCACTGGCCTCATTTATGGACAATATATAAGTCTTCTAGATCAGGATGTAAACTACTGCATTTACCTTATCGAGTGTTTAAGAAAGCTCAATGTTCAACGATTGAATGAATTCAACCCACCCACACTTCCTAAGATTCAAATAATGTTTTGTGGAAATTTATTTGAAAATTTTATGGTTTTCTCAGTGGAAAACCATTCCCCTGATAGATAATGACTTTGAATATATAAATCATGAACCACAACTTCTAGCTCGAGGTCATGCATGCTGTAATTCTGCTCATGATGTCTCAAGTGGTAGGATTCATAATCCATAACATGATCTAACTACATTATAATTACTCTATTCCTGATTCCCAATGCATTAAAATAAAATATATATCTTATGCTAAAATATTGTATAATTAGGATCAATGTTGAATTATTCTTCATTTTAACTTCGTAAAATCTTCTTCATAGGCTTTAATCCACAAGGACTTAACACCCTTCTTAGTCAACCCCATAAAAGTCATTTCAAGCTCTGATAAGTCATGAACGATATTCTTGTAATATCCAACTATAACCAATAAGTTTTATTTCTCAAAGGAATTATTAGGATTCTCCCAAGAATCTATGGCACTCAAATTTTCTAGGACAATAGATACCACTGCCTTTAGGATGATATAACCTAGAAAGTGAAACTTATTGATTCAAAATTAGATTTTGGTTAGATTATCATATACATGGTTCTCCCTCAGTGTATTTAGGATGATCTAAAGATATTTTTAATTTTCATTTCTAGTGTGAGAATACACCAAGATATCATACACATGGACCACCACAAATGGATCCATATACAGTGAAAAAAATGATTCATTGAAGACATGAAAACTGCTGGTGCGTTCATAAGAATGAGAAACATAACCAGATACTCATAAAGACTATACCGATTATGAAATGATATATGAGGTATGTATAAAGCTATATCTCATACCTAATGTTATTCCACCCAAAAATATATCTTATGGAAAACCATCACTCCTTGGAACTAGTCAAGAAGGTCATCTATAAGAGGTAGTGGATACAAGTTCTTAACTGTAAGTTGTTCTAACTAATTATAATACACGTAAAATCTTAGGGTTCCATTCACCCACTTAGTGAATATCATAATAAAATCCCATGGGTAAGTATTTGGTTATATAAAACCATTATCTTGTAAGTATAATAACTACTTTTTGAGCTCCTAGAGCTTTGTAGGTTCCATCATATAAGATGGAATGGACACTAGTTCAGCTCCTAGAACTAACTCATTGGTGAAATCCACCTCTATCTCAAGAGGTAATACAGATAATCAATTAGGGAAAATTAATTTGAAATGATTATCCGTTGGATGGAATTCTAAAATACACATTCCCTAATTACTCAAAAAGAGACTAACCATATGGACTATTACTCTGCCTAGCCCCCAATGTTTGGGTCTTGGTCAACTTTCGAGAACATCCCATTAGCCGTTATAAATATAAATACTTACCTCATGTAATTTAAAAGAAACAATAAAATTATTATAATAATCATGGGTGTGGTTCAAAACCACCCAATCCACCCCAATAATGACTTTGAAGCCCATAAAATCAAGGAAAACATATTCAATCGGAAGAGCCATCCACCCACCTCAAGGGGGAAATCCATTCACTGGTGTATAGTCTATGATCAAACACCTTACCGTGATTCATAGATCATAATTCCATAGAAGTATTGAAACTAAAGGCCTATGAATTCCATAATTTTTATAAATATAAAAACAGTATGATATACCTATATCAAATAAGTTATATACTAATGTAGAGCCTACAAGAATAGTACCTCTAACTGAAGAAGGCCCTAAAATATTTTCTCCAGGAGCAGGATGAAATATATATATATATGTATATATATATACATATCCCAATCTGAAAACTTGAAATACAACATAGCTACCCTAACCAAGTCATATCTTCTACCACTGATGTTCTAAAGCCTGACAAGCTCAACCATGAACACCTCCTCATCCTGATTGGCCAGTAGTATCCCATCTCACTACCTACCATGGAAAAATGGATCGTGTACCCAAATGTAGTGTTGGTAGATACATATTCTCGCCATTAATTAGAGAGAATGTTTGATATAACCGTTGAAGGTGACCCATCCTACTACAATATTGGAACTTGATTGGTTTCATCATACCCTGTGTATTCTGATGGCATGCTCCACTAGACTATTGACATGACACATAACAGTTGATGCATGTCATCTCACAGGAGCTTCCACCCCGAGTAGTCCCAAATAAACATTTACTATTGCTAGAAGAATTTCCTACCGATCTAAAAACTAAATTTATCTAACCCACACTTCTATCTTAACTTATATTCCACTCAATTATAAGGGTATGATTCACTATCTATGAAATTGTGGTCACCTGGAAAACATTCACCTATAATTAGATGGTTCAAAAAATCTAATACTTAAACCATGTAACAGACACAAACTCTTCATCAATTAGTATTGGTTAAAAATGATAATGATTGGTGAAATGAGCTCAATACACCCTCACAGACATAGATTCAATCTATTGGTTCATAAATTTTCAAGTGTATCCCGCACTCAACATCAATAGAAGGTAGTCATAGAGTACTATTTGGAAGACTTCCCAGACCGTACCCTGATGTTGATCATCCTAAGAGATAATATCTTATAAATTTTTAACAGAGTCATGAAAAAATAGGTGGAGAGAATGATCCTCCACCATGAGTGCATCTCCATATTATCAAATATGGATAACATAGACTCCAACCATGACTTAGAAACATGAGGAACACCATACCCAGTGAAGGTGGGTATGCTCTTTTAATTGTCATGTAAACTCTACCATATAAGGGAATTGACATAGAGATACTGCTATAAGATTATTGATGTAAAAGAATCTCCCACAGAAATATGCATTGTGTCTTAGTGAAGAATGAACATGAAGTGCCTCTAGTGGAACTATTGGAGGTAATAAAGGTGATTGAGTTCCCACCACAATCAGAACATGGTCATCTCCACCCTCATGGAATACAAATCAAGGATCTCATGGTGGCATATCTATACAAATTCAAATAAAATAAATTAGATAATATTTAAGAATAGACATGATCCGTAATAATCAAAAGGGATATGCACAAATCCTGTCTATAACTGAGTCACACATATCCTCTAATGATTAAAACTAGGCCTAGTTAATAAGAAGGATTACATAAGTCACAAAAGACATTACCTACTACACACTGCTAAGGTTGGGTTATGGTAAAGTTCTTATATAACATCATAGAGGATACATTATATGGATTTTAAATGGAATGGTATATAGGAAACAACCCTTTACTTTACAATTGGATTCCCCGTTTTTTGGTAACCACTTAATATAAAATTTTACATTCATTTAATTTTTTTATTATTTATATGTATATAGATATCACAGTCCTCTTAGATGCATCACAATTACCAATTTATAAATCCCCACACTCTTTATAAACTACAATTGTTACATCATGTAATTATTACCAAGCGAATACATTCGGTATAAGTATGTAATAGGTAATATAAAATTATATGATTAAATGAATAACCATTACCAATTTATATAAGTGCATGCTTCCTAAATTAAAAGTGGAATTCATGCAATAAAACAAAAAAATGTTTCACCACACGTAACCGGTGGTACATGACTCAAAAATAGTATAATTTATTAGTTAAGGTTCCATCATCAATTTATATAGGAAAACACCATTTACATAGATGAGAACAGTTGAATTAATCCAATTATTTTACCCCTATAAGAAATATTATCATATTTTAAAAAAAAAATCAAGTCACTCACACAATCATAATCTATATAGGTAATGCATGAAGTAAGATATATCTATATGTAATGGTATAATTCATGACAAGTGAATCCTAATGTTCTTATTATGATGCATGACATGACACCTCCTTTCCATAATAGGCAAATAAAAAATAAGTCCATAACAATTTTATCTATAATAATAACATCACAATACATATGCATCACCCAATGGTGAAATAAATTAAAATATAAGAAGAACAAACCAAAACAACAATATCACATCCCATAAAAATTTTTATTTACCCTATATGGGGGTTATCTACTCTAAGATGTATGCACATTACCAAATTCCAACACGTTTCTGGTTTCCATTATAATACTCAAATAGTCAGACAAAAGGAAAAGGATTAGATACCACTTTGTAGAATCCTTACCCCAAATCCACTGAGACGTTCCCCAAGCTGGTTGGCCATATGACCTCAAACACACCTCCCTATATTCTAGAGGTTCCCGACTAGCTGTAGGGACCTAGGGTGTGTACATGGAGAGACTATTCCTTCCTAATCAGAGTGCAGTGCACTGGTATATAAAAATTATATAAATTAAAAATAGTGATAAATAACCATCAACGGTATATTAACTCATCTAGATAATAAGCCAAAATAACCTAAATAAATATTATATAAAAATGATGATAATTTAATAATGATATACAAAAAACTAAAGTACATGGGATTCAAGGGTACATGCATATACCTCCTTACAAGAAAAAACACATAAATTCCAAAATCTACCTCCACTAAAATCATAATAATAGGCTCAGTCCACCACTCATGTACTCCATCCTAGTATAGAAAATCAAACATTGGAAGCTAGGAACTTCCCCTTTTCTACCCACGAAATCATGAAGTCTATTTAGTTACCATAGGGAGCTTTAATACATTGTGACATAAGATCCATAAGAAACAAAAAATTGTGAATAGAACTATCCATTTTGTGCATATAAAATGATAATTTTGTAATTATATCTAAGGGTAGTGTAATAAATAATTAAAACACATCGTTCTGGGTTCCTCATGGGATACCCGACCAGTACTACCTGCTTTAGCCTATCCCAGATATCTATGAACCAAAGTCAACATATATTAATATATTATAGATGAAAAATTTTATATATAAATATATAAATATGTATTTACATCATAAGTAATCAATGAAACATGTATGGAAACAAATATATGCCATATTAAGTCAAGTATAAACATGGAACAATCCCAATCATGCTATTTTTTTAGAGAACACATCATTAAACATAGATAAAATTCATAATTAGTTCTTGATAATAAAATATCATGAGTTATGAATCAATATGAATTATGATACCATTCAATGTGATCTATAAGGATGAACCCAAGTATCTCTCTTGGAGCACAATAAGTAAAAAACAACATAGGAGTCCCACCAAGGTGATCCGCAAGTTGAATCCCAAGTATCAATCTAGGAATGGTATGAATGAATAACCCCCTAATCCCATAAATGGTATTCTAGATAGGGAAATAAGTATTGATCATATCATGATATAGAAATATTGAACACCAAGACTTTCCATGGTAATGAATCATGGAAGCATGTATCACTCATGGGTAAAGTATACAAGGAATCTAGTTGGTGAGCCTATCCAAGGTATTATATAAAACATACAAAGTATGAATCATGGTTTATTTTGATCAATTTACAAAATTTTAATTTATAAATCTCGATAAGACCGTCCATGGAATCACTGCGTTGGAAGCATTGTGTCACCCCTGGTATGAAGAAATGAGTATGGTTTTAACTACTACATAACCTCATACCATTTAAAAATGAAGCATTTAAATTTCAATGACCATTTCAAATAGCTCAATAGTGGTTTAAAATAATTCAAGGCACGAGGCCCTTAGGACTTTAAGTGAGTGACACCCTAAGGGGTGGATTCAATCAAGGTAGTCACCCTAATACATTTAATTATTTTCTTCTAGGACTATACTAAGCATATTTTATCATTTTATTTAATTTATTATACATTTTTTAGGTGTTGATGGAGAATTTTGGGGCATGCCACATAATCACATGATAAATAAAATTATAAATTTTGGAAAAAGAACTTTACTATTTACCTTAGGATGGTAGAATACCAATCATCCAATTATATCATTTGAAATGAGTTAGAATGGATGAATTCAGAAGAATAAACAAATACCCTGAAAAAAATAGAATACTATCTTGCACAAAAATAGAATTGGAGATATAGAAATAAACTGAAGAAGAAGAAAATAAATCAAATATCATGCTAACAAATAACCAATGTGATGAACAGTGGTTCAATAAAAGTTAAAATGATGAGGATACTTCAAAGACTAGATTTATGTCTTGGGAGTGCTCCTATATGATGAAGAAGATACTGTTTTGGAGGAGAAAATAATAAATGGATAATATTACAATTTTTTTAATAAAATGCCTGAAATATTAATTATGTGAATATTTTTCACACCGTGTAAACTCCAGCGTTTCCCTTCTAGAAAAAACCAATGCACATCGTGAACGGGGGATGGAATAACTAATTCACATCATGTATTTGTTCGTTATCCAGTCTCTAGCCTTCTCCTTCCTACATCCCATCATGAACAAACTAGTCTAAATGCATTGTTTTTGAGGACTTATCCAAATGAAAAACATAACAAGGTTTTATCTGAATTTAAAAAATTCTATACCTATATAAAAAGTTTATAATTTACACTTTTTTTATAATATTCATGTAAATATAGATGAGATGAGGAGTTCAATAATATAAGAAGATAAAATTCAAGGATATTTAAAAAATTACTATCACTCAAGGTGAAGAGAGATAATAGTATGTGAGTGATGAATTCCTATAACTCACTATAAGAAAGGTCAAACATGGTAAAGTAATATTTGATGAAAATTTAGAGTTGAGAAGTTTTAAAATTTTAATGGTTGGTCACATTTATGAAAGGTGTTTTAGGACACTTCAAATTTATGATAGAAAGGGTTATTGTTCAAAAATAAAAAAAGAAACCTCCCCCTAATAGGAATATAAAATATATAAATTTATTTATAATGGGGTATCAACTGATGGGATTAGTTTTTAAGTAATAAGATGATGTTATAATTTATATTAGATAAGTTAAAAGGATTTCAAATTAGATTTGAAGGATACTATAAGGAAAATGGTTGAAATAGAATAGTTTGATGAGGAGGAGGAAAATTAACTGAAAACTGTTGTGGATATTAAAGTGAAATATAAAGGTTGTAATTAACCATATAATTATAGACTAGTGATGCTAGAGGATATTAGTCTATAAGGGATATAGTGTATGAAGCGTTTTAAAAATTGAGACTTTAAGCATATTCCTAAGGCTTATGATATCTCAAGAAAGTGATTTTATAGAGATTTGAAATTCATGTGGAATTTTTTGTGTTTTCATAAATGGATTAATAGTTAATAGACTATAGTAAAATGTTATAGCTTGCAATGGCTACCCATTGGGGGTTCCTTAGTTTTCCAACTATGTTGGTAGGGAGGTAGTGATATTAGGTTAGTGCATAGTCAATAGGTAGCTAGTGGGCCGAGACATATATATTTTGAAAATTTATTAAAATAAACAATTTTTTATAAAAATATAATACTTCCACTTTTTTATGTCATCATCCCAAGAGTATATACCTTGTCCATATTCTTATCCATCTCTACATCAAAGGATCCTATATTTCCATCTATTTACTGATAGATTAATGTCTATTGCTTAGTTTTATAGTAAAGGCCAAGGTAAACTATTTTTTTTCACAGTTTCATTTTTATCATGAACACTTAATTGAAAATATTTTAATAGGAACTTTTTTTAAAATTATTTAATTTTATGGGAATCGAGGCAAACAAAAAATCAATACTGAATTACTTATCTTGATTAAGAATGAGGTAGGTGACCCATTACATATTATATAATATATTATATGTTTAATGTGTGATGTTTTATGTGTACATGGGGGTTCATATTAGGGCGATCTAAAGATGGACCGACTAGCTTCTAATTTGTGCGATATGATGATTATAGTCTCTTAAGAATATAATAGATACTATTCTTTAGGCTTGATGATTTTTGGATCAACCAACAACTCTATCACCTAGGGGATATAATTGTCAAAATATGAGACTTACCCAGAATAGGTATTTGTGTATGTAATAGATTATTATTAGACTATGATTTATTATATTATACTAGTAATAGGGTTCTATTTTTCCTAAACCATTTGGTTGTTTGGGCATGTAGTAAAATGTATAATGGGATAAGTGAATCATATCGTTATGCAATGAATGAAAGTTACAAGTATTGGTTTGAGGGATATAATCTATCAAAGACTTGATTTATCATATTGAGGAGGTATTATTATTCTATTTTAGTGTTTTTATGTTTGAATATGGTTTTACCATATGTTCATTATCATGGGTAAGTTAAAGGGGAGGAATTATTTGGTTGTTTAGTGAGGGGAATGTGAACATTGTTAAAACATAGTCTTTTGGAGGATTTTTAGTATGGAATGGATATAATTAGGGATATTTATACCTTAGAAAATGTTCAGGGGTCATATTGGAGGTTGTTTCACCAATTATATTATTTTATGATTTGGTTTTGTATATGATCATGGTTTATCATTACCATAATAGAAGTGGTTGGTAAAGTTCATGAAGTATTGGTTGGTATCTTGATATTGAAATTGGGTATGAACTAAGGGAATTATAATCACAAAATAGGTAATTAGATCTTTTATATAGATAGTAAAGGACTTGGGTTAGGTCATAGTGTATTTAGAGAGATTATATCCCTTTTAGGTTTTGAAAGAGTTGTTTTTAACCTAACTCAACTTGTGAGTTGATGTATGGTTTAGATAGATTAACAAATATGGAAAAGTGAATTAAGGGTTGACTCGGTGGTAATATAATATATATTGGAGGTTATTAGATCTTGGGATCAAAGTAACGATTATGTATTAAATTGAGGTAATGGGTGAAAGAATAACCCTAGGTTATGGCCTAAGAATTCCATGTGTTATTTTTCTTATCTTTGCTTTGAAATATTTTAGATTGATTATATGGAAACACTACTATCATAAAGGATACTAGTATCAATATATTGTGTTATATTTCAATACACTAACGAATGTTATTATTGAGTATAATAGTAATTTTTTTCCTCCCACGACCACTTTATGGAGACAAGATATAAATTCTCAATGATTATTGTGTGTCTAGTCCCACCAAAATCAACCTACAGAGAATTGAAATATATTTATGATTATAGAAATAAGTAAACTACTCTTATGTTACTATTATAGGTACTATATATATATTTATGGATGAAAGTGAGATAGTTATTATAATGATCTCCTTCTAGAATGATAAACACCACCCAAGGATGACAGTGAGTCATATCCTCCTATAGGAGTCTTATAGAAATTGAAAAATCATTTTGATAATACACCAATATGATAAAAATGATACTATTTCACTGGTTAAATCAAGAAGGATAATGTATCATGCTGGCTTAGTGAGTATATGATGACCACACTCAATATCTTTTATGTTGTGTGTTACTACTCCTTAAACTTTACATAAATATTTTGGTATATTGTGTATAATAATAAAGGCCATATTAGAAGTGTTATTCTAAGTTTAATGATCCCAAACTACACATACACCTTGGTGGATGTGAATTACTTATGTTTTAAATGTAGGTTAATGTATGGATTGTATCTGTGACCATGTTGAATTAGCTTGATGGGGATTTGAGACAGAACCAAGGATATAATCATGATTTTATTGTTGGGAACTACATTATATTTTATATTTATTATTTATATTATGTATATGATCAACTTGGTGGGTTATCCTTCATCTATTAATATAAAAACCTATTATGAAATGAGTTCATTTTCTTAATTCTTGGTATATGTTATATAATGATGATATTTATCCCTTAACAAAATTCCATTTACATACTTTGATTTTATTATGTTCATATATGTTTGGTTATTTATCAAATTTTTATTATCCTGATATCAATGGTATAGTGTTTGTATCATTGATCATATATTCTCACCACTACTTAGTAGATTTTGGAATATGGGTATGCACACCCAAGGCCACCCAAACGCCCCAATAAATAAATAAATTGTTTAACGATTACTATAAAACCGCTTATAAGTTCAGCATATCATTGTAACACACTAATTTGGAGTGACCTAGGTAATTTCAACAAGGAAGTCCGTGATAAATTCACAATTCCAGTCCACTTATATTAAAATAATGAAAATAATTATTAGATTGTATATTGGTAGGTAATATGTGAAATGTAACAATAAGTAGAGAAACAAAAAATTCAGTGTAGGTGATGTATGCACGAGATCAATTGATTGTAGTTTTGAGTATCATTAAATAGATAATATGGGCATTGGAGTTAGTTTTTTATCACACTATTTCTATATGGTTTAATTTATTTTATACCAACATGATTACTCATTCTATCAACTGATTCATAAACAAAATATCAAATTCTTTAGTAAAACCATATGTCCTCATAATATTTCCTATTTCATATATAGTAATGGAGTTCAATATTATGTTTGTAATCTAAATGTGCCTATGAATATTATAAAAATATCATTCTTTAGAGAACCCAACCTTTTAATATAGTGCTCAAATATAGAATTTAACTCTAATTAATCTACATAATCCTCAAAAATCATACACTAGGTGGTAAAGCTAGTGAATTATTATTAAGATAGTAGAAAAAATAGATTTTAATCAATTAAATTAAGAATTAGCAGTGATTAAGAAATCAACATTATCTAAAACTTACCATGAACTATCAAACCATGTGTATACTAAAAAAATAAAATTTAAATAAGGGTAAAAATGATGTTTTTATGGTAATGCTTTGGGTATCCACCATAAAATCACCTAATATATATCATTAAAAATTCAAGACATTTTAATTTTGAAACATGAATATAGAACTCTAGTCTAGGAACAATGCCTTCTATCATGTCATGTTCTTTATATACTTCCCCTTTAATCTGTGAGATCAATCCATGTGGTAGTGTAGTATGAGATCACTCCACATGTATTTTCCATACATAAAAAATATATGTTTATTCATTGATATTCAATAGAAATGGATATTTTGATAATACATAATATATTTAGTATCATGATTCATCTATATATATAGTTGTGGGATTACCTGATTTGGTTAAACTTGTTCATTCAAGAAATCCTTTGGACCCTAAAAGTTATGCATGTGTTTAACATGTATCAAGAACTCATATAAATAACTATAGACTTAGTGACCCATATATATTTATATATTAAACATTTAATATTATTGTAGAATATTTTTAAATTATTTTGACTTTATTTGTGATTACATGGGCATGTTATAATCAGCCTATATATTTTATAAAAATCCAAACTTCAACTTAATACTATTAGAAATAAAGATAATGATTCCATTGGGATTTCAATGTTCTATTAGGTATCAAATGATATCATCATTTAATAAAATTATCTCTATTTATTCCTAACAATTTGGTAATAGCATGTTTGTAATATCCTAGTATTTTTTTCTTTAACGTTGGGGTTGTATTAGTGTCTTGGGTATATGACTATTCAATATCCTAAAAAATAGAGTACTATAATTCTTATATTGATGATCACTTTTTTTATTTGGACACCAATGTAGGAAGTGTTTATTTTAGTTCACTACCTTGAAAATCATTACATAGTACATCAAATTCAATGATGTATGTGTTATATTTCCTCTTTTCAGATGAAATTGGAATAACCCATTGTAATAGTCTTGGTATCTATTTATAAATAACATTATGATTCTTTCTATACATGTATTTAAAGACAAAAAACATCCATTATTAGGTACACTCTGAAGACTAAATTATAGGAAGTATTTAATTATTTTAATAGTCCGAGGAAGGAATACGTGGAAACGTTGGCCTTTGACGCTTCCATGATTTTTGGCACATACAATGCTGGGTTGCTAACAATATCTACAAAATGATGAATATAGATGATGAATATTTTATTTTTACACAATTAGTAACAATTTATGACAATGTAAAATTTATTTCATTATATTTATATCTCAAAAACATCATAAAAAACCCCTTTATTATTATATTTAATCATTAAAAACTAGTTTACCTATATTAAATATCACTAAAGATATTTAGTGACCTTTTAAAAAAATACATGATTTTAAATGGAGCTTGAATGAAAATATTTTCAATCATAAATGTTCAATATTAAATTATTATTCCCAAATTTTCCAAAGAAAACTATATATTACTAATAAACTATAGATTTAACTAAAAAACACAAAAAAACCAAAATAAATATATAAAAATAATAAAAAAATTTTGTTAATAATATCCACACAGAATCGAGTGATTTCTTATCCTCAAGAAAGGACTCTAAAAAAGGTTTTACCAATATTTCAATTTCCTTCATGTTTTGGTCCATAGGATATTGAGTTTTAAAGGAATTGGAATTAGTTGAATCATGATTCTAACAAGAAACGACTTTTTTAAATACCTCCCCCTAAAAATCCTCCTTCATTGTTAAACTTTATTCTTTTATGATTCAATTTATGAAACATTGTAATACTTTATTATCCCATAATTTGTTAGAGTTCATAATTCCACATCCTATAAATTTCCATTGAAAATAAAGCACTCACAACAATTTTTTTCCCAATCTATTATTTTTTATGAAAATTATTCATTGAGTATCTCTAAAATGGAATAAATACATTCCAATGAAGAGGAAAGCCTCATTGTTAATTGTAATAAATAATATAAAAAATAAATTTTTTATTTCTAATTCTCAGATTAATATTGATTCTCTTTCATAGATTTTATTTTCTTCTTACACAAACAATTCCAGTACATATTAGGATAATTAAAGTTTGTTTTACAATTACATAGTTCATTTTTTTATAAAATTTATATTTCAGATGCCACCATGAAGTGATACTCTTCAATATTTTTTTACCATATTCAAAGATCAATAATCTAGTGTATACATGATTCAATATGATTTACCTATTTTTTAAAAATAAAAATAAAATTTATGTTCAATAACAAGAGACTATATTTTTTTATGTGATTTATCTCTTTAGTGTTAATATAAAAAATTATCTCATGTTTTCTTTTTATCATCGAAGATAACACAACACACTCATTCCCCCCAAAATTTGTTTTTACTCAATGATCAATATACACATATATAGAATGATTCAATGAATGATAACTTAATAAATTTCACATAACTCAAATTGAAGTATAAGGAATGTTATAATACTCCCCTTTCTTTTTTATTTACCATTATCGAGTTTTTATTTTCATATTTTATCTTTTTAATTATTTTAAAACTATTATTTAATTGGTAAAAAACAATATTAATGCAGTGAAATGATGTTTATTATAAAAAACTACACAAATAAAATTTCAATATCTTGAAACACTACTAAAAAATGGATTATTGCGATAGGTTATTTGAGAAGGGAGGTCATCGTAAATAGTATTTTTCGACGGGGTCCTGTCACAAATGAACCGTTGTGGAAAACAACATCATAAATATTACTTTTTGCGATGGTCTATCGCAAAAACTGATTATTTGTGATGGGTAGTAGAATCATCAAAAAAAACATTTTGGGGTATTTTTAAGGAATTATTTGTGATGGACCAAAAACCCATCACAAATAGAATCCCAGTTTTTACTCTTGTGTGATATTCCATCACAATTACGTCTTGAAATATAAATAATAATAAACCCTTTTTACAATGGACCATCTCAAATAGTTAAAAAAATTTGAAAAAATAAATTAAAAAAATAAATATTATTAATAATATAATATGAATATAAAGAAGATCTTAATATTAATATTAATGGAATAAAATTATTTATGAATTAATAAATATATCATAATATTAATATAAACAAAATATTAATCTTAATATTTTAAAAATAAAATAAAATATAAATTAATTAATTTATATAATAATAATATTATTAATATTAATGAAATAATAATATTATTAATATAATAAAATCCTGAGTAGTCACAAAAATATAAAAATATATTAGTTA
Source organism: Viscum album (assembly GCA_963277665.1). Classification (NCBI taxonomy): domain Eukaryota; kingdom Viridiplantae; phylum Streptophyta; class Magnoliopsida; order Santalales; family Viscaceae; genus Viscum; species Viscum album. The sequence goes on from OY728141.1 coordinate 1,555,840,971, forward strand.
ATAAAATAATATATATAATAAAAAATTATTTTAATAATAAAAATTGCAATTTTGGAGAAAATATAAAACAAACAATATTTATAACTCTAAATAGTTTATATTTCCAAAAAATACATACAAATATTTGATCATAAAATAAAAATACTTCACTAATCAGGGGGAGGGTCGTCTGGAAGAGCTGAAGGAGACGGTGGAGGGAACACTATCCCAAAACTGCCAGTCATACGTTGCATGTATTCCATCTTCTCCTGCTCCTGTTCTTGCCGCCATCAACACATCCCATCTTACATCTGCTACTACTACAGTTTCTGTTAGAGGAACTCTTCCTACTTTTGTTACTGCCACTAACACATCTCCTCATTCTCACTATGAATAGTCTCTATTACATCACTTTGAGCTCACAAAAGCTCTTGATATTGTGCATGAGATGATGATGAATCTCCACGAGCTTCTCCCGGGCTAGATGCTGACATCGCAAAGGTTCCATAATAACCCCCATGGGTCACTCGAGAGTCGATAATAATAACATGACCATTCTCGAAGCCATACCATGTCTCATACATCCATGTTGCTTTATCAAATCGAGGGGAATTGGTCTGACCATCGGTCTCAGCCTGACTCTCAACATCTGTCTGAGACATTGTGTCCCCATATGACTCCTTCAATTATAAATTAAAATTACAATAGTTAAAATATTATTTTTAGTTAAATTTAAAACTCAAAAAAACTTATACTAACCGCAATCTGATGCTCGGGAGCACCTCTAATCTATCCAGTGGATGGATCACTATACATCCTCCTATAAAAGTCATAATCCAAAATATCAGGATATGTGACTGCCTATATGAATATAAAATAAACCATTTATGTTTAAAATTATATACAATATTTTAATAAAATGTACTTACCATATTCTCCCTATGCGTACTGAATATACGACTACCATCTTGATGTGTCACCTCCTGTCTGCCCCTATTTTTCCAACCTACTAATGATCTACTCTGAACTCACCTACTCAACTAGTTTGTATATAATCCATCCCAAAAAATAGATGGAATATAATCAGGTCGATGGATGTGATATGTCTCATCAAACTCTTACACTCCTACATTCTCTATTAATTTTTTTTCAAATTGTGAAAAAACTGAGTGCAATGCATATGCATATCTCCCTGCCATGACTTCCAAATACAATCCCTCATGCTCTCCTCAATGGGAAACCATAAACCCTTAAATAATTTATTACATCAAGTTATTAATTAATTAAATTTAAAAATAAATATTATTTATTTACATACCAACCAATGCTCAAACATGTGATGTTGAACATCAACGAGAATCTGATCATATGACACCCTTGCACTAGAAAAATAATTGTGCAATATAGAACTCCCCTATCAACCCACTATATGCATAAAGCTATAAAAAATCAATCAAAAAATCTGAATATAAATAAATTAATGAAAACTAAGTAAAATTCAAAGGTAAAGATACCTCTTAATGCATGGATCAAATCCAATATGTCGACATTTCTTAGGTATATGGTCGGGAATCATCTATCGAGAAAGACCACACCCCCTCTAGGTGCCCCCTAATCTACCAGCAGTTTGAGGGTCAGATGATCCAACCTCCAAATCAACTAAATGAAGATGATCCTCCTATTATATATGATATATATCATCATCCATATTAGACACAAAAATATTATTTCTAATAAATAGTTGAAAAAAACTAATATATATAGATATATATTATATATAGTTATAACCAGAATTTTACTCTGTCAATGTCTTTATTCACCATCATATTAATAGTTATTGATGTCAATGTCTTCATCTCCATCCTCAAAATAATGAATTTCCATATTAGTTTCAGTTTCATCATCTCTTTTCATTTAAAATTTAGGTATAATATCATTAACAACATCATCACCGTCGTCTCTTAACTGTGGGGTGTCATCAATGATATTTGTGTCTCTTCTTAAAATAGATGGATTCAGAGCACCCTCTTGAAAAATTTCAATTCCTTTCACTTCAGGAAAACCACATTCACTTTCAGTAAACAGATTCTCTCAAGATTTAATTTTTATTATGCTCCACCAATCACCCAATTCCCTTGAAATAACAAAATAATTTTCATAATAAATTTGATTTTCCCAATGATCTAATAAAAATAGTTCGTTTACTACAAGAAAAATTTTATATTTAATATCAAAAATTCCATGGATCAAATGAACATTCAAGATGATTTTCGTATCCAACAACTTACATTTAAATATCATTTGGTAATGTTGTCCTAAATAACACAGTTCAATGGTTTCTACCAATATACCATAAAAGTCAACTTCAATTTCTCTTTTCTGTGATCAACTTCAGAAAAAAAAACTATTCATTATTTTTTGATTCCCCATTTTCACATGTATGAAATAAAAAACCATTCACCACATATGAATTATAATATCTAACCATTTTTGATGTTGGGTTACTCAATACAGATAATCGATAATCAATTTTATAAGCTTGTTGAGATAGCGAAAAAGTTTTAAATAAAATTATCAGTATACCAAGTATTAAATTGATTTATAATGTAAAATGAAAAATAATTTATGTTACTAGTTTTTGAAACAATTACCAAATTTTTTTTACACCATTATTAAATAGAAACTTCTATAATTTGTAGAAAATACTTCATAATATGATTATCATATAACATAAAAATAAAATATTATTAATATATTGGTATAAAAATTATAGAATAATTGATATGATCACTCATAGTACAAATGGTGTAATTTCATTATAGTTGAGTAGAAAATATGTAAGATCCCTATTATGTTCATCATTTAAAATCCATCATTCATGAACTCCACCAAAGTGAAGGTTGGGAAAATTGAAAACTAATAATTAATTTCTCATATCATCATCAACATTTCCCTCATTATGGCTCATACAGTTTTGTTTCAAAGAATATTCGTATTGAATGTAATGAGAGTAGAAAAAAGAAATTTCCTTTTTCAAATACGTCTCTGTGATTGATCCTTCAACTTATTCTTTGTTACAATTTTTTTTTCAATTTCTACAAGAATCTCACAAATGGGTACATCCATTGGAACTGTACTGGAACTCCACATTATTTTTTATGATGGGAATGTAATAAAAACTGTTCCATTGAGTCAAACAAATCTGGCAGGAAGATTTTTTCTAGTTTACATAAAATTAAAATGACATATTCTATCAGTTTTCTCATGAAAACGTAGTCTATTGTTGAAGCAAAAAAGTCTCAAAATAAATATGATGTGTATTTGAGAGCACCCCAAATAATTGGATTTAACAAACCTGTTAATTCAATTGGTAAAAAATCTTTCGATTAAAACATGAAAGTCATGAATCTTCAATCCAGTAATACGACCATTTCTAATAAATCTATCAAAATTGGAAGAATTACCATCTAGAACTCTCAAATATGTAATAATATGACAAAATAATAAGCAAATCTATTTGGACAATGAATAATATGCTTTGGATTCATTAACTTATGTGATTTAACATTTTTAAACAGTTTTAGTTATAGTCGCTTGAAAATTTGGGCTAGATCTAATCGTGCCATTATATTATTTTTGGTCTTTCTTGGAGTATCCAAAACAATATGAAATCAATTACCAAAACAATTCTTCCAAATATTTATCACATCCAATATGGGACGTACCAAAAAATCAGACCAATATAGAAAATTCCAAAAATTCTTTGCTTTATCTAGTTGTTCTCTTTTCCAAACCCATAAATTTCTTGTTTGTTTACTATAAGTCCAAATGTGATGAGATGTAATGAAGAGAAAATTGATCTCAACTATGTACCTGATATCATTCTTGGAGGCCCATATTTTTCAACTATTCCTTTTCTGAAATGATATTTGTTTTTTTGAAAAGGACAGTCATTTGGAAGAAATCGAGGATGATAGTTGAAAAATATGGGTTTTTCCATTAATGATCATAAACACTTTGTTGTCTCTCATATATAACATACAAGATACTGGACAATGTGTACTCCAGTAAGATAACAAGCCATATGATGGGAAGTTCCAAAATTTCTACATCAATGAAACTTTCAGTAGAAAGTTTTGTTTTCCAGCAAAACCATATGTACGAACACCATTACTAAATAGTGATTTCAACTCATCAGTAAATGGTTTCAAATAAAAAGTGATATTCATTTTCAGATGATCTAGAATAAATATGGTCAAAAAGATATTTGGCTCCTTTATCAGCATCCATGAAGGTAAATTATATGGATTTATAAAGATATGACAACATGAATATTGACTATTGTAACAACCAAATAGATAGAAACTATTTATAGAAATACCCAGTCACACATTTTGGGATTCTAAAGTAATCCACATATGCACATGGTCAAAATGATTCCATGAATCTCCATCAGAGAGATAATTTAATATTTTACTTTTCGAAATGTTGGTTTTGTGCCATGACATCAATTTTATTGTGTTTTGTGACATAATTAAATGTTACAATCTGGGTACGACTGGGAAATATCTATATTGTTTTAGAGAAAAAAAATACAAACTTCCTTGGTTGATCTTATTTATACCTTGATTGTCCACATGTAGGACAACTATCCAACAAAATATTTTCACCATAATATAAGATGAAATCATTTGAACGTGCATGAATATTCTAATGAACAAGACCCAGATTACGAATCGACCACTTTCTCTCATAACAATTAATAGGAAACACATTTACTTTTGGTAACAATTTTTTTAACATAGAGAATATATGATAAAAAAAACTATTTAACATTCCATTATCTGATTTAATGGCCATAAATTTAAAAACTACTTCAAACATACTCATATTGCCACCATGATATAAGGAATCCTTAAAAGACCTCAAAAACTCATATAAATGAGATGGTTCTAACTCAAGAGTTAAATCAACATCATCCCGTGTTTCAGTTTGTTGAACAAATGAAACCACCCTATTATGTACTAAACATTGAAACCGTGATAGATCTGGAACCAAACTATTAATATCTTCTGTGGAACTTCATTCACCATGTAGATACCAAAAACAATAATCTGGTAGAAAAAAACGCAATAAAGGACCTCCAACATTGTCAAATGTTTCAAATGTTCTCAAAGGAAATTTTTTTACAAGGACAAAAAAATTTCCCTTTTGAAATAAATTTTGGTTTTAATGATGTAATTGATAAGAAGGCTGAAACACCCTCAATATATACATGATTTAAACCAGAACTATTTGGTTTCCTTAGATGAGTTATCCATGCATAGTCATCTAATAATGACTGTTGTTGACTTCCTCATTCAATAGTCTTCTATAAAATATAAAATAATTATTTATATTGTATAATTAGATATAAGATAAAAACTATCCAAAAATTATAAGAAAATTTTATTATATTTCCTAGAAATTTATAATAAATTTTATTATTTTATAGTTATTTGTACTATTTTTAAGCTTTTATAGTAATTTAAACTCATTTATAAAAATTTATACTATTTACCACTGATTATTATTAATTTTATGTATTTTTGTACTAATTATTCTTAATTACTTGCCGCATAATTTCCAATGGATTGGTGACAACTCCTTTTCCTGTGGACTCATCCCCTTACAACTTTCTCTAACTCCATACTCTATGAATATTCTACATTGACATACGAATATCCATTTTTCTATTCATGGAAATGGATATTCTTAGGTCAGAGGAGACTATTCACAGTGATTTTAGTCGTAGAATATTGCTAGGGGATGAGTCGTCGGGAAAACGAGCCTCTTTTGTCTAACGACTCAGTACCTTGTAACTTTCTCTGACTTAAATCACTATGAAAAATCTGTTCCTACATATTTATACGATGTTTTTTCATATTGATTTTTGTGGAAAAAGTTGAAAGGAGGTGAGGTTTCGATCAAAAGGAATGGCACCAATCCCATGAAAATTGTGCCAGCTTATCAACAAACTCGAATTTATAATGATTTATTAATGATTAATACAAATTATTTCTAATTAATCCTTATTACTACTAATCATTTCTAATTAATGCTAATTATTTCTAATTAATCACAAGTCTTGCTAATTATTACTAATTCATCTTAATTATTTCTAATTATTTCTAATTGTCCTTAATTATTTCTAATTATTTCTAATTATTGTTAATTATTGCTAATTATTGGCAATTAATCCTAATTATTTCTAATTAATCCTAAATATTTCTAGATATTCCTAATTATTCCAAATAACTCCTAATTTTACTGAATTATTCCTAATTTTTCATAATTATTCATAATTATTCCGAAATTTTCCTAATTTTTCCTAATTTTTCCTATTTATTTCTACTTATTAGTATTTCATAATATTTCTTTCTATTTATTACTATTTATTCCTATTTATTACCAATTATTCGTAATTATTAATAATTATTACTAATTATTACTAATTATTACTATTTATTACAATTTATTACTATTCATTACAATTTATTACAATTTATTACTATTTACTACAATTCATTACTATTTATTACTATTTGTTACTAATTATTACAATTTATTACATTTTATTATTAATTATTACTATGTATTACTAATTATTACTAATTATTACTAATTATTTCTAATTATTAATAAATATTACTAATTATTACTAATTATAACTAATTGTTACTAATTATTACTAATTATTATGAATTATTACTAATTAATATTAATTATTGATAATTAGTCATTTTTGTTGATAAATAATCTTAATTATTGACAATTAATCCTAATAATTCCTAATTGTTGATAATTATTACTAATTAATCCTAATAAATTCCTAATTATTGGTAATTATTATTAATTATTCCTAATTATTACTAATTAATCCCAACTATTAGTAATTAATCCAAATTATAACTAATTATTACTTTTTATTACTAATTATTACGAATTATGTCTATTTATTAATATTTATTACAAATTATTACCATTTATTACAAATTATTACCAATTATAACAATTTAATACTATTTATCACTAATTATTACTAATTATTACTATTTATTGATAATTATCGATAATTATTGATAATTATTGATAATTAATGATAATTATTGATAATTACCCAAAATTATTACTAATTATGATTAATCATTACTAATTATTACTATTTATTAATAATTATGACTAATTATAAATAATTATTACTAATTATGACTAATTATGACTAATTATTATTATTTATTACTAATTAATCATAATTATTGATAATTAGTCCTAATTATTTATAATTAATCCTAACAATTCCTAATTATTGATAATTATTACTAATTAATCCTAATAAATCCTAATTATTGATAATTATTACTAATTAATCCTAACTATTACTAATTAATCCAAATTAATCGAAATTATTAATAAATAATGTTAATTATTACTAATTTTTACTAATTTTTACTAATTTTTACTATTTATTACTATTTATCACTAATTATTTCTATTTATTACTAATTATTACTTTTTATTAACATTTATTAATATTTTTTACTAATTATCACTAATTATTACTAATTATTACCATTTACTACTATTTATTACTATTTATTGCAATTTATTTCTAATTATTAAAATTTATTATTAATTAATCCTAATTATTACTAATGAATCCTAATTATTACTAATTATTATTAATTATTACAATTTATTTCTAATTAATTTTATTTATTTCTAGTTAATTCTAATTATTTCTATTTATTACTAAATAATACAATTTATTACTAGTTATTACTATTTAATACTACTTATTACTAATTATTAGAGATTATTTAAAATTATTACAATTTTTTACAATTAATTGCTAATTAACACATAGATATAACTATTCATAAAAATAAATACTGGACAACAAATATCTAATTCTATTTTATATAATTTACATCTAATTAACAAAAATTGCAAATAATTGAATATAAAAAATTGACTAAACAATAATCAAATAGATAAATACCTTGAAACCGAAGCTTATAGAGTACTAAATTTGCAGATAATGGTCTGATTTAAAAGTTTAAAATAGGAAAAATTTAGAAGACAATTTTTCACTAGAGATAGAGGGAGAAGTTGAGTAAATAGTTAAATGAGAGGGAAAAAAGATGATGGTAGATATAAGTTAGATTCATTGTGATAGAGGTATTTGGGAGGGGCCCTCTCGCAAAAACCACAACCTACATTAATTACAGTGGGTCATTAAAAATTTAATTGTGACGGGGCCCGTCACAAATAGTACCTTCCGAAAAAGCATTTGGGATAGGGCAAGAATCTCGTCACAAATACAAAAAATTGACCCTTGTTATTTGCGATGGGAATATGAACTAGTCATAATTAACCTTACCTGCGGTTTGGAACGCATTTCGCGCCAAACCATTTTCGATAGGCCCTTGACACATTGCAAATCACCATTTTTCTCATAGTGAAATTCTTCCGAAGTGTTATTATATTAATGTCATCAAGACTAATTCTTTTACTATTTTGTCTGTTTACATTGTGATGGTAGATTTCTACACCTATATTATACTGACCCAAACATTTCATACATGTACATATTACATCTTAAAAAATTAATATTCATTATATAACATACTGATCCATTCCATAACAGTTTAGGTTGGTTCCTTTGAGAACATGGACACATAAACAAGTAGTTCATATGTATGCTATATCATATCTTAATAATTTATTAATAACTACCACCCTTCTTATAAATATCATACATAATAATTTTCTTTATAACATGGGGAAAGGAAAATTATGAATGGATGAGTTCAAATGTTTATTAAGTGTAAACAAGGGATATGTCAATATAACTCAAGAACATGTGTAAGATAACATGCGAATAACATTTGAAAACATTACATAATATATCATAGAAAAATATGTGAGTCATTGAATAAATATGGAATTTTAATAATACATGAATCCTAAATTAATCAATGAACATGATCCTTACAAACATAAAAATGGAATAAGGAATAGATTCTTGGTATATACATAATCATAGAAAATCAGTTCTTTAGCAGTCAAGGCTTCACATCTAGAACTTTAATAATGGATTGAGTTCAATACCTAAATCATCATAGTAGCCAAGGATCAATGTCAATACTATCATAGTGGATTAAGTTCCCTCCCCAAATGATCATAGTATTAATTGTTCACTCCCATGACTATCACTGATGAAAAATTCCCGTACTAAACTAAGTTCACTTCCCATTCCAGTCTTGTTTATCTCATGAGATCTCAATCTTTACATAATTCATTGAAGGGAGATATAGTCCCACCTATCACATCATTAAAATCATACATACATGTTCCAAAAATATCATAAAACATTCATTGTATCAATACCCATGAAAATATATAACCTGTGAAAAAAAAGTTTCCGGATCATTTCATCATTTCATCATAGAATAACCTTAGGTAAATGATGTGGGTTTCATAAGAATATTATTACGGTATAAATCAAGGAATAGAAAAAAGTTTCATAAAAATCATTTCATCTTAAATATAAAACACTGAGAGAATGAATTAAGAATGGTATATTTAGATCATATCCCCAAAAAATCAAAAGTAACATCAAATGATTTCATTTTAGATGGAAAATTGTTTTGAAAGATCACTTGGAACATTAATTGAGGTAAATAGTATTTCCACTTTAAAAATAACATTTCAAAATTAAAACTTCATAAAACATTTTCCAAATTATTTTTGTTAAAAGTATAATGGAAGATTTTAAAGGAATCTTTAAAGATCATATAAAATATGTTTTTGAGGAAATTAAACTTTTCACTTGGAAACACACATTTTTAAAACATAAAACATTTTCAAAATCCTTTTCCATGAAAAAATACTTTTCAATTTGAGAATAAAATTTTTGAAACAAAAATTCACAAAACATGGTAAAAAATACTTTTCTTTGAATATAAAATTTTAGGATTATAGAAGAAACATTAAAACATTTAGTTTTCACGAGTGTGAGAAATTATGTACACGTTGTACAAATTGGAACAACGTTTCATTCCATATTTTTAGTAAAAGAAAAACAGGCCTTGTTTGAAAAAGTACATGAACATTCCTTCAATTTTTTTTAATATTTAAAACAAGTGTAAATTTGACTTTAATCATTAATAGAGTAACATTAAATAATTATTTAAAACATTTTTAGAAAACATGTATATAGAATAAATTTTTTTTTCGACCAATGAGAGCAATAATGTTTCTTTTTTCAATAATATTCTTTTTGAATATTGAGTAAAAAATAGTGGAAAATTAAGAGAAACATGTATTCTCTAGAAATAACCAGATTAGAAGAATATTCATGAAATTCATGAGTGGTAGATCATAATATCTCATCATTTGAAGCATAATCATAAACAACCCTGATAAATAATGTGATTGCAACATCATGTCCTTTCCTTTTGGGTAACTTTTTTATTATAAGAACCATTAAATATTAACAGAAAATAAAAATTTAAATATAATGAATAGAATGAAATTCTTTGAATAAAATGTCATAGTGTCATCATATACACCTTATAAAGGAATATTGTCTCAAAACATAACATATGTCTCGAAGAAGAAAATTTGAGACAAAAATCCATTACTTTTGTCTTCATTCACACACATTCGAGCCTACTATATAATAAATATATATTTATTATAAATATCTTATAGAACCATAATTATATATATCATACAATATATTATATACTTATGAACTTTTATTACCTTTTTCGTTAAAATTCATTCATTAAATCACATTTTATGTAATAAATACTATGTTATTCATGTATATTTTGATTTACTATTTTTAGTAATTTTACTCTGATCATGTTTCCATAATCTATGTTATTTTAAACATGATATAAGTGTCATATATATTAATTATATAGGTATTTATATTAATCCATAAATTTTATAGATAGAAAATAGAATACACCATTCATGGAAGAGATAGGGCATACAAACACATGAGTATTGTTTCCATTTTCTGTAAGTATGAAACAAAATGATGGAAAATAATATATTAAATTTCCAGAATAATTTTTATGTCTTATATATCTTATTTATTCATTAAATTTACGCTCATTAATTTTTGAGTAAATAATACATGAGAAGCCAATCACATTGCTTTGCAAGGTGATAATTCTCTATACACACTAGCGACATTATCAAATTCCTATAGAATCGAATGTAAGAAGGTTTATGAAATATTATAATTTTAGAAATATAATAATATCATAAATATCATATATAAATATTAAATATAGTACTAAATATATTATTTTTAGGTGGTGATGAAAAACAAATTACATCAATTCGCGAGGTCGTAGTCTGCCGTATACTTGATTGAAATTTTCTTTCCTAATTTGTTGGAAGTGGAGATGAATATAGGAGATGAAATAAATATAACAACATATAAATATATTTTGGATCATGTTTTTATTATATTGCAAATTTTAATACATTAATGAAGGGTTTAATAGGAGTAGTAAAACAAAATATCTTCGTGAAGTCAATTACGTTCACTTTGTTGAGTGAATAAGGACTCCTTATGAATTTTCCATTCCTTCTTGTTTTGAAAATCACAAACACTCTATCTTAGATTAAATTTCATTTCCCTATGTTTTATAATCATAAGGGAAATTTTCCTTCTCTAAGGGAAATTTATCTTTACCTTGTTTTCATTGTTCATGTTTAATTTTTTCTAAACCTAACTTTTTTTATTTCTATGTCGAAAATTAGGTTTTGTATCTAAATCCTCAGAATCTTATAAATAATTATATATATAACATTCTATTTTCTGGATCCAAGTTCAGACTCCGAACTTGTTAAATTCAGACTTCGAACTTTTTATGTTCAGACTCCAATTTCTCTGAATTCAGACTCTGAATTTTCTCAGTTCAGACTCTAAACTCTCTGAATGCAGACTCTAAACTTTCTATGTTTAGACTCTGAATTTCATTAAATTAAGACTCCATATTTCGTTGAAATTCAGACTATGAATTCTATGGAATTCAGATTAACAATTATTTAGAAAATAGAATATGAATATCTATTTATTTTACACCAAATAGTTTTTTGACTAAGTGTTTAAACTTTTAATTAGACACCAAACTTTTTATTACATTCCGAAAAATCGGCTTGAGTAAACAACCATATTTTTTCTTACTCTTGTTTGTGTTATAAAATGATGTCATGCATTCTGTTACTAACATACCATTGTTTAATTGACATGTGTATAGGTCCCTCCAAAATTTAAGGAAAAATATGACCGTTGGAGGAGGGAGCCGACCGTTGGATATGTGCCTATAAATAGGAGCTCATTTTAAAGAGCTCACAACTTTTGATCTTCTGAAAACTGATTACATGCTATTGAAGTGATTTTTAGAGAGGGAGACTCTCATTATTAGTGTGTACTGAACATCTTGTTTATATTTCTTCGTGTGACTCAAAAAATTTCTGAGTACATTCAAGGGATTTTTGGGATAGGAAGATAGAGGAGACGACTACCATAATGTTCGAGGACTTCCTTGGTGAGGAAGACAGAGGTGCCGACTACATTAAAGTTGAGGGCTTGTAGGGATAGCAAGAAAGACTCCTATATTATTATAGAGGGATTACCCTGGTGTGGGTAAGACAAACTTTCTTGGATGTATCAATCAAGGCACCATTATCCAAGGTTGTTAGATACCCTTATCTTTGGGTTAAAAGATTTCATACTTCCTACTTTTATTGATTCAAGTTTGTTTTCCGCTACATTTTGATTGTTATGGAATGTATAACTATCTAATACTTCCTAGTTTTTTGTATACTCTGATTAGTGAGATTATATACGCTTTAAGGTAGAATCTTCACATTGTGAACTTTCCATAAGTTTTATTTCTAGAACTATATTTCCGAAACCTGATTTTTTTGAACCAAATTTTCAGAATCTATCAAGTTTGTAAGACTTAGAGGTTTTTTGAATTTACCTAGTTTAACCTTGTTAAAAAATGTTTTCCATAATGTTTAAAACTATGTTTTATACCAACATTAAAGGTTCCAATTTTTTTAAAGTAAACAATTCACCCCTATTGTATATTGATCATTTATATTCATCATTTCGATCCTACAATTGGCATCAGTGCAGGTCTCTGAAATACATATATTCACATATAATTTTTCTTTCTCAAGTTTTCATTGTTCTATTTTTCCCTTGCTTAGTAATATTTTCCTTGTTCATATTTTTCTCATTTATAAAATTTTACTTATAACAAGTTTGTGTGGAAAGATATTGCCTTTAAGATAGCTGGAATGAATGTTGGTTCAATTGAAAATCTTAATCCTACTAGGACACTTATTTTTTATGGGAATGATTATGAATATTAGAGAGATCGCATAAAGACTTTTTTTATCAACACTAGAGAAGAAAACTTTGTTATGCTTACCATAGATTATAAATTTCCTGATAAAGAAGTCATAACTTTTACTAACAAGAGAAGTAAAAATATCAACTATACTATAAGGTACGAAATACATTTCTTTGTTCCATGACTAGGAATATATAGTCAGATTTCATCTTATGAAGCAAAAAATTTCATATGGAAGAAGCTTGAAGTTACTTATTTCAGTCAATCCCATGTTATTGAATCTAGAAGAGCCATGCTCAGAGCTGAGTATCATGGTTTTTGTTTTCCTTATGGAGAACCAGTTTGTAAGGTACAATAGAGGATTATAACTATTATAAATAGCTTACAATCTATGGGTGAAAAAGGATTGGATGATGAGGAACTTGTGGAAATGATTATAGAAATCTTTCATAATGAGTTGGAATCAAAGAGAACAATTATAGATGAGAATAGAAAATTATCACAAATTACTCTTGATGAAATTTTGGGAACTCTACTTCATCATGAGAGAAGAATGAAGAGAGAAGCTGATAATGATAAGAAAAAGAATGATAATGGAAGTGTTTATTTTACAAACACCTCCAATCATATGACATAAAAGGCACCTAAGAGAGTTAAGAGATCTAAATATAAGAAGGTTGTTATTCATAATGAATTTAGTGGAAGTGAAGCTTCAGAAAATGAGTTAGTAAATCTTGCTCGGAGGATGAACAAGATTATTGGACATAAGAATTTTCAATACAGATACAAAAATAAAGATGGAAAAGATATGAAAGATGAGGAAGTGACATGCTATGAATGTAGAAGAACTAGTCATATTAGACTTGATAGTCCCTTACTTAATAAAAGAGACAAGAAAGATAGAAATTCTGATAGAAAAAAGAAGAAGTTCTACTAATCAGAGCATAAGAAAGTCTTGAACTCCAATGACACTTGGAGTGTCAGTGTTGAAGATTCTTCTGATAACTCTTCAGAATATGAATCTTCTGAGAAAAATAATATTGTCCTAATAGCCAGAGCTCCATTTCAAAATCATTGCCTTATGGATAAGTTACAAACTACTAAATCCGTAACCAATATGTGTTTAAGTGAAAATTTTCCTAATAAAGGTTTTTATTCAGATGAAGAATCTACTTCATCAGATAATGATAATGATTTTACTTCATATGAGGATGTTTCTAGATTTTCTAAGTCACTTGAGAGAAGAAATTGTAAAGTTTCAAAGAAACTTGAAAAAACAAATTATAGAGAATATATTTTAATAAAATAAATTTCTTATCTTACTAATGATCAAGATAATAAAAATGATGTTTTAAACAACCTTTGTAAGACACATGAGGAAGTTAATTCTATGAATGATAAAATTTCTAAGGATCTTGAAAAAGTAACTTCTAATAAAAATACTTTTGATCCCAACTCTAGTGATAAAACTAATGTTTATGAGGATAAGAACATAGTTATTAAGCTAAATTTAGAAATATTTTCCTTGAGGAAGTGTTTGTAAAAATTTACCTTAGGTGAGGAAAATTTTGATAAAATGTATTCTCAAATCCGACCTCTAAGGAATAATTCTGGGTTTGGTTATATAAGTTCAAAACTGATTTTCAGTAACACTTATTTTGTTCCTCTAAGTCCTCTATTTTTTTCTAAATGTCAGTGTGGTGGTCATTGGGTAAAAATTTGTTCCTTAAAAAAAACTCAGCCTTTAGGTTTTCATAAATATTATTTTTAATGAAAATGTAGATACCAAAAAATTTTCTTTCTAAAATTCCAATATCCAAGAATGTTTGGGTTTCGAAAGTCTAACTCTCTTATTTTCAGGAAAATAATGAAAGTACCAACCGAAATACATGGTATATGGATAGTGGATGTTCCCAGTATATGACTGGTAACAAAATCTTCTTTGAAAATATTATCAAGATGAAAGGAAGAAAATTACCTTTCAAAGATAATGATCAGGGTGAAATTATTGGTATAGGTAATATTGCTCTTCTTGGAAAAACTTTGATTTCAAATTTTTTATTTATTAGGGGTCTTAAGAAAAGCCTCATTAGCATAAGTCAATTATGTGATGAAGGCTACCTTGTGAATTACAGGAATTACAAGTGCTTAGTACATAATTTCAATGAAGAGTTTATTCTTTCTACCCATAGGCAAGAGAATGTATACACACATAACTTATAAGACCATGGGATCCAAGACCTAACTTCCATAGTGAAATGGAAGATCATTCTTGGTTATGGAATAGAGGGTTAGGAAATTGTAATCTTAAAAACCTATATAAACTCTCTACGAAAAGACTAGTTAAAGATCTACCGAAGCATAGATTTGATTCTTTTAATGCTTATGATCGTTTTTAATATAATAAGCAATATAAATCAGGTTTTAAATCAATCTATGAAGTATCAACGACCAATGCATTATATTTAGTGCACATGGATATTTTTGGTCCAACACAATGTAGAAGCATTAGAGGAAAATATTATTTATTAGTCTATGTTGATGATTACAGTATATTTACGTGGGTCTATTTTCTTTCAAAGAAATCAGAAGCTTTTTCTTATTTCAAAAGTTTTAGATCCCATGATAAAAATGAGAAAAACATTCCATTGTTATCTATCCATAGTGATCATGAAAGAGAATTTCAAAATTCTGATTTTGATTTTTTTTGGTTGTGGAAAAGTTATTACTCATATCTTTTCAGAACCCATAACACCTCAACAAAATGGTGTTGTTTAAAGAAGAAATAGTATTCTTCCAAAGGTAACTAGAACCATGTTGAGTGAATAATCGATAGACAAAATTTTTTAGGCTAAATCTATATGTACTACTTGTCATACTATAAATCGAGTTTTTATTAGAAATTTTCTTAATAAAACCCCTTATGAGTAATGGAATGGTAGAAAACAAAGACTTTCCAACTTCCAAGTATTTCATTTCAAAGTATTCATTCTGAATACAAAAGATAATATACATAAATTAGCATCCAAATATGATGAAATAATTTTCTTTGGCTACTCCACAACATCGATGGCTTATAGTGTTTTCAATAAAAACAGTAATATTGTTGAAGAAATAGTACATGCTAAATTTGATGAAACCTATTCTTTAGTTTTTAAAAAACCTCAACCTACATCTTCGGATGTGTTTTAATAAATTGATTGTCAACCCATGATAGATGATCATTCTAATAAGGAAAACGTTCATGCAAAATGTTTTTGAGACATTTACCCTAGAAGATTTTCTACCCTATATTGATGAACAAGCTTTACAAAACCCAAATCAGTTGTTTTTAAAGAATCATCCTAGTTATTGTATCATTAGTGATGAAACTATACCTATAAGGACTAGAATTTCCTTAAGAAATAATGTAAAACATCTTGGATTCCTTTAACAATTAGAACAAAAAAGCACTGATGAAGCTTTAGTTGGTGATGATTGGATTAGAGTCATGCATGATGAGCAAAATGAATTCGAAAGGAAGAAACTCTGGACCTTGGTTAAAAGACCTTATAAAAGATCTGTTATTGGAGTAAAACAGGTCTTCAGAAATAAGTGTGATTAAAAGGGATTCATTATAAGAAATAAAGATTGATTGGTAGATATAGGCTATAATCAACAAGAAGGAATATACTATGTAGAAACCTATGCTTCAATAGCTGGACTTGATCCTATTCGTATTCTACTTGCCTTTGCATCATTCTTTAAATTCAAACTTTTTCAAATGGATGTTTCCTTATAGGTTAAGTTCAATAGGATAATTTTGTTGAACAAACACCTGGTTTTAAAGATACAAACATCCTAAATATGTTTTTAAACTTACCAAAGAATTATATAGACTCCAACGAGCCCTAAGAGCCTGGTATGATAGAAGTAAAGGGTTTTTACTTCAAAATAATCATATTAAGGAAAATGCTGATCCAACCCTTTTTATAAAGAAAGAAAATAAAAAAAATTTGATTGTTTAAATTTATTTTGATGACATTATATTTGGTTCAAATCACTAATTTTTAACTGATTCCTTTGATAATCTAATGAAATTTGGGTTTGAAATGAGTCTGATGGGTGAGTTAACATTTTTCCAAGGTTTTCAAATTTCTCAAAAATACGAAGGAACTTATATATCTCAATGTAATTATATTTAATATCTTCTTAAAAAGTATGGATATGACAACAATAAGAGTATTAATACTCCCATAGGTACCTAAAATTCACTTGATCTTGATGAAGCTCGAAAACCAGTGTATCAAATATCATTTAGAGGCATGATACGAAGTCTACTATACTTGACAGCTAGTAATCCAGATTTAATGTTTTCAGTATTCTTATGTGTAATACATCAATCTAATTCTAAGGAATCTCATTTAAAGGAAGTGAAAATAATTATTCGCTGCTTAAAGGGAACCATGGATTCGAGACTCTTTTATATTTCTGGAAATGATTTTTTTTAAAGTATTTCAAATGTTTATTTTTGTTGTTTTAGAATGGATAAACAAAATACATCTATAACTTTTCATTTTATAGGAGATTCATCAGTTTCTTGGTCATGAAAAAAGCAACACTTAGTAGAACTTTCCACTACTAAAGCTGAATATGTAGCAGCTGGAAGTTGTTGTGCTCAACTGTTGTGGATGCAACACACACTCACATACTATAGTATGAGTTTTACCAAAACACAAATTTTGTGTGATAATACTAGTTCCATTGCCTTAAGTAAAAACCCTACACATCACTCTTGTGCAATGCACATATATATTAGGCATCAATTTCTTAGGAATCACACACATAAAGAAGATATCATTCTCTAATTGATCAAAACACAAGATCAACTTGCTGATATTTTCACAAAATCATTACCCACTGATATATTTGAATACATTAAACAGAAGTTAGGAATGATAATCATATGGTAATCCTCCTTGTTAACTTCTAGTTGAAACCTATCTCATTATAGTAACAAAAATATTTCTCATAGGGGGAGTACAATTTCTTGTTTGGTAATCTATTTTTTTCATTTTCTAAATTTGCTTAATGAAGATTTTCTAAATTTTTCAAATAAAGATTTTTTAAATTTTCATAATGAAGATTTTCTAAATTTTTTTAATGATCAGTTTCTAAATTTTTTACAATGAATATTTTCTAAAGTTTCGTAATGAATATTTTCAAAATTTTTGAAATAAATATTTTTTAAAATTTTGTAATAAATATTTCATAAATTTTTCGTAATTAATATTTTGTAAATTTTTCGAAATATATATTTTATAAATTTTCGTAATGAATATTTTTATTTTTTTCCCGTAATTAAGTTTTTTTAGATCAAATTTTTTGTAATGAAAAATATTCGTAATTAAATTTTCAGAATCTAAAGTTATTCAAGATGAATTTTACTCACTATGAATAATCTTCCTAGCATTATGATAGGTGTGTTTCCATTGTTAAATTTTTATAATAATCATTTATTTTCTGGAATTTTCATTTGTTTTTATGTTTTTGTATTCTATTTTCCTTAAATCCAAATGTTTTTCCTAAAAAAACCTCAAAAGATTGAATTCTACCAAACATTCCTTGCAGATATCATCTCAACCATCAAATCTTATCAAGAATCCTATTAGTCATTGCATTCATTATAGAAAATGAACCATTTCTCCAATTGGCTATATAAAGGGCCTCTCGATGATTCTCCCACATCAATCTCAATCCTTTGCATGCTGATTCCCTGACACTCATATATAAGAACATTCCAAACTTCTCATATTTTCCTCACTTCTGAATGTCTGCCGAAGTTGCCTCTCAAAATGATATGTCAACTGTTAAGATGTTCTCTGAAGGGAAGATGTAGAGGGAAAGTTGAGTTGATCCGAAATTATTTTCCAAATATGATTATATTATCTCCAAAAATTTCAAGATGAATGGGTGGGAGAGTTTTACATTTCAAAACCAAAAGCTCAGGATTTGGTTTATCCAGAATTGCTAATAGAATTCTACGAGTCAGTATCTTTCTTCAAGGAATAAGGGAGAATTAAGCTTTCCTTAAAAATTTATGGGAATACGTATTCACTTTTTTAAAACAAGGATACAATCATGGTAGGTATTCCTTATGAAGGGGAAGCTAAGTTTTGTTCTCACACGTTGCCTAATGTTCAAGGAACTTTTGATAAAAAAATCCATGTCTTATCCTGGTCTTTCAGAGGTGAAGAATCCGAAGATAGTTATCATGTCTATGAATTTTCGGATTCTTGAATTGTGGGTTCAATGATTCAACATTCTGAGAAAAGGTGATAAGGATTCATTAGATAAGAGTGAAATCTATATGTTGGATTTCTTGGTGAACTTGAGGAAGATAAATTTGGTCAAGAATTTCTTGATTACAATTGAGAACATAAAGAATGTAAATATAAAGGCTCAGATTATTTTGTATCCATCCATTCTTTCAAATATGATTATGCGGTGTTTATAATCCTTCAAAATCCCTTGCATGTCTATGTCATGAAAATGCAAAGTCATGTTGCGGAGTGATGACACTCTAAGAAGGATGAAAGTTGGTTTTTCCATAGAATCTGACTAATTCTATGACTTACATGAAGAATAAGTTGAAGGTATTTTGAGGAAATTTGAGGTGGATGAGACCTCTAAAAAGGGTGGAAGGAAGAGGAAGCTCAAGGATGTAGAAGAGAATAAAAAAAACCAAGTATCTAAGAAAAACCAATCCACACCCCCGAATACAAAGAAAAAAAAGTATATCTGGATGAGGTAGTGGCCAAATAGAGAGAAGAGAAGAAAAATATAACGGAATGGGAGCTGAAGTTTGGCTTGGACCTTGTTGTGGAAAAAGCATTGAAGGAAAAGGCTGCTGAGAATCTAGAAAAGGATTAGAAAGAAAAAAAGAATAGGAAGATATTTTCTGAGGCTGATATAGGGAAATATCTTCTTATGGATGCTGAGAAAGAATCTGATAACATTCTGGTACCAGAATAATTCTTGATAGAACCATTAGATGAGACTCCAGGAAAGAAGTTTTTGACTTTGAAAAAACATCGAGAAAAAGAAAAAGTTCATGAAAATGTAGTGGAATAAGAAGTGTAAGAAAAAGGGAGTGTAGATACTAAAGATCTGATCAAGAAATTTTGGGATTTTCATGATAAGGAAAGCCCTTCTGAGATATTATCATTCCAAACCTCTCAAGCCAAATCATCAAAGCTTGCTACACCTGGGAAAACAGAGAAGAGTGGAATAGAATTGAACAATTTTTCTAAAGAAGAAATCTCTAATCATGACTTCATACAACCACAGGATGCTGAGGTAGGAGCTGAGAAGGGAGAGGTGGATGAAGATAATATTGTTCAACTATCTTATAGTGAACACAAATCACCCAATCAAGTAGAAGCCACACTAAAAGATGATATGGGAAAACAGGTGGTTGTCGATACACCTACCAAGGATGTGGTAAAGAAGAATGATTTTGGTGGTTCATCAAAGAGGAATTCTATTGAAATATATAAATAATACTCACTAAGAAAAGTCTCGGATATAGAATCGTCCTCTCTTGGACATGACTTTTTTGTTCAATACTTGAAAAAGAAGGCTGATTCTATTCCAATATTTCCATGCACAAACTCAAGATTCCAGATGCTTCAACACACCTTAAATCAAAAATCGGATTGAGTATCCATGGAGATGGATAAGTGTGTAAAAATTGAGGCTGTTTTCAAAAACATTTTCAAAAAATATGAAGACTATAATAGATTATAAAAAATATGACTAGCTGGTCAAAGAAAACTATGGATGACATGAGGATTCTTGATGAGTGTCAAGATAATGTCAAAGATTATTTTGAGACCGAAGATGTGAAGATCAAGGTTCTCATGAATAATTTTGAGGAAAATCTAAACCTGGAATAGAATACTCAGATTTATGAAATAAAATATCTGAATAGGAAATTTTATTCTCTTTCTTAGAGTTGGAAGAGAGAAAGGTATCTTAGGATTAATATAGAAGAAAATCTTGTCAAACAAGAAGAAATTATAAATGGGATGACAGAATCTATTATGTCTCAGGAAGAAAAACTCAAAGCCTTTGAAAAGAAAACAGAAGATCAGGATCTGCTTCTCAAGTGAGAAGAAGAAGATCATAAGGAGCTCAAGAGGCTCAAAACCATAGTGAAAAAGTTGATGTCGAAGGAGAAGGAAGGATAATCTTGTTCAATTTTGATCTTTTGTTGTATTTCTTCCTTGTATAAAATTTTCCAGTCAAAATGAAATTTTTGGTTTCTTATCTCTTGTTTGTTTTTTACTAATATTTTAGTAACATATTTTCATTTCCATTCCTTGTATTCCTTTTAGAAAATCACAAATGGGGTGAAAACAATGAATAAAAATAATACAAAGTAAAAGAATAAATTTCCCTAAGTCAAGGGGAGTTCATCTAAGGGGGAGATCCTATCAATGAATATTTTTTCATGCAAGATAATGTAAAATATCATTCCAGAAATCAAGAATATGATCCTTAGTGTTTCCAAAGCCTGAGAGGGAGTTAGTCGTATTAATCATTACCCATGTGTTAAGGGAGATAAGTTTTATTTTCAATGTCCTGAAAAATATTTTCTATGTCCTTATATTCATTTTTGTATGTAGGTTTGTGCTTTAAAAAAGGTGGAGATTGTTGAGTCAATATGGTCTCCTTATGAGTTTTCCATTCCTTCTTGTTTTGAAAATCACAAACACTTTATCTTATAGAAATTTTATTTTCCCTGTGTTTTACATTCATAAGGTACATTTTACTTCCCCAAGTTAAATTTACCCTTACCTTTTTTTCATCGTTCATGTCTTAATTTTTTCAAAACATAACTCATTTTATTTCAAAGTGGAAAATTCAGTTTTGTATCTAAAACCTATGAATCTTATAAATATATAGATATAAAACATTCTGTTTTTAGGATCCAAATTCAGACTCTGAACTCTCTGAATTCAGACTCCAAACACTCTATGTTCAGACTCCGAGTTCTCTTAATTAAGAATCTGAACATTTTATGTTCAGACTCCATACTCTCTGAATTCATAATCTAAACTTTCTTAGTTCAGAATCCAAATTGCTTTGAATTCTGACTCCAGATTTCCTTGAAATTCAGTCTATGAATTCTATTGAATTCAGATTATGAATTCATTAGAAAACAAAATCCAAAAATCCATGTATTTTACACCAAATAGTTTTTTGACTAAGACTCCGAACTTTTAATTAGACTCCACACTTTTTCCTTACATTCTAAAAAATGGTTTTGAGTAAACAAACATATTTTTTCTTACTCTTGTTTGAGTTATAAAATGATGTCGTGCAGTCTGTTACTAACTAACCGTTGTTTGAGTGAAAAGTGTATAGGTCCCACCAAAATCTAAGGAAAAATATGATTATTGGAGGTGGGAGTCGACCATTGGAGATGTGCCTATAAATAAGAGTTCATTTGAAAGAGCTCACACCTTTTGAAATTTTAGCAACTGATTACACGCTGTTGAAGTGATTTCTATAGAGAGATACTCTCATGATTAGTGCATACTGAAAAACTTGTTCAGATTGCTTTGTGCAACTCTGAATGTTGCTATGTACAATCGAGGGCTTCCAGGGATTGGATGACAGAGGTGCCAACTACTTTAATGTTCGAGGACTTCCTTGGTGAGGAAGACAATTGTGCCAACTACCTTGATGTTAAGGGCTTGCGGGGATATACAGACAGACTCTGGTATTCTCATCAAGGGCTTACCCTGGTGTGCATAAGATAGAATTTCTTGAAAGTATAAATCAAGGTACCTTTATCCATGGTTTTTGGATACCCTCCTCTTTCGATTAAAAGATTTCTTACTTGGTACTTGTATTGTTTTAAGTTTGTTTTCCACTGCATTTTGATTATTAAGGAAAGTATAACTATCTTATACTCCCTAGTTTTTTATATACATTGATTAGTGATATTATATATGCTTTAATGTAGAATATTTACCTTGTGAACATTTCTTAAGTTTCATTTCCAGAACCATGTTTTTGGAACCTGATTTTCTGGAACCATATTTCCAGAATCTATCAAGTTTGTAAAACTTAGAGGTGTTGTGAATTTACCTAGTTTATCCTTGTTGAACAAAGTTTTCATTAAGTTTTAAAACTAAGTTTTATACCAACTTTAAAGGTTACAAAGGAATTTTTAATGTATAAAATTCACCCCCTCTTATATATTGAGCATCTACATTCATTATTTCGATCCTACACACTTAGAACAACCTCCAATGAATATCCTTTTATGGACACTAGTGCTTGTATTTTGGGAATAAAATAATATCTATAAAATGTATAAGTATTTTATTGTGGTATGTTTTCGGGTTTTTTAAAATCTAAATGTATTTAAAGGTGTGAATAAGTGAGGTTAGGAGGTGGCCTTTTATAATTGAGAATGAGTGAAAATTTTGTTAATACCCAAAACTATTCAATAGTGGGAAGTCAGTCTCCCCCCATGTGGCTCAAAAATTTATAATTAGTGGTTTTTAGAGAAGTTATATTCGATACCCAAATCCAACATAAAAAAATATATTTTAAAAATTTTAATCCTTAGCCTTTATGTTTATATAATTTTACCATTTTAGTTTCCATTATAGTAACTAGTGTTTTATTTATTTACCCTGGCAATTTATCCATTATCACTAAAAATAAAAGGTTTTTATAAGATAATTTGGATGAAATAGTTCTAAATATTAAATCACATTTATAATATAACTAATATATATGTGTTTAAAATTAATTTTAAAACAAGCGCATGTAACACTCAAAACCTTGTTTTACCCTTTACCATGTTAACAATGTTTTTACTACTTAGAGGTACATATTATTATTATAAATGGAAATTGGTTTATGAATGGAGTATAGTAAATATATTTAATACTATACAAATAACTTGTAAGTGTATCGGATTTTTGGGAATTTTAATTCATTTTGTAAAATACTATTTATTATAAAATAACATTATTGAAAATTTTGACACTATTCAGTTAATTTGGATTTAAATATATCTATATAATGCTAAAATTAAATTATAAATTTCTAAAAACTACATATAATTTTATATTTGTCTAGAAAATTCATTAAATAAACTAATTAATTCTACTTATAATACTTTTAATATTTTTAATATCATTTATTTATTTTTTATATGAATTAATTAATTACTGCGTTGGTGTTTCTTAAGAATTTAAGGTAATAATATGATTTTTAAAAATTGAAAATACATTACCATCATAAAATTAAATCAATTATTCTCTAAATAACCTAAAATATCGTTCACATATTTCCCTTTTATCCATGTGAACACATAATTTAAATGTAAAAGCAAGAGGGTGACATTTTGACTTTTTGTTTATATAAATTATTATATTAGTCACATTCTTGAAAAATTTCCCTAAAGCACATAAATATAGATACTAATTTTATAATGGTTTATATATGTGAAAAATAGAAATTAGAAAAGCTTTTAGGTCATTTTAACCCTTATCCTTTTAGTCTAACTCCCTCAGAAAACCAATTATAACCTTAGCCATGGTTATTATTTTTTACTACTTTTACTATTCATTTTGACAAAAAAATAAAGTTGAAATTATTATATAATATTTCTTATTATGATTCAAAATGTGGAATATATTTTACAAATCTAATTCACAGAAGTTATAATAATTTAATTTAAAATGAAACCCATATACGTAGTGAAAAAAATGATTTTCAAAAGAGATAATTTTCACAATTAAATAAAGTTTTAATATAAATATTCTATTTGAAATTAATAATAAGGATATAAATTGGATTATTAAGTATATAATTTAACTAATATTTTTAAATATTATTATATTTATATGGATATTTGTGAATTCTGTAAGTGAAAAGGAAGTTTTTGATAAAAATAAATATTTTTTTACTATTCATGGGAAAAATAATCATTTTTTTAATTATAAAATATTTACCCTAAGATAATTTTTACATGTTGATTAAAAAATAAAGTTACATTTTTCAAACAAATTTTCTTAAAGTGTGAATAATTTTTTGAAAAAAAATAATAAAAATCTTTTTTTAAGAAAAATGTATTTTTGAAGTATATATGGATGAAAATAAAAATTAAGTAATTACTTTTAAATATATTTTTATATGAAAATTTTATAAATAATTTTAGAAATGTTTTAATTCTTATTCCTACCACCAAATTTAATAGTTAGGTTATAAAAATTGTGTTTGAAGAATAATTTTCATAATATATATGATTTATTAGTATTCAATTTTGAATGTAATATGATCTAGAAAAGAAAATACATTTTTGGAAAAAATATATTTCATAAGTCCCATGGTTTCACACTCTTCCCCCAAAAAAATTAATATCTTTCTTAAAATTAAATAACTTTGGTAAAAAAATTTGAGGATACATATTCATTATTATATCCTAAGGTTCCCACGTAGCTTCCCCAAGCCGGTGGTTTTTCCATAAAACTCTGACTAGGTGAGTGGTCTTATTTCATCATAAATTATCACAATGAACCAATATCTCTATCAGTTGTTCAACATAAGAATGATAATACTCTAGTGGTATGACCTCTAAGGTCAGTAAATATGATGTATCTGGTATGTACTTCTTCTTGGGAGATACGAGGAACACATCGTGGAATTGATATAGATTTGGTGGAAGAGCCAAATGGTAAGATATTATCATGATATAATCAATATTTTCAAAGGGGAAAAATATCTACGTATCATATTTATTTAATATCCTAATCAAAATTTTATCCTCTATTTGTGCTTCAATAAATATACACTTCATCCTTGAAATGAATATTCATGATGAATTTTTCATACCAAAAGCATTAAAATCCTTATAATATCCACAAGTGATTCCTTCAACCACTAAATATTTAAAAAAACCAAAATGGTTATCATAATTTATCCAAAAATAAACCGAGTTCAATATAATTCATTACATGAATAGTTAACCCTTTCCCCTACAAAAATTTAAAAATTTATATAGAAGGTCGCTGAATCTCCAAAATCAACATAAAATTATTCCCAAAAATATCATAAAATGGATCAAAGTTTATACATAAAAAATATGTGAATACTTTGTCCATTTATTCTCTTGAAACATGGTAATAAAAATGATTACCATAATATTAAAATGAAAACATACATTATTCCCCACTCCTTATATAAAACTATATATTATTGAATATATTACATAAATACAACAATGTTGTAAACTCTATTGATAATATAATATCCAACCTTTACATCTAATCATTATTCTGTCCAATGGTTATCAAAACTATCTAATTTACATTTCCCATATCATTCACCACTTTATCTAAAATAAAAATCATTTTCACAACATCATGAATATATTAATGGTTATATTTCCTTTAATAATTTTTTTCCATAAAATATCACCTTTCCGTTAAATTACTTTTCTAGGTCATCGATACCATTTATAATATTCATGAAAATTGTTAATGAAAAACCTTTATCATAACAATAATAATATAATTCATAATTCCTTAATTGCAACACATAAAAACTTCAATCACTCCACTTCATTCTCAAAACATTAACTAGGGTTAATCAGTTTATTCCTTAATACCCCATTCCTTTGATATTTCATTTGTAGTATATTCACCAGAAACAATAAAAAATTACTTGTACAATATTTATTATCTTATTATTGATATTTATCCTTATAACATTAATTTTTATATTTTACATATCTTCTATATTTATAATATTTAACTATTGATGATTGTTTAGGAAAACCATTATTATTATCTATCTCATAAACTGAACATTTTATTTTTACTCATCAATTAATTTCTCTTTAACCGTATTATCAATACATAAAACATATTTTGATTCCTTTAAGGCATTAATTGGAGTTCTTTTTCCAACATTATTGAAAAATAAAAAACTAAATCTTGTTTTCCACATGGCCTTTACCACACAAGATCTCAGTAATACCATTCACTCTCTTCATTAGTTAGTACAATAGGTGGTGTATGAGAAGGTTGATAATAATATATAATTATTACTAATTTGGACTGATAATAACATCCTTCACTCCATTGATCACCCCATTTGGTTTCTCATCAAAACATTGACGATCATATTTAACGTTAACCCAATTCATTATGGTTCCATCAATTGACTAAAACCAAAATTCATAAGTTATGAGAACCTGTGAATAACTTTTGATAATCATACCCCACATAGTATAGATCATAAAACTGAGTCATGGTATAAATATAGGTAGTTCAAAATAAATGAATCATAATGGAATCAAATAAAATGTGCTACAGGGACATAACATTGGAAAAAGACATAGATTTGTGTCACATAATTATGATAATGGTTTTTAATGAACCAATATTCAATTAAATTATTATTTACATAACCATGAAATATAGCGTGCAAAGCTAGGGTTGATCTCTCGAGAAATTTTCCCAATCGCACTATTTTTCTATTGGTTCTATTTATAATTTAACTAATATAAAACAAAATTTTATAAATAGGGGGTTTAAAAGATGAACATAATATACAATAATATTATAACAGTTAAATTAATCACATAATGAAGTTACATATAATTAAATAAGGAAATGTTTCTTGGGAGTTCATGGGGATTGATATCATTGTTCAAAAGAAATCTCAATATACAATTCAATGAGGTGATTAAGAACTGTCACACCCCACCTTCTCATTTGTATTGTGATTACCCCATACTAAGGCCTATACATTTGGGAAAAAACTCTTCGAAATTTCATCTAGGATACCTTTTTTTGAACCATCACTATCTATGTCATGCTCCACTATATGCATGACAAAAATAGGGAAGGGAAGGAAAATGATAAACGAGTAGAAGAATTCAACAGATGAAGAAAACATGGTAAATACTCGCTGTAATTGATTTAACCATCACCAAAATTACTATAATTGAATAATGGAATGAAATTTAAGCACAAGAAACTCAATCAGTGCACTAATACCTCTTTAGAATAATCACTGAGGTTAGTTCTCCCTTTTTAATGGAGTTACAAAGGGAAATACGATTGAAGAACCCATAAAATAAAAGAAATGTAAGAAAGAGATATGAAGAATACAGATAAAATAATATAAAATAAAAATATTAATAACTATTACCATAATAAAAATTCCCTTTTCCCATTGAAAATGTATATACTTTTAAACAGATAGGAGTGAAAATTTACAGGGAAAAGTGGTGATAAATTTTGGGACCAATTACGTATGATAGATGTTAGAGACATTTTGAAACATTAAATGGTATAATTTTAGAATGAATAATAATTTAAATTATTTCCCTTTTTCTCCCACGTTTATGCACAAAATTAGTTTTTTATTGGACACTAGATGAATATGTCATGACATATTTACTCTGTGAAATTAATTCCATTTAGGCGAATCTTCATATTCCAAAATTTCAACTCTTTATGCCATTATTACAATGTAAATGGTAGATTAAACCATCTAATACTACATTAATGTTTTTTATTAATACCTTATCTAGCTCCATGCCAAATTGTACCTTCATTTTACTATCCCTCTTCATTATATAATCCCATCTTCAAATGTGTCCTTATCTATGCATAGTTTTCAAGTCCCAATTTGTTACCAGGTTTTGGGCTTCCAAAAGATTCATTGTGCTTTGGATACATTAGAATAAAAAGAATCCCATAATTTATGAAATACTAAAAAAATTTAATTTTATATTTAATTCAGTCTTGAATATGTTAAGGTTGACATACAAAAATAAAATAAAATAGTTAAATTCCAAAATTAGGCAATTTTTTCGTTTATGCTTTGAATACTTCTAAAACAAATAATGTAACTATTGATAATTAAATAAAACAATAGTGGGGTTATAAAAATTAAATTATAGTATAATATGTTTTAAAATATTAACTTAATCATATGCATATGAATATAAAATAATTTTACTATTAGTCGTGGACTCACTACTAGAACTATCAAAGTTGATTGGGTTCAATCCCAAAACCAATGTAATAGTAGGGGTTAAATCCCAATACTATCATAGTGGATTCATTTATCTCAAAATAATCTCATATTAGTAATGGTTTACTCCAATGACCATTATATTGGATACAGTCTCTTATTGAACTGGCTTCATTCCCGATTCTAGTCCTATTTATCTCAAAAGATCTCAATCTTTACCCAAAATATTATTGGGAGATATACCTCCAACCATTCATATTATTAAAATCTTTTATACGTGTGCCAAAAGATCATAAAACATTAACCATATCATAACCCTATAAAATAAATTATTTTCAACAAAAAATATTCATAGCATAACTAGTATAAAAGAATCTTGTTTCCTAATTATTTTATCATTGCATAACCCTTGGACAAAGAATCCGGTCTCATAAGAATTTTATCATGGATTAACACAAGGAAGAGAAATGGTCTTCATAAAAATAATTTCATTATAACATTAACCATTTATAAAAAATAATAATAGAATCCTTGGATAATATCAGCAAAAATTCATTAGTAACATAAAATGCTACCATCTTAGATGAAAAATGATTTTTAAAGATCAGTTTAAACATTTATTTAGGAAAATATTCTATCCAATTTGAAAATAAATTTTCAAAACTAAAAAACCATAAGAGAATATTATAAAAATTTTCTCTAAAAATAACCTTGAAGACTTATAAAGTATGATTTTAAGATAATTTAAAACCATTATTGAAGAAATATGCTTTTCAGTTTTTCTAGAACATTTTTAAAAAATAAAACTTTCTCCAAATCCTTTTATTATTTAAAAAACACTTTTCACATTGAAAATAATATTTTAAAACTATATTATCACAAAAAATAGTGGAAGAAAATTTTATTTGAAAATAATATATGAATATTATAAATGAATATTTTAAACATTATGTTTTCATGATGTTGGGAAATTCTAGTCATGTCATACATGTTAGAACAAGGATCGCTTTCATATTTTATGTGAACGTCAAACAAGTCTTATTTGGAAAACTATATGATAATTACTTTTAAAATTTTCTATAAAAAATTAAACCATTGAAAAATGTATATAATCATTCATATAGAAAAATTAAAACATTCCTGAAATTATTTTTTGAAAACATGTATATGGAATAAAAAGTGTTTTCTACCAAAGAGAGAAATAAAGCCATCTTTCTTTAGAAACATTTTTTTGTTGCATACCAAAATAGAAGAATATTAAGGGAAAAAAGCTACTTTGATTAAATATCTATATTAGAAGAATTTTCATGAAGTTATTGTGGGGTATATCATAAAATCTCGTCACTAGAAGCATAATCATAAATAATCCTTTAAAACAATGAGATTGTAACAACAAGCACTTATTACTTTTAAAACTTTTGAATCATATTACCCATTAAATAATAGCATAAAATTAAACATTATAAATAATTAATAGAATTATATTCATGATATATCTTGTCAAAGTTTTAGTATACACACCTCATAAATGAATATATTTTCATAACATAACATATGTATCAATGAATGAAAATTGAGAAAAACGTCCCTCAACTTTTTTCACGAATCCCTTCATACACATTCGACCCTCATGTATAATAAATATAGTGTTAACATAAATATATTCCACACACACACACACACACCGATATATATATATATATATATCATACTATATAATGTATACTTATGAAATTTTATTACTCATTTATTAACAATTCCTTGTTAAAATCACATTTCAGGTAAAAATTGGTTTGTTGTTCATGTATGTTTTGATTTAGTATTTTTGGGCCTTTTAATTTATCATGATTAAAAAATATATATATTTGAACCATTATTTAAATAAAATATATATTAATTACATATATTTCTATACTAACCCATAAATGGTAGATATAGAAAATGAAATACACCATTCATTGATATAGTATATCATACTTACACATGAATGCTATTTCTATTTTATGAAGGGATGAAATAAAATGAGGGTAAATAATATATTAACATTTAATAATAATTTTTATTTAAAATATATAACATATATTCCTCAATGTTACCATTATTACCTTCCATGAACAGTGTAAGCGAAAACTGAATCGCAATGCTTCACAAGGCGATAATCCACCATACACATAAGCGACATTATCATTTTCCCAAATAATTAAATTAACAATGAATTTTTGATATTATAATTATATACGTATAATAGTATCCTAAATACCTTATATAAATATAAAATAGATTACTATTTCTAGCCATTTTAGGTGGTTATGTAAAATAAATTACATCGGTTCTTGCGGTTGTAGACCATTAAACATATGATTGATAGTTTCATTCCGCATTTGATAGAAGTGGAGATTGATATAGTTTATTAAATAAACATAATAAAATATAATTATATGATATATACAATTGTCATTATATTAGAATTATTAATACACGATTGAAGGTGGTTAGAGGAGTAGTAAAAAGAAAGAGCTCAGTGAAGACGATTACCTTCATTTATAATAACCTCCATTGGATCTCTTATTAAGGACCCTAGGGTTGGTATTTTTGGAATAAATTAAGAACTAGAAAGTGGTCAAGTATATTTGTGATGGTTTCTTTAGGTTTTGTTCATTACAAATGGATTGATATGTGTGAATATGTGAGGGGAGGAGGTGTCCATTTATAATCAAGGAGGAGTGTCATTTTTGTCAATACCCAAACTACTCAACAATGGGAAGTCACTCTAACACCATGTGCCTAAAAATTGATAAATAAATGAGTGGATGGAATAAGATTTCATGAAACCCCTCCTATACAAAATAAAAACTTGTTTTAATGATGTGATTTCATACCATTAAGTTTACTTAATTTTACCCTTTTGTTTTAACACTAACAAGTAGTTTTTTATTTATTCTCCTAAGAAATTTACCACTTAAGAATAAAAATAAGAAGAGTATTATTATATAATTTGGACTTAATTATATTAAATATGAAATACATTTTATAAAATAAAATTCTTATGTTTCTGTAAAATTTATTTTATCACAAGCACATGTAATGTGAAAAACCCCATTTTACCCTTTACCATTCTAATAATGTTTTCACTATTTAAGGGTCTTTATAGTTATTATAAAATGAGAACCGGTAAATTAATAAACTATGGTTAATATTTTTAAATATATACCATTAACATGGAATAAGATAGTTTTTTGGAATTTTAATTCATTAAATAAAGTATTATTTATTAAAAAAAATAACATTAATGTCAATTTTGATAAAATTAATTTAATTTTAATTGAAAAACATCAATAAAAAAGTTGAATTACAATATCTCATTTTTTAAACTTTATATAATCTTATATTTATCATCAAAATTTATGTAATATAATAATAATTCATTTTATTTTACCTTTAATACTTTTAGTATCATTAATTTCATTTTTATTCCAATTAAATAATTAATATGTTGGAATTTATTAAGTGTTTAATGTAATTATATGATTACTAAAATATAATTTAGAGACCTTTTTTTTCTAATAATATAAAATTTATCATGGAATATTTTAGGAGTAAGGCGTTGAGACGATGTGTGATTTTAAGGCTCGGTGTTCATGAAATTAATTTTATAACAATGTTAAATATATTTTATATCACACAAAAAATGTTTTTATTAAATGATGGAATATGTCCTAAAAAGAGTATCAAATCAAAAATACATGACTAAATTTGAATCCAAAATATGGGATTTAACCTTGTCACGAGTTAAAGTTGGTCAGCACTAGATGTTCGGGTAAAGCAAATATTGGAAGGTGCATTTAGTGAATTAATTAATTAATCCATTTAATGAACTAAAATAAATTCCCTCTAGTTATATTCTATTATCAAAAATAAGAAAGGTTACCTATATTAATAGAGGACCTTTTAGAGGAGGATTATACTATTCTCCGTTGGAATACTGAGATCACACGATGACCGGTACCCGGATCAAGGTGAATTGAGGTACAAAGAATCAAATAGATCTTCCCCATTATTGGAAAATGAATTCATAAATATTGAATGATCTAATTTCTAGTTAATAATAATCATTTTTTGATTATTCTCTTCATAATTAAAATATTTATCATGATCAAAACCTTATTCCCTAATATACGTTAACATAAATCCTTTTCATGATATTGTGTATCAATTTAATTTATTTATTCAATCTATTATTGATTATTATATGAAATAACCCTTAAAAATCCCCATTTATATGATCCTTGTACACTAATTTTTCGTCCATAGTGATATAAACGTTGTTCTTGTTCCTTTACCCCTCATGTTATTTGCTTTTTTCATCATTAGACCATAAGGTCATAATTCGACTGATGTTAGGTGGGTTTCAGAATGATATGATACCAAGATTATTGTTGGATGTGTGCACAGTGACTATATTGAATATTAAATCGTGAATTGGTAAATATTTTAGGTAAAATTGATGGCTTCCTAAATATGATATCTGAAGTGGAGGAGAAAACAACATGGGAGGTGTGTAGGGCATGTGCGGGCTTCAAGATAAGCACTAGAAACTTAATTTCCATCCATCGAAGGCTGGGAAATTGATGACCAGAATCATCATCATTTATTTTAGAAATATTCAATATGGAATTAGGTAGATACAAAAAATAGAATACAAATGTATATAAATTCATGGATATCCTGAGATTCATCAAAAATCATGACTAAAAACCGTGTAGTTTTGATGAACACACAATGTGATATTCTGAATTCTGAGGTTCTATGGTTTCAGGGTGAGTTTATTATCACACACCTTATGGGAGCCCCATATTCCATGTGGCCTAGAGTAGGAGGCATGATATTTTCTCAATAAATACAAGGATAAATATATGGTGAGTCACATGATGTGTACTAGAACACGGATATTGTACACAGACATGGCTTTGAGAACACGTGTCAGGACATGGTATTCGAGACACACATTGTAGTGTCCATACACTCTATTAAAGGATATATGTCTCATGAATAGAGTAATATAATGAATATTACTAGGAAAAGGGGTAGGGTAACACATCATGTGGACCCCTTAAAAATTGTGTATTTCCATTTTGAGGAAACTTATACCTCTCATATCTTCTTTTTTGGACCCAAATTATGTTCCATGAGTTGGCTATCGAGAGTGTTTTCCATGTACAACATGAAAATGTCCTTCATAGTGGATTTTGAGATAAGATGTGATATATTATGAGAGTGAAACTTATTCAGAAAATTATCGATTATAGAGGTGTTCAGGAAACATAATCATAGTAGAAGCCTCCTACTTGGATAGAGCATGAGACCTATATCCATAGAGTGGAACCCTCGTGCCTTTTTAGAGCACATGTCCTCAACCGATATAGTGAAAACCCTTGACATACTAGGGACCAGTTCCTATTTGTATTAATAGATGGAACCACCCTATTACAATAGGGAATGGGTTCTCTACTTACAATATGGAACCCTCAAGTCATACTAGGTCATGCGTCCTATACTAGGGAATAGATCGTCTATTTATCCATAGAGTAGAACCCTCTTACCGTGATTGGGCATGGGTCTTCATCGTAAAAAGTTGAACCATTCTATTAGGTTCGGGAATGGATCTTTTGAATATATAATGGAACCTCCTGAGAGAATTGGTTATAGGTCCTCTATATATCTATTGAGTGGAACCCTCAATTCATACTAGGGAAAGCGTCCTATATTTAGAGATTGTTATGTATTGATTATGAAGCATAGTGGTGAGGTGTAGACCCACAGAGATTCTTTTTCAAGAAGACATTTGAGTTTTTGGGAATTGATGATGGACCTTTGGAATTGATGGAATAATCATTTACTGGGTTGGGTTGTGAGATAGTGATCTCATTTCTCTCTTGTTTGGGTTTATTTTATGAGAATATATAAATATCTATTTTTTGGATTTCATTTCACCTTTTCTATGGGTTGTCTTTTTTCTTCTATCTTTTCTCATATTTTCCCATCTAGTTTTTAAGGTTTCCTAATAGGTATGAATATACTCAAGAATATAAAGGATTTTTATTCACATGTTACTTATTATGTATATGACTGATAGGTTGGTAGTGATTTCATAG
The DNA here is from genome assembly GCA_963277665.1 of Viscum album. Taxonomy (NCBI): domain Eukaryota; kingdom Viridiplantae; phylum Streptophyta; class Magnoliopsida; order Santalales; family Viscaceae; genus Viscum; species Viscum album. The sequence continues at coordinate 1,555,876,597 of OY728141.1, forward strand.
GATCATTGGGATACATTGGTAAATTTAATCGCTGGCAGTCATTGGAGCTTGTATATTTTGAGATGGGATCTTAAAAAATTTACTTTTCTAGTTATTATCAGGTGGGTAAATATTTTATAGTTTCATTTCTATTTTTTCCTTAACTATTAATATTATCCTGTTGCACTATTTTGATTTTCTAATATGTTATTACATGGATGGTATTTAATCTATATATTATATTACTATATTTATTGTTACTATATGATTTTTCATAAGGATGGTTCTATTAATTACTCAAAGTATATTAGACAAAGACCTCCAATTTAATTTTTTACTTTTGGAATATGTCGCTAGCCCCTGGCCTATGGAGGTGGGATTGGGGTATTTACAACTCGGCCGTCCGCCACTTGGTAGAACCCAGTAAACGGGTCATGATAGATTGATATAAGAGGTTTTTTGACATTGGGATGATGTTTGGAGTTATATAACCTTAGGTGGTATGGTTGGGAATATAGGGTAACAATGTCAAAGTGTCTCTAGTACATATTTCTGGCTAGGTAACATAGTGCTGGTGTGGCGACTGCTGCATCCATTGACCAGGACATTGACTACCTACTTGTGGAATTGGAATACCAAGACATTGGATACAGGATATTTTGTATATACCTTATATAAAATTGAGTCTATTTTCTATCATGATATATTAATCTCTCCATATTTATATAGTCATCTGACCATGTTATGTCATGATTCTATTTTTAGGATTCCTCCATGAAGATAGCCATCCAAGTTACCGATTCAAGATTGTGATGATGATTAGATGATTTATGAGGCCACAATTCATAGGTTATCATGCAAGATATTTCCTAAATAGCGGTAGGTAGAAAAAACCCTGTTTTCATGTACTGGATTATACCACCAGAGCAGGATGAGGATACACAATGGCTTAGCACACACATCAAGAACTATTACAAGAGGCTATAGAGGTTTTGCGGTGATACATTTCCCCAAGTGATGGAGGAATAATAAGATTATATGATATGAGTTATTAGATTCATACATAAACTAACTAATGTGGTGGTTTCACTACCAGACAGTATGTTCCATGGAGTAGATAGGTGTCCGTAGAGCCTATTAATGCATATTCTTGATGAGTAGACACTCACATGGACCAAATTGTTGTATATTTTTAATAAATATTATTAAAAATCATGCCTCCACTCAATTTATATTAATAATATTATCGTGTTACAATGGTTAGGGATGGTAGTTGTTGATTATGATATGAGGTTTACTCACCTCACATGACACTCCCTCGATATGAATCAAGATGACTACTTCTATGTGCAGAACATTGAGTATGGTCTCTATTGATACATCCATGCTAGCATGGTAACCCTAAGAATTCCTACATATGATGGAGTATTATAATTGAAATTTGGGATAGATATATTCCTATATGAGTGAAGCGATGAAGCTGGAGTTTTTAGTGGGTTTCACCAGGATGATTCTTCAATAGCAGCTAGTATGCACTAGTCGGTAGGATCTCAACACAAGAGATATTATGATGACCAGACTCATTCCCATAGATATTTGTAATATGAAACATGTAGAGGAAAAGTTCATCCCATATATTAGATATGTCATTAATTTCATGGGAGAGGTCACATGGAACGTTATTTCTTAACCTGACATACTTAGAGAGATAGAAAGATAGGGGATGGATTGTTGTGGTAATGGTAGTATACTGATCACTGATCAACCAAGGATAACCAGGTATCCCCACATGGATTTGGAGATAGTATAAGAGAATGAGGGGATCCCATAAAAGGATATACTAGTGGTGGATTATGTAATTATCTCCATCTGCCACAACCACTAGGTTGGCCCATGTCAGGCACATGGAGAAAGAGGCCAGAGACATGGGAAGTGACCGGCTATGGACGCATATGACCCAACAACTCATGATATGATTAGACATATAGTATAGTTTTAATATTCTATTTATTTAGTTCTAGTATACCTAGGTGTGAGTCATTCCTGCATTTTATCACACTTCTTTTGAGAGATAGATATCTGAGTTTTGACTTTAGTCCATTAGCTTTGGCTTGAGGTTCCTATGAAGAATAATTCATTATTATATTTTTTTCTACAGGAAGTTAGAGTTATATCATGGTGGATAAAGTTTATCTGGGGAATTATTGATCATATTGATGGAAAAATATGACATTATATTTGGTATGGACATTCTCTCTATAGTTCTATCCTAGATAGACTTTCACCACAGAAGAGTCAGATGTATTTGGATAGTTCTGTCAGGATTCCCCATTATGGGTGAGGGATATATCATAGTAGAGTGAGTGGGTTTTGAGAATAGGAAGATGGAAACCATCACCCATAAGTTGGTGAGTTTATCACTTGGAACAATGGGTTCTTCAAGAATATGGATTCCTTTAGTTGTGGAAGATTATATGGATGTCTTCCCTGAGGACATTTTGGGACAACCTATGTGGTGGTATGTGGAGTTTTTCATCGCCATTAACCCTGGTACCACAATGACATCTTATGTGAAAGACTAGATATAACCTATTAATCTATGGGATCTATGATTACTGTTAGAGGAAATTAATGAGAAGCGTTTTATCAGACCAAGTGTTCCCCCTTGGGAAGCTCCAATTTGGTTTATAAAAAAGGTGGATGAGAGATTATTATTTTTGTTGATTATCATCTCTTGAACCAGGACATGATGAATAAAAAATACCCCATTACTATTATTTGAGACATATTTGATAATTTTTGAGCCACAATATGGTTCTAAAATATCAATATCAGGTTCATCTACCACCGACTGAGTGTTCATGAGGATGATATTCTAAACATGGCATTGAAATGTTGCTATAGACACTATGAATTCTCGATGATTCATTTTTCTGTGATGAATTCCCGTATTTTGTTTATGTATTTTATGAATAGGATCTGCCAACCATACATGGAATTATCTTTTTTTGTCTTCAATGATGAAATACTCATACACTCCACACAAGAGTAGGAGCATGTAAAGCACTTACAGATTTTCATAGACATTATTCAGGAGAACCATCATTATGGTAAGATCTCGAGTTGCCAGTTTTGGATCATCAAGGTTAAATTTCTAGGGAATGTATTATCAGATCATGGATTTTATATGTACCTGATAAAGATTAATGTAGTGATTGCTTGGGAAACACATAAAAATTTGTCATAGATGTAGAGTTTTCCTGGCTTGGTGGGGTACTACATGAGGTTTTTGGTAGTCTTCTACAGGATCACAACCCCTTTGACTACAATAAAATGGAATGGGTAGCTATTTAACAATGATGACTAGTTCCAAATAACCATTTAGGAGTTTAGTTTTTGGTATATGAGTGATCATGTTTGGATATTACTAGAGGAAGGTGTGGAGTATGTAATATATTTCATTTCCACTGGAGCTGGGCCCAACTATGTGTTGATTTAGATGTAGGAAGTAACCTTATATGGGTGGATGTAGTTGATACACCCTGAGTATAAGTACATCACTCATGAATGAGATGTTCAAATAGTAGTCTTCCCTGTGAGGATGTGTAAGCACTATCTTCTATGAGAGTGATTTTTATTTACTCATTCCATCAGAGTCTTAGGTACTTATTAACACAGAGATAAATGAACCTGAGACGGAGGTTCCGGTAGGATATCTTGTATATATATGACTTTGAGATATCCTATACTCCTTGGAAGAATAATGTGGTGGTACATTCCCTTACCCGGAAGTCATAGGCTCTCTTGGTTAAGGATGCATCTAAGTATTTATCTTCATTATAACTGACCCTGGTATAGGAGGAGGGTGTAGATTTTATTCAACCGATGGTGTTGGATCATACACATCACTAGTATGTAAGGGAAGATTAGTTTAGAGACATCTACTATGAGGTTATACATGAATATATATCCTTAGGGTATATAATAGATGATTTTTCTAAAGGAGGGAATCACATCATCCTATTTTAGGGATAGATGGTGGTCCCTACAATGATGCAGGATGAGGTGATGATATTGTTTTACACCTCTAATTTGGTTGTACATCTATGTGTTGGGAGTATGTAAAAATACTTTAGGTAGTAGTTTTGTTGGGTCTAAATGAGGAGGATTGTATCATTGTTCATCTCTTGATGGCTCAAATATCAGTTGAGCATAAGGTTTTAGAAGTTTTTTGTATAATTAATATACTAGAGTGGAAATGGGATGGAATATCCCTGGATTCCATGGGTAGTGAGAGGCCAAGATAAAATCTTGGTGATAGTTGACCAACTTACAAAGTTGAAACACATCCTTGCTATTAGGGAGAAAGGTTCAGTGTATAGTTTGATGTAATTTTACATGAAAGAGATTTTTTCCTTAATGTGGTTCCCATAATGATTGTCTTTAGATGGGATGTGTGTTCCACATAATGATTTTTGAAAGGCCTATAAGAGGAATTCAGGCCCCAGATAATGATGAGTATATCCTTTCACCCCAATAAATATTGACATATCGAGCACACTATCAATATGATAAATGGATATGATAAAAACTTCCATGTCATACTTTTTTCAAATATGGTTGGATCTGTTACACTTGGTGTAGTTTTTTTATAATAATGGATATCACTCTACTATTAGCATGACACATTTCAAGGCCCTATATGGGAGGCCTTTTTGGTAACCCGTATGATAGACTAATATTGGTGGGGTATATCTTATTGGTCCAGATATGGAACATGTGTCGACAGAGATGGTATGAGTGATCTTTGAGAATACAGGGATAACATAATGTTGGAAGAAATCTTATGATGATTGAAATCATGGGCCCTTGTATTTTGAGTGGGGTGACTATGTTTTCTAAATATTCTCCCAATGACGAGGATTATTAAGATTTAGTTATGGAGGAAATCTATCATTGAGGTTCATTATACCAATTTAGATCTTATAGAGGGTTGGTAAGGCTTCTTACCTTGTCAAATTGAAACCATAGTAGGAGTGGGTGCATGATGTCTTCCATGTGTCACAACTAAGGAGATACTTTCATGATCCCTTGCAATGTATTGACCAGGGTGAGCTGGACATTGAGGATGGAGCCACACTCATGGAGTAACTAGTGATTATTGATGACCAATAGGGGAGGATCCTATGTTGGAAAACCATTCACTTGGTTCATGAGATATAGTTGCATTGTAGCATGTAAGAGAGATCATGAGATCAAGAAATATATTTCTGGGCTCAGTATCCACACATCTTTTATTTTTTCTTATTTTCACGGGAAAAAATAACATGGGAGGGAATAATGTAGAGACATTGTTTTTTCTATGTAACACATTTAAATATATAATGAAATATTTTTGAATCTATGAATTGAGATTAATCACAATTCTAAGGCCCCATGCGTTAGGAGATAATTTTATAAAAATATGAAATATATTTTATTTCATGCTTGAATAGTTTTGTAGAAATTATGGAATATCTTCTAAATGGAGTCTCAGATCAAAGATCTATGACCATGATTTAATCTCTAGTGTGGGATTAACCCTATGCAAAATCAAAAGCCAGTTTGTGTTGGAGGTTCGGATAATGTGTCTATTGACAAACATGTTTAGTGAATTAATTAATTAATTAATTTTATAATTTCATTAATTGAAGTAAAATGAATACATTATATTTTTATGCTATTATATAGAATCTCTAGTGTTAGTTACATAACCTCTAGGACTATTGAGTGGAGGATTCTACCATTCTCTATTGGAAAAATGAGTTTTTATTATTACTGACACCAGTTCAAGGTGTTTTGAGGTGTAGTGAATGAAAAAAAATCTTCTACATCCCTAGAGAACATGTTCCTCACATATGGAAAATATAATCTCAAATTAGGAAAAATAATTTTGGGATTCATCTTTTATGATTATAATATTTATCATGGTCAATTTTTTTCTTGATCCATGTTTATATAAATCATTTTCATGAGTCAATGTATTGAATTGATTTATTAATTTGTTATATTATTTATTATACCATGAAATAACACCTAGAAATCCCCAATCTATAAAATTTGGACAATAACTCTTGTAAAATGTTGATATAATCTATTTTATTATGAATTTCCCCCACTGATTCTTCACGTTCTTCATTTTTTGACCATGGGGTATCAATTCGTCTATTTCCCATAGGTATGTGCATAATTGGACCCCTAGATTCAAAATGGATTTTAAAAAATTTTCTGGATTATAGTTTTGAGGATTAATGTATGAGGATTTCATGTATCAGTGATAGATACAATGTTTAGGAGGCAAAAGCACGAGATCATTGTGAGGTACGTGTGGGCTTCAAGAGAAAGATAGAAAATGATATTTCCATCGGTCAAAGGAAATATAATTGATGTATGTAATCTTCATTATTATTTTTAGCGATATTATAGATGTAATTTAGTGGATATGACATGGAAAAGGGGAATCTGGAGAAATGTGTGATGATCCAGAGTTTCTGAGAAAATCATGAGCACACGCCATGTATTTTGAAATAACATAATGTGTGTTCATTAGAAATATATTGTGCCATGTTTTTTGCATTAATTAAGTTTCACATACCATGTGGGACCCCCAAATTCACTGTGAGTCAATGCTGTTAGCCAACATGTACTCCAAGATTACATGGGCACATATATAGCCAGACACACACTATGTATTTGAACAAGACTAATGTACACAGACACCACTGGGAGAATGTATCTCGACCTTGAGTTGTTGTGACATTCCATGTAGTTAAATACATTCCATTTAGGTATAAATGGCCAGAAATCCATTTACATGAAAGGACACTTCTCAATAAAAGAGGGGAGATACACACCATGTGGACCCTCTTACACACTATGTATTTCTGTTTTATTGAAACCTCTACCTATTATATATCCTTCACATGGAATTGGATTTTAGGTTTAGATTATCCTATATTAAGTACTATTCCATATAAAAAGTGATTATATCCCTCATAGTTTCATTTGAGATATGATGGGATATGTTCCGAGTGTGAGGCTTCTTTAGGTGGTGCTCCGCAAAGGCAATGATCGGGTAGGATCATCATAGTGGAACTGTCTTTCCAAGATCAAGAACATGACCTATATCAAGAGAGTGGAAACCTATTACCATGTAATATATTGGATCCTCTATGTACAAAGTGGAATCCCCCTTGAAGGAATAGTGAATGGGTCCACTATCTATCTAGAGATTGGAACCCTCATGTTGTGACAGGGCTTGAGTCCTCTACCTACAAAGTGAAACCCACTTGAAGGATTAGAGTGTGGGTCCTCTATCTATCTACATAGTGGAAACCACCTATTATGAAAGGGAATGGGTCATATTCCTATATAGTGGATCCTTCATACTATTTCAAGGCATGGGTCATATACCTATATAGTGGAACCCCCAGATGGACTAGGGAATGAGTCCTTTATCTATCTACTAAGGGGAACCCTCTTATAATACTAGGGAATGTGTCCTCTATCTAGATATTGGGACACATCTACTATGTGGCACAATGGAGAGGTGTGGATCCACACATATAATTCTTCATATAGACATTATATATGCTATGAATCAATGATGGAGCTTTATAAATGATGAAAGACTCTTTTTCATGGGATGGACTATAAGATTGAGTCCCCCTTTCTCTCACGTATGTGATTTTTTTAAGAACACACACACATAGAAACAAACAAACAAACACACACTCCCACATATCTCCATTGTTAGTTTTTGTTTCTCTCTTGATAAGGGTTGAAATGTACCCTTCTAACATTTCATACATTGCTCCCATCCAGTTTTCTTGGAATCTTACTAGGTATGTATATACTCACCCCTGCATGGGGTTTTCCCGTCCACATCATATCTTATGATGATAATAGATAGGTTAGTAGTGATTTCAGAGGATCATTGGGATACCATGGTGTATATGACCTCATTTTTTGGTTGAGTCTTGGGGATTCAGATCTAGGCTCCCTCGTCATTTACTTTTCTAGTTATTTTCATGTTAGGATATCTTTTTCAGTTGGTTGTGTATTTTCTCCATTAATTTTTGGATGAGGTTGTCACAATCAGTAATTATTCCTATATTTTATTACAACAATTATACATACACTTGATGTTTCATTATTTTATTTGTTATTAATATGTACTTATACATAGAGATTCATTGGTGCATGGTTATAGGTGCATTATAAAAATTCGTCCAATTTTAGTAATGACTTTTGGAAAAATTCTCCCGCCCTTAGATTATGAAGGTGAGATTGGGGTAGTTGCGGCTCGACCTTTCACTGGCCAGGCAGGCCCCGGTGGGTTGGGTCCTAGTAATTAGAAACAAATTTCCCAGATGAATGTAATTAAATTGTCCTCAAAATTATGATCAATATTGATTCAAATATTTTTGTTGTCCCTATATGAACACATAATTGAAATATAAAATCAAGATTGTGATATATTTGTCTTTTTCTATACATATATTATTATATTGGTCATTTTCCTAAAGAAGAGTACCAAAAATACATAAAAATAGAGATTATGTTAATGATGATCTATATTTGAAAAAATGATTTTGACAAGACTTTAAGAGGTTTTAATCCTTATCCTTTTAGTTTAACCAATGATAAACCCATTTTATACGTAACCATAATATTTAATTTTTTCTATATTACTATTTATTTTTAATAAAATTAAGTTAAAATTATTAAATAATAATAAATATTCTAATAGAAAAATAATGAATCCATTTTATAAATCCCGTTAATGTATGTGTAAAAATTTAATTTAGAATTAAACCCATAAAGGTGATGAAAACCCATTTTCTAAAGGGAATGATTTCAAAATTATAGAATGTTTTAATATAAAAATTTAATATGCAATTAACCCAAAAGATATAAATTGGATTAATAAATATATATATAAATGAACTAATTTTACTTTTTAAAAAAATTAAAAAAGATACATCTTTGTATATTTTTTAAATGAAAAGAAATTTTTTAATAAAATTTAGTATTTCTCACTATCTACTGAAAAATTAAGCTTTAAAAAAAGTCAAAAATTATTCCTAATATAATTTTGGAATGCTGATTCCAAAAATGAATTTATTTTTGTGAAAAATATTTTTCATAAGAGTTAAAAATTAATTTTATTATTTTTTCAAAATAATCAATAAATATCATTTTTTAGAAAAAAATATTTTTGAAACATATAATGAAATTACTAAATATTATGTTCTTATTCTTAAATATTTTTTTTATCTAAATCCTTTGTATTTAATTTTAAAATATTCTCCCCTATTGATTCCACCAAATTTAATGGCTATGTTATAACATTCAGGTTTAAATATTAATGTAAATAATATATCAATATTTCTAAAAACTCAGTGTTGCGAGTAACAAAAGCTAATGATGAAATAAAAATTATTAATATATAACCATCTCTTAAAATATGAGGGTGTTACATTTCTCCGTTAAAAATATTGATTTACTTTCATCCAATTCAAAATGAGTGGTTATCCTTCATATCTTATAATCTCCATATATCTATTTGGATTACATGTATCATCTTTAATGTTATAAATAACTTAGTTTTTAGTTTACCTATTAAAATCTTGATCCTTGATGTAACAACCATGACTCAATTACATGAATAGTTCAGACAAGATCACCATGACACCTCAGGTGAACCTTCTAATCACAAAACGATGGCATACATATGAGGGATTTAATAACACAAGATTAAGAGAAGGTTTTAACCCTTAGGATAATATAATAATCTAGATAAGCATTACACCCATATTTGGTATTTCATATCTAAATTTCCTTTTTGAAAAGAGAATAATGAGTTAATAGATAGAAATAGATGGGTGATAAAACAATACCAAATGAATAAAGTGACATGAACATTAAGAATATCATACATGAATGGTATATAGAATTAATAAAATCTATTAATTAAGTGTAACCTAACATAAAAATTTTATATACATAAGACCAAATCCAAAAAAGACCCTAATGGAAAAGGGGGGAAGCTACAAATGTGATAACCCCATGAAGACAACCATGTAAATCCTCTATGTTTCTTCTTGACCCACCCACTAAATAATATAAAAAGGAACCATGGTACTAATGGATCCCTTGATCTATTGATTTCCCTTTCCCTAGTTTATGTACAACTGTATTTTCACATGTATGATAAATACATGTTTAAGGTGTGGTTAAATCATATCAAATAGGAGTACAACATACCACCGCTAATAAACTATCATAAAATATAATATATATAGAAACAATACAAAGGTATTGGAATGAGTTGGATAAAATCAATATTCATTATCATATACATTAAATATGTTAATAAATGGTAATATATAAACCGTAATGAATAGAGAGTATATACATAATTACCCATTTTGAGTTAATGATCAAGATCTATGATGAACTAATTACAATGATTTAGAGTGAAATATCCATCCTGTGGAAGATAATAGTGTGTAATGAGTGAAGAAAATATTGCATCATGTCCTAGTAGAAAAGGGAAATGGATATTGCGAGTTAGAGAATTGTGATCCCATATAAAAACATCAACCTGTACATTGATAGGATGAGTATCTTTTCAAGATTATACATCACAAACACCCATTAATAATAGGATTAAATATTTCATACATTTTTTTCCAGATAATTGAACCTAAATAACCAATCATATTATAATATTAATAAACATGATCAATAAGGAAGGTGTGTATCAAACTAAAATATCAATTAAATACTAATGTCCAGTAAGATAATCATGGGTTTATTCGTCTTAATAATATCAATATACCTGAATAAAACATAAAAATATTTTATGGTTTTTAAAAAATAGGAAACAAAATTCATATGGGATAATCTTTTCATGATAAAATGATAATAATAAATGAATTTTAACCAATAAAATCCTTATATTTCATTAAAAAATTTATGAAAAACTTTTATAAAATTAAGAAAAACATTTCATAATTTAATTTTATCATCCATGAACTATTTATAGACAGACACTTTATGAATATTAGAGAGAGATGGGTTCACCTACCTAAAAAATGTAGAATTTCTAATTCAGGTATAGAGAGGGAAGAAATTCCACCACTATAATGGAAGGTATAACCTAACATGGAGAATAATTGGGGAAGTAATAAATTATAATAATAAATAATATATATTGATAATAAAAAACAATAAATACCTTTTTAACAGATAACTACTATAATAGATAGATAATTATAATAAAATATGATTTGATGGATCTTACAAGACCTAGATTTGTGATTAAGTGATTATATTCACTAAAACAAATAAAAGAGAAAATGTAGAATATTAGAGGAAGCATAAACCTACATATATATGAAGAAAATATTTCATGACCACCAAGAGGAACTCTGGACTAATACTAAACATGTATCCATTGGAGGTAAACAATATAGAAGGTATCCAGAGAGGGGAAAACTTTTAATCCAAAGAAGGAAATCCCAAGATCAAAGGCTTATAAAGATTATATTTTTAGGTGGAATAATGAAAATTCCCTCACTAGAAAAAACAATATGTGTCCTATTATGTACCATATACAATGAAACATGTATTTATTGGTGAAAAAACATATATCTCAATTGGTACCACCATGTATCCAATATAGATCTACTAGGCACCTAGTGTGGTCATAATACTTTGGGTCATTTATTATTCTCCCATATTCTTATAATTTACTATAATACTTATTATAAATCAATATTATACATAAGTATAGATAGAATAAGGTAAATTTAAAATAATAAAAACTGATACATTTTAGATTATTTATAACCTTCCAACAACTAATATTATATTCTCAGAGAAGTGACATATTGCTTCATTAGAAAAACATTTTGGCCACTAAACCTTAATTTCAGTTTTAAAATCCCATGTTTCATCATGGATCTTATTATATAACCAATTAAACCCAATAAGAGAGATCACTTTTCTTCAAAAAACCTTTTCACTATGATTTATAACATATACAAGTTGCTCTGTATAGGATGAATCTACTTCAAGTTTAATGTCATCAAATGAAACCATAGGTCTAGGTTCAAGTGTAATCATTTTATATTGAGAACCATGGTTGGTGTTATGCATGGAACTATACATTTGAAGTATAAATAGTAGGTATGTAATTTTCCTAACTCTATTTATGATTTTAGATGTCTCAATAAATACTATAGAAAATTTTACATGTTTTTCCAACTATTTAGGACATAATCATCATGAAACCCAAATTAATACATGATCGTCAACATAAAATTATAATGGTCTCCTTTGATAGTTGGTAAAATATTTTTGTTGAATCTACACTTATATCATTTGTTTTTGAATCAATTTTCATGTTAAATTATCTCATGAAAAATACTATGTTTTATTAAAATTTTTACCTATTTCTATAAAAAAGGGGATATTGACAAGGAATTACATAAAGGGTTTTGAAAGGATCAATTTGGATCAATGAGTGGAAGCTCTAATTATATGACAACTCAAAAAATAAAAGATGATACTACCACAAGCCACAAAATTCATTAATATCAACCTAATTCTTATCTTCCAGAATATGGATGCATCATTCTTACTAGAAAATAGTTTTTGGGTGAAAATAGTACTAAAATTTACCTTAGAACCCATATCCGATTGATAACATTATCAAGACCAAGATTATAACCTAATATATCTATTATAGATGTATTATGGAGTGCATCATAATGATTATGATTCATCTAACATATAATTCACTAACCTCATCTAAGAAAAGAGGCTTCTATAATTTGTAAAAAATGTGTTATCTTATTTATATGATCCAAAATTACCCAAATTTTATATAAAACTCTATAATATAGATTGGTAATAATTTTTATTTTGATCTATTATCATTTTGATACTAGTGTATGATGTTTTTGAATTCTAATGAGATATATTTGAAATTATTTTTTCACCTATTGATAAATAGAAAATATGGAATCAAACCCTATGATTTCGTTTTCATGCCAGTCAACCATAATTTTTTAAAAATACCATGATATAATTTATTGAATCTAGGATATACATACAATCTATTAACATGGTGTTACTTTATTACTTACCATATCTTTTTATTAGAGACTACTTGGATTCCATTGATATATAATAAAGAAGAGGAATCTTGAAAACATTCATCATGGATCCCTATACTATCATGATTCACTCAAACAATTACCCATCTACTCCAATATATAATCAAATACATGTGAATTTTATCCATTAAAAACATTTAATTTCATTCATCCTTTACCTCTTTCACTCTATGAGGGTGAATTTTCTTGCTGAGGAATAACTAATTGAATTTCCACTTCTAGAAGAATACCAAATATTGAAATAAAATGATTAAAAATATAATAATTAGAAAAGATACATCATATTTTGATCTCATTATAAAAATATATATTTAAGGATTTTTTGTCTAGTAAAGACCACAATGTACTTTATAAATGTATAGTTCCACTAAAACTTCAAAGAAAAAATATACAACTATAAATTGTGGGTATGAATGTACTGATCATGAGTTCATAACTTTATGGAACCATGTACTACCTCCCATTGATCATTCATGAGAACACAACCAAAGACAACTGAATATTCCCACAACATACCTAGAACCCTTCAAATAGAAGAGGTAACATTATAATTTAAGCTATGATAAAACATTTATTTATCTCTTGTAAATATTATTAACATTGTCTATACCGTATGAAATTATATAATTTATTTTTTAAATCTATATGTGGAGAATTTACCATCAAAAAATCTTGGGTAAATCAATAATATTATTTTGTATGTCTATAAAAACTCTTTATTTCAAAATCATTTTAAGAAAATTTATATAATTTCACTAATTCGAATTTTTCAAGATCCCCTAAGTTACCTTCCGTATAAATTACATTCCTAGGGAACTTTAATTCCCGGATCTAGAAAAAAAAATTGATATCCTGAAAAAATATGGTGTTCACATATCGTTTCGAAGACAATTAAATTATATCTACTATGATCACATTGATACTCTATATTAAATATGAAAAAAATTGAAAAATATTCTAATAAAATAATCTAAAATTAATAAAATATATTATTAATAAATTCTATAAACATGGTTAGTGAATTAGTGAGACCAAAAGGTATTAAAAAATAATTATAGAGAACTTAATATCTTTGAAAATCTAAATTTTAATTGTCTTAAAGCGTTACTTAAATTTGATGATATCCTGAGTGATGGTCAATCTTGAAAAACCCCCATTCCCCCATTAACTGACCAAATATATCGTAAATGTTGTGTAAGGGGTTCTTATTATTAAACATTACATGATTAAGATATTGATAATTTATACATAGTCATATAATCTCATAAAATCTTTTTTTAAATTAACTAGAGCACCCCAATGGGAAGTGATTAGCCAGGTAAACCATTTCTGCTCAATCTCCTCCATTTAAATTTCCTACTTCCTTAGTCCAATTAGTGTAATATTATAGTAAGGTATTGATATTGATTTAGTTATCGACAATAGATCAATAATAAATTCCCCCTTCTCTTTAGAATTAAATCCTAAAATTCATTAAGAAAAATGTCATGATAATAATATACCAGTAGGGTTAAAACCTACCGCTCTATAACATTAGTATATCTATAGATTATAACAGTCAAATTAGTGGTAATTTCTCATGCTTGAATCTAATCAGGATCAGATCAACATTCATAAAACACCCACTATCTAAAGAGATTACATTGAGTACTATCTAGATATGATAAACATATTTTTTAATAAAAAATCAATACAGGAACAGAACTAGGTAGACTAGTCCATCCCCAAAATGCAGTCTAAGTTCATTATATTTAGAACAATCAAATCCTAGAGATTTACATTAGAACATAAAATCTCAGAACAAGATTAAAACTTCATCATTACTTTTTTTACACTTCTAAGAGGACTATTGAGACTCATAAATGTAATAAATATACCCAATTTGAGTTCAATGAGAAAATTTAGTAGATGAGACAACTTTAGTATCGATAATAGATAAATATTCAACATGGATCTTTATAGAACCCTCACGAGGACCCGATGATTGCAATATTTATATAGATTAATTTTGAAAGACTGGACACCTAAAGCGTTCACCTCTCCCTCTTTGACACAAACACGAACAAGCTGGTCAAATACCTCCATTAGAATGATAAACAGTATTTTCTTGAGATAAATGGGTTAGTTGAGATCACCAACTAAAACTTTTTGATACAATTCATCAATATAATCTCTAGAGATGTTCATATTTGTACTAAGTCACATAAAAAGTATAATTAGGATTAAATTTTATATAATTACACACTAATGACATTGATCAAGTGGTTAACCCATTCAAGGAGATGAAGGTACATGACTACCCTAGATTTCATAAAAATAATCACTTCTCCTATTCTCCTCCTTCCACTACTTACAACTATTAGTTGAGATACCAGTCATGGTTTTGGAAGGTAATGAATTAAAAAAAATATAATAATGATTTAGAATCCATCTCACTAATAATGAATTTATTCTCTAAATCAGAGAAGTATGATATATTTAAAAGAATCTCATGATTCTAAAGTTTCTCCTATAACCCCATTGCAAGATGATATGATTTTGATTATGTTATTCCACTCATATTTATAAAAAAGTGAATTAATTTTATAAGTTCATTGACATTATCCAAAATAGTTATCATATTTTCTTCATGTCCATGAATTCAATAGTCTTTACCTGACTCAAAATTTTATGGTAAAACAAATCAAAGAATATCTCTTCAATATTATTCTAGGCAAGGACGTCATTTTGTTATTCTTGAGTATTATATCCCACCCCATTTGGGATTATATTTCTAGTATTATTACTCTAGTGTCTCCATGATCTAAAATATGTATTGAAGATATTCAAAACACTGATCTACTCCCCAAAAAGATACTCCACCTTAAAATATTAGAGGTTTATAGAATTTAAAGTTTCTGATAACATCAGTTTTCCTGGGATCCCTTTAAGGGATTCTTGACCATCAATTTAATGAAGCTGGAAAATCCTTTGTAGAACATGGAGACCAACTGTAGTTAAAGATGGTGGTTAATACTAATATACTATTCCTACATTTCATGATGAGGCTATCTAGGAGCATACTCTACAATAAAGTTGAGTATAGTATTGAAATTCTCTTCGAATAATAGACACTCAAAATTTATAACTTCACTAAATAAGTATGATCTAACCAATTTACTCTAACAATCATATACATTTATCAATGAACATTACATATTAAAATAAATTCTAAAATACTATAAAAAAATTTATATTCTTTAAAATATTTCTTTAATCTTTTATGTAACATTTTAAATATAATCATGAAAATAATAACCATAAATAGAGATAAATAATGTTTGAACACTCAAGGGAATAAATTTATAATCTATATTAACCTAATGAGAATTAGTAAATAATTATGATTACTCTATTTATTTGTTATATATGTTTTCTTTTATATGGACTATCCACTGTTTGCACCAATAATATGTAATAAAAAAATAAATCACTAAATATAATGTATTATCATACTTTTTTCAACCAATAAATTGTTATTCTGCTGAAAAAGAATCAAAAAATTTAGAATGACTAAAGGAAAAAATAGATCTTAGAAAACCCATGACAACTCTGTAACACCCTGACCATAGTTAACTAGAGTTGGTGCATTATTACATAACTTTGGCATGATCACAAGAGATCATGTCTCGAAATTACAATTTGTTTAGTAGCCTTAGAAGTACTAGATATATAAATAAGTTTTAAATTATACATGAAATAAAGAAAAACAACATTGTATCCCCTTTGAACACACTCATATCCTTTGTCCTATCACTGTAGGTTAATCATAATATACTTCTTCACATATTGGGAAAAAGAAAATATAAGGAAGGGGTGGGATCAGATGCTCAGTAGGGATAACAATATAGAAGAAACTATCATAAATAAGAAAAAAAATTAAGGCAATGTATAAGACAAAAACCCAAGCCTTTTAAAATTAATCTCCAGCATAAAATGGAAAATATAAATCAAATAATTCCATTTACTTATTCAGATGGATATTCTACTAGTCAAATGATCAAATGTAATATCAATACATAATTTCATAATGATGGAATGCATAATTCCAGGAATTATAACCACATATTCAAGGTCTCGAGCCAAGACTACAAATACCGATTTGGTCAAGGCCTTGTACCAAGACACTAGTTTGTCTCATGAGATCTACCGATGCATCGATGAGCTATAGTGGGATACACCCATAACATACTAATTCCAATGGATTCCCCATATGAAAAGGTTGAAACATAACATAAATATTCATTTTATAACTAGCATAAGAAATGTTAATATTTTAATCACAAATCATGAATGGTATAAAAATACCACATCCAAAGTCAAACATAACTCTTTCCATACCATATGGAAGATTTTATTATAATAAATAAACCTCAATAAATAATAATGAAGGATGTTGACATATATGAAAATAATCACTAAAACTATTTGAGAGAAATATTACTTTTTTCATGAAAACATTTAAAAGTCTCACTATAAATCAAGAATCCATTTAAAATTGATTTTTGAATCAAAGTGTCTCATACAAATTTGAAATTTTTTAAAAGGAATTTTAATTTTAAAAAAATCATTTCCATATAAATAAATCCTTAAAACCATTTTAAAAACATGGATATTAATGGAAAATATTTAGAAGAATAAATATTTAAATCATTTAAAATGATATTTTAGTTAGAGTTCCTAAAAATTTAGAGATGTTTGAATAAAAATAATTGAGGTAATAAAAAAAATAAAATATCATAAGAATAAATGGATTCATGATATAAAATGTCAAAGTAAAGTATATAAAGCACATAAATGTGAATTGGCACATAACAACAAAGAAGTCTCAATGGAATTTAAATTGGGATAAAATACCTTATAAAGACAGTATCCTTATGTTAAGGATAAATCAATGAGATAATTATCTGTCAAAAATATGGTTGAATATTAAGTGTAAATAAATCATAGGAAACTGACACATATTGTTGTAAAAACAACACCAATGACTTGGATGTTTGACTCAATGAATGGAAATTGAGTTAATATTACTCTTATCCAGTTTATATTAATGACTTGATAATTTATAAATAAAGTGATTATGTGTAGAAAAATTATATCCACACAATGTGGTGTGGGAATTACAATATAAATAAATAAATAGTAATTTTACACATTTTTGGTGTAAAATAATCAATGAAGTTTGCATAAAACCCTATGAGTGGAAATCCAAATTAGAAATTCCCTTGCCGATTTGGTAACATTCAAAACATACACCCCATACAATAAGGGTCATACAATGAAGATGTAAATACCCATAAATTAAATTATATTGCACAAATAATAAAATCATGGGAAGTACATACACCACACAAAAGGAAATAATGGAAATATAGAATGAATCTCATGGGAATAAGAAGTGAGATGAAACCCCATTACCTTTTTATTTTCCTTAGTAGAGGGTAGGTTAAACTCATATATAATGGTGAAATAATTGTTAAGAAATTATAAATGAACCACATACATGAATATGATATAATATATGACCTTTTAAAATTTCATTGTTAATAATATTTCATTAGTATCATTGTTTTGGGTGTTAACTACTTCATTTTCCTTTATATGTTTTGTTACATAAGTCATATTTATTATGGATAGGATGAATTTGATTAATATACATAATGGTTTTATTTTCTTAAACATTATTTTTAATCATAAAATGAAAATTATTCTTGAATGGTTCCGATGGGAACGAAATCTCGTCGTGTCGTAGAGATGGTAAGATGTATTTATGCACGAGCGGCAATATCATTATATTAGTGGTGAAATCAAAGGTAAATGGATTATATATTAAATATACAAAATAATTAACATGTAATATTTATTATTTACATCAATAATACTCATTATTATACCCATAAAAATAATTAAGTGTCGAGTAACAAACTATCCCACAGTGTGGAGACAGTTAGCCGTACATACGCACATATGGTGAATTTGTTATTCATAGGATGGATAGGATAATGAATATGGTTGTACCATATTTATAATAAAATCACATAGTGTAGAAGGTATTGAAGTTATTATTTTGGTATGGAGCAACAAAGAAAGATGAAGTGTACTAACAAAATAATTTTGAAAGAGTTGATGAAATTATTTCCTCTTATTTGGGTGGTTCCTTTTTGATTTGATCAGAAGGGCTCTTTATGTTAAATTTATGATCAACATAAAGACTATAGGTTGAATTGATGGTTTATGGGAAGATATTTGAGTAGTGTTTGGCTGAGAAAAATTATTTTGGAGGTGTGATTTTGAGAGAAGGGGAAGTACCATTTTAAAAGATAGGTGAGGGTCACTTTAGGAACAACTTGAAATATTATTTTATTATATAATCATTTTCAGTTTATAATGGCTCCAAATGGATTTATTAGATTCTAAGGAAGGGATGGGTTAAAATTATCTCAACCAATAGGCTTTATACAAGTTTAGGTCACCATATTGACCTTATATTTTAGATTTAATTCTTAGTTAAATTGTTTAAACTTTTACCATGTCTTTTTTTTATATTACATGGTTAATAAACATGCTATTAAATGCCAAGAGAATACATAAAGGTTCATTAATGAAAAATATATCATTATATAAGTCCTCTTACTGAACATTATATTTTTAAGAATATTATATCATTTAATAATATAGTATTTGTTTTAAATACTTATTTATATCAATTTTTAAAATAATTAGTATTTTGTTTTTATGAATGTAAAAATAACTATATTAAATTAAACAAAATACATTAAATCAACTCTTATATGTAATATTAATCTATAATTTTTTTTAATGCATCAAAAGTATCAATTTACATTTATGTTTATATTTATAATATCAATTATTTTAATATTTTATTATTAAGGTAATTACTGTATCATCATTGTGTCATAAATAAATTTATTTATTTAATGTATAATAATTATAAATAAAATACCATGATGTTGAAAATATTTTTATCTTTCTAATTAATATTTATAAGAGAATTTATCTTATATATAACCACATATTAAAAATTATTTACTTATTAAACATTGTATTTAACACTTTTAACTATTATTTAAATAAAATACTAATAAATATCCTAATATAATACAAGTGGATCAAAAGGATCATATTTTTTTCCTAAAGTTTATTTTGGTCAAAATACACTTATCCAATAGAATAATAATATGTTCTAGGGTAATTATAATATCATTTTTACCATTAATTACTCTATTTATTTTTAATCATTGAAAATAAAATTCAAAAGTAACTTTTCACAAAAAATTATTTGCATCCTATTTAACCAAATTATACTTACTGATTTCAATCATGTCACTCAGATTTTTGAAATTCAATTCATAGTAGTGGTAAAATTATGTTTTATGCAAAATTGCAAATGTGCCTAGACGGTGGGTAAAAGACGTTAAAAAGTTCAATAAAATTTTATATATCTAATCTTATTATAAAATTTCTCAAATGAATTAAATTAGACTAATATAGGTATTATTTATATATTTTGAGTTTAAAATACATTTATGTAAAAAAATAATTATTTAAATAAAAGTCGGTTTTAAACAATAACGTAGTGTTTTTCACTATTCATAAAAAATTGAAAGTTTTCCGAAAAATATCAAAAATTCACGAAAAGATAATTTTTATAATAAAAATTAAAAAATGATGTCTGTTTAAAAAAATTCAAAACATAGGAGTTGAATTAAAAAATTGGAAATTTATTCCCATTGTCAAAAGCAGAAAACGAGTTTTTGAGAAGTAAAAACTATTTAAAGATTGTCATGTGGTTATGTCCAATTTAAATGTGAAATTAATTGTAATGAATAATATTGTATTAAATGATAAAAATATAATCTAATTATACGTCAAAACTATTACATTGTAAAATTTAACACTATGAATCATTTTTATTAAAAAAGTAATTTTCAATTAAAATTTACTATCTTTCACTATTAATCAAAATATGAAAGTCATCAGAAAAAAACAAAAAATTTATCCAAACTAAATTTTTATGTCACACTTCTAAATAAGAAGTTTATTTTTTTAAATTGAATATTTAAAATTGTCAAATATTGAGTTTAAAAAGGGTTCCCCATTAAAAGGTGGTAAACTTGAATTTTTTTTAAAAATATTTATTTTATTTGAAAAATTGATTTTGTTCTAATATTATTTCTAAGAAACACATCATATGGATGATAATATTATATGGAGTATATAAAATTCAAAATGTAGTTAATATTATTCATAACCGTTTTTTGAACGGCTTGTTTGGTATGTCGTGGTGTGCTCGAACTCGGTGTTACTTGTAGTGCAAGCTATTGAATTACCTTAAAGAAAAAAAATTATTATGAAATATTTGGGTGTTAAATTCTTCCTCCATTTTGGGAATTTCATCCTTGTAATTTTTAAAATTGGGCTTGGGAACTTCATTGAAAGTCTAACATTGGTAAAAGATTCAATAATCCTATCACTTTAAAAGAGTGAAATAGAAGTACAAAGGTCACCCAAGATAACCCATATTGTGATTCCATGTCGCTAAACATGGATATGGAAGATAAAATAAATGTTAAGTTTTGATGGATAGTGATAGAAAACATGACCAGGAGAAAGTTAATAACATGAAAACCACAAAATTTTGATGGGTTAAACAGTCATTAGTTTCCCAGTAGGAAATGTAAAAAGACAATATTTTTTATTTTAAGATTCATATTATAAAGTTGGGGAATTTATTAATGATATTGACTAAGAACATAATGATATGTACTTAATTTCCATGTAGAGTTTCATACTTTAATAAATTTCAACCACTAACTCATATTTTCTCCAAACGATGAGTATTCAAGATGACATAGTCACACCTGAAGCGCTAGAATCAACTTCTAAACAATCACATAATACAAAAAAGAGGAACTATATATTTCCCTTGTATTTAGAGATTAAGAAAACACAAAATGTTTAGTACAAAATCGTATAATCCGCAAAATGGATAATCCTTTATAGAAAGAAATACTAATATTAATTTCTAAAAATAAACAAACAATACCCAATGTTAAATAAAGACCATTCAATAAATGATTTTAATTAAAATCATTCAATATAATACAACTATGATTGAAAGCCCAAAATCATAAGAATTTAATCACATAGTCTTTTATAGTAAATATTAACATTTTTATACAAATAACATCAACTACTCTTAAATTCTCATACATAAGTGTAATTAACCAAATTTCATATTCTATATGATACGTTAATAATTTCCATCAATAACATGAAACTATATATAAAAACATAGATTTTTCCCAAATAAAAAAATCCCGCATTACTCCTCAAATGAAATCCCAAAGTATTCTTTTTTCCTTAGGCATATAGTCTTTCAAACAGAGCGGACTTCTTTTAAAATAACATTTATTACTCAATCACAAAATCATATTCCTATACTAATGATATCCATTTGATAAAACATAAGATCCCAAATCATCTTATTATTGATCAATAAAATCATTTAACAAAAAATAATTAGTCACACTAACCAGGGACTTCACGTAGTCCAGTGGAATGCGATATATCCAAATCACAATTTTGTTGTAGGTTCAATTTTTGTTGGTTTGTCTGACGCGATGGCTTGTCACAGGGTCTACGTGTTGTCCTTTTTCAAAAAAAATATTTTATAACATTCTAAAAATGAGGTAAATCCCCCAAAGTAACTATAACACAATTTGACCACAAATGTTATCTCATACCTCACATTTTTATCCCAAAAATTAATAACCTATAATTCCCTCATATTCAATGATCATATAAACCCAAATGGTCCATTATAACTATAAAAACAAAATAAAAGATAATTCTTCCTCTAATATAATTTTCACATAACAAAATGTAGGGTTACACATACAAGAGAAAATTCTTCCAAAGTAATCCCATCAATGAAGAGAAATAATAATTTTAAATATTTCACCATCCATTTATTTCCACTTAGGTTCTTCTATGACCTAGTGGTTATCCTATAAAATATGGCATTGACTCGGGTAATGCCCAGGTCCCCTAAATTTATGGAAAATGACTATAAATGGATTCTTATGATCATTTTTATTTTCTTCCATAGTACTATTTCTTTATTCCATAACAATTCTTTACATTGTGTCCTTACATCCCACACATAAAGAAGTTATGAGTCCCATTGAGAAACTTTCCTGGGTGTCTCGTTCCACATTTCCTACATAATGGAAATTGAGCTTTCTTTTCTGCAGGGTCTCCACTACTGGAGATCTTATCATTATCAACCTTCCTCTTCATTTTTGAGAGTGGGAGTTGGTTAAGGTATATGTTTTTTATCATATTTTTGGAAATATTCTTCGGTATGAACCCAATATCTTTTTCTTTTATCAACATTCCATTTATTTTATCATTTCCACCATCATGAGTACCTTGTACATCATGTTCCATATTACTATGAATTATTTTTAATCTAGCTATTGACTAAAACCAGAAAGCATAATGTGACTAAAAATAGTCATAAAAGCATTTATAGAATATCATGACACCTTATTTTCAATATAAAACACCTTTTTATTAACCAATGTTATTTATTCTCATCTTATTTAAAAATTATTCAAATCGGTTTGTAAAGAAAATATGAATTGTCCTATGAATATCCCCGAGGAGTGTCGTAACAAAGAGTCTAGCATGGCATGTTGTAGTTCACCCATTTCCATTCGATTCAACCTCAAAGTAGTGTTTTTGGGTTTTATCCCTAGTTATATATCCGTGCCAGAGCCACCTCTACTTGATCATATCCAGACATGGATGTATTCCATAGAAAACTCACATAATACTTAAATTACCAAAATTATTTGATGTTCTTCTATACTAATCCTCAAAGTCTATCTTAGGGTAGTGTTTTCTAATCAGAGTTTTTTTAAATCTATCATACAAGGTTTGTAATAAACATCCTCTGATACCAACTGTAATGCCCCTACACTAGATACCCACAATTGGTGCATTATATCATAATATTAGAATTATCACAATAGATTATGTCTCGAAAGACCGATTAGATTAGTAGCCTAGGAAGTACTAGATACATACATAAGTTTTTCATTACATCATAAAATATAGAAAAACAACATTGTGTCCACTTTGAACAGACTCATATCCTTTGTTCTGTCCCTGTAGGTTATTCATAATGTACTTCTTAACATCATGGGAAAAAAACATAAGGAATGGGTGAGATCATATGCTCAGTAGGGATAAAAATATATAAAAAACTATCATAAATAAGCATAAACATTTAAAGCATTGTATAAGACTAAAATACAAGAAATTTAAACTTAAACTACAACATAATATGGAAAATATAAATCAAATACTTCCATTTACTTATTCACATGGATATTATACTAGTCTAATGATCACATGTAATATCAATAGATAATTTTATAATAATGTAATTCATAATTTCGGACATCATAACCACATAGTCAAGGCATCGTTCCTAGACTACAAATTAAGAGTTTGTTAAGGTCTTATTCCAAGACACTTGTTTGTCTCATGAGACCTACAAATTCATCGAGAAGCTATAGCGGGATCCACCCGCCACATAATATGTCTTATTCATTCCTCGTATGAAAAGGTTGAAACATAAAACAAACATTCGTATTAAAATTATCATAAAAAATGTTAATATTTTAACCACCAACCATGAATGGTATAAAAATACCACATCCATAGATAAAAATAACTCAATAAATACCATAAAAATGATTTTATTATAATAATTCAACCTCAATCAAGAATAATGAAGTATATTGACATAGATGATAATAATCACTAAAACTATTTGAGAGAAATATCTATTTTTTATTGAAAACATTTAAAAGTATCACTATTTATCAAGAAGCCGTTTAAAAGAGATTTTTGAATCAACATGTACCATACCACTTTGAAAATTTATAAATGATATTTTAATTTTAAAAAATTTAAGTTCATATAAATAATTCCTTAAAACCATTTTTAAAACATGGACATTAATGAGAAATATTTATAAGAATAAATCTTTAAAACATTTAAAATTATATTTTAGTTAGACTTCCTAACCAAAGGATGGATGATTGAATAAAAATAATTGAGGTAATAAAAACATTATTATATGATGAGAATAAAGGTATTAATGATATAATATGTCAAAGTACAATATATACACCCTAAAAAAGTGAATTGGTGCATAACAACAAAGAAGTCTCAATGGAATGTAAATTGAGATGAAATACCTTATAAAGACCATGTACTTATGTTAATGATAGATCAATGACATAATTATGTTTAAATTATATAAATACACTCAATGTTATTAGATATTCAGTGTAAATAAATAATAGTACATTCACACATATTCTTATAAAAACAATACCAATTACTTGGATGTTTAACTCAATGGATGGAAATTGAGTTAAGATTACTCTTATCAAATTCATATTGATTACATGAGAATTTATCAATGGGGTGATTATGTGTATCAAAATTATATCCACAAAAAGGGGAGTAAAAATTACTACATAAATAAATAAGTTGTCATTTCACACATAATCTTAGAGTAAAATAATCAATGAAGTTTGCATAAAACTCAATGAGTGAAAATCAAAATTAGAAATTCACTTACCAATTTGGTAACATACAAAACATACACACCATGAAAGAAGGGTCATACAATGAAGATGTAAATACCCATAAATTAAGTTATATTGCACAAATAATATAATCATAGGCAGTCAATACACCACACGAAAGAAAATAGTGGCAACATTACATGAATCTCATGAGAATAAGAAGTGAGATGAAAACCCATTAAATTATACTTTTCATTAGTAGAGGGAAGGTTAAAATTAAATATAATGGTCAAATAATTGTTATTAAATTATTAAAGAACCACATATATAAAAATAATATCATATATGATCTTATAATACTGATTTGTTAATGATATTTCAGTAGTATCATTGTTTTGGGTGTTAACTGATTCATTTTCCTTTATTTGTTTTGTTACGTACGTAATGTTTGTTATGTATAGGATTTATTAGATTAATATACAGAATGATATTAAGTACTTAAAAATTATTTATAATAATAAAATGAAAATTTTCTTCAATAGTTATAATGAGAGCAAAATCTCATCGCGTCGTGGAGAGGGTAAGCTGTACGTACACACGAGTGACAATATCATTCTATTAGTGGTGAAATAGTATGTAAATGGATGTAATATTACATATAAGAAATAATTAACATGTTATATTTATTATTTACATCAATTATACTAATTATTATACCCTTTCCAATAATGAAGTGTTGAATAACAAACTACACCACAACGTGAAGACAACAAGCCGTACGTACACACATATGGTGAATTTTTCATTAATAGGATGGATAGAATAATGAATATGGTTGTAAAATATTTATAATAACATCACAGTATGTATAATATAGTGTATTTATCATTTTGGTATATAAGAAACAAAGAAATAGTAAGTGGAATAAGAAAAGAACATTGAAAGAGGTGATGAATTTATTATCTCTCATTCGGGTGCTTCTTTTTTGATTTGATCAGATTGGATACTTCAGTTTTCTTTATGATCAAATTAAAGCCTTTAGATTTAATTTATAGTGTTTGGGAAGATATTTGAGCAGATGTTGGCTGAGCCAAATGGATTTGGATGTGTGATTTTGAGTAAAGGTGAAATACCCTTTTATAAGAGAGGTGAAGGTCACTTCAACAAAATCTTGAAATATTATTTTATTATAAAATAATTTTCAATTTATAATTGATATAAATGGATTTATATATAGTATAAGTTGGGGATTTTTTGAAGTTATCTCAACTAATAGGTTTTTTACAAGTTTAGGTCACCATATTGACCTTATATTTTAGATTTAATTCTTAGTTAAATACTTTAGCTTTTACCGCATCTTCTAGTATTTTTATATTACATGGTTAATAAACTTACTATAAAATGACAAGATGATGTCAAGAGGTTAATTAATGACATATATATCATTATATATGTCTTTTGTTTGAACATTATGTTTTTAAGAATATTATATCATTTAATAATATCGTATTTGTTTTAAATACTCATTGATATCAATTTTGACACTATTTAGTATTTGGTTATTGTAAAATTCAAAAACAAGTTGACTAATTTTTAAAAAATACATTAAATTATACCTAAAATGTCATATTAACCTATAAAATTAGTTTAATGCATCATAAGTCTTAATTTAGATTTATATTGATATTTATAATATCAATTATTTTAATATTTCATTAATAAGGTAATTAGTGCATCATCATTGTGTTATACATAAACTTAACTATTTAATGTCTAATAATAATAAATAAAATACCATGATGCATGAAATATATTTATATTTCTAATGAATATTTATATTCTAATTTAGCTTTTGTATAACCATATGTTAAAAATTTTTTTTATTAATCATTGAATTTATCACTTTTAACTCTTCTTTAAATAAAAAACAATAAATGTCAAAATATACTCCAAGAAAATAAAAAGGATCATATTATATTCCAAAGGTTTATTTTTTTCTAAATTCACTTATCCAATAGAATTAGAACATGTTTTAGGGTAATTATAATATCATTTCAACATTTAATTACCCTATTCATTTTTAATCGTGGTAAATAAAATTCAAATGTCACTATTCACAAAAATTATTTTCATCCTTTTGAACCACATTTTACATACTAATTTCATCCGTGTCTCCAGTAATTTTTAAATTTAATTAAAATAAGTGGTAAAATTATGTTTTATGCAAATTTGAAAATGTGCCTAGAAGGTGGGTAAAAGGCGTTAAAAAGTTCAATAAAATTTTATATATCTAATCTTATTATAAAATGACTCCAATAAACTAAATTGGACTTATATAGGTATTATGTATCTATTTTTTACTTTAAAATAAATTTATTTAAAAATAATAATTATTAAAATAAAATTTGGTTTAAAACAATAATGCAGTGTTTTTCACTATTCATCAAAATTTAAAAGTTTTCAGAAAAATACCTAAAATTCACAAAAAGCTAAGTTTGATATTCCAAATTTAGAAATTTTTTATACATTACCAAATTCAATATATATGAGTTTCATTAATTAATTTAAAATTAATTCTCGTTGTCAAAACCAGAAATTGGGTTTTCGAGAAGTAAAAACTTTCAAAACATCGATATGTGTTTATATACAATTTAAATTTGAAATTACTTCCACTAACTAATTTTGGATTAAATGATAATGATATAATCTAATTAAACTTCAAAACTATTAAAATGTAAAATTTAACACAATAAATTAATATGATTAAAAAATTTGTTTTCAATTAAAATTTAGTATCTATCACTATTCATCAAAATATGAAAGTTATCAGAAAAACACCAAATTTTTTTCAAAACTAAATTTTTATGTCCCTCTTATAAGTAAGAAGTTTTTTTTCATATTTAATATATAAAATTTTCAAATATTTGGTTTAAAAAGGGTTCTACATTGTAAAATAGCATTTCATTGAAAAATAATTATTTTATCTGAAAATTTGAATTTGTTCTTATATTATGTCTAAGAAACACATAATATGGATTTTAAAATTATATTGAGTATATAAAATTCAAAATTCAGTTAAAATTATTCATAACCATTTTTTGAATGGCTAGGTTGGTATGCCGTGGTGCGCTTGAACTCGATATTTCATGTAGTGCAAGCTATTGAATTACGTTAATGAAAATAACTTACTATGAAATCATGTGGTGTTACAGCTCAATATTACACTCTAATTATCCTATATATATAAATAATTGTGTTACTTCTTGAGTTTTAACAATCCTATCTTCTTAATACTCTTAAATCCCATTTTGTATAATCTTTAGTGGGATCTGATACCATTTTTTATAAACAGTGACATGATTATCTAAATAGTATTGATCAAGTCATCATAACACATTAGGTGCACCTCTCCATCACTAGTTACTAGTGTAAATATCCAAGGTTTAATTAAACATGTGTGTAATATGTCCTCCTATGTAAAATGTAATAAATTATATTATTTCACATTTGTATTTGGACTCTCCTTCATAAATTTAATTTGTGTCAATAGAATTATCAATTATTATATGGAAGTATATGGGTGATATAATAATACCAAATGAATTAAGTGATATTAAAATGAAAAATATCATACAAACATTATCTAGAACATAAAAAATTATTCAAAAGTAATTTGGATAGGAAAAATATTTTATATATAGAAGAAATGAGCGAAATAAGACCTAATGGACAAATAGGGCAGTTCATAAATTGATAATACCTATTAAATAAAATATAGACATCGCCTATGTGCCTGCATGGACCATCCACAAAAAAATACATAATGGAACCACCCAATATTCAAATTAAAAGTGTTATGAAATCCCACACTCTAGGGATTTACATTTACCTAGGTCACAAACAAAATGATCCACTCACATATAATATAAATATATATAAGGTGTGAGAATATCATTCCCACTAGCTAGTCACTTCCCCACCAACAAAATATCTTAAAATAAAGGGTATACTATAATAATGAAAATATAATGGAATAAACAAGATACAGTCTACATGATTTATCAAATAAATTTAGTATGAGGATAAATTATGACATAGAAGCCCCAATATTGGGAGGTTCTATATTTGATTACATATATTGAGTTTATACTTAGTATTTGAGATAAAAAAATTATATTTAGGAAAGGTGCAATACTCAAATAGAGGGAAAGATAATAATGTATAAAATGTCAAGGAATCCTTTTAGAACATCTCATGGGAAAATTGAAAGAAGTTTGATGAGTCTAGGAATTTTGATCCTATCCCAAACAATCAACTTGTACATTGATATGAGGAGTGACCATAATAGCTTATATAATATGATTTATCCCTTTATAACTGGTTCAAATATAGATTCAATGTTTTTTTAAATTCTCTAAAAGATTAAGAAACCAAATAATCATATTAGTGAGAGTTAATCATAAGGATGGTGTGAATTACATATTAAATGTTAGTTTGAACCATGATGGAATAATAAAAATAAAGTGGTTATCCTCACTTCACATATCACTAGACATGAATAACATATATAAAACACCAAGATAATAAATAAATAGAGAGAATGAACTATATGATATATTCATGAAAATCCAAAAATGATAAGAATAAATCAAATTTTAATGAGAAAATCCCCACATTTCATTAATCAACTTAAGAAAAACATATATTAGATGAAAAATCATAATTATAATTAAATTTAAATATACTCACAATATTTATATACTAAAACTCTTTGAGAATGAGTGGGAAAATGGGACACTTAGTTAAATATTTTTTGAACACTTGATTACAGTCTAGGAAGAAAATATATTACACCATAGAATGGTTGGGAAAATCTCAAATTTTTAAGAATTATGGATTTATTCATTATCAATAGTAAATGAAATTTTATATTTATAAAAAAATACAATTATTTTACAACAGGTAACTCCCAAAACAATGATATGAGGAGAGTAATAATGGAATTTTTTATATATTATAGGTATTGGGGTAGAAATTAGAATGATATATTCAATTATATAAATAAAAGAGAATGTAGATAATATCAGGTAAACCATCCACCAATATCTTTCCAAAGCTTTTTTCCCTGAATAATTTAAGGAAGTCAAGAAAAATATTAAACATTGGTGTATAAGATAGGGAAATGAGGAGAAGAGAACCTTATAAGGGTGAAATTATGGATTAAATATGATGAAATCAAATACTAAAAGAGTTTTTGAAATTTTATTTTTAGTTGAAATTATGATAAAAAACATACTTTTAAAAAATTTATATATACTAACATATACATGGTAGAGACCCTTGTGGCACCCAATGGTGTTAAAAACATCTCCATCACACCTGGTTCTACTTGGTACCATATACTGGTTCATTGGATACTCAATGCTACCCTAACAACAGATTTCATTTATCTACTTATATTGTAATTCTAATTAACACTATTTATTCTCAAGACCAAACATTATATATAAAAAGAGATATATGAAAAATATTTCCATAAAATATACTTTGAAATGGTTATGGTTGAGGTGGTTCTACTTTTATTGGAGATAAAGAATAAATCTCCCTCTTAAAGAGATGTTGATACCTCTTCCATCTTGAAAATTTTCGTGGGCAGGCTTCGTCCATATCTTGATAAAAACAAAATATAAATAGGAGAGGAAGAATAAGGTAAAAAATAGCACAGTATAGGTTATATAGGATGTTAAACACTATATGATATATAGTTCTAGGGTCAATATTCCAATGAAGGAATTGGTCCATTAGGGGGGGGGGGGGCTGGATTGGGGTGATCCCACATCAGTTGGAGATGGAAAGTGAATCTCCTTCTTATGGGATAGTGGATACCTCTCTCATTATGAATCATTTTTAGGGGATGATTGGACCATATTCTATGAAAATAAAAAGCTATGAGTGCAAGGCTCTCGATGGTGACAGTATCACACTGTGGGTAGGTTGGGACATTTCAAATGATTTTTAAAACAGGTCCCTTTATCCCTCCTTGAATAATTTATACTGAATAATTATATCATTAAATAGAATGGCCCTTTTATTTGTACTTTTTAAAATCTCATATGAATATATTATGATTTACTTTAATTCAGTCAAATAAAATACCCTTTTATTATCCATTTCGTTATAATCCTGAGTAAATACTTTAAAAGCCTAAAAGGACTTGGGTTCTATTTGAACATGTATGCTAAAATACTTTTTAAATGGAATTATATAATGATAAATTCAAGCTAGTGTTTATAATACATCTATATATTCCCAAATCATCAATAATAAATTTGAGTTTAACAATAAATTTTCTAAAATCCATTTCATTGCTTCGTGTTATACTTTATATTTTCCAATGGTTTATAAATGATAAGTTGTTCTTATATTATGTTTTCATCTTTATTTTTCCAATGGTGATATAAAATTACTATTTTTAAAGTTTTAAAAGTTTTTACTAAGTATTGACTTTAGAACCCTATATCATTAAAATATTCATTTTTTTAGAAAGATTATATGGAAATGAATACATAACAATCCCACAACTCCTGATAAAAAAATAACTTCTTTCACACAGAATTTAAAATAGTATATTGCCATTTTTTATAGTGATGATTGGATCTAGAATTAACCCCCACATGATTCTATTAAATTATTCTAAATACACTTCTTAAAACATGACCTTTATATCCTCGAATAATAGTGAACATAATGGATTAATTTTTTTTTAAAATTCCTTGATAATTATTTTATAAAATCATACATAACCCTACAATATTACTACATCCTATTCTAATGTTGTTGGTGAAAATATAGGAATAAATTAAAGTTTTTCTTTGTCAACATCAATTCCATATCATGATATTCCATGTACAAAAAATTTATTTCCTTTACCAGAATGTGGATTTTTTCCTAAATATATACTAGATCTATTTTTCACATATTTCTAATACCATAGGCAATTTTTTATGGAATTCCAAAAAAATATTCAAATTTATAGGAATTAATAAATAATCACTATGATTTTTTTATACCATGATAGATAAAATATCCACTATACACCTTTAGAATGCGATTGAAGCCCCACATAATCCAAATGGAATCCTCTTACATAAAAAATTTCTATATGAACATATAAAAGAGGTCTTATATTGGTCTATTAAATCAATGTGAACATGGTTATATCCTAGAATTACATCATGAAAATTGACATGTTATCATCCAACTATTTTATTTAAATTTTTATACACAAAAATAATTGGAAAATGATCCTTTTTTGATTTTATATTAATAATTCAGTAATCAACACACACATTATAACATGTGACAGTTCTTATAAAAATATATTCATTCTTCTTATTTTCACAACTATAATTACACCATTATTACATTAAAAATGGATTGATCTAACAAAAAAATAATTAAAATAGGATATATTTTTCCTATATAAAATAATTTAATAATTTCATCCATAAAAACCTACTCCATATTTAGGTTTAATCTACTTTAACACTCCATAGTTGTCTTATCCACATTGTCTTTCAAAATATTATATTTAATAATTAATGGATTGATTTTATTTATATATAGAATGGTAAAATCTATTATATTTTTTTTACTCATTCAACACATTAGAAAATAGTTACTTCTAATCCTTATCTAAGTTATCTGACACATTCATCAAAAATGTGTTTTCATTTCCCAGATAAGCATACTTAAATTTTTTAAGCAACATCCCATTCTGGAGTATTGGTTGTTTTTTCATATATTTTTTCATAACATTCTTATATTCACAAAGATTTTAATTTTATTAATCATTTTCACTTTTATAATAATACACTTTATCTTTTTCATCATACTCTTCATGTCCATCCAGTTGATCTTTCATGTCCTAAAGGGATTCACTTCTCTCATAAAAATTAATGTGTAACTAATTATATATTTCAATTTATACTTTCTAGTAAAAAATTTAAAATATTAATCTATCATATAACCATTGTGGATGTTTTGTACCATTTAAGTCAATGAGAATATTTTTATCTCTTTGACATCAAATATAAACTTACTTTGAGGAACATTAACAAGATCTCCTCATATGGTTAAGAAAGGTTTTTGAACTACAATGATAACATCCTTTACCCTTTCCATACCTTACAGTATAAAATATGAAAATAATATGAACATACCAATTCATACCAAAAGGTATTATATATATTCTATGGGGTATGTTATAGATATATCTAATAGTTGAAAATCCACAATTATAGGATTTAACTATAAAATAAATAATTCCTTATAACATTTCAAAGATATTGACCCTTTCTCATAAATATAGTAATCATGTAAAAGTTTTCTGCTCTTAATATTCACAAGGAATTTCTATATTCAATGATCGTTCAATTTCTATGGAATCTTCATTGTATCACTACACTACACTCCTTGATCAATGAAAATGTGTTAAATTCTTATATATTACTCTTTCCTGAGATAATATTTTTTATAATTTTTTATAAAAAAGGTATTTTTGATAAATATTTTATAAATGGAATTTACACATTGATATTTTCAAGCATCTAAATAAATATATTAAGGTAGTTATCACTGTGTTTTTTAGCATCACTATCAATTTTTAGAAATGGTTTTAGTGGTTCATTTTCCTTCATAACACATTCATGTAGATTCAACCTAACTATTCTATTTCTTATTTATTTCCACTTATTCCCTTCTAAAAACCTTTTTTGAATTTTTTTTGATTATATTATTTATCAATATCCTAGAAATTCTCTTCATAATGTTATTTTTCCTTCTATCTAGAATCTATTTCTTTATTTACCATATTCTCCTCATTATTACCCTTCATTAATTATTCTCCTCTTTCCATAATTTCCTTACACATTTTTCTTGGATTTATTTCATTAATATTTGGAATATTTCATTTATCTATCACTATTATTTCCTTTTCAATTTATTCTACTTATATTTACAACTAGTTAAGGTTATTTTGATATACTTGAATACATTATTCAGTACTTGACAAATTAGTATTAACTCTCTTGATAAAATCATTCATCTTGACTTGATTTTCTTCCATCATTTTTAAATTCTATAATTTCATCTCAATTCAAAAATCTACTTGAGTAAAACATAAACCTCCCTATCCGTATCTTCTAATATAAACTCTTACATGTTACTATTATTGATCCTTAAATTTTTAATATCCTTGTTACATTAAATTAGATTTCCATTTCCTAGAATTATTTATATGATTATTAAATCCAATATTAAATATATTTGTGAATGAATTAATACCCACCGACTATATTATATAGTTTCCCATATAAAAATATCCCCCCGTGATTCACGAAATGGTTCATGTTTTTTTATAAAAGGGGATAACTAGTTCATCAAATATATAGTTATTAATGTTAAATAAAATCTTCTAGGAAAGAAATTTTTTAAATCTTCCCATGTACCAAAAGAATTTTCTTTTTATCAGTCTATTTTTTTAGATTTTACCATAATCCAGTTGGGAAAACATCCAAGTGTAAATTTTTATTCTAATTATAGACTTAAAATTATATATTGGATAATATTTATAATGTCCATGATGAAATATATAGAATCCTTCTGTTTTATTCCATCAAGGGTTGGACAATACTGTCAACATAATTCCTTTATCTCACAATTCATATCATTTGGTGAAAGCCATATGTATGGTAGAATTCCAAAGACTCTAAGAACGTTTAAGTCCCTAAGTCTGGGTGAAATATTATCATAATGTATAAGAACCTATTGAAAGTATTTAGAATATCTCATTTCTTATGGAATTCTAGAAGGATTGTTTTTCTCTTTATCATCATCTATTTTATCCAAAATTATATTAAAATATCTCTTTATATTTTGTCTAATTGTTAAGATATCAGAACAAGGACATATTCATGTACACATTCTCTAAAATGTAACCAAATTAAATAAACTTGAATAATAAAATAATGATGAATCTACAATTTTTTTTAAAAATTTATACGAAATGAAAGAACTATTTTAATATTTTCAATATATTATAAAAATTAAAAATTTTAAATACAAATTCTATCCCTTGAAAAAGACCCAAAAATTCTTGAACTAAATATATAGTGATTACTACAAAACCTCTTAAAAGTTTATAAGATCCTTGTATCACAATTATTGGTTGCTTCCTTTGTTTTTTAATAGCAAAAACCTTGGGAAATTCACAACTCTAGACCAATTATTTTAAAATAATGGCTATAATCACTATTGTGGATATTGGTTGTTATTGTGTAGAACACATAATTATGTAAAGAAATAAAAATGTTTGTATAGGTGATGTGTCCACATAATCAACAATTGGGGTTCTGATCATCAATAAGTGGAAGGATGGGGTGTTGGGGTAGTCTTAATACATATTCATTTTTTAATTTGAGTTTATTGAATATATATTGACATAATAATTTATTACTCAATGGACTTCATTGAAACAGTATCCTTTCCCTTAGTATAGTCAAAATTAATTTTACATTTTCCTAAAAAGATATAATAATGTATTTTAATTTTTGGTTAATAATCAACATATTCCTAGGCCCCATAGGGGAATACTGTTAAGAGATACTACAATTTCTCTCTAATGTACAATAAGTTCTTCAACTCTTTTGACATGACATAATCCTTAATAATCATAGAATAGGTTATCAAGTTAGTGAATAATTAATATAAAAATGGAATCATATATACTGATTAATTCATTAAACTATTAATAGCGATAAAAAATTCAACATCTCTCGAAAATAGT
The DNA here is from genome assembly GCA_963277665.1 of Viscum album. Taxonomy (NCBI): domain Eukaryota; kingdom Viridiplantae; phylum Streptophyta; class Magnoliopsida; order Santalales; family Viscaceae; genus Viscum; species Viscum album. The sequence goes on from OY728141.1 coordinate 1,555,913,322, forward strand.
TATGAAACTGTCCACCCATACCTATATTAAAACATTAAAAATGAAATATGTAAAAGAAAGATTCTTTATATTGATTCCTGGGTCTCCTATTATGGTGTGATAATTCTCTACACAACTACCCTAATTATAATTTTTCTACAATTTAAAAAAATGAAATTGGAACATGGAAATTGAAACCCCAACCCAAGCACAAATCCCTATGTCATGAAAAACTCGCCTATATTTACTCTTCAACCGGTTTGATTAATCCACACAAATTTGAATTATAGAATCACTACATATATACTTTTCATATATAAAAAGTATATTTTAATTAATAGATATCCACTAGACTTCCCCACATAGATCATACCTTTTTTGTTTAGGAATAGTTTCTACCATTACATTTAGTTATGGGATTACCAAATTTTGTTAGACCTATATGTATAGGGATTTATATGGTCCCCCAATATATAAATGTAATATAAATGTCTCAAAAACTCATTAACAATATTATTTAATTTGGATTGATTAATTATTATCATATAAATCATTTAATACCATTCTAGAATTTATGGGTGTAATTAAGACTATATATGTTCTTAAACAAGAATTGTGAAATAAAACATTATATTTTAGGAAAATTAAATTATTAACGTTAATTTGTTGGATTTTTTTTTAATATTATATATAAATATCCCATTAGAATTATGATTATATGTTTCGATTCCATCTTTGGAAGCTTGATCAAACTTAAATCCTTATATAGTAAATGCTCTAGAATTTTCATTTTAGTGTTACCCTTGCTCATGTCACTTTATTGTTGGGATGTTATCACAATATTACAAATCTACCTCTTCAAATTCCAAAAAAATAGAGTACCTTAATTCCTTTTTTGATATATACTATTAAATATATTGTATTTCCCATAAAAACAAGAAATATTTTAGTTATCTACATTTATAAGAACTTCATATTTCAATGAAAGCAATAGAGAATGAATTGTATTCATTTGTTTTGGATGCACATGGAATAATCCCTCATTTTAGCCTCATATTTTATCTCTAAAATCAAAATATTTTATACCATCATGTAATGTATACACAAAGAATGTGTGTCATTTATCATTATCTGACGAATTAATTCGAGACCATATTGAATCCTTTCAATATTCTTTAGATGAAATTTGGGTTTTCCTTTGATGCTTCATTTAGGTCTAGAACATAAAATGATTGGATACAAAAACCATCTCCTAAATGATTAATATAGATAATGAACATATGAGTTCCCTTAATTTGGTATTGATTTTACAAATTTCTATATTTTTTTACTATCTATATTACTTATCAACATCATACATTACTCATTTTTAATTTCAATTAATATCATACCATCACCATCCTTGTATAAAAAATCATTAAAGATCTCCACTGAATTATCATTAGGGAATAATGTTAATAAAAATAATTTGAATGAGTTGAATTCCTATATGAAATGTTCAATATTTATTTTTTTCCCAATTTATCCTAAAATTTATAAACCACTATTTTAATAAGGAAACACATAAAAAATGATTTTTTCAGAAAAGAATGATAAATTTTTGTTAATAATATAGATCTATCACTATTTGCGTAAAAAATAAATGGAATTTAAAATATTAATATAGAATTATTTGTTTCTTTCTTATGATTTTGGGGTATGGTAGAAGGATATTTGACTGGTTGGAACTTCAATGGACACTAGGTTTGTTTTTCATGAAAAATAGTACGTTGAAACATTCTTGTAACCATGGTAGTGGGGATATGGTTTTTATTTTCACTATTATAACTATGATTTCATTAAAGTATGTTTTTATGGTAATTGATTAAATGAATTTACTCTTGGATTAGGATACTGAGATATGAAAATATATACCTCATACTCAAAAAATAAACTAATTTACATATGCATGAATAATTATTTCTAGTAAATATTATTTAAAAGAATAGTGGTTATGATAATTTTTTAGAAAAATGGTTTATATGTTTTTAAAAATTTTAAAAATTAATACAATTGTTTTGGAAAAGGTTTTAACTAATTAAAAATCAATAATAAATAATTTATCAGTTTTGTAAATAAAATATTGGGTTCACATTAATTTAGTAAATCCACTAGTGAATTTGTTTGTATGATTCTATTTTAGTATGATAATTATGTAGTTATGGGTGTGTGTCATAATGATAATGCTAGTTGGTTGGTTTGGTCCTTAGATGCCTTAAGAATGGTTTTCAAATTTAAATTGGAATGATATTTCTAGTGGTTTGTATACACTTTGGAGGGTAAGATTAAGATATATTAAATATTTTGGTTTTATTTGGGTTTTAGGGTAAACGTAGGATTGATTAAATTCACTGCCTAATATTGTGGGCTTATAAGCTTGGATTTATAGAGGTGTGACTTCTGTATGAGTTTTGGATGGTAGTAGCATGGTGTTGGAGTATATTACAACAAGTAAGTTATATGTTTTTATTCAATAAGTGGGAAATATATGTCTAATTACCATTTAGTAAAGTGATAAAATATTTTTAGATATGTGATGTTTTCATTATATTATAATCAGATATGACCAAGGTGTGGATAAATTTTTTTATTGTTAAAATGACACAAGGATGAGTTATGGTCATGGATATATATTTAAAGGTGTATTTTCTAAGAGTATTAGGGATAAAATTTATTGAGTGTATTCCTTATGGAATCATTTTACATACATGGGTTGTATATTTATTTAATTTGGTAGAAAATGTAAAGAGGATTAATTATGAATCAAAAGGGTATTGTTTAAGTTATAATGTTGACAAGTATGAGGTTTCTACTAATTTATGAATAACATTGATAGTTATTGGTGGAGATAAAGTGTAAACGTTGATATTTTTTATGAAATAGATTTTAAATAATATTAATTCTTTAATGGAATGCATTACATACAATAGAAAATTTACGAGAACCGTGAAATATTATTAAAATGTTATATATCTTTTACAACCAAGCCATTAAATTGATAAGAAATAAATATGAATAAATTATTTTTTAAATAAAAATAAATTTATAATGAAAAATTAATGTATTGGTAATTTTATAGAAAATTTTCAACTTTTTTTTGAAATTATTTTAATAATTATAAATATTTGTTCTTAAAAAATGATTGTTATTGATTTTTATGAATCAAAACTAGAATTAATTTTTGGATCCTTAGGATTTTTTTAATAAAATGAAATTAATTTTTGAATTATTAATATGATACTTATTCTATGGTCAATATTTTTGAATTTTATGAAAAAGGTAATTTTTTTATAAATAGTAAAAAAACATAGTTTTTTAAATTATCATATCCTTTATGATATCGTCAAGAAATAATTATGAAATAAAAATTTATAAATAATTTTTAAAGAATAAATTATGATAATATAATTCAAACATCATTCAAAAAATAATCTATGTCTTATAAATTATAAATCATTTCATGATAAATACAATAAACATTTTTAGTGCTGACATTGTGTCGACAGAGCATGAAAAAAATCAATATCAGGGTCCTATATATATTAATTTATATTTAACAGGTATCGCCATGAATAATTTATTAAATATAATTCATAAATAGAAATTATACTGATATTTTTTAATTTTTGACTTATATAACATGAATATTATCCAAATACTTATATAATACTTATGCAAGGCTAGAAAAAGTCAATTTAACAATTTAAATAATTTTTCTTGACATGGATATGAGTAAATATATATAATGAACATATATAAAGATAAATATTAATACGAATTAATTCAATTTTATATTATTATATTATTTTAAATTATTATATATGAAATAATTAATAATAATTCTTTTGCAACGATGACACAGTGCTTGTGCAAGTAGTAGAAAAACAAAAAAAAATTATTAAAATTATTAGAAATAATTAATAACCAAAAGAAATTAAAAACATATATTTATATGATTAATTTTTGACCATAATAATATTTTGGAAAAATTTAGAACCTTTTGGTTCTACAATGGGGACATTAAATCCCGTATAGTATTTTACTTAAAAGAAAGTCAAACTGTTCACACAATAATATTTAATTAGTATGACATTTTTAATTTATAGTTTTCCCAAATTGATGATTGAACATATATAGTATTTTTAATGATAAAACATTTATATTAATATTGTAAATTTATTAAAATAATTAAGTAAAAATTAAATACCTTAATTACTTACACAATAATGATGCAATATTTGTTAAATTAATTGAAAAACATGATAAATGTAATTAAAAATATTATAATATATATTATAATATATATATATTCAGATAAATAGATCATATAGATTATAGGGACATTTATAGTATATAATAAAATAGTTGGTTTGAATTTTACTCTTTTGTTGTGATGTTTTTAATGTCGTTATTGTGAGTATTAGAAAATTTTTACAATAATGATATTTCATGAATATAAGTTTTTATTAAATTATTTTAAAGTCATAAAAATATTAAATATGGAAAATATGGGATAATATATGGGTTAAAATATAATTCACTAAACATTTAGAGGCTATTTGAAAGATTTTTTCTCTAGAATATTCTAATTATATTTTAATATTTTGTGAAATTTGTAAAGTGCCTCTCACCTCAATTATAAAAGGGAACCCATTATTTTACACCATTAAACAACATTGACCCATATATTTCAACCATAACATTCCAAATTATCCTCCTAAATTTCCTATATAACTTCTATATGTTCTTTACTCTTCAAAATACCAATGCTAGAGCCCTTTAGAGGATATCTAAAGGAGATGTTTCAAAAAAGATGTAATTGCTCTAACCGGTCACTTTATTTTTATACTCCTCCTTACCTCCTATAAATAAAATATTTTTATAATAAAAAAGAAAACTAAATATCCTAAATCTTATAAAATTTCATTAATATTACTAAAAAACCATTATACACCCTTTTTCCAAAAAGGTGAATGTATTGCTTATGCGTACGTACAACTTACCGTCTTCACATAGCGATACAATTCATTATTCGTAACCATCTATCATCAATGGGTATTATGTTGGGTTTATTGAATTTATATATGGTAGGTATTATATAAAAGTTATTCTCTAAATATGAATTATTATTTAACATTTTTTTATTCCATCAATTAGAAAATGAATATAGTATTCACACGTATATACAACCTACCGTTTCCATGAAAGTAGTAATTAATTTTTCAATATAAAATTTCAATGAATTATTATTTAAATGTACATAATTACTATATATTATGTATATATAATTATTATCATTATATAAATTATGGTACCAAGATCATAGTATAAGGACCGAGACTTCCGAATAGAAACATGCTTGGAAAACAAAGTAAATATCACCAAGAATAGTGATTGTAATAACCAGTTATTAAAAAACGGGTAATATTATATATATAAAAAATAAATGGTACTATAAAATTAAAGGTTATGTAATAAATGTATAATAAATAAATATTTATTATAAATTAGGTTTTAATGTGAACAAATCAAGGAGAAACCTGACTTATGTAAATTATTAACTCAACATCCTTTCATTGATTTAAAATTTTACACAATATATTATGTAATAATAAGATTATATGTAAATAATCTGATTATTTTATATTTTATATCAACAATTTTTTTAAGTATTTACTAATTATATACATACTAATTTTTTCAGTAACATCAATGTTATTTGTAAGCTACTTTCTCTTAAAAATCCTCTTTTAATGTTTTTTTACAAAATTCGAAAGGATTGTTTTTTCTAACTTGTAAATAATGAGTGTATTTTTATGATTTCATGATTAATTTATTTTTTTTTATTTTCCTACACAATATCACAAGGTTATTTCAAAGAAAATATTTTCATTTTAAAATTTTCTTCATTAAAAAAATGTTTTCAAAAAGAAAAGTATATTTTCTCTAATAATTATTTTCCATGGTATTTCAAAAATAGTTTCCATCTAAGAAAAAATTAATTTGTATTATTTATTATTTACTGGGGATATGATCCATGGATACCATACTTATACATTTTTTGGATGGTTTAGGTATTTTTGGATGGTTTATGTATTTTTAACACGATTTTATGAATTTCGTTACTTTTCCATGGGATATGAAATGATTATATTTTTATAAAACCCATCTATTTTCATAGGTTTTGATATGATGAATGATTTACTTTCATGAGTAACACATATATATGGTTTTCATTATGTGATGGGTGGGACCTATATCTCTATCTAATTCATTGGTTAAATATTGATAAATCATGAGTTAAATATTTTATGTGTGGACCCAATTTCATGAGAAAAATTCTTTGTGTGGACCTAATTTCATTTCCATATTTTTTTTGAAATGTCATGTACTCATGTAGTTAACTTAATGAGTGAAACTATTAATATTTATTGATGTTCAAAAATGTTATAGGAATGTGGGTATGCAAAAATTTCCTGCTTCATGTCAATATTATGCTCTTATAGATTATGTTATTTTATTATTTTATGATTTATGTCTTATGAACATCTATGATTTCTTCCATGACGTAAGATTATGAACTTTTATATATAGTGAATAATTTTCAAATTTTATTTTCATGATATCATTCCATTATTCATGTGTAATTATTGATATTGACCTTGTTTACACTTACTGATCTTTTAATATCACACCTTTTTTATGTTTTTTCATAGGAGATGATGAAAGGATTTTGGTATGATATGTAAAAAACGATTATAGATATAATGAAATAAGTGGGAGATGAATTAGTTATTTTATGAACCAATTTTTTTCTTTCCATGTTTCCAAAGGCACTAAACCTTATGATCCTTAGCTATTTTTATGTAATGTGAGGAATATTCATCTAAAAATATGTAATATCTATGTATGAAAATTTTGGGTCATTATAGTTAGAATCAATATTTAGGTTTTTGTAACCTTTATATTCTGGGATGAGAAATAATTACTGAAATCCCTAAGGATATGTCTATGTATAGGTTAAATTACTATAATTTTGGAAACAATCATGATTAACCTAGGATTAAACCTACGATTTCCCCTAGATTATATTTTTTAGACTATAATTACCCTTTCTTATTTTAGGATTTTTGTTTTAGTCGATGGATGGATCCCGAATGAATCATGGTAACATTTAATCTAAGGGAAAATTAAGTGACTATGAGATATCATATTGGATGATGATTGGAGAGAAATATATTGTTCTCATTCCTAATCAACAATAGTGATATTTGATTAACAATGAGAACATTAGTGAGATTCCTAAAAAATAGAACATGATAAAGTTGTAATTTTATGAAATTCCATGTGGTTATAAACATAGGGGAATGAAGATTAAGATTTATATTTGTTAATAAGATAGGATGAAGGACAACAAGTAATATCTTAAATAGAGGAGAAAATGTTATCTATTAAGAAAAGAAGTTCATATAGTGAAAAAGTATCAAGGAGTTAAATTTATTATCTATGGGGAACATGGTCATTATCTACCTCAATGTCATTACACAAGAATTAACTTATAGAAAATGTATGTTCTTATTGAATTCCAATCGTTAAAGTGTAAGGAATAATGAATTTATGTATTTGGATTCAAGGATAAGGTTGTTGAATTACTATTATGGTATTATGGAATAATGAATCATTTAAAGATTGGTCCACTATAGTTTTTCCTTAAGGATTAGAAATAATATATTTAATGGTACTAGTATCCATGAAAAGTCATTTACGTTATATTTTTTGATAACACATGATTACGGGAAGGATGACCCTTAATATATGCAAGATGTTGAGATAATAATGAGACAAAGAGATGTTTGATTGTGATAAAATAAGTTTTAATGTATTAATAATCTTGGAAATAATTACTAATATAATTAAAAGTTTGTTTATGATATCATTGACTAATTTTATATAGTTTTTGGATTTATGGTATAAGGAAAAAGTCAATTTTTGAAAGAATCCTTGATTTCACTGTGGTTTTATGATAATTCTGGTTGTTACCATGTTTTAAAAGAATACATGATAATGGTATTCACATTTTGTGTCTGTGACAATTAGGATCTACAACATGAGGTTTAGGGGATAAATGATAAGTTGAATTTGGAAATTAATTGACCTTATTTAAAATATTTTGGATATTAATCCATTAGGAGGTTCGTAATGGAAACTATTTATGATTTTTCTAAATTTAATTATGGATGAGGTTTCGAGATTAATGTACTAAATCACCATATAAAGATTTATTATTATTAGAAAACATATGTTGAACATTTTTCAATAATTATAAGTAGATATATAATTAATTACATATCATCCCATTATGTATCTTATGACCCACTAGTTCTTACAAAATTATAGTTTCGTAGAGCAGGAGATATTTCTGATATTGATCATGGAAAATAAATAAATTATATTACACTTATGAAATTAAATCAAGTAATTATATGTTCTCAAAGTATTTTCAAATAGTAATTTATCCTATTGTCATCATTTTTATGATATCAATGTCCATATTCAGTGCTAATTAGTTTATGGGTTTATAGTCATTAACCTTATCTTGACCATGTTCTACGACTCTATATTATTTCGTGGTGATTAGTTTTTCCTTCAAAATTCCTATTTTAATGTATTCCTTATGTATAAACGTAGTTATGTGTTAATTTAGGTAACAATTATGTTTCAAAATTTCCATTTTTAAGGTATATTTTATTATTCATTTTTACGATGCGGGTTTCTATGAATGAATTATCAAATGTTTAACCATTGATGATTGGGTTTAATTTTTAGGGGGATATTCATTTTAATGGGGGTTTAATTTAAAAACTCTTGTTTTTTACAAAATATACTTTTAAAAAATTTAATTTCTTTGATATCTTGTATTCCATGTAATAACATGTTTAGAAGAATCATGTAATATTAATAAAATATTATATGTCTATTATAGACTAGACATTAAATTAGAAATGGATATATATTATTAAATAATTTATGAAATAAATATAAATTTACAACTGAATATGAATTTATTGGTAAGTTATTATAAAACTATCACACAACTTTTAGAAAAGTTGTTTTAATATCTAGAAATATGTTTCCTTCGAAAATGATTTTTATTGATTTTTAGGAATTAATATTATAATTAATTTCTTTGATTTTTTTGAAAATTATTTTATAAAATAAAATTTATTTTTAAAATCATCATATCAATATTATTCTACATTGATGTTTTGTGAATTCTAAGAAAAAGATAAAATTTTAGTGAATAGTAAAAAATTCATTTTTTATAAAATACACTATCTTTTATGACATCGTTAATAAAGAAAATATGATATAAAAATTTATTAAACATATATAAGGACTAATTTATGATAATATAATTCAAAAAGTATAAAAAAAATAATTCAAAACATATAACATATAAAATATTTCATGAAAAATATATGAAAAAAATTCAGTACTAATGCAGTGCCTGCGTATCCTTGAGAAAGTCGAATTTGGTGAATTATAGATATTAAATTATAAGTAAAAATTACTTTCATGAATTGGTTATAAAATATAATTAATAAATTATGATTTTGAGTGATATATTCTGGTTTTTTAGTCATATAAAGTGAATCTTATCCAAATTCTTGTGCAATAGTTACATAAGGCTAAAAAAGTAAAATTAACAAATAAAATAAGTTTTTATGAAATGTATATGAGTAAATATACATAAAAAATTAATATGAAATAAAATTTTGAGACTAATTATTTATTTATGTAAGTAGTTTATTTTTAATTTTTATATATGAAATAATTAACTTTAATTCTTATTAAATGCTGATGTAGTGCTTATGAAAGTAGATGAAAAACTAATAAAATAATTTTAATTAAAGTTATAAGAACAAATAAATTACACAAATAATTAAATAAATATTATTATATGAGTAAAATTAGACCATAATCATCCTTGTGTCGAATTGAGTATCTTTTGGATCCACATGGTTGACATTAAGTCCCTAATAGTATTTTCTTTAAAAGAATTTCAAATAGTTAAAAATATTGTTTTTAATTAGTATAATTTTTTTAATGTGTAGTTTTATAAAATATATATAAAAAAACTATATTATGAAATATTAAAAAATTATATTATTAATGGAAATTTATTTTACAATTTAAGGGAAGATATTAATTTATTAAATGCTTGCATAATAATGATGCTGTAATTAATAAATTAATGTTAAAATAAAATAAATGATATCAAAACTATTAAAATAAATATAATTTGGTATAATTAAGATTATTTATGAGTTAAATATATTACTACTGAATTTATAGGATATAATAAAACACTGGTTTTGAATTTGACTCTTGGTTTTGATATTTTAAAGTCATAGTAATGAATAGAATAAAATTTAACAATAATGATATTACATGAATATAATATTTTATAAAATTATTTTTAAATTATAAAGATATTAAATAAGGACTAACAAGATAATATATGTTAAAAAATTACATACTAGTTACACTTAGAGACCATTTGGATTTTTTTCACTAGAATGGTCTTATTATATTTTAATATTTTTAGAAGTTCCTAATGTGCCCCTCCCATGAATTTTAAAAGGGAACCCCTTACATTGCTTCATTTCACCACATTTATCCTTATATATTGACCATACCCTGCTAAATTAATTTCTGAAATTCTATAGACACATTATCATGGTTCTGTTATTCTCAAAAGATAGACCTTATATCGCTTTAGAGGACATCCAAATGAGACGTTTCGAAGAAGAGGTAATATCTCTAATTTGTAACTTTCTTTTCCTAAACATCCTTGACACCTATAAATATAAAATGTTTATAATAAAATAAAACATAATTATCAAAAAATTTATAAAATGTTACTAAAATTTTCAAAACACCATTATACACCCTCTTTCCCATGAAATAAAATAATGAAAGTTCCACTTGGGCGTACGTACAACTTATCTTCTCCACGCAGTGATAAAATTCAATTATTATCACAGAATATTATGGATGGATATTATAATGGGTTTAATAAATATATATGATATAAATTTTATTAAAATTATTTTTGAAATATGAATTCTTATTTACTATTTCTTTATTCTGTCAATCAGAAATTGGAAATAGCTTTCATCCATATGTACGACCTACCATCTCCCTAGATGATTATTTCAAATTTATAGGAATTATTATACGTATATATAATTATTATATATTATATTTATAGTGTGATTAAAATTATATAAATTATGGGACTAATAACAATGTAAAAGGACCTAGACTGCTAAATGAAAATATGTTTGGAAAACGAAATAGTAACACCCAGAACAATGATTGTAATACAAAATTATCAACAAATAGGAGATATTGAGTTATTAATAAATAATAAATGATATTTTATAATAAAATTTAATGGAATAAATGTATAATTAATCCATATTTATTATACAGGACATTTAATTATGATAAAATAAAAGAAATACTTCTGGTAAGTGAATTCTTGACACAATTTCCATTCATTGAGTTTTTATTCTACTCCATTTATTACGTGATACTAATATTATGTGTGAAATTAATTTTCATTATATTTTATTTTATTTCCAATTTTTAGCTGATTTTAAAGGTGATATACTTCAACGATTTTTAATGTTAACTTTAATGTTTTTTGTAAGGGTCTTTATTTTAAAAATCATCCCTTAATGAATCTTTTTACAATTGTGAAAAGAAATATTTTTTCTTATTTATATGGACTAAGAGTGATTTCTTGAGTTTATGATGCCTTATTATTTTTTTGTTTACTATTAAATTTTAAAAGTTTAATTTCATGTAAAATTTTATTTCTTTATAGTAGATGGATTTTACAAAAAACTATTTTCAAAATAGAATGGATATTTTACTAAAGGGTTATTTCGAGTGATATTTAAAAACTAATTTCCATCTAAATAAAAATTATTTGATATTATTTATTCATTAATAGGTATAAGAATCAGTGATTCAATTCTCACTCATTATATAGATGGTTTTTTATGAGGGTGAGATGTTTATGAATTCGATTTATTTTCATTGGGATAAGAAATGATGAAATGTTTATGAAACCCAATTATTTTAAGGGGTAATGATATGGTGAATGATTTATACTCATGTTTCACACATATGTATCATTTTCATTATTTTGTGGGTAGTAACTATATATCCCTCCAATGCAATGGAAAAATATGGATAACTCATAAGGTAAATATGTTATGTGTAAAACTCATTTCATGATCACAATTCTATGCATTGACCTAGTTTCATGTTGATAAGTTTTATGAATGGTCTGAGTTTAATATACATAACTTAATGGGTGAACCTATTTCTATTTATATATGTTTATAGTGTTATAAGTTTTTGTGTATGCCACAATTTTATGTTTATTGTAAATAATATACTCTAATAGATTATATTATTTTATTCTTGTATGATTAATGACTTGTTGATTTCTATGATTTATTCCATGACTCAAGATTATGACTGTTTATATGTAGGGTATAATTTTCAAAAGCTATGTTCATGTTATAATGACCTTGCGCATATGTTTTGATTTATATCTCCCTTGTTTACCATTACTAAGCTTTTAAGTTCACCCTTTTTATGTTTATTTTCCCCAGAATATGAGGAAAGGTATTATGTATGATACATAAAAAAGGTTTCTAATAGTGAAGAAATAAATAGGATATGATGTAGATATTTTTGGAAATAGTTTTTATGTTTCCATGTTTCAAAAATCGCTAGACCATTATGATCTCCATGCATGGGTTTATGTAATATATTGAATATTAATCTAAAAATGTGTAATTTATATAAATTGAAGCCCTGGGTCATTATATAAAGAACCATTGTGAGGTAAGTTCTTAGGTTCCTCTTTTACCAAGTAAAAAAGAGTGGGGGAACTCATATGAATCCTTATATGAGGTTAGGATGGTGATCACTAATATTCATAAGTTCCTTGAAAACTGTATGGGTTTTAGAGCTGAATGGTACTTGTTGAATTAGATCTTATTATAAAGATCCATGATTCGTTAATTTCATAAATGTACACCATTGGACTCCATTGTGGGTTAATGGAGGGTTAAAATTTAGAATTTAACTAGTGTAAGAGATGAAATATCTAAAGTAGTGTTGGAAAATTTCTTTAGGATAGTAGGGATCATGTCTAAGCAGAATTGATCAAACTACACTTAAGAATAATGTGATACCTCTCAAGGTATTATAAATTGGGAGGGATAATTGGTAATATTAGAGATATTATAAATGGTGTAATGGCTAACAACATTTGATATATCATTTTAAAGTTGTTCTCATATTTGATAAGATGTGGTATCAACATGAATTGTGAAATTTATCATAAAATAATCCCTAAGAACAAAATAACGTGTTCTATTACAATTATTAAATTAAATGGGTTTGAATTATGATCATTGGTACTTTTGTGTTGTGATATTGGGGTGATTGGTGAATGTTTTCATAGGTTCTCTCAAAATATTTCTCTGTTTTTTAATATGTTAAATGAAGGGGATGACCTAGGCAATTAACTTGGGGATGAAATGAATTAAACAAAAAAATTTGGATTGAAGAAATAAAAAGGTAAAAAGTGAATGAATTTTTAATGTAAATTAGTGATAGTTTTGAATTTTTTTAAATAAGAAAAAACATAAAGGGAAAAAATGTTGGTTAAGATGTAAAACAATTATTTGATGCAAAACTATTTTTTAACACATTTTATTACTAAAGAATAACTAATATAACCCAAAAATTTTTTATTGTTTATCATTATCCCAAATATTAAAATTCATTTAATTATGATCCATTAATATAATCAAAACGTAAACCCTATCGAAGTTGAAATTACTATAAAAATAAAAGATCTTGAACCCTAGTTTAACCCTAGAACATCAATCCATGGAACCCTTATTTGATTATCATTCTAAATAAAAATTAAGGTTAGTGACCAATTAGGAAATAATATGAACTCTTTAAATGTAAATTATTATAGATTTTGGAATATATTTGAACCCTAAAATAATATCCCTAGTTTATTATTGTTGACCTCACCTGTTTTGATAATCCCAATTATTCTTTCACATACATTGAAATCTCAATGAATGTTTATCTATATTCTAACTCAATCAATATATGACATTCTATCTGATAATAATATTAAAATAATCCTTGAAATATGTTAATCAATGTTTATCTTTGTTTATATATGTTTTGAAGTAATTCTAACCCAGTCAGATATGTTTTTCATAAAACATAAGTGTTAGTCACTGATCTGCATATAGCTACTAATATAGAGCTACCAGTACTTAATCTACCGAGAGAATTAGTCTACATATAGACAGAGTCACCGATAAGACAAGGTCACCGATACCGATAGCTACCAATAGAACATGACTTCTGATAGTACATAATGGATCTACCGATAGGTATAAGTCTACCGATACACATAATCACTAGAACTAAGAGAGCTACCGATACAGACAGTCACCGATAGACCAGAGATACTGATAGACCAAGAGATACTGATATACAGAGTCACCGATATAGAATGAAGCCACTGATACAAATCAGAGCTACCGATAGACCAAGAGCTATTGACATACAGAGTCACTGAAACAGAATGAATCTACTGATACAAAGCAGAGCTACCGATAGACCAAGAGCTACTGATAGAATGAAGACACCAGTATATAATGCTAACGATACCAAAATTTACCGATACACAGAGTAAGATATACTGATATCAGGAGCTACCGATAGTTCAAAGAGATACCGATACAAGTTCAAAGATCTACCGATAGAAGGTCACTACTACAAAAAGTCCACCGTACACATCTACCAATAGAAGGCTACTAATTATTGACAAACCAGTCAAACTATATACTCTTAATTGTATTTATTTATTAAGCAAACATTTACATTTGATGTTTTTAATGCAGTTAATGTTATTTAATGATATCTATTGGAATGTAAGGGAACCGTACCTAGTACCCATGCAAAAGGTAATCATTCTTTTTTACCAGAGCTAAAAGCTATAAAAGGGAAGATAAGGATCTATCTGATGGAGGGTGACAATATGAAGATCATATGAAATAAACTCAGAAGGGGATTGAGGAGAAAATCAAGAGCTAAAAAGTGGTGCATATGAAAAGACTACATCTATACTCCAAGAACATTGGGCATACACGAAGCCACTCATTCTAGAGGAGAACACAAGCTGTATCTTGAGTGAAAACTACAACAAACACTTTATGCACTCAGGGTGATAAGATGAACTTGAAAACCAAGGAAGAAAACGACACTCTATTTTTCAGACAAAAACAAGGGAAGGACTCAGAAGCTTTTCTGACAAATCAAATGAGTATAGAGCTGCACTACCAATCACTGAATATTTTCAAAACTCATTCATACTTACTGTAGTGATTATTTTATTTACATTTTGT
The DNA here is from genome assembly GCA_963277665.1 of Viscum album. Lineage (NCBI taxonomy): Eukaryota > Viridiplantae > Streptophyta > Magnoliopsida > Santalales > Viscaceae > Viscum > Viscum album. The sequence continues at coordinate 1,555,928,870 of OY728141.1, forward strand.
GCAGTGTGTATACCATGTTTATTTTACACACACATTGTCTCTTGAGCTAAGATGGAGGATTATTAAATCCACATTTAAACTCTATAACTCCCTTGTATCCAACTTGGATAGTGGTAAAGGTCGAGTAAGACCTGGATAGCTGTGAGTTGTTGTTTGGTTTCCCACGAAGAACTGTGGTAGAGATTTTTGAACCTGGACAGTCTTTGCACTATTGTTTACCCCTATCCAAGGTGTGGATCAATTTATATAAATTGATTGAGAGGACTAAGTCTTGGCTTTAGACTGAACCTCATGGTTACATTTGCTATGATTTTTAGTTTAAGTCATAATTATACTATATATTTCATATTCCGCTGCTAATTACTTTGAAATATAATTTGTTTTAAAGTTACATTGATAGTTAAATTAGCATGTGTTTATATTTATTGTAAACCAGTAATTTAGCTTCAAAAGTTACATTAATCTTCATATTTAATTAAATGATACATAATCAATCTTTGAAAAACTAATTAAACATTTACAATCTGTATAAATTCGCTACAGTTTAACTTTGTTTTTAAATAGGGGGATTTTAAGATAAATATTTTAACAGAAATTTTTAATTGTATCTAATTTCACCCCCCCTCTTGAGTATCCACTCTAACCAACATTTGGTATCAGAGGTTGTTTTTGTTTTTCAAAGTTTTCAAAACATTCTGTTTTTCAACTGTGATTTTAGTTGCATTTTTAAAGATCTTAAATTTATATTAGTTCTAAATTTTATCTCTTTAAATTTATTTTCTAAACACTAGTTAAGGATAATATACTAGAAGGTGATGCTACTAACATTCCACCTTTATTTAATGGTACAAACTATCCCCAGTGGAAACATAAGATGAAAATTCACTTAGAGAGTATGAGTTTTGATACTTTGAATGCTATAGAGTCTCAATATAAAATTCCAGAAATTGAGATAACAACTTGGGATGAACCTACTAAGAATGATTACAATCATAATTGTAATGCTATGAATGACTTGTATTGTTATTTAGTAGATGAAGAGTGTAATAGAATATCTACCTGTAAAACTACTATGAAATATGGGACACTTTGGCTATTTCCCATGAAGGAACAACCAATGTTAAAGAAATGAGATTTATTATATATACTATTAAATATGATAATTTTAAAATGAAATCTGATGAACCGATTTCTGACATGTATCTCAGGTTCAATGAGATTTTCAATACTTTGAGCTCTATTGGAATGGTTGTTCCAGCAAAGGAACTAATTATGAGGATATTAAGATGTCTACCAGAAAGATGGATAGAAACATCTATTTACTTTAGAGAATCGTACGACATAAGAACGCTGCCTGTTATAGAATTAATAGGTAAGCTTATGATGTATGAGGAAGAACTCAAGGTAAATAAAGAAGAAGATAATTAAACCAAGAGAAAATCAGTGACTTTCAAGTTTACTGCATTATAGAGAAATGACAAGGAGAAAATACATGTACCTACTGAATGATCAATAAGTGAAAGTTCAGACTTTGACAGTGATGAGGAAATGTCTCAAATAACCCAGAGATTTAAGAAGTTCTACAGGAAGACAAAATTCTTGAGAAAATAAAGCTACAAAGATAAATATGACAATAAAGTTAAGTGGATGATGTATTGGAAGAAATCTAATAAGGAAGATGATATAGTCTGCTATGAATGCAAGAGGAAAGGACACATGAAGGCTCACTGTCCAAAATTAAAATCGAAAAAGAAATATGATTATAAGGAAACAAGTACAAGAAATCCATCAATGAAACTTGGAGTGCTTCGGAAGATAGCACTAGTGAATATGAAGATTTTCATTCTGAAAAGAATAATGCCAATATGTGCTTCATGACTAACATATATGAGGTACCTGTTTCCCCTATTCTAAATGATTATTATTCTGGAAATTATAGTGATTCAGATAATGATGAAAATATGTCTAAGTATGAACTATTTGAATATTGTAACATGATGGAAGAGACATTTAATAAACTCAAGGAAAAATATAAGTCATTAAAGAAACAACATGCTCTCACTTCCAATGTTAAATCTTCCAATGATATATAAATGGAAAAGAATGCTCAACTTTTAATGGAAAATATTAGACTGAAAATGTTTAATGAGAAAAGTAGAAAGGACTTAGAAAAGTTCACAAAGGCAAAAGATACACTTACTAAACTTTTAGTTAAGAAAGTTTCACCGAAGTACACTATTGGTTTGGGATACCAACTTGGACAGAGATAGTTTATAAAAAATCGATTTATTCCTAAATCTGGAAAAAATTCTACGTTTTCCAGTTCTGGAAATTCGTATGCTTCAACTAGTTATTCATATGTTTATAGATCAAATAATGTTTATCTTTCAAAATAATTTTAATTTATTGATTATAGGAGACCCATAAGACAAATTTGGGTACCTAAAGCTTTGATTGCTACCCTGTATAGACCCAAGAAGATCTGGGTACAAAAATCATTTTCAGTTTAAACCTGTTTTGTAGGAGACCTACATGAAGACTTCTCACAAGAAGGTATGGTACTTGGACAGTGGATATTCAAGGAATATGTCTGGAGATTACACATGATCCATGAGTTTAATCAAAGTTGATGGAGGCCATGTCACCTTTGGTGATAATTATAAAGGAAAAATCATCGGCCTAAGCCAGATTGGTAACATTAATTCAGTTTTAATTTCAAAAGTTTTATTTGTTGATGGACTTAAATATATTCTGTTGAGTATTTCACAGTTATGTGATGATGGTTTTATTGTTAAATTTAAAAATGATTCCTGTAATGTTTTTAACTTTAATTTTTTTAGTATTCTCTGCCTTGAGAAATGAAAATGTTTATGCTGTTGATTTTAATTCTTTATCCAAACAAAATGTATCTTTCCTAAATGCTTTTAATAAATAGTCTTGGATTTGGCACAAAAGATTAGGACACTGCAATATGTATTCACATAGAAAACTTACTAGGAAGAACATAGTTAGAGACCTACCTAATCTTGAATTCCCATCAGAAAAAGTTTGTAATCTCTGTCAAAAGGGAAACCAACAAAAAGCTTCTTTTAATTCAAAGAAAGATGTTTCAAAATTTCAACCTCTCGAGTTGGTTCACATGGAATTTTTTGGACCTTCTAGAGTTTCTAGTTTAAATGGGAAGCACTATGTCTATTTCTTAGTATATGACTTTTCTAGATATACATGTGTATACTTATTAGCTTACAAAAGTGAATCTTGTTCTTAATTTGTTAAATACTATAAGTCTGTAGAAAACCATAGTGGACTTGAGATTAAAACCCTAAGAAGTGATCATGGCCGTGAGTTTAAAAATCATGAATTTGAATCTTATTTCTCACACGGTGGCTATAGTCACAACCCTTCTACTCATAGGACACCTCAACATAATGGTGTAGTAGAAAAAATAAACAGAACCCTTCAAGAAATTTCATGAACCATGCTTAATGAGTATGACCTACCTATTTATTTTTGGTCTGAAGCTATGAATACAACTTGTTATTTTATCAATAGAATCTTAATTATACATGTTCTTAAAAAGACCTCGTATGAGTTATGGAATAATAAGAAACCTAAAGTTAGTTACATTAGAGTCTTTGGATGCAAAGTATTTATCCTCAATACAAAGGATAATCTGGACAAGTTTGCTTCAAAAAGTGATGAGGGAATTTTTCTTGGTTATTATTTAACTAGAAAATCCTATAGAGTCTTTAACAAAAGAACCAAATGTGTGGAAGAATCTGTTCACATCTAGTTTGATGAAACTGATCCACATGAGCCTAAACCTATCTTCAAAAATTGAAAAAGATTTGACTCTTCTGGACCTTAATGATAAAACTAAAGAACCTGCTGTAAAAACATCCAGTTATGGACATATGACATAATCTGTTTCTGTTGAACCCGAACCTATAGATGAACCTGAAATTTATAGTCCTACCTTAAATAGATCAACTAGGATTCTAATGAATCATCCTTTGGATGTTTTTTTGGTAATCATGATAGAGAGACACAGATTAGAGATTCTCTAAGAAACTGGGCTGATCATCAAGCCTTTATTTCACTTCTAGAATCTATTAATGTCATTGAAGCAATCAATAATGAATTTTGGGTAATGGATTTGCAAGAAGAGTTAAATCAATTTTAATGAAATAATGTCTGAGAATTAGTTGACATACCCAAGGAAAATTCGACAATAGTCACTAAATGGGTTTTTAGAAATAAAGTTGATGAGTCTGGAAATATAGTTAGAAACAAATCTAGGTTAGTTGAACAAAGATTTATTCAAGAGGAAGGTACAAACTATGATGAAACCTTTGCACCAGTAGCTAGATTAAAAGCTATTAGGATTCTACTTGCCTATGCTTCTCATCTTAATTTCAAGTTATATCAAATGGATGTCAAAAGTGATTTTATATATAGTTTTATAATTGAAGATATTTTTGTAGAACAACCACCTATATTTAAAAATCCCAAATTTTCAAATCAAGTTCTAAACCTTATAAATATTTATATGGTTTAAAACAAGATCCAAGATATTGTTATGATAGACTTAGTAAATTTCTTATTTCCAAAATTTTTACTAAAAGGATTGATGATCCAACTCTTTTAATTAAAATAACTTCTAAAGATGTGTTGATAGTACAAATCTATGTTGATGATATTATTTTTGGATCTTCTAAACATTCCTTATGTACTGATTTTTCAAATAGTATGCAAAATGAATTTGAAATGAGTCTGATGGGGGAACTCAAATATTTTCTTGGATTTCATGTTTTTCAAAATGAAAATGGTATTATTTTGAATCAAAGTAAATATACAAAGGGTCTTTTAAAACGTTTTGGTTTGGATAGTATTAAGGAAAGTGATAATCCTATGAGTACAATATGTAAATTGGATGTAGATGAAACTAGGAAACCAATGGATCAAACCAATTATAGAGGTATGATTGGAAGCTTACTTTAACTTGCTGATAGTCAACCAGATATTGTGTTTATTGTGTGTATGTGTGTAAGATTTCAAGCTAATCCAAAAGAATATCACTTACTTGCTGTTAAAATAATTTTTAAGTATCTTAAACACATTGTAAACATAGGTTTATCTTAAACAAAAGGACAATCCTTTGAGATAATGAGTTATTCAGATGTTGACTTTGCTGGTTGCAAGTTAGATAGAAAAAGCACATCTGGAACATTTCATTTATTGGAAAAATCCATAGTATCATGGTGTAGTAAAAAACAGAATTTTGTAGCCTTGTCCACCGCTGAAGAAGAGTATATAGCTGCTGGTTGTTGCTATGCCCAAATTCTGTGGATGAAACACACACTTTGAACTATGGATATGACTTTAAGCATGTTTCAATCAGCTGTGATAAAACTAGTGCAATTAACATTTCAAAGAACCATGTATCTCACTCTAGAACCAAACACATTGACGTAAGGCACCATTTCTTGATAGATCATTACCCAAAGGGCAATATTACTCTTGAGTTTATAGGTACTGAACCTCAATTAGCTGACATTTTCACTAAAACGTTTTGTTCAGATAGGTTAAGTTACACTAGGCATGAGTTGGGAATGATTAACCTTGATCGGTAGGTACCTCCCCGATGTAATGTAACCACACCGATGGAACCTCACCGATGTAACCTCATCGGTGAAACCTCACTGATGTAACCTCACTGATGTAACATCACCGATGTAACCCCACCGATGTAATACTTCACCGATGTGATACCTCACAGATGAAACCTCACTGATAGACCTCACTAATAGGAATTCTCACCGATAGACCCTACAGATGAGTGCATAGTTTTAAACTTCTGTCTGCCGCCAGAATCTGAATTGTTTTTACTATTATTCATTTTGTTATTTATTTTATGATTCCCAAATGATAAAATAATGTCATAGATACTTCTCAATCCATCGAGACTCAAACCCTTTACCCTCAAACCAAAGCTCCTAAATCTCTAAAAAAACCCTTAAATACCTCGAACCAGAGATGGAAAAAACCAAACTCCCTACCCTTAGAGATGAAACTGATGAGCTTAATGCAAAGAAGCAGAATTCCAAGCCCGAACCAAGTGGTAGAGTTGGTAGAACTAGGTCAGGTAGGTGACCAATGAACCCTCATTTGCAGAATAGAGTTATTGTGACTGAAAAAGAGCTGTTTGTGGAATTGTTGTTGCCTAGAAAATTGTTAGTGCTCAAAGTATTCAAAGTTCAAAAGTGGGTAGATTTCTTTTTGAAAAACAATGGCCCCTAATATCTAAATCTAGTGATACATTTTTATGAGTTTGTAAGCTTTGAGAAATCAGATGATGAGAACTGAGTGATTTCTTTTGTGAATGGAAAGGATATGCCTTTTTCATCTGTTGAGTGGGCTGCATTCTTGAAGGTACCACATGAAGGTGTATCTGGATATGTATCAAATGTTATACCATCTATAAGTGATATATTCGATTATGAGACTGCCTTGGAGGAGCTCACTGGTGATGGAAATCAAAGACAAGTGGGGGCTGCTGAAATTAAGGGAGATAACAGATTGTTGTTCAAGTTTGTTCAACATGTATTAACACCAAGGAGAGGGGAATTTTCAAATTTAAGATATCAGGATATATATCTCCTGTCTCACTTGAGACATTGTGTAAAAGAGAATCTCTGCAGATTGCTGATGATTCAAATGGAAGACATTACAAGGCCAAAATCAAAGACTAATGCCCTATTATTTTCCAAGTCGATCTCAATGATGATCAAAGTGAAAGGGATAGCTGAGTCTCAAGATGAGATAGTGGTAGTAAATAACAATATCTGTATCCAAATAACAGTGTGCAAATACATGAAGATAAATTGAAACCCATGGAGAGGAGAGTGGGTTAAAGATGACAAGAAGGTATATGATAAATTCAATACTATGGATCATCCTTCAAGACCTAAGGATGTGAGGGATCCATGTCTATGACCTAATAAAGAAGAAACCGAGTACAGTGATGAGACTGAAGAAGGAGAGACTTCTATGGATGATGGAAGGGAGCCGGACATACCGCCAACTCCTACTGCTGAAATTGTATCGTCTAGAAAGGAAACTCTATTAAAAGAAGAGACTATTGCTGATGTGGAAGACCAGCCGTCCACTAGTAATGAAGAAGAAAATGAGAATGAATTTGAAGCCTCTAATTCTGTCTACTTGAGTCTGAGTCCATTAGTTAGAAGCTCAGTTGTTCCTATTAAAGATTTATTAGGAGAAATGGAAGAAGCTATACCTAATCCAGAGGACCCTCCTGCTATTGCAGAGATATAATTAATAGTAGAAGATTCTTCTGAGGAAGAAAGACCTACTGAGAATTATGTTGGTGTACATGAGATTTCAACCATTGAGGGGGAGCATCAAACCATGTTTGGAAGTGTATCAGTGGCTGTTGAGATTGAGGATTGGCAGAAGACCCGGGTTTTGTGGTTTGTGGATTAGACTATCCAAATTCTGATAATGAGGCATCTTTAAATAGACCAAAATTCATTTATGACGTTGAGACTTAGTTATTACTGGAAGATGTGGTCAGAATTCATGACATGGGTAATTTGAAGAAGAATATTAAGGTTAGTTTTGTGGAAGAGACAAGGAAGATGGAAGTTTTACTAGTGTCATCAATTCAATCGATTATTAATGACGCAGTGGCTAGTATAGCATCTGAAAGAGCACCTGTTGTAATTGTTCCTACCGATTTGATCACCAAGGATGACCTTTAGTCCTTAAAGGATGAGTTGAAAGAGTCATTTAGTGCTTCTGTTGCTGAGTCGAAGCACTGCTTTGTTGAAGAGATGAGAAATTTGGAAAAAAAATTGAACTCTCTCTCAGTTGTAATATGTCAAACATTATGGAAGAAATAATGGATGATGTTACAGCCTTCCAGACTCAAGTATCTAGACTGGAAGTGGATATTGAATCTATAAAAAAATCTATTATTTCATTAGAATCTTACATGAGTTCAAAATCTCAAGCACACAAGGACTTAGCCTATATCAAAAGTGTTGTGAGCCAGATGGTAGCTGTCTTTTAATGTTTTAAAACCTCTATGAAAGAACTTGTCAGCACCCAGGATTCCCATGTGAAAAACATTACTAGTGGGTTGACCAAAGAATTTGTGGAAACAATAACATTCTCTATTAGTTCTGTTGCTTCTAGAAATTTAGTGGATTTGAATCAGATTCGAGCTGTGATGAAGGAGGATCTTGGTTCAACATCAACCAGTGGCTCTATGGACTCATCTGACCTGAGAAAAGTTGTGATTTGTACTAGAGATTTAACTAGAGAAATAATGAAGATTGTCCAAGACTATATGAGAGAAGATTCTACCTATCATAAAGAAGTGAAAGACAGGGTAGATTCCTATTTCTAAAATGTTTACATCAAGCATCAACTCAACAATCACTTCAAACATCTGTTGGAAAACCTGAAGTTACCTCTATCCAATAAAGCCTTCAGAGATAAAGTCAGCAAACTAAGGGAATTGACTCCAGCCTTGGACAAATTTAGGGAGAAAAATAATGATTTCATATCTGCTATAGAGAGATGAGGAAGAATAATTATGGATTTCAAAAATCTTTTGCTACCTTCCCTGCATGTCGATGCTAGGCCAGTGATTGTACCTCCATCTTTACCTTCCTCTGCCTCTAATTCTTCTCCTGTTCAGATGACTCCAGCTCAAGACGTTCGAAGCCTTAACACTATGATCACTCAAAGAACTCCTCAGTACAGGCCATGCACATTTTCTGTGGCTCATCCCCCTCTGATCATTTCTGGAAGTCCTAATCCTTCACTAGCTTCCAAACAGTTTGAATCCTCTTCTGATCAAAAGAGAAAATCAAACATTGAGGATGTGGATTGAATAGGTGTATAAGATGTTTGATAAGAATCCCTTGTATTTTGTTTTATTTCTATGTACCTTTTTGCAACATATAATACAATTGGATTTCTGTTCTTTCTCATTTTTCCTATTCTCTTTGTTGTTTCCCACTTTTTGATTATCACAAAGGGGGTGAAATATTATCAAAGCATCAAAGGGGGAGAAATATTCTCAAAGGGGGAGAAATATTATCTAAGGAAGATCTACCATGCTTTTCCCCTGTGATATAATTGCATTTAATTCTACCTCTGATACATTATGTTCTGTAACATATTGTTTTCTCTGAGATAATTTAATTTAATGATAAAATCCTCTGATACAACTACTCACTATTTTAAAACTATAATATCCTATGTTGTGATTATCAAAAAGGGGTTGATTGTTGACCTCACCTGTTTCGATATTCCCAATTATGCTTTCACATACATTGATAATCTCAATGAATTTTTATCTATATTCTAATTCACTCAATCTATGACATTCTATCTAATAATAATATTAAAATAATCCTTGAAATATGTTAATCAATGTTTATCTTTGATTATATAAGTTTTGATGTAATTCCAACCCAATCAGATATGTTTTGCATACAACAGAAGTGTTAGTCACTGATCTGCGTATAGCTACTAATACAGAGCTACCAGTACATAGTCTACCGATAGACTTAGTCTACCGATAGACAGAGTCACCGATAATCCAAGGCCACTGATACAGATAGCTACCAATAGAACAAGTCTTCCGATAGTACATAATGGAGCTACCGATAGGCATAAGTCTACCGATACACATAATCACTGGAACTAAATGAGCTACCGATACAGACAGTCATCGATAGACCAGAGCTACCGATAGACCAAGAGCTACTGATATACAGTGTCACTGATACAGATTGAAGCTACCAGTACAAAGCAGAGCTACTGATAGACGCAGAGCCACCGATATACAGAGTCATCGATACAGAATGAAGATACCGATACAAAGCAGAGCTACCAATAGACCAAGATCTACCGATAGAATAAAGTCACCGGTATATAACGCTACCGATACCAAAAGTTACTGATACATAGAGTAAGAGCTACCGATATTAGGAGCTATCGATTGTTCAAAGAGCTACCGATACACGTTCAAAGAGCTACCGATAAAAGGTCACTGCTACACAAAGTCAACCGTAAACATCTACCAACAAAAGGCTACTAATTATTGACTAACCAATCAAACTCTATAATCTTAATATTATTTATTTATTAAGATAAAAGTTACATTTTATGTTTTAATGAAGTTAGTGTTATTTAATGATATCTGTTGGCATGTCATGGAACTTTACCTAGTACCCATGCAAAAGGTAATCATTCTTTTTTGCCGGAGCTAAAAGCTATAAAAGGGAAGATAAAGATCTAGCTGGAGGAGGGTGAAAACATGAAGATCATAAGAAATAAACTAAGAAGGAACTTGAAGAGAAAATCAAGAGATAAAAAGTGGTGCATATGAATATAATACATCGATAATCCAAGAATAGTAGACATACATGAAGCCACTCATTCTAGAAAATAACACAAGCTGCATCTTGAGTGAAGAACTATAACAAACAATTTATGCACTCGAGCTGATAAGCTGAACCTAAGAACCAAGGAAGAAAATGACACTCTCTTTTTCACACAAAAACCAAAGAAGGACTCAGAAGATTTTCTAACAAATCAAACAAGTCCAGATCTGCACTGCCAATCACTAAAGATTTTATAAACTCATTCATACATACTCTAGTGATTATTTTATTTACATTTCGAGTAGTGTGTATACCCTGTTTATTTTACCCAAACATTGTCTCATGAGATAAGCTGGAGTATTGTTAAATCATCATTCAAACTCTATTACTCCCTTGTATCCCACTATGGATAGTGGTAGAGGTCGAGTAAGACCTAGATAGCTGTGAGCTGTTGTTTATTTTCCCACGTAGAACATTGGTAGAGGTCTTTGATCCTGGAAAGTCTTTTCACTGTTTTTTACCCTGATCCAGGGTGTGGATCAATTTATATAAATTGTTTGATAGGACTAAGTCTCAGCTTGAGACTGAACCTCTTGGTTTCATCTGGTGTGCTTTTTATTTTAAGTCATATGTATACTATATATTTTATATTCTGCTACTAACTACTTTTAAATTTAATTTTTTTTAAAGTTACTTTGATAGTTAAATTAGAAAGTGATTATATTTATTGTAAACCAGTATGTTTTCTTCAAATGTTAATTTAATCTTCAGATTAAATTAACTGAGACCTAATCAATCTTTGAGAAACTAATTGAACATTTACAACATGTATAAATTCACTACAGTTTAAATTTGTTTTAAAAAGGGGGATTTTAAGAGAAATATTTTAACAGAAATTTTTAATTGGAACTCAATTCACCCCCCTCTTGAGTAACCACTCCGACCAACAATTATATTAAAAAAATTTATTTCTTCCCCCACAATTCACGCAAACACAACCTTGTGTTTATGTGTTTATCGATTGAGTTCCTTAATTTTTATGACTCAATTAACTTATCATATTTTTAAAAATTAAATTATGTTCATGTATTCAAAATAATAAATTTAACAAGGTGTAATTTTATCTATTACTAAACAATTGTGCTTTCATGGGTGGAAAAGTCATTATAGAGTTGTTTTACACAATCAAATGTTTAGATGGCTAAGAACCAATATACTATACAATCATAAATTCAAAAATAAATAATTCAAATAAAATAAAATGATCTCAATATAATAATAATAAAATATTTTTTAAAAATAAAATGTTACACTTTTGAAAACAAAATAAATCATTGTAGAAGAATCAAGTGAAATCCATTTAAAAGAGGTCCTTTTGTGCAATCGTTACTTCTCCCAATTTCATTGAAAAGAGGAATAAAACCACAATATTTTTATAACCAGTCTCTAATCCAATATACATACAATAAAATTGTGAATAATTTATTTTCATATAGTGTAAGGGATGATAGGGTTCAAAATTTTATTAAATGGTAATTTGAAAATATGGTCAAAATAAATTCTGATTATTATTATTATATGTAGTTGCTTCTCAAAACCATTGACATAAATAAAGATAAATCTGAATGAAACATTAATCTTTTAGTTTTAAATATTTTTTAAAATTTTCATCCAAATTAGTGATAGGTTGAAAAATTTATCTGGTATACAAGGTAGTGATATCTTTATTGAATAATTTTATTCAATATTTAATTCCAGGCCCTTTTTCTATATCTGAACATATTATCAAACTCATGGTGTTCAATTACAATATATATCACAATTTTTTTAAAATTATTTCCAAAAATTTACAATTAATATTTTACCCAAATGTAAATTAATGTAAGAAATATAATAGTTTAGTCGATGGGAAAAAACTATAATTTCCATGAAATTTTGAAAATTCCTGAATCTAATTAAAATGTCAATTAAATAATATCTTTTAACTAAATTTTTTGGAATTATATAATAAATTATCTATAAAATATTTAATAATGTCAAGTTTCATTAATTCCCTCCCAATTACATGTTTGACTCCTGGGAAATATTAATATATTCGAATCAATTCCCACACAATAATCAATACTGATAAAAATTTTAAGATCCATTAAAAAATAGAACTTACCATATATTATTATAAGAAAAATAATTTACTTTCATTTTCTATATTACATTTATATTTATTCAACCCAAAGGATCCACCCACGGCCCAATAACAATCCACCTCACTTTGGAATTCTTGTCACTCTTCACTCATGGGATATTTAATATAGAGTAATTCACATACTTTTAAAAAATGAAGTATACATATAGGCATACAAAAACAATTATCTACCCATATCATAAGAAATAAAATTACAATAAATCATGTGGTATTTTTCATGATGAATTGGTGGATAAGGGTTGATGGGTAAAATCATTTATAAATTCAAAGGCTGAAAAGAGAAGTGAAAATCATAATTACAATTAAATTTAATATTCAAGTGATCCAATATGAAATATAAATCACCTATTTCCACATTAAGATATACAACACCAAAGACCCCATTCAATTTCATGTTTCATGAGTCATATAATAAATGCAAAGAAATATTTCATTAATGTTATCATTTTTTTTCTTTTTATAATTCTTAATATCATTCCATGAAAGATGATATGATAAAAGAGTGTAGTGAATTAGTTATAGTTCGTGATATTTTATTTTTGATAGGTCCATTAATTATAAATTTAATCATAATTAATAACTCAACAACAACTCTATCTTTTTAATTTTGTGTTCGGTCTCTTTTAAAGACAATAAGATATTAATAAATGATGTAAAGGGATGAAATTTACTCACAGACATTCCAATATAGAATATACCAAGAATTATGGTAGAATACCCATATCCAAAAACAATTCACATCTCTGAAGAACACAGAAAAAGTTCCCTTCCCCTTACTCAAACATGAAATAATCATGAAAATATATTAAGAGTGAAGGTGGGTAAGGATAAATAAAATTTGAATGTGGATTAAACATATAATGAAATTCATGGAATATAAGGGATTAACTGATATTTATTTAATGTGTATGACATGCGTTAAAAATTAATATTTCTAAATAATTTTCTCTATTATATAAAAAAAATTACACACTCTAAAAATTTGAAGGAGAAATAATTACATGTTTTTGTTTGCATACATGTTCCATGTTTTTCACAATAAATTTAGGGTATTGTGATGAATATGTAAATAGAGATTCAAATAAATCTTATTACATGATAAATTCTCTTTATGAAAATGTTTCATGGACATGGATTTAAAAAAATGTGAAACATGTATTAATTTTTTGAAAATAAAATTACCGGAAAACTTTTCATATAAAAAATAATATAGAAACTATTTTCTTAAAAAATATCAAATATCTAAAAATAAATTCAAAGGTAAAAATTGCTGTTGAATATTCATTTAAGATAAAGGTTTCTAAAAATGGAAAAAAAATAAAAAACATAGAAAAACTTTAATGATATACCTATAATGTTATCCCTACATCTATACCTATTTTTTTATTTCAGTCAATGTTACCCTATAAATGATGTTGGAACATTAAATTATGACTTTAAATAAGGGAAAATTAAATTAAATGATTGGATAAGTTATATCATAATGTTATTAAGTGGTGAAAGGCTTATGCAGTGTGATGAAATCATATTAATGTGTTTGGAATCCCTTGAAGTATTTATTAAACCATGGATCTTTGGCTATAATGATTATTCTCACGTCCTCTTGGGTTATCTCCTCCCCACTATAATGAAAATCAAGATATAATATATAATTTTAGGCGTTGGGCACAGAAGAAGCGCGTTGGTGGGAGTACCCAACTTTAATTTTAGAGTTAACAACGATCAATCCGAGATCTATCATGATAATAAAATTCAAGATCTTTAGAACAGAACAAAGAATGAAAAAGAAATAGGGAGTCCTGGAACCATAAATATAAGATCATCATATGTTGGTTATAATTAATTTAATTAATTAACAAGAATTACCTTGGTGGAATTCTTTCTTCGTTTATGTCTTTGGTCATGATCCAATGCGATCCATAATTTCTTCATAGAATCCAAGTGTTGGATTCATCTAATGGTTATCCACACATCCTCCACGTATCTCTAGACATCACTGAAGGAATTTCTAGGTGCTAGCGTCAAATATCTTTTTCTTGTGATGTCCGCATTCGATATCCTTGATCTGATGAAGGAGGATCTCTCTCTGTATTGAGAGCATTCTTGGAGGAAGGAGTTCTTTCGGCCTTGAGAGAACTCTCTAGAATTGTTGTGAAAAATGATTAGGGAAAAGTGTTGGGGTTGTGAGGATATTTATAATCGGGTATGAGGTTATAGAGTTATTACAATAAATAAACATGTTATGCATTTTATTTATTTCATCAACTCTTATTGAAAACCCCCACGTTGAATGATTAATTCCTTAACAAATGCCCACGATGATTATAATAAATATCATTTAATAAAACAATATTATTTCATCAAAATATTGACTAGAAAAACTACACGGTGTGTAATCATTAATACACGGCGTGTACTGTTTTCCATGAAAACTACACGACATGTACCTTCAATGCACACGACATGTTTAACCTGTTTTCTTTTTCTTTATTTCCTCCACCACATTTATTAGACCTTGAGTAATGGCTATTTATTTCTCAAATAAGTGTAACTACATTACTCACTAATAAATATATATTATTTTTCCCACAATATATTCTCTCGAATAACTAGGGTCCAAATAAATGCGATCATGCATCCTTAAAAAAATTTAAACCACAGTCAAGAATAATATTTATTTAACATGTTAAATTAACATTTATGTAAGATAAATGGACACACATGGTGTGTGATCCTCTAGGCCTCTTTCTCTGTGGAATTAGGAGAATCTTGCATAAAGTCCAAGGATTGTGTTTAGCAACATGCTAAGGCAGCCATAGAGAAAGAATCTAACACTGAAATGACATGTCACCTCATACGAACATTTACCATGTTATATAATCCCTTTTTCATGATATCACTAATCATGTGGGTTTCATTCTAGTTCCATCAACCCATGTGCTCGATTATTCTTTCTTTAACTTTTTGAAATTGAACTAGCCCATTCCTCACCATGGCCATGGATTTATTTAGGCTATATCAATTCAATCAAAGGTCCTGAGATATTTACTTATGTTATGGAATAGAAGGGAAAAATCCTTTCTTGAATTATCTGTTAATGTAGTATTACTCATGTTGCACCCAACGTATCCTACCTCAACGCAAACAGTGTGTCGTCATAGTTTTCGTCAATACATCTATATTTGAATGTTGTAATATTCATTAATAATAATCTTAAAGTCTAAGGACCAATACACACGTAAACAGAAAGAAACATTAAATGACACTATGAAATGTGTATTTCCTACAGGCAGGTCTTGTTCTCATAATATCCTCCTAGATATTACCAAGGGTGCACCCTATGAGAAGGTTCCTCAAAGTTGTATGAGTCCTCACCTCTAATGTCCTGTATTATTTGTGTCCCTCAAATAAAATCTTCCAGCCATATAACATATATTAAATAATAGTGTTATGGAACTTCTGGGTACTCATCGTACCAGGGATCCTCTACGATCCTTTAATGCAACTGTTGTTCTTAGGACATTATCACATGTAATGTCACGCAGAAGAACAATAAATATTTTGATATGGTATTTATTCATGAATAAACTACAATGTAGTTAGTTTTTAGGCCACTAACTCCAACAGACTCCCACTTGGACTAGATCCAATAGATAACAACCTTTAACTCGCTAGCTCTCGCATGATATTCATGATTCTACTGAGATAGGAATTTAGTCATGGGGTCCACCAAATTCTCTTCCATTGACACTCTACTCACTTTAACTTCACCCATTTTATAGAAATATTTCAAAAGGCGATACTTCCGGAGTATGTGCTCTGTCCATTGATGTGACCTTGGTTCTTATGCAAGATCCACCACTGCAGTATTATCAAAATTCAAAGTGATAGGATCTTTACCGCTAGGCACCACATCATGCTCCAGGTATATGTTCCCAATCCAGACAGCTTCTTTATTGAGACAGAAAAAATATCTATATTGCGACTTCAGATCATTCTGATCTGTCAGAAAACTAACAACAGCATACCCTCTTATGAAAAGCTCATAATGTCCTCCATATACCAAAAACATATCCTTAGTTCTTCTCAGATACTTAAGGATTTTATTAACAACTGTCCAATGCTATTCTCCTGGATCTTCTTGATATCATCCTACCATGCTCAGTGCATAGGCAACATAAATCCTAATACATAACATGGCATACATGATGCATTATATAGCCGAAACATATGGGATCTTACTCATTCTATCTTTCTCCTATTGTGTCTAAGGATATATTTTCTTAGAATGATGTAGGTCATGTGACACTTGAACCAATCCCCTCATGGATTGTTTGATACTAAATATCATTAGTATATGGTCAATGTATGTACCTAGACATAGTCCAAGATGTCTCTTGGATCTATCACGAATGATCTTGTTCCCTAAAATGTTGGCTGCTTCACCCAGGTCCTTCATGGAGAAAAAATTGTTCAACCGGTCCTTAACTGATTGTAAGACTGGTACATCATTTCCAATGATTAATATGTCATCAACATATACTACTTGGATAATGATCACATTTCAATTAAACCGCTTATAAACACATGGATCACATTCATTCTTAATGAAACCAAATTCATTAATGGCTTCATCAAATCAAATGTTCCATGAACTTTATGCTTACTTTTATCTATAAATGTATTTATGCAACTTGTAAACCCGTTCGGCATCACCTGGTCTCATAAACCCTTCTAGTTGTGTCATATAGAAATCTTCCTAAAGGTTCCCATTACAAAATATTATTTTGACATCCATCTGCGAAATCTCATAGTCATCGTAAGATGCTATGGCTAGTATGATTCTTGTAGATTTAAACATGGAAACTAGCAAGAAGGTTTCATCATAGTCAATTCCTTAATGTTGTCTGAATCCTTTAGCCACTAGCCTTACTCTATAGGTGTAAAATTGACCTTCCATTTCTAGTTTTCTCTTGAATAACCATTTGCATCCAACAGGCTTTACATTAAATGGTTCATCAACCAGAACCCAAACTTGGTTCAAATACATGGAATCCATCTCAGAATTCATAGCTTATATCCATCTTGCAGCTCCTGATCGTTCTACTAATTCCTTGTATGAGAGATGTTCATCATTGTCCATCAATAATGATTCACCACCCTCACTGACTAGGAAACCAAATCATTCTGGTTCCTTTACCTCTCTTGACCTCCTACGTTGTACTTCTGTTTCTAGAACCTCTTCCACGGGGATCTTTGGAACTTGTTATGGTACCAACTCATGTGTATCGTGAGCATCAACTTAGTCAAAGTCAATGTTTCTCCCACTATCCTTATTGAGGATATTCTCCCTCTCAAGAAAGATGGCATGTCTGGTAATAGTCACTTTCTGGTCTGAAGGGTTATATAGGCAATATCTTTTAGTTTCCTTAGGATATCCAATAAAGATACACCTCATGCCTCAGGGTGATAGTTTGTTGCCTGAGAAGGCCTTAACAAATTCCTCGCATCCCCATACACATGTCTGTGAAAAATGGGTTTCTTTCCATTCCATAACTCGTATGTAATTCCATTTGTCGCCTTAGTTGGTGCTCGATTTAATGTGTATGTTGTAGTTTGAAATGAATATCCCCAAAATGATAATGTAAGAGCTGCATGACTCATCATCAACCTCACCATGTCCTACAAGGTGTGGTTCCTCCTTTAACTAACACCATTCCACTGTGGTGTATAATGAGGAGTGAGCTAGGATAGAATCCCAGACTCCCATAGAATATCAATGAACTATTGGTTCAGATATTCTCCACCTTGATCCAATAAATGTTTCTTTATCTTCTTACCAAGCTGATTCTATACTTAATTCTTGAATTCCTTAAATTTCTCTAAGTCCTCTGAATTGTTCCTCATTAAGTAGACATAGCCATATCTGCTCAAATCATCAGTAATGTAATGAAGTAAGAATATCTACCTATAGATTCTACTGAAAATGGTCCTCACACATCCGTGTGCACCAATCTAAGAATCTCTGTGTCCCTTTCACCCTATCCATCGAAAGGCGTCTTAGTCATTTTACCTTGTAAACAAGCGTGACATCTATCAACTAGATTTTTCTCAGTAGAGTCTAAATATCATTCTTGGAAGAGCTTTGTGAGGCGCTTCTTGTTTACATGATCGAGATGGTGATGCCACAACTGTGTGATGTATGAGTCATGTGAGTTTGTTTCATTATCGATTGCCAACACTTTGTTTTAATAATTTAATACATAAAAACCATTATTTAAATTCTCCATACCATAACAGACATTGTTCTTAGAAAAGAGACAACCCTTATTTCGAAACATGAAAATAAATTCATCAATATCCAAACAAGAAAAAGATATTATGTTCTTGGTAACACTAGGTACATAATAACAGTTATGTAAAACCAAAATCATCTGAGTCAGTAATGAGAGGTGGTAATCGCCAATGGCCAATGCAGCCAGCCTCGCGCCATTAGCAGCTCGAAGATCCACCTATCCTCTAGAAATCATTCTAAATCAACATGGTTCCAACATTTGAATATAGATATGATCCCTAAATGATGTATCTAATACCCAATGTGTAGAAATAGAAATATTAAACTTGATAAAAAATGCACCTTTATCATCCCCATGTTTCTAGGTACAGTTCCTCTTCTAGTGGCCTTACTTTCCACATGGAAAACATACTGCCTCCTATTCCTTACCCTACCTCTGGATCTTCCCCTTCTTGGAAGGATGAAGCTCGGGAGATTCAGACCTTTTATAAGTCTTTAGACCCTTTTCCTTGTCCTTCCTTTTCATATTCACCTTAAGGACTGTGGGTTTGACATGCCCCATGTCCTTATCTACCAGGAAAATTATGGGCATAAGATTCGATAGACTCTTCTCACGGTTTCTCATGTTGTAGTTGACAATAAAGATTCAGAAGGTCTTGGGAAGTGATGATAGGATGGGATCTGTACATAATTCATCTGAGAACCTAATCCCTAAGATGTCTAGGTGTTCAATGTATCCAATAAGCATGACTACATGAGGCCCAGCTGGCGCAGACTCTTCAAGCATAGTTGTAATCCAAGCATTGGGGATCTCATATCTCTCATGTCTATCCTTCTCTTGGTAGAGATCCTTAAGGTGATACATCATGCTATACATGTCCATGTTTTTATGTTACTTCAATAGCTCATTAGACATGGCCGATAGCAAGAAAAACTTGACATATGTGGCATCATCCATGTGTTTCATGTAGAGAGATAGTTCCTCATCACTGGACTCCTTCCTAGGAGAAACTATAATTGTCTCTTCAAGGACATACAATTTCCTTTCATGGCGAAGGATGAAGCGTAAATTCCTATACCACTGTTTGAAATTGGTGCTGGTGAGAATGTTTTCCTTCTTGAGTGTGGTTCGCAATGATATGTTTGAAGTAATTTTTTACATTCAGTTTCTACAAATTAATATGAGAAATGGTTTTGTACTTTATTATAAAAATTGAGACAAATAAATAAATTAATACATAATAGTCTCCCACTATTTTATCAAAATCCAATAGCCCTCACCATTTTCTTCAGAATATTCTGTTGCTTAAATATTCTAGTGGTAAGGATCCATATTTCCCTTTGAATTTCCCCAACATGGGTTGGTCAAGCAACTTGAAGGGTTTTAGGAAGGCCTTGTAAATGAAAACTGTATTAACTCACATCTCCTTGATCCGCTGAGTGGACTCCCCAATCCTGAAATAATTTATTTTGGATTTCCTCAACCTTTACCTCTTTGTCACACCATGTCCTGCTGTGGAATTCAACCCTTGATTCGAACCAAGTCAAGTCAACCCAAAACCTTGAATTAGAATTCCCTTATAATTGAAAGCATCCCAACTAGTGTTGGTCAAGCACTTTAAACTATGGTTAGATTCTAACCAATATTATGGAAGGCTGTACCAACTTAATATTTCTTTGAGGGATTTTATCCTTATAATTAAATTTCTAATTTATTATATTTGATTACATACTTGTTAATGTTAAGTGCGATATACTTAAGTGATTAACCATGTCTAAGATAATATTTTATGCATAAGATGGTCTTATTTTAGTTTCATCTTGAATGCTTGTTTAATTCACTAATTGTGTGATTATGACAACACACCCACAATAAATATAAACCATAAAACTGATATAATTAAAATAAATGGTATGATCATGAGATTTTCTATTGGTCAGTTTATCTAGTGTTTGATAAACTCACCCAAGACCTTGGGGAGAAACACCTTGATGCTTTTGGGTTCCTGTTTATAGCTTTTCACCTATCCACCTTTGTATCTCCATCGACTGGTTTCACCTTGGCTCTATACTTGAGCCGCCTCCACCAGCTGGGGATCTCTATCCATTACATATGCATTTATCTCACATGTAGGTGTGGGTTAAAATGGGTTTCACATAAAAGAAATGATGGGCACACATTCCTTACATATTAATGAAGAGAAGGCTCGTAGGTCAACAAAATCAATTTATATAAATAAATTAAAATAAACCATTCACATACAAAGGTCTTGGTCTAGCTCATGATCATCCATACATGAAACGATATTACGCATTAATAAAAATAGCATTTAATTATTTAATAGTTCTTCTTTAAGATAAATCAAAATAAAATCAATTAATTATCTGTAATTAATCAATCCATTTATCTTAACACCTTTTCTGAATTTCCTTGAGATTCACATCCATCATTATTTTAAAAAAATAAATTCATTTAAAATTATCTTTGTATGTAACTTGTACCTTGGAGGCAACCTGGTGAATTATCATTTGTTACACAAATGTTAAATTAAACACGTATATATAAAACACCCATCACGTGATGTGACTCAGCTTTATGCATGCACTTTTGTACACGTCTGAAGGGATTGTATAAATAAATTTTAATAATTCTGCATAATTTGGATGAGTACAGAACATGTAGTTCCAACTACACGACATGAACTTTTGTTCACCATCCATCATAAGTATATGCTTGGGGACATGGCATGTAGATTTTCATCAGAAATTCTTAGAGTACACAGCATGTTCAATTGGACACATGCCATGTAGTATCAGCGTTACACAGTTTCCAGCTGGGCAAGCCATGTACAGGGTACACAATCCAATCCTAACCTGAAGGGACTACACGTCGTATTCAGTTGGACCACACGCCATGTAATCCAGAAACCATGTTCCACCTATTCCTAGTCAAAACACAGTGTCATAAATTTTTTAGATATGATCCAACACATAGCCTGATTTGGCGGATCAGTCAATGCATTGAACCTAGACTACACGGCGTGTACTTCAGAATACAATCCTTGTATTCTGGTGTTGTACATCTAGGAGCGTTTGGCATCTCCAAATGAGTTCCTCTATTTTATTTTAATCAAAATTAAAAGAAAAATTCGTTTCCCTTAGGTGAAAGAGAAAATAAAGGGGAGGAACAAATCTAGAGAATCAGATTTAGAAAAATGATTAACTTTAATTGAAACAACTAAATTATTAAATGCGTAAATCACTAATGAAAAAATAAATAATTATAATCAATGATATGACCCATCTAATACCACTTTTCGGTTCTGGGTGGAGTAGAAGCATGTTGGTGGGAGTGCCCAACTTTAATTTTATCATTAACAATGATCAATTCGAGATCCATCCCGACAACAAAATGCCGGATCGTCGGAATAGAACGAAGAACGAAAAAGAAAGAGGGAGTCCCAAAATCATAACAACATGATCATCATATGTTGGTTATAATTAATTTAATTTATTGACAAGAATTACCTTGATGGAATTCTTTCTTCGTTGATGTATCCAGTCATGATCTGATGGATCCATCATTGTGTCATAGAATCCAAGTGTTGGATTCCTCTAGCGGTGATCCACACGCCTTCCACATATCATTGGATTTCTTTGAAGGGAATTCTGGGTGCTAGCACGAAAAATCCTTCCCTTGAGATGTCTACCTTCGATCGCCTTGATCTGATGGAGGGGGATATCTATTGGTCTTGAGAGCATTTTTTGAGGAAGAAGTTCGTTCGGCCTTGAGAGAACTCTCTAGAATTGTTGTGCACAAATATTAGAGAAAAGTGTTGGGGTTGTGAGGATATTTATAATCGGGTTTGAGGTTACAGAGTTATGACAATAAATAAGCGTGTTACATGTTTTATTTATTTCATTAAATCTTATTAAAAACCCCCATGTTGAATGATTAATTCCCTAACATGTGCCCACGTTGATTTTAATACATATCTTTTAATAAAAATATTTTATTTCCTCAAAATCATTACTGTAAAAACTATACGGCATGTAATCATTAATACACATTGTGTACTCTTTTCCATGAAAACTACGCGGAGTGTACATTAAATGTACACGGTGTTTTTATCTTGTTTTATTTTTCTTTATTTCCTCCACCATATTTATTAGACCTTGAGTAATGGTTATTTATTTCTCAAAAAAATGTGACTGCAATACTCACTAATAAATATATATTATTTCACCCATAATATATTCCCTCGAATAAATAGTGTCAAAATAAATGAAATCATGCATCCTTAAATAATTATTAAATGACAATCGGGAATAATATTTATTTAACTTGTTAAATTAATATTTAACAGAGATACGAGGACACACTTAGTGTCTGACCCTCTAGGCATCTTTCTTAGTGGCATTAGGCGGAGCCTACCTAATGTCCAAGGTTAATGTCTAGCAACATGCCATGGAACCCATAGAGAAAGACGTTAATGCCCCAATGATATGTCACCTCATAGGAACGCTTACCGTGTAATATAATCCATTTTTCCCGATATCTTGAATCAAGTGGGTTGCATGCTAGTAACATCAACCCATGTGCTGGATTATTCTTTCTTTGACTTTATGGAATTTAACATTCCCATTTATCAACATGGTCATGGATTTATTTAGGATATATCAATTCTATCAAATGGCATGAGATATCTACTTCCATTATGGAATAGATTGGACAAATCCTTTCTGGCATTATCTATTGATGTAGTATTACTCGTGATGCACCGAACACATCCTACCTCACAACGAACAGCGTATCCTCACAATTTTCGTCAATACATCTAAGTGTGTGAGTTGTAAAACCCATTAATAATAATCTTAAAGTCTATGGAACAATACACACATCTGCAAATAGAAACATCGAATGACACTATGAAATATGGATTTCCTACTGGAGGATCCTGTTCTCATAATATCCTCTTGGATATTACCAAGGTTTCACTCCATGAGAAGGTGCATCAATGTTTTATGAGTCCTCACCCCTAATGACATGTATTATTTGTGTCCCTTGAATAAAATATTCCAGCCATACAACATATATTCAAGAACAATGTTATTGAACTTCCAGGTTCTTATCATAGTAGAGATCTACTATGACCCTTTAACGCAACAGTTGTCCTTAGGACATTATCATATGCATTGTCACACAGAAGAACAATCAAGATGTGATAAGGTATTTATTAATGAATAAAGTACAAAGTACTTGGTTCTAGGCCACCAACCCCAACAATAATTTCATAACAATATTAAAATAATCTTAGATGGAATCAAATTTAACCATGAATTATATAGAATTATTTTGTCTCCCACATAAAACTCCCTTTATTAAATCATCATATCTAGAGTTTATTTTGATATTTATTTAATGATCATTTAGTTTTCATATATTAGAAATCATATATCTACAATATCTAGAATTTTTAACTTCCCTTGATATCCTTTATGAGAAATATTAATGATAAAATTCTTTATTTTCACATATTAATGATATTATAACTCCCTAGGAAGATGATATGATTTCCTAAAAATTATTTAGGAGGGAGATATTCCAATGGGTTAATTTAATGGTGTACTACAAGTCCAAAGTGTATAATAATTTTATTACTGAAAACATTTCTATTTGGTTGAATCGTTTTCACTAAAATATAATTCAAATCTTAATTTGAGACTTTTTATAGGACATTTTTAGAGGTAATAAGTCATTGATGTTTTTTGTGTCAACTTATTCTTTTGATGGGGAAACCAAAATTATGATTGAAAAATCAAATCCTTGAAAACATCCACTACAACATGAGAATATTCAGTCTTAGTGGATTTGGTCTCTATCCATCTATAAAAATAATAATCATAAAATATAATGTACATGAATTGAAATGAAATTGTAATTTATATTATGAAATCAATGACTTAACAATTAATAATCTCACAGAAAAACAATGGATGCTATGGTATCTCATATATCATAGAAATATTTATAGTGTTCCAGCAATTTGATCATGATTACAAAATATATGGTCTTTATTGAATAATATGGGATAATATAATAATGTCCCTAAGTCCTTAAAATATATTTATTGGGTTTTAATTTTTTATCCATAAGTATGTTTAAGAATAATATATTGAACATACACTAACCCTTTATTAGGAAAGTATATTATAATGACTTGGTCACTACATATACAGTAATGTTATGTGTTGTCCCACAAATAATACCTAGACTCAATTTTCCTTGTTTTAACATGGTGTTTATTTTGTTTTATAAGAATTTTATATGAAAAATGAATTTACTAGATCAATTTACCAAGGATGTGTACCAATGAGGGCATATATATTCTTATCGTGAAAAGTGTCCGAAAGCGGTACATGGCCTTGGGTTTCATTCTAAAATGTGTGAATTAACTTGCTTATCTTATATGACACCTATTTATCCACCTAGTTATTATAATACTTCTAAATTTAAAACTCATTAAGTAGCAACATCCAAAATATTAATCTTATATTTTCATTTAGCTTCTTCAAGAGTATCTTAATGGTTTTTGTAAAGAGAAAGCAACTACTTTAGATCCTAATAATCAATAACAAAATATTTATAAAGAAAATATGATAGAAATAAACATAATTTATATGTTAATTTAGTTTCCCATGTATTAATAAAATGTCATAGAGGCATAGAAAAATATAAATGGGCTCCCATATACCCTCTGTAAAAGGACAACCCAAAAAAATTGAATCATAACATATAAGCTCAAATAGAATCTCCCACCATAGAGGTTTTATGATTGGGTAAATAGATAGGTATTTTTTATATAATTAATTAATAACCTATAATATTTATCAAAGTAAAATTTAAAATTAATTTTAATATATTAATGATAGGGGTAGAATAATCTTACTGAAATTTTTCATGAAGTGAAAAAAACCTGTGTGTACTAGGAAGACCTCACATCATGCACATATGTAAGATATAGTAATGGAAATAAAGTGAAATATTTATATCTATAAACCTATATACTATTCTCATTATCTAAATTTCCTAGTAAAATACACTTATATACCATGAAATAAAATGTTTTAATGTTCAAAACTAGGGTATTCTCAAAATAAGGATGCAAAACATTTCTGAAGCTATAGAGACATTTATCAAATGAGGATCCAAATACATTAAATTGATACATGAATACATACATACATTTATCAATTATATAAAAAATATACTCATGATATATTCATTGAAGTTATATAGGGAATAAAAAAGTCCAAATAGAATCTGTCATTTTTTGAATCCACTAGAAATATCATTTGAAAATTGTCTTCTCATAGTGTTTTATTGATGTAAAAACCTATAAATAACCATGAAACCATCAAGGAAGTAATATTTCATCCTTTCAAAGACTCTAGAAATTATTTGGTCAATAAAAGGAAGGGTAAAATGTTATTTTTGAGTATATTGTTTTAGTTTCAACAAATCTATGCACAATTTTCAATTGTTTTTCGACCTTATTGAAATATACTGTTCCCTATAATTTTTATCACTATGAACCATGTTTTTGTACTAATAACATTAATAGGGGTAACCCACTAGTAATTAGAGCTGGTAATAATGATATATAACTCATTCAAATTTCCAATATTTTTTATAAACTTTAATAATATTGGATCAAGACTCCTTTATGGACAACTAGTAGGTATGATCCCATCTTCCAAAAAATACAATGGATAAAAATATAAGGAATAATACCTAATATGTTATAAATTATCTATAAATACCATAAATAATCTCCCTCAAAATATTTAAAAGTTTCACCATTCATTTGAAAATGATATTAATATAAATAATAATAATTAATCACTCACTACTAAATAAGTAGAGTATTTGAGATTTAGTTTTAGTTGATTAATTTATATTAAAGGTGGGAACTGTATGTATGGAGTAATTTATGAAATTAAAATATTTTTAGAATTAGTGTCAATATTATAATATAAATATTAAAAATATGTGAATAACTAATTAAATCCACCAGATTACAGAGAACCATATTTTAAATCAAAATAGGAATCCATATCAAAAGAAAAAACTAATAAAAGATCACTAATAAAAAATTGGCATTTAAATAATCTTATACCATTCACAAGAACATTGAGCTTTTATTTTATCCCATTTAACCCATATAATTAAAATCACTCTGGCTCTGATTATTCCATGCCAAAATATTAAATCATTTAATTTCATTTTTAAAATAAATTTAAAGGCTGTACTCAGGAACTTGTATAGCTATTTCAATATTGTTGTGGAAGGGTATTCATAAAATTATTGTAGCATGGAAATGTACATGATCATTCTGCATGTTAAGAATATTAAGGTCAGTAAGAAATATAATTCCACTTACCCAAACAAGTACATCCTCAAGGACTCTCACCAAATATTTTATAGTTATATTTTATAATTAATCAACCACAATTGTTGGTTTCATCTCACAAATCAATATATATGATAAAATAGAGCGAGTTATCATATTATTATAAGAACATAGACCACACAAAGCATTAGTGAAATCTAACTCCCTTATGGAACATGGTATTGTTATTGTCCCAAGGTCCTTAAATGTTTTAGGAATATCCATGTTGGGTATTGGGAGAATATATAAATATAACCTATTATTGATCTAATTGATTCATTTTTTCTTATTCTATTCATAGAGTGTTCTTTAAAGATGTTTTTTATATCATGTAATTTTCTTGATTGGCTTGTTTAGAAAATACGGCGATCTCAACTCACCTAAATGTTTATAAAAAATCATTTTTTTTCATTTTATATTATATCAATGTTTTATTTATCCTAAATACATAAGAAATTTGAAGGGGTTTATGAGGTACCACATCAATCTTTTTTTACCCCTATCTTTCACCTTTTTCTAGTAACCAATTACCTATTATGGTGGAATAGTAGTTGATAGTGAAACTCTCATTGGACTACATAGAACAAATTTCATAGAAATTTTATTCCCACACATCAATGTGATCTCATTAACATTAAATTTTGGTTTTTTAGTGTGTTTAAAAGGAATATTTTAAGATTTATTTCTTACCATATGATTTATGGATGTGGAAATTAGTCTCATTTGAATTTATATATATCCTTTAATTCAATACCTTAATTAATTAACTAATTATGTTTATTATGAACAATTTGTTTTATAATGTCATCAGTGTTATAGTATAACTTTGTTTTGTCCTTCCCTTATTATTATTTTTATATTTATGTTTTTCCAAAAAATTACTTTTAAGGTTGCTGAAAACCCAATTTGTAAGGCATTTATTGGTGAAACTTTTGATGAAATCAAAGCCATTATCACTAGCTTGTACCATAATTTATTATTGGATGATCCCTCAAAATATGATTGTATGATGGAGAGAATGAATTTTATATGGTTTTAATAGGTGGTTAATGATACTAATATGACATCCCTAGGAAAAGTATAACACAATATTATATATTTTTGAGTTGGGGTCATGAATCATTTGGGTGATTTGGTGTGACACATGTTCCACAAACTCTTTCTATAGTGGGTTGTGATTTATTTTGATAAAAAATAAATTTATATCACCATAGTAATTAACTGAATAAATTTATTAAAAAATGAATAATTATCCATAGTCTGGGAAGGTATTGAAGGTATACCTCTTAGTGTGGGTGTACCACAATTTCAAAATTATATGTTGTTTTGTATCATTTTATCAATTAGATATTTATCTATGGTTGGTTCTTTGGGAACCTATCCGAAAAACACTATATAAATCACCATTATCCAATCCATTAACCTGATAACTTTATGTAGGTTTTGGATAAGTATTTTTTCACTAATTTGGTAATGTGGGTAGCTCATACACAACTTCTTGAATCAATATAGTACTCATATATTGAAACCCTTATAATTTCTTGATATATGTGATATCATTTTGAATTACAAAATTCTAGGATTCTGGAAGAATTTTCGTAATAAAATTCATTTTAAATCATTTCATCTTATTACATATCAAGGGTTTAAATATTATGTCCATTTTTTTTTGCATCATTGAGTAAAAAGGGAAAATAATGCTAATTTTCTTTTTATTCATTCATGTTTCATGGATTCATTGTTGAATAAAAAATATTGAATTTTTTTTATTCATTTTTAGTTCCTCATAATAGAGACTATGAAATTTGTCTTGAAGGTGTATTACCCCATATTTTAGTTCAATTTTTGGATCAATGATTACGGTATTAAATACATATTTTCTAATAGAAAATATCATGTATATATAATTATGTAGTGGATCCATTTTTTTCAAAATCATTATTACAATCCATTGGTTTAGATTCTATGTTATATTTAAAGGTTCCTCCAGTTTTAGTTTTTTTAGAATAGTGGAAATCCTCGAATTGATGTATTTATCACATCCCATATATTGAAATTTTAGGATGCATTCTTAAAAGCTATTCTCAACCATAGGGTCTAGTTTAATGAGAAATTTTGGATGAGAACATGTCATAGATTAATGAAACATAATTAGACAAAAAAGTTAGACAATAATATCATTATAATAAGTTTCAATTAATGGTAGAGAGATAATAAGTGAGGAATAAATAACATGGAGAAAGAAAAAATGTAAAAAGTATATTAAAAGAAATTAAATAACTAATGAGGATAAAAAATTTAACTAAAATTAGTTGAAATAAAAACTTACATCCATATACATGATTCTAGTTTTATGAACACTATCATGGATGGTCTAAGAATATTACCTTCTTTTAAAATAAGTGTATAATAGTGGCAAACCCATGTTATTCAGTCAAGAGGAAAATTATTTAAAAAAACTATTTATATTAAAGAAAAAAATTAATGAAATATAAAAGGTAATTTTATGAATTTTAGAATATTTTTGAAATAATAAAATTAGTAAAATGTATTGAAGAGTTCGATACAATGTAAAAAATATTAAAATAAGAATTTTTTATATTTTTGGATAATTTTATAAATAAATTATAACGAATCTAATCCAATAAAAAAATTAATTGTTTATTATTTTTAAAAATATTAAAATTTACCTAAATATTATCATCTAATATATTTAACCCTCAAACATTATAGAAATTAAAAATCACAAAAATAGAACATTTTGAACACAATGTTAATTCTAGATCATCAAATATTGGTACCTTGCTATTATTCTATGTCAAAATCTAACTTATGGTTAGTGGATATTTAGGGAAACATTTAAACTCTATTAATGTCAGTTAATTGAGTTTTTTGATTTGATTTGAACAATAAAATTCTATCCCTAGTTGATTAGATTTTAAAATTTAAGTTTCTCTCTCATGAATCATAGAAACTTATCATCATTTCTTAATTATTTATTGATTTAAATCATTAAATTTTAAGGGAAAATTTATTTATTATAATTATTTAGAATTATATTAGATTTATGGATTCAAAAAAATCCATTGAAGAATGTGGAATTTTAATTATTCTTCCATGGTTTTACATGTCATCCTAGAGATTATTTCACTAGAACAAGTTTAGATAGAGACGACCAAATATTATCTAAAATGATAGACTCTAATACAAAGTATTTAAATAAAATAAAATAAGGTAAAGATTAATATTTTCATTGACAGTAAATATAGATAACATTTTTGAAAACAAAACGAGGTAATGAAGAATAATAAAGTGAAATCCATTTTTAAGAGATCCTTGCATGAAATAGTTCCTTATATCAATAGCTATAAAATTGGAATAAAACAATAATCCTTATACAAAAAATATTTAATACACTAACAATACCATCTAAAGAATAATAATATATATTTATTGAGTGTATGGGGGGATAGGGTTACAAATGATATAAATTATAATGTTGAAAATAAGGTCAAAATAAACACCAATTTTTTTATTGTGTAGGTGAATATAAACAAATATAAAAAATGATATATATATATATATGTAGTTGAATGAAATATTTTTTTTATTGCTATAGTTTTTTTAAAAAATTAATACAATAAGATCAAGTATGAAAAATTTATGGGTCGAGAATTGAAATTATACCCACATTGGCATATCAAATCTAGTATCTAATTTAGAGCCAATTTTATGTATCCAAACATTTAATACAGATCATGGTATTAAAATATAATATTTAATTTTTTTTCAAAATTATGTCAAAAAATTTCAATTAAAATTCTATATGTATAAAATTCTAGGAAAAAAATACTAGATTGAAGTTTAAAGTTGAAAACATGATTTTCTAATAGAATTTTCCAAATTCATGAATCTAATTAAAAATTAATATTTTATCATATAATAATACTAAATTTTGGTGAATAATTTTTTTATCTTTAAAATTTCAATAAAATAAATTTTTATTATTGATTTTTTTGGAATGAAACGAGTGTGGCTCATGAAAAGTAGTGTTTCCCTTAAAATGGCGCCCTTTCAAGCTGACGATAAGAAAAAAGAGATATGGTTTTTATATGATGGGAAGAACACCATTGATTATTTGGATGTGTTACTATAATATTGGGTGTTATTTAGTGAATATTGAGGGTGATGTATTGGGTGGACCAATAATATGGGTGGTTGTGGTTTCAATTTATTACTGGAATGTAAGTAAGTGAGTCATGTATTATGATTAAGTTTGGTAATTGATTTGATATGGGATTTTGAAGTTATTATGTGGGTTTTCTAGTAATATGAATTTTTTTCTGTCTTACCCTAATGTATATGGTAATATATTCTTGTTAAGATGAATGATTAC
The DNA here is from genome assembly GCA_963277665.1 of Viscum album. Taxonomy (NCBI): domain Eukaryota; kingdom Viridiplantae; phylum Streptophyta; class Magnoliopsida; order Santalales; family Viscaceae; genus Viscum; species Viscum album. The sequence goes on from OY728141.1 coordinate 1,555,960,638, forward strand.
TAGTGGTTGTTGGCTAGTTTTTCTTGGATCACCACATTTTCATTAATGGTAGAGTTGGGATCATGGGATAACCCTGTTGGTATACTCAAGGTGTTCTTGTGAGTTTTAGTATTAATGAAATATCAAATATCAAGTGTTTTATTTTGGTTGGGAGACTATACAAAAATCCTATATTGGGGAGAATTCTATCAATCATTTAGAGTAAAAACTTATGACATTTGGCTCAAGATGAACATCTTGGATAACATGGAAATAAAACCTATATAGTTAGATTTTTGGTTTTTAATAACAATTTTAGGTGTGGATTGGAATATTCATATATTATTTGTAGAAAATTAATGATTCAAGGATTCATCTATGGTATTTTGTAAAATTTGGTGCCTCTGATAAATAAATCGATAAGGAATTAAATAAATGATATAGGTATGACCTACATCAGAAGTATATTACTAATCCTAGAAATATTTTGATAGTGATATATTAAAATTATTGATATATTTATTATATCACATAATGGGATGATGTTAAACTTATGTGTCAGTATTCAAGTATTTTAATGGAATTGTTTGAGTTAAGATATCATGATTATGTTGAGGAATTTATCAATTTGATAAGGAAAACATATAGGTTTTAAATAAGGTCTATGATTATATTGAAATATAATGGAATTAAATATGTAATTAAGTATGGTAATGTTAAATTAGCATCAGTTTTGTTGTTTTTTGGCATTAAGGGTGCATGTTATAGATTGAAGAAGATGTTTTTAGAGAATAAATAGTTGATATAAATTAGGGACCTCAGAAATATAACCAAACTTATTCTACAATATGGGGTTGTAGGTAAAACTATATTCTAATGGATGAACTAGAAGTCATAGTATTTTTTGATACTTACAATGTATGATAATATATATTGTTGATAGTTTTTAATAACCCACACCATTATGGGTTAGTGGAGGTAATAGAAATTGGGTTGTTAGGGTTATAGAGTTAGGGGTGTTTTAAAATTTGATACTCAAATTAGATTCTTGATGCTAGATATATCTCATAAGATAGTTTTAGCAGAAGTTTGGAAGACTCAATAGTAGTTTTATGTATTTTAATAAAAACAATTATTGATTGATTAACTATTGGAAATTACTAAAGTTACATCTAGGTATTCGGTGGTGTTGTTTTGGGGATGCGATACTAGGTTTTCCATTAAATATTATGTGGAAAACATCCAGGAGGTTAGTGTTCCAACAGGTACCCAATGGTCTGTGGACGTATTTTTTTCTTTAATTTTAGGTTATATTTTTAAATTATCATATGTATCTCCCATAGTAACTTGTCTATAACCCCTAGAGTCCCCTACCTCTTTTCACCTGTTCTTTATCTCTACTTATATAGATCCTAGTGTTTCCCCTCTTCGTTGACTGAAGAACTATCTAAGATATTGTGATTTTAAAAACAAGTCTAAGGTAAGAACTCAATTTTAAACATTTTTTTAATTTTAAATATATGTGTTATTGATGGGTGTTTGAGTTATAGTTTCTTGAAGTATAACCAATCAGTATCCAGTTTTGTTTTAATAGAGTCTTATAAAGAAAAAATATAGAGTTTTCTCTATTTATGATGATGTTAAGATAACTAGATAACTCTGTATCCAAGGGGCACAAGTACAATATCTGTAACAGACCCTAGAGGGTATCTATTAATATTATAAATTACAAGTAGCTATGCATAGATTCATTGAGGTTAATATGAAGGGTTAAATAGACTTAGACCATTTATTTAGTTGGTGAGGTGACCATTAGTATTTTTTTGGGATACCTCTCTTTATGCAAGGAATATGATTCATGTATATTACATTGAGTCGGATAATCTTTTCAAGTACTGATGTATCTTATTGAAGACATTTGATGTGTTTAATAAGATAATGATTGATAATGATTTTTCTATAAAGTAATCATTTTTGGAAATTGAAATAACTATAACTATTAAGATAACTTATGAGATAAATGTGAAGCGTATTAAGGCCCAAACCTTAGGCTGATACCTTGAACCATAGGTTGATAACAAATATGGTGTGTATATCATCGGTAAAGGTTCTACTATAGGAAGGGTTAAAGGATTTCTTAGTGGTTGGTTCTACAGTATGATTTGTTCATGTTTTGGTATTAGATATGAATTTGGGGTATTATAACAGAATAATAGTGGCTGATAATGGCCAATATTGAAGTAAGCATTGATAGGTCTATTGAGACCAAAATTGGGAATGAGGTATGGGATTGGTAATCACCTAATAGTTTATGAGAAGGAGTCTATTTATTTTTGAGGATAAGGGTTAATTCTTAGGGGAATGAGTGAGATAGAGTATCATTTTTGTGATAGTATTTTTTTGGTCAACATTATCATAATTTTAATTCGATGTCTAGGTTGATAAAATTGTTTTCAGCCCTAGTAGAAAATGCAGAAACACCTGAGTTGGGGGGGGAAGGGTAAATTCAGTGTGTTTTTTAAATGATTTTGTTCTGGTCAAAGACCAAAACACAAACATTATTATAAAAGGTGGGGTAAATCTTTGGCTTTATTATTTGAATTGTACACCCCTCATCTCCTTGGTGCCTAACACTCAACTTCCTGAACATACTGATGATACCATCAAGGAAATTTTACAAACTAAAAATCCTTGATTACTTGACAATATTGAGAATGTTGTGGATATTTATCCCTTCAATATTACAAATGATCTTATAATTTAGGAACCTTCTCATAATTTTATGCTTGATTCAGTGTAGTAAACTCTTCTCCAAATTACAAATTTACATTTTAACTCACCCCATTTGATTTTTGAACCACTAATATATGTTAGAATATAAAAGCATGTCTTATATTTTATCCAACAATCCATAGCTACAGGAAATAAAGAAATATAAATAAGATATTATGATATATTATTTTTATAAGGATCATCTATAATGTGAGAAACCATCACCGCAACAAGTCAACTCCTAATGCGTCATGGAATCCCCACTATAATAAAATTTCTAAAAATATTTTGTTTGAAATGAATTATCCTATAACTAATCCACATTTTATTAGACTAGAATGGGATCACTATATTACACAATTGATTAATGTTGTATCCCATTGGAAATTTATATTCTATATTCCTACTAATTCATAATCATATATTTTACCTCCTCTTGATTTATATCACAAATTACGTACATGGATTTTAAATAGACCAAACAATAATACGATTCCCTGAAAATATAGAATATTATACTAAATTATATTCTTAAAGAAATACACATAAAACTCATCCTTTTAATTGTATATATTTATAGTTATTTTGTCATAATTTATTACGAGAAACTAAAATTAAATATATTATCTAAAAATAGAACTATAAAATCATTCATAAAATTTAATTTAGATGTGTATAACCTTGACTAGAGTAACTACTTATTTCTTATTCCTAGACTATAACTGACCAATAGTATAGGTCAACCACCTATTCTTATTTTTCTTCATTGGAAACTAATTAATTTATCACTAAAAAATATTTTTTATTATTATATCTTCCTCAATAAGGCATGTTAAATCTACTCCTTCTTTTCCTCAAGATATATATTTCTCTATCATGGCCTCCTCATTGTTTTGAACTCCCACATGAAGTGTCTCCTTTTTTATTTTCTATTTCTTACTCCTCTATCGACTAATAATGTCATATGTGTTAGTGAAAAAAATAAATGAATTGTTTTATTTTTAATATCCAAACATAGTATGCTGAGGAAAAAATAACAAATTGTGAAAATATGTATTAAAGAATAACCATTTGTTGTTTCCCATGATTTCACTCATACTTATTTTTAACTCTAAAGATATTCCTGAAAATCAATTAATAAATAATCCCCATTAATAGATTTTTATTTTATATTATTAATATATAGTATTAGCTTGATCTTTTTCTTTATCTCACAATATTTTCACTATAATTGTGATATAATCCTTGATTTTTTTTCTTCATTATTTTTAAAGTCAACTAAACATATTTTTTATGAATTTTCTTTATTCGACTCATCTCTCGTATTCATCAAACTCATTTTTTGGAAAACACATGTTTTGACATTGATATTTCCTCTTGATGCATGAAGGAAACACTTTTATTACTTCAGATCATAGAAAACTAATCATCATAATATATTATATTACTTAAAATATATCTAGATCCCCTCTGAAATTTACCCTAGAATACAGCTTAAGCTTTGATATGAACTTGTTTGGATTTTTCTTCAAATTCCCATTAATCTATTTAAATATATTGGAATGTTGTGTAAATTATTCCACTATTATGTATTATTCTTATTTGGATATTATATTATTTTATCATAATTTTAGTTCTTTGATCACATTTATTTTGTGTTATTTTATTGAATATCATCTCAAGCATCATCTAATTTTATTTTCTTTAGAATCATAAAATTTTGTAAACCCAATTTTATTCTACTAAGACATCCATAAACACTTCTAACTTAATTATCATATGATCAAAAATTTCAGTTTTATGTAAATTTTTTCTTTATACAAGACACCATTCACTTAAACATGATGAATTTACTTAATGAGATATATTATGGAATTGTTGGACTTTTTTTCAGGTAAATGAAATATCTTAAAATGACATCTTATATAGATAGTTTCACTTATACTTTTACCATTTCAATTCTATATAGATGATTTTCCAATATCAATTTTCAAATAACCTAAAAAAACTAAATAAACCTACCAGGACTATAGTTATATTTTCATAGATCAAACTTCTTATTTGTGGAACTAAATCTATTACATTGTAGGGTAAATGAATTTTTAATTTTTCATATCCTATTCACTAGAAAAATTTTAGACTCAAATATCATATAATCTTAAGAAATATATTCTATTTATTTGAATTTTTATATGAAATTTATATGCAGGATAATTCTCATTATCATTTTTATTCCTTTGATACATGAATTCAATATTTACCAATATAGTCATTGGGAGACATGAACAATTCTCATGCCTTGTCAAGCATATTAAAATAATCTTAGAACCTCTTAAAATAAATATTGAAAATTTTAAAATAATTTCAATCTACTTTAAACACATTTTCAAGGTGTTTCAATATATAAAATAGAAAAATTGGACTATTTATGTTTATAATTTCCTAAATAAATAATGTGCCATATCTATTAAAATAATACTTCATTAAATAATGTTTCTAACTAATTTAATAAAAAATGTTAGGTACTCCTAGGATATATTATTCAAGGAATCTATACCAATATTTATTCCAATGATTTTTTTCCTTTACCATGAAAACACAATGGATGTAGCTTCATCTTTTAATATGGGTGGATAATCACTTGTTCACCCGAGTCTTCACCTCACATTGAATTCTAAATTAAAAAAAATACAATCACTATACACAAGGAACTTTAATGTTAACCTTTTCTTTTATTTTCAATATCTTTTATGATCCAAATTCAGTGTCATATTTTCTGACCCTCTTATGGAAAATAATAGATTATATAAATGTATTATCCTCATAATTGTTATAGTAGTACACAAAATTGATTTTTTATCCTCCCCATAATTGATATTGTGTGAAGGCTCCTCTCAAATTCAGAATAACAAAAAATCTTCTACTATTTCATTTCGTAAGAAAAGAAAATATTCAATAGTAACTACTTTGCATTTTTATGGGATTATAAGAACTTCTAATTAAAAAATTATTTTCTGATTTAAAAGTAGAATCAAATTTCCCTTATAAATGTTTCATAAAATAATCTATTAAACATTTATGTTGACTAACCCTTTCTAGAAAAAATAGGGAAAATTTTAGACAATAAGGTTCCCTATATTTTCACCAAATGAGATACTAGTTTTTATATATAACATCTAGTGGGAATATCACATAGATTTTAAAGAAATTTAGGAACCTTAACAAACATCGACACACATATTAAAACATTTCAAGGTTAAATTTCTTCCCCATTCATTTAGATAGGGATCCCTTGATAAAAATAATGCATATAAGTTAAAATAGATATTAGCAAATAAAATTCATATACATTCCTTCAAATTTTGAATTGTATGTCCACATTTTCTTATTCAACAGACTGATTAAATCTATAAAATCTTTATCTATCCTAAAATCTCCACCATCAAGGGATTTTCTATAACCTTATTTTCCATAAATCCATTAAACTTAAAAATAACTAAGAAAATATTACAATAATGTTGATTATCTTAGCTTCTCACTTAAATAAATATTGTTGAGATAGTTTTGTAAAGATAGTGTATCATTTCCATGTAGGATTATTGTATCAAGACCCTTTTATGCATTCTTATACCTTTAATTTCCACGTTTTTTCTTATTTGGTTAGCATGGGATTTTTATTGACCTTTTCATTATTCTTAGTTGAAATACGATTCTAAATATTAATAATTAGAGAAATTGGATTCCTTTTATCTTGATATAAACTTATAAAAATTTCCAACTATTCATTACTTATGATTAACGTATCTTTAGTATCATTAACTATCTCTCTCATGTGTGAGGACTCCTTATTGGAAGAAAATATCTTTGAAAATTAATTTATTTGTGATTTTATATTGCTTTTAATTTATACTGGTTAAAAATTAATACATTTAATATCTTGGTAAACTTAATGGTTTCTCCATCCATGCACTTTAATTTATTTTTTTTCCTCAACCATTTTAGAAAAATTCATTACCTATTTACAAAGAGTCTCAAATTCTATTCTATTCAATATATATATATATATATATTAGATGGATTCTTTTATAAATTTTAGATTTCAACCATTTACATTATCATTAATGGAAATATCAAAATGGTCCATATCATGGAATATATTACCAAAATATAATCACATATTGCCTATAGGTTCAACTTCCTAGTTAAATTTCCTCTTAACCTTCTTAGGGGTGTTTTTCTTCACTTAACTCTCCCAAAGTAGAATGACTTTTTTCATTTCCAACTTTTTATACTATGGTGAATATATCTATTATTTAGTATATGAATGGTACATTGAATGTATTTAGTATCATTGATCAGATCTATGATATAAAATCCTTAAAAAATAAATTTTTATGTGATTAAAACGTGTTCTTCAAGGATAAATTTTTACTTTTATGTAGAACCTATCTTATTTCATCATGCTTCTATTGAATTTCTACTTTTCACACCTTTAATCTATTATTGTTGAATTTCAATGAATATTTTTTTAATAATATCCACGGCTTTGTTTCCAATTATCTAGAACCACTAACATCCACCAAATAATATTTCTCTATTTTGAGTACATTAAATCTATATATATTTATATTCCAATTATCTTTAGACATTTTCAGTCCTGTTTTTGGGATTCATTTAGGGAAAAAATTTCATTACTTAATCATCTAATTAATTTTAATATTTTTTATGTACTAATATTTATTCGCTTCTCTATTTATATATATTTTAAATCTAAATATGAAAATGTAGTAAAATAAATTATTAAAAACAAATGTTTCAGGGTTTTGGGATAACTTATTCAATGATCTTGAAGTGGATTCATCTCTGATGTATCTCAAGATGAATGTAACACTAGAATGATTTTTTTAGGTTGAATAACATAATCTATAATCATTGTGGATGTAGCACTCTTATTTAGAAAAAATTGGGGACTTCAAGCACATTTAGTTTTGTGATTTATCATCTTGACTTCCAACTCAAGGAATTTTATGTTGAGGGTGTACTTATTATCCTCTAATGATCTCAAACCACCTTTAAAACCAGTTTTCAACAACTTAATTTGATATCATGAATTTTTATTGTATCAATCATATATTTTTACATCACATTTAGTATTTTTATTTTTTACTTATATATGAGGTTTGTAACACCCCAAGTTACATGGTACTTTTCCCTTTTAATAATGCAATAGCTGGCATTGTACCCAACTTCAAGATTCTAACACACCGCGACCAATCAAAGTAGTTGTTATGAATAGGGTAACGACCCAAATTTTCATTGATGGAAAATACCTCTTGATCTTATTAAATGTCTCTTTATATAAAATGTTTTTATAAAATTTCAACTTCATTGGTTTTATGATAAGAATTGTGACTGTTACTTTTATAGCTGTTGAATGGTGATCACATGATTAGTATAAATATAGGGCTTTAACACATACAATTTTACATAGAAAAAGGATGAGATGTCCTCAAACAATAGAATTTCCCCATAAAAACCCCATTTATCGGAGCTCGGAAAAGAGTTGATGTCCATGGGCTTCGCTCTTGACCAAGCCCAAGCCAAGCTTCACCATGTCAAGCTCGAACGGGACCGTCTATGGGAGAAGTGGAAGTTGATAGAAATTTCCTCCCAAAAGATGTTATCCTAGCCACCCAAAGAGTCTGTCACCATCGCACACCTTACCCGTAGGTCTTATGTGGCTGTTTTAAGGGGGCATGTAACAAATCGCTAATACTATGTTCATGTACATTATTTTTGTATATAATAATGAATATAATTTCTTTTCATTATTGATACATTGTAATTATTTTTTAACGTACAAATGGTGTTTTTAGTTATTATTTAATTAAGAAATCTATTTTATTATATTAATGGATTATTGAATTAAATAATATTTTAATAAAATATTATTATTATAATTAGATTAATTTTACTATATATAAATGATCATGTAATTGTATGAATGCAACTATAATTTTTATTAAGGTTTGAAATCTATTATTGTCAAAACCCGTGAATTTTTGATAAATGTCAGTTTATATTTTAAAAGTTAAAATTAACACATCTAGAAAATTATTTAGATAAAATAAATGTTATTTTTGGAATGAGGGCACCGAAATTATCCAACGGTGAATTTTTCATAATTTTCGGAGACAGTAAAATTTTTGGGTAAAAAGTAAATTTCCTTTAAATATATAATGTGTTTTATGACATCATAATGACCCAATAGTAATGTAATAAAATACTATAATCTTTATATTCGGCCAATATATGTTTTACCATTTAAATAATGTGATTTTGGATTTTTTTGACTTACTTTTCCAAGAATTAATGAACCCCTCAAGACATATTCAACACCTTGCCTTTTTAAATTATTTTCCATGGGAGGGTGACTCACCTCCACATAAGAAAACATAATATTTTAAGAAGTAAGGACTTTGGACTTATAAAATATTGTTTTACTCTTCCTGTTTCCAAAAACCATGGGCAAAAAACATGGGATGGTTTGTGTTTTCGATTAATTTAATATAAGGGGTCCCAAACCTAAATAATAAAGAATTCCCTCACCTTCCCTATATAAACCCACCCAAGCTCCCACTCCATCCTAACTCAATGCCTTTGGAGTTTTTCCAACCTCTTTCCTACTCTCCCTAGAATCCTCCCAAGGTTCCCCAATCTCCCAAGAAGCCTCTCACACGCCTCTCTCTAGCCTTTGGAAGCACACTTCCAAGTAATGGTTTTTTATTCCTTTCTCATTTTTGTCCAATTTTCTTTAAGTTTATTTTTCCTTTTAATTTCAATTATAAATATTGGGGTATGGTTTTTCACCTCCCACATACTTCCCTGTTTATTTTTTAATGATGGGAGACCCTTTCTCTCTCATTATATGCCTCCCATGTACACCCGTTACTATGCCGAAATTCCGAATGGAACTTCTCTCTCTTCTTTTACATTCAAGAAATACTTTTGTATCATGAATCAAAATTACATTAAAATTGTTGGGACATGTATCTATATGACCTCCTTACTATTCATTACATGTAAATATGATGAGGAACCCCTTTCTCTCTCATGAAACTTTTTTATTAATTCTTACGTCACGTTGTTACACTGCCGAAATCGCACCGATTTTCTAAGCCGATGCCATTGGGTAGTGAATACCATGACCATTTATCCATCAAGGGTATTCACCTTTATGCACATTTACTTATTGATTATAAAGTATCATTTATAAATTACATAGTCCTTTATCATGGATTAAATGATTATGTTTAATGAATCCATGTTTTATGATCCATGTGGCACACTTCTGAATGAAATGAAATGTTTAAGAAAGGTGCGCCCTTATAACGCTCCAATGCATTGGGTAATGTATAGTATAATGATATATCATGTGCAATGAGTGTTGAATCATTCTAATTCAAGTGCAATGAGGGTTTACTCGTGCTTTATGTGCAATGAGGATTTACTCATGCTCTATGTGCAATGAGCCTTGGCTCATGCTAATTCCATGTTAAGTGTTGTTGCCACATTTCCATGTTATGATTATCAGGCTTTATCATGCCTTTATTTTCATGTTCCTGTTATGATATATTGATATGCCTATTGCCTAACATGTATTGTACTCCTCATGTAATTCCATGTGTATTCCCTTACTGGGCTTTATAGCTCACCCTTTTCTTATGCATGTCCTCAGGTTATCCCATGCAATGCTAAGTACGAAGAAATGTAGTGGTCATGTAAAGGAAGTTTTCAAAAAAGATGTTGTATTTCATGTTTTATGTTTCTACGTAATGATCTTAACCCCCAATGAAACTAAACCTCTCGATCTTCTTTGTTTCATCAAGTGATGTTTTATGTAATAAATCATGTTTATGTTTTAATAAAAAGCAGGGTTGTCATAGTTGGTATCAGAGGATAGGTTTAGTTATTTTTGGGATTAGAAAACCCTATTGAAACCTTAGATATAAAAATAAGTATAATAAAAACATCCCTAAGTTTTGGTAAGTACTGAGTAAGTGGTTTATCAAACAAATACATCCCTGTCTAGATACGAGCAGGTAGAGGTGGCTCTGGCACTGATGTATCCTAGGGGCAAAACCAGAAAACACCCCTTTGAGCTAGACTCGAACGGGAACTGGTGCACGACAATAGACCTTGCTGCACTCATGGTTACGACACTCCTGGAGGATATTTTTTGATAATTTCAAAATCTTAGTATGAACCCTTATTAAGGTAATTAAAAAAATTCCCCTATGAATGTATGTTAGAAAGTAGATCATGAAAAGCCTATATTAATGCCTATAGACTCTTCAGTAAGGAAATAAAAGTTTATTTATAAGTCATCAACTTTTGTCTTTGGATTAACCTTTATGTGTTACCCCTAACATTCCTTTTATTCCAGCCAAAGGCCGATAATAGGAGGACTCAGGCTAACAACCGTTGTGAAGATCAGTGTGATGATTATACTAATGAGATGCCCAATCCAATGGGAGCAGGAATCATGAACATTGTCACGCTTCTCTCTCAGCTAACTCAAGTTTTGAATAGAAACATGGGTCAAGAGGAATGTTCAACCCCCCCCCCTAAGAAAGAACTAGTCGCTATCGAGAGCTTCATGAGACAAAGGCCTCCTACTTTTAGTGGATCATTTGATCCCACGATCGCTGAACAATGGATCAACTCCATTGAAAAGATATTCTCCATCCTCCAATGTTCTGAACAAGAGAAGGTTATCCTGGGGGCTTATTGTATGAAGGGTGAAGCTGATCAATGGTAGACATTGATCAAAAATACAAAGCCTCTGGAGGAGATCGAGGCGTTGGAAAATAAGGATTTCCAAAAGCTGTTTTTCGATAAAAGCCTGAGGAGGAGATCGAGGCGTTGGAATGAAAGGATTTCCGAAAGATGTTTTTCGATAAATATTTTCCACACACCCTATGGATTAAGATGTAAATGGACTTCCATTCACTCAAGCAAAAAGATGAAGAATCAGTTGGAGTGTACGAGGAAAACATCACAAGGCTTGCACGATATGCTTTCGGCTTTGTCGTTACCCGAGAATGCAAATTTGACCGCTTCTTTGGTGAGATTAAGCCTATCCTGAAGAAAGCATTGGCGATCTGTGACTTTGACAGCTATGAGGAAATTGTCCGATGTTCCCTCAAGGTTGAAATGGAGATCAGAGAATCACATGGGTATCATGGGGATAAGAAGCGTAAGGTGGACTTCAATGCTGGTGGGCCGATGTATTAATCCAATGGTTCAAAGAAGATCCAGCACCCCGCTTGCCAAAAGTGCGGAAATAAGAACCCTGGAAATTTCCTTAAGGGGACAAGGAAATGCTTCAGGTGTGGAAGAGAAGGGCCCCTAGCTGTTAACTATCAGCAAGAAAGACCCGTGGTTGCGACAGGGGAGAGGAACGCTCCATTCGAACCTCAACACGTTGTTCAATGCTACAAATGCAAAGAACTAGGTCATTTTTCAAATCAGTGCCCCAATACAAGGGTTTTTAGAGACAATCAACAACCTCCAAGGCAGCAAGGAAGATATTTTTCCATTACTTCTTCCAAAAGGAACCCCGAAAATGAAGTGGTGACAGGTATGCTAGTAATTTATTCAAGAATAGTGAATTCACTTTTTGATTCAGGTTCTACGCATTCTTTTATATCTCGAATGTTTAGTAGAACAATCCGAGCACCACCACAAATCATGGAAGTGAAGATTTCGGTGAGTATGGAAAATGAGGCAATCATTGCATCCCAGGAATATAATTCCACCCCTATTATAATCTGTGGATTGAATTTACCAGTGAAACTCATCATACTGCCTTTGGTGGAATTTGATTCAATTCTTGGCATGGATTGGATTTCCTTATATAGAGCCAACATAAATTCTAGGGAGAGGGAAATCACACTCCATATGGAGAATCGACCCCTGATTCATTACAAGTGTAAATAGGAAGATGAATCTCCTTTAGCTCTATCAACTCAAGCGTGGATATTACTACCTTATGAGAACGCGTATCTGGCTCTGATGATTGAGTCCAAGGAAGAAACCATCCTTGAAGAAATGCCTATTGTGAGGGAATTCGCTAAAGTTTTTCCTGAGGAACTGCCTGGTCTTCCTCCTATAAGGGATGATGAATTCTCAATTGAACTTATACCTTGGGCTTTACCAATATCCAAGACTCCATATAGATTGGCTATTGTAGAGCTCGAAGAGATGAAGAAACAACTACAGGAGAATCAGGAAAAATGGTTTATATGCCCAAGTGCTTCACCATGGGGTGCACCAGTCCTCTTCATCAAGAAGAAGGATGGGTCAATGCGGCTTTTCATCGATTATTGTAAACTTATCAAAATCACGATAAAGAACAAGTAACCTCTCCCAAGAATTGATGACTTTTTTGACTAGCTATGTGGAGCACAATTCTTCTACATGGTAGATTTTCAGTCAGGATATTATCAAGTAAGGGTGAATAAGGAAGATGTCCCCAAGACTGCTTTTCGTACAAGATACGGTCACTATGAATTCATAGTAATTCTTTTCGGACTCACCAATGCTCCAGTAATCTTCATGGACTTGATGAATAGAGTCTTTAGAGATTACCTATAAAAATTTTTGGTGGTATTTATAGATGTTATTTTAATATACTCAAAAACCAAGGAGGATCATGAGGAGTATTTAAGAACTGTACTAGAGACATTGCGCAAAGAGAATCTCTTTGCAAAGTACAACAAGTGTGAGTTCTGGTTGAAGGAGGTCTCATTTTTGGGTCATATCATCACAAGAAATGTGATATCAATGGACCCATCCAAAATAGAGGCAATTGAGGGATGACCGAGGTCAACATCGGTAACAGATATCCATAAATTCTTGGGGTTAGATGGATATTATCGACAATTTGTGAGAAATTTCTCACGATTGTCCATCCCTCTTAACAAGATAACTAGAAAGGGAGTAATGTTTTCTTGGAGTGATGAATGCGAAGAAAGCTTCAAGGAGTTGAAAAGGTTGTTTATCACTGTGCCCGTGCTCACTTTACCCTCAAGTGGGGAACTTTTTGTGGTATTCATTGATTATTCAAAGAAGGGCTTAGGCTTTGTGCTAATGCAGAATGATAAAGTGATATCCTATGCCTCGAGGTAGTTGAAAATACATGAGTGAAACTATCCAATGCATGATCTGGAGTTGGAAGTGGTGATCTTTTCCTTGAAAATTTGGCGGCATTATCTCTATGGGGAGAAATGTGTGATATATAATGACCACAAGAGTCTTAAATATATATTCACATAGAAAGTGCTTAATATGCACCAGAGAAGATGGATAGATCTCATCAAGTATTTTGAATGTTCAATCAATTACCACCCTGGGAAAGCGAACAAGGTGGAAGATGCCCTAAGTATAAAGGATCCAATGATTCTATTAATGATGAGAATTGAGAAGGATCCAATCTTCTTAGACTTGATGAAGATGGAAATGGGAATCATAGAGAAGGGAACATCATCAATCCTTTCACAAATGATTGCTCAACCGTCTCTTTTGGAAAGGTTAATGGATGCTAAAAAAGGTGATGTGGGAATTCAAGAAAAAGCAAAAACTATCGAAAAAGGGAAATCCTCAGAGTTTAATGTTAATGAAGAAGGAATTGTGCGGTTTGGGAGAAGAATATGTGTTCCATCAAGTTCGGAGCTAAAGAAGGAACTTTTGGATGATGCACATAGTTAAAATTTCTCTATTCACCCAGGGAGCACAAAGATGTATCGAGATCTCCAAGAAAACTTTTGGTGGGATAATATAAAGAAGGAGATCACTAAAGATACATCAAAGTGCCTGGTGTGTCAGAAAGTGAAGGCCGAGAGGCAGATTTATAAGGGGATGATGCAACCATTGCCCATACAAGAATAAAAATGGCAGAACATCACCAAGGACTTTTTCACTGGACATCCAAGGAAATCCAAAGGCAAAAATGCAATCTGGGTTGTTGAGGATCGTCTTACAAAGACTGCACACTTCATTTCTATTCGGGAGGATTTCTCATTGGATCAACGGGCATGGATATATATCAGAGAAGTGGTAAGGTTGCATGGAGTACCACTATCTATTGTGTCTGACCAAGATCCAAGATTTGCCTCTACGTTTTGGAAGAGTCTTCAACATGCTCTGAATACTGAACTGAACTTTAGTACGGCCTATCATCCTCAAACTGATGGCCAATCGGAGCGGACTATCCAAACACTTGAAGATATATTGAGAGTGACCTCAATGAACTTTAAAGGAGGATGGGATCAACATCTTCCTATGGTTGAGTTCCCTTATAATAATAGTTTCCTCTTGAGAATCCAAATGGCACCACATGAAGCCCTGTATGGGAAAAGGTGTAGAACACCGGCATGTTGGGATGAGGTCGGTGAACGTAAGCTGCTTGGACCATAAATGGATGAGGAAATGGTGATGAATTTGAAAACCATTCAGCAGCATATCAAGGCAGCGCAGAGTAGACAGAAGAGTTATGTAGATAATCATCGATGAGACCTTGGGATTAATGTTTGAGACATGGTTTTTCTATGCATATCTCCGTGGAAGAAGGTCATGAGGTTTGAAAATAAAGGGATGTTAAGTCCAAGGTACATAGGCCCCTTCGTGATTCTTGATCATGTCGGGGTTGTGGCCTATCGAATAGCTCTTCCGCTTACTATGGCCACAATACATGATGTCTTTCATGTATCCCTCTTAAGGAACTACATACCGGACCCTTCACATGTACTCTCTTTTGAGGTGGTACAATTGGAAGACGATCTTTCTTATGAGGAGAAACCAGTGAAGATATTAGATTGTAGAGAAAAGTTATACAAAATAAGACAATGCCCCTCGTCAAGGTGTTGTGGAGAAACCAGAAGTTTGAAGAACCGACTTGGGAATCAGAGGATATGATGAAGCTGAGTTACCCACATTTGTTTTAGTATGGGAAAAGGAATATTTCGAGGGCTAAATTTCTTAAGTGAGGAATATTGGAACGACCCAAAGTTTCATTAATGGAAAATCCCTCTTGATCTTATTAAATATATCTTTATATAAAATGTTTTTATAAAATGTCAACTTCATTGGTTTTATGATAAGAATTGTGACCGTTACTTTTATAGCTGCTGAACAGCGATCACATGATTAGTATAAATATAGGGCTTTAACACATCCAATTTTACTTAGACAAAGGAATCTATGGCCTCATCCAATGGAATTTCCCCATACGAAGCCCATTTATCAGAGCTCAGAAAATTGGTGGTGTCCTTGGGCTTCAATCTTGACCAAGCCCAAACTAAGTTTCACCATTTCAAGCTCGAACGGGACCGTCTACAAGAGAAGTGGATGTTGATAGAAATTACCACTCGAGCGATGTTATCTGAGCCACCCCAAGAGTCTGTCACCATCGCGCACCTTACCCTTAAGTCTTATGCGGCTATTTTAAGGGGTTATGTAACAAATCGCTAATACTATGTTCATGTCCATTATTTTTTTTATATAATAATGAATATAATTTCTTGTCATTATTGATACATTGTAATTAGTTTTTAAAGTACAAATAGTGTTTTTAGTTATTATTTAATTAAGAAATCAATTTTATTAAATTAAGCGATATTTGACTTAAATAATACTTTAATAAAATTTTATTATTATTATTATTAGATTAATTTTATTATATATAAATGATCATGTAATTGTATGAATACAATTATAATTTTTATTAAGGTTTGAAAGCTATTTTTGTCAAAACCTCTGATTTTTTGATAAATGTAGGTTTTTATTTTAAAAGTGAAAATTAACATATTTAGAAAATTATTTATATAAAATAAATTTTATTTTTGGAATCAAGACATCAAAATTATCTAATGGTGAATTTTTCATAATTTTCTGATACCGTCAAATTTTTGGGTAAAAATTAAATACCGTTTAAATATATTATGTGTTTTATGACATCATAATGACAAAATAGTGATGTAATAAAATACTATAATCATTATTTTTGGCCAATATATGTTTTAACATTAAAATAATGTGATTTTGGGTTTGTTTGAATTACTTTTGAAAGAATTAAAGAACCCCTCAATACATATTCAACACCTTGCCTTTTTAAATTAATTTCATGGGAGTGTAACTCACCTCCACATAAGCAAACCAAATATTTTAAGAAGTTCGGACTTTGGCCTTATAAAGTATTTTCATTCCTCTTCCCTTTTCCAAAAACCATGGGCAAAAACCTTGGGATGGTTTGTGGTTTGGATTAATTTAATATAAGGGGTCCCAAACCTAAATAATAAAGAATTCCCTCACCTTTCCTATATAAACCCACACAAGCTCCCACTCCCTCCTCACTCAAAGCCTTTGGAGTACATCCAACCTCTGCCTTACTCTTCCTAGAATCCTCGCATGGTGCCCCAAGATCCCATGAAGCCTCTCACAAGCCTCTCTCTGGCCTTTAGAAGCACACTTCCATGTAAGGGTTTTTCTTCATTTCTAATTTTTGTCCAATTTTATTTAAGTTGATTTTCCCTTTTAATTTAAATTATAAATGTTGGGGTATGGTTTCGCACCTCCCTCATACTAACCTATTTATGTTCGAATGATGGGAGACCCTTTCTCTCTCATTAAATGCCTCCCATGTACACCCGTTACTATGCCGAAATTCCGAAAGGAACTTCTCTCTCCTCTTTTACATTCAAGCAATACTTTTGCATCATGAATCTAAATTCCATTAAAATTGTTGGGAAATGTATCTATATAAACTCTTTATTGTCCATTACATGTAAACATTATGAGGAACCCCTTTCTCTCTCATCAACCTTTTTTTATGAATTCTTACGTGACGTTGTCACGCTGCTGAAATCACACCGATTTTCTAAGCCAATGCCATTGTGTAGTGAATACCATGCCCATTTATCCATCAAGGGTATTCAACTTTATGCACATTTACTTATTGATTATAATGTTTCATGTAATAATTCCACATCCCTTTATCATGAAATAAATGATTATGTTTAATGAATCCATGTTTTATGATCCATGTGGCACACTTATGCATTTAATGAAATGTTTAAGAAGGGTACGCCCTTATAGCACTTTAATGCATTGGGTAAAGTATAGTATCATGATACATCATGTGAAATGAGTGTTGACTCATGCTAATTCAAGTGCAAAGACGTTTTAATCATGCATTATGTGAAATGAGGATTTACTCATGCTCCATGTGCAATGAGCCCTGGCTCATGCTAATTCCATGTTAAGTGTTGTTGCCACATTTCCATGTTATGATTATCATGCTTTATCATGACTTTATGTTCATGTTCCTCTTATGATCTATTTATTTTCCTATTTCCTAACATGTATTGTACACTCATGTTATTCCATGTGTATTGCCTTACTGGGCTTTATATCTCACCCTTTACTTATGCATGTCCTCTGGTTATCCCATGCAATGCTAAGTACGAAGGAATGTAGTGGTCATGTAAAGGATGTTTTCAATAAAGATGTTTTATTTCATGTTTTAAGTTTTTATGTAATTATCCTAATCCCCAAGGACACTAAACCTCTCGATCATCTTTGTTTTATCAAGTGATGTTTTATGTAATAAATCATGTTTAAGTTGTAATAAAAAGCAGGGTTGTCATAAATAGTAATACCCACTTTTTGAAATTTTATAAATTATATCTTTCAAAATAGAATTTATTTTTGAATTCAGAATATCTAAATTATCATAGGGTAAAGTTTTTGTATTTTTCTAAAAACTTTTAACTTTTGATAAATAGTAAAAAACATTGAGTTATAGTTTAAAACTAAAATTTTATTTAAATAATTATTTATTTTATTAAAATTTATTTTAGGTAAAAATAGAAACATAATACCTATATAATTTCAATGTAATTAATTGGAGTTTGTTTATAATAATTTTAGATATATAATTTTTTTTGAACTTTTCACCATCTTTTACCCACCTTGTAGTAAAATTTGAAAATTTACATAAAACATAATTTTACCACTTCTATGAGTAGAATTTCAAAAATCTGAGAGACACAGTTAATATAAAGCAGTGAAATGTGGTTCAATAAGAGAAAAATATTGTTTGGTTCATAATGATTTTTTACATTTATTTACTACGGTTAAATGTCAATAGGGTAATTAAGGGTAAAAATGATATTATTATTACCCTAATACATGTAATAATTTTATTGGATAAGTATAGTTCGAACAAAAAACAACCATAGGAATAAAATATGAACCACATTGGTCCACTTGGATTAGATTAGGAAATTTATTATTTTTTAATTCGAAGAAGAGTTAAAAGAGATAAAATCAATGTTTAATAAATAAAAAATTATTAGTATATGGTTAAACATAAGATAAATTCCCCTATAAATATTCATTAGAAAGATAAAAATATTTCCTACATAATGGTATTTTATTTATATTTTTTATACATTAAATAATCTAATTTATTTATTACCCAATGATGATGAAATAATTACCTAATTAATGAAATATTAAAATAATTGATATTATAAATATCCAAATAAATGTAATTTAAGACATTTTATGAATTAAAATAATTTTTTAGGTTAATATGACTTATTATGGTTGGTTGGATGAATTTTTTTTATGTAATAATGCTGTTATGAATTTAGAAAAAACAAAATACCAAATAGTGTCAAAATTGACATAAAAGAGTTTTAAAAAATATATTATACTATTAATTGATATTATATTCCTAAAAATATATGGTTTTTCCAAAGGACATATATAATGATAGGTGTATCATTATTGAACCAGTTTCAGTTCTATTGTAATTATATAGTAAGTTTATTAACCATGTAATATAAAAATACAAAGAGACATGGTAAATGTCATACTATTTAACTAAGAGTTAAATATAAATGATAAAGTTAATATAGTGACCCAACCCTGTCTAAAACCTATTGGTTGAGTATTTTTAGACCCATACCTCCTTAGCCTTTAAATAATCCATTTTTGATCGATTAGAAACCGAAAATAAATTTATTATAAAATAATATTTCTATCTTTTCCTATGGCGCCCCACACCCCTCTTATAAAAGAGATCTCCCCCTGATCTCTAGTTCAAACCTTCAAAGACATTTTTATCTGAAAAAATCTGCCCAAATACCCTCTAAAATATCCCTCATTCATCCTATAGGTCTTACTATAGTCATAAAGACAACCTATGGTGCCCTTTTGATCAAATCTAATGGAAGAACCCGACGAAGAGGTAAACATGTCACCACATCAATCAAGTTCCTTTCATCTTCCACTTCATTTTTCGTTGTTGTTTCTATAATAAATTAATAACTCCAGTATATTATATATAATGTGATTTTATTATAAATATGTTACAACCAAATTCATTATTCTATTCATCCTTTGAATAACATGTCAACATACGTGTGTATGTACGGCTTACCGTCTCCACGTCGTGGTGTAATTGTTATTCAATACATTATTATTTTGATGGGTATAAAAATGATGTGTAATTTATGTAAATAATAAATATAACATTATAATTACTCTTTATATATGATATAACATCTAATTATATATTATTTTAATATCAAAAGAATGATATTGTCGCTCGTGCATATGTACGGATTACCGTCTTCACGAACGCGATGAGATTCATTCTCCATCGTATCCATTCAAGAATAAATTTCATTTGATGATTAAAAATAATTTTTAGATACATGATATAATTCTGGATATGAATAACATACATCCCATACATAACAAATATGACTCATATAACAATGAATATAATTGAAAATGAATCTGTTATCACCCAAAACGATCATCATACTAAGATATTATTAACAAAGGGATGTTAAAAGATAATATATGATATCATATTAATGTATATTACTCTTGTATAATTTAATAACAATTATTTAAACATTATAAAAGAGGTTAACTTACCATCGACCAAGGAAAATTACAAGTTAAGGTTTAATTTCACAATCACTGCATTATCTGAGGTTGTTTATATTTAATTATCTATTGTGAACTCTTTATCATCCAAATTCATTTTTCATAAAAATGTATTTCAAAACATTCTTTATATTTTATATAATATGGGTTAAAGTCATTTATAACTTTTTTTTTAATTTTTATAAGATTTTTATAAAGGAATATTTTCATCGTTTTCCAAACAAGGTCTTTTATAACCTTTTTGAGAAAATTAAGCTAAGAATGTCTTTTTTAACTTAAACGGTGGCTGCAGCTACTTTCTAACATTATAACATCATCTAATATTCCCTTACAATATTATAATAATATTTTCAAAATAAATTTTTCCTTTATAATTATATGACTCTTAAATGATTTCAAAATAGAAAGAGATATTTCTCTATGAAAAGGTTTTGATTTCATCTATGTCAACAACCTTTGATGGATTTTAAGATTATTTGTAGTTGATTTATTATGATCCAAAACATCCATATTGTATTGATGGTTTTGTGATATGTTTGACTTTGGATGTTTTATTTTTATACCATTCATGGTTTATAGACAAAGTATTGATATTTCCTATGCTAGTTTTAATACAAATGTTTATGTTATGTTTAAACCTTTTCATTTTAGGATTGCATTTTACTTAGTATATGATGGGTGGAGCCCTCTATAGCTCCTCAATGAATCGGTAGGTCTCATGAGACAAAATAGTGTCTTGGAACAAGGCCTTGAAAAAATATTATTTGTAGTCTTGGCACAAGGCCTTGACTATTTGGTTATGAAAGTATGGGATTATGCATTCTATCATTATGAAAGTGGTTATTGATATTGCATGTGATTATTCAACTAGTAGAATATCAATGTGATTAAGTAAATGAAATTATTTAAATTTATTTTTTCCATATTATGCTGATGTTCATGTTTAAAAGGATTCTATTTTCGTTATACATTGCCTTAAATGTTTATGCTTAATTATGAAAGTTTCCGCTATATTGTTATCTTTGCTGAGAATTTGAGCTCACCCCTTTCTATGTTTTATTTTTCCCTAGATGTGAAGAAGTATTTTATGACTGACCTATAGGGATAGTCTTAGGGGATATGATTGTGGACGATGGAGACTATGTTGTTGTAGTTTTCAATTTTATCATGTAATGTAAGACTTATGAATATATCTAGTTTTTCCAAGGATACTATACTAATCAGTTTTCGAGACTTGATATTTTGTGATCATGCCAATGTTATGTAATAAAGCACTAACTCTAGGATTCTGGAGTCAAGGAATTACAGTTGGTATCAGAGTAAGTTTAGTATAAGCCATAGAAGCTAGATTTAGATAAACTCTAATTAGAGCACATAGCCCTAAGATAGAATTTCAGGATTAGTAGAGAAGAACATCCTAGAATTTTTGTATTGTTGAAATTTTGTTAGTTTTCCAAGAAATACATCCCTATCGAGATACGAGCAAGTAGAGGTGACTGTGGAATAGATGTACCTATGTGTAAAACCCGAAAACATCACTTTGATATAGACTTGAACGAGAACTGGTGCACGATAATGGGTCTTGTTGCACTCTTTGTTAAGAAACTCCCAGGGGATATGCTTAAGATTATTATAATTTTTTTTACAAACCATTATGAAGGGTTTATGAGTATATAATTCCTCAATGAAATCACTTTGTATTATTATGGATTTTATCCATATACTGTTCAATTTATGTTAACTGTTTTAGAAGTTTGGAATTATGAATTTCGATTCATAAACTAATCGAGATTATGATGTTGTTTAGAAATGTAACCTAGTGGATGGAATGGAAACCATATCAATTCATGCACTCCATGTAGGTATTTCCCTCCTACACAAGATAATTATAGCTGGGATGGTCATACAACTGGTGTTGATATGCTTATCTCTATACTGGGACAACTCACTCAGGTTATGAATAATAACCTAACCCATATGGAGCCCCCTAATCTACAATGCGGAGGATCAATGTTAGATTGATTTATGATGCAACAACCACCAACATTCAATGGAAGTAGAAATTCATTAATATCTGAGAAATGGGTAAATTCCATAGGGAAAATATTCCATGCATTGGGGAGCAGTGAAAGGGAAAATATATCGTGGTAGATTACCACCTAACTGAAGATGCTAATCAATGGTGGTTATTGATTCAAAACAAAAAAGAATATGATGAAGTATAAAATATGAAATGGAGGTATTTTAAAGATATTTTCATAGAAAAATACTTTTCTCATGACCATCAAGTAGAGATGGAAAGTCAATTTTTGAGTATGAGGAAAAAGGATGATGATAATGTCGCAAAGTATGAGGATAACATTACAAGGTTAGCGAGGCATGCTGAAAATTATATACGTAATCCAAGAAGTAAGATTGATCGTTTCTTTGATAGGTTAAAACAATTTCTCCGTCAACCATTAGTCTCACAATCCTTCTCATCGTATGAAGATATTGTCTTATGAACTATCAAGACAGAAAAATAATTATCTAAGTCTTATGACTTTAAAGAAAAGTGAGAGAAGAAGAGATCTACTAATCAATTTAGAAATAGAAATTAGGGGAAGAAGGGGAAAGTTAAATATACATCCAGCAGTAAA
The DNA here is from genome assembly GCA_963277665.1 of Viscum album. Taxonomy (NCBI): domain Eukaryota; kingdom Viridiplantae; phylum Streptophyta; class Magnoliopsida; order Santalales; family Viscaceae; genus Viscum; species Viscum album. The sequence continues at coordinate 1,555,984,055 of OY728141.1, forward strand.
TGTGGGAAGAAACACCCTTGTACTTGCTTGAAGGGAATGAGAGACTATTACTAGTGTGGTGAAAAAGGCCACCAAGCTCATGATTGAAAGGGGATGAAAGAAGCTACTGATGTTCAATTATACAATTCCAAGGGTATGAGACATTATGAAAATGAATTTCCTAAGCGTCAGGGGAACATAAATCAAAAAAGGCCAAGGAATCAAGGCCAAGATTATGGAATCACTACTGCTGAGGTAAAAGCTCCAAAAGATGTGGTGGCATGTAATTTAATGGTTTCCTCAAGTTTAGAAAATGTTTTATTTCATTCTGGATCATCACATTGTTTTATATCTTCCCAGTTTTCTAATAAAATTAGATAATTACAATTTTATTTAATAAGGGAGTTGTTAGTTAAAACTCCTAAGGGAAGTATCATCGCAAAAAAAACATTCATGAATCTGTTCCCATTAGAGCGTATAAATGTTCTTTATCTATTGATCTCATTGTCATACCTATGATTGAGTTTGATATAATCCTTGGTATGGATTGGCTTTCAGACAATGATGTGAAGATTTATTATAAGAAGAAAGAGGTTACGATTATTGATGATGATGATAAAGAACACCTTATCTTTAGAGCAGAAGCATCACCACCTAATTCTTATCTAGATCCACCCCCAGTAGCTCAACTAAATTCAATTATTTGAGAGGAAGAGAATGAAATAACTATGGGTGAGGAAAGGAATGTTTAAATAGAGTATGTACCTATTGTGAAATAATATGTTGATGTGTTTCTAGAAAATTTGCCTGGACAACCTCTAGAAAGAGAAAATGAGTTTTCTATTGATTTAATTCTTGGACCAATGCTCATATCGAAGACCCCTTATAGAATGGAAACTGTGTAATTAGTGGAACAAAAGAAACAACAAGAGGAATTGAGTAATAAGGGATTTATTCACCCTAGTGTTTCTCCATGGGGAGCCCCTGTCCTTTTTGTTATGAAGAAAGATGGATCTATGAGGTTATGTATCGACTATTGGGAGATCAATTCCATAACAATAAATAACAAGTATCCTCTAACTCACATTGATGATTTTTTGACAAACTTCATGGAGATAAATAATTTTCAAAAATTGACCTTCGATCTGTATACCATCAGTTGTGTGTGATGAAGAAAGACATTCCGAAAACAGCATTTCAAACCAGGTACAAGAATTATGAGTTTATAGTAATGCATTTTGGATTGACTAATGAACCCTATGTCTTCATGGATCTAATGAATAGAGTTTTCGAGGAATATCTTGATGAATTTTTAGTTGTATTTATTGATGATATCTTGGTATATTCCAAAATCTATGAAGATCATTAAAATCACATGCGAATTTTCCTAAAGACTCTTAAAAGACATGAATTATATGGGAAGTTTAGCAAGGGACAATTCTGGCTTCAGAAGATTTCTTTTCATGGAAAAATCTTCAATAAGGATGGAATTTCTGTTGATCCTTCATGTACCAATCCAATCCAAGAATGGCCAGCACCGACAAGTATAACTGAGGTATGCAGTTTTATTGGTTTTGCAGGTTATTATCGACATTTTGTCCAAAATTGTTCCTGGTTGGCTAAACCATTAACAATGATCACACGTAAAGGTGTTACATTTGTTTGGAAAAAAGATTGTGAATATTTTTTTGAAGAACTGAAGAGAAGATTAGTCAATGATCCTATCTTGACTCTATCATCAAGGAATGATGGATTTTTTATTTATTGTGATGCTTCAAAGAAAGGACCTTTTTGTGTCCTTATGCAGAATGATAGGGTTATTTCTTATGCATTACAACAGCTAAAAATTCACAAGAAAAACTATCATACTCAAGATCTTGATTTAGCAGGTATAATATTTTATTTAATGATTTGGAGACACTATATCTATGGTGAAAAATGTGAGATTTATACTGACCACAAGAGTTTGAAGTATTTTTTCTCACAGAAAGAACTCAACATGAGGAAAAAGAGATGGATTGAACTACCCAAGGATTTTGATTGCACGATACGCTACCACCTAGGAGAGGCAAATAAGGAGGAAGACGCTTGGAGTAGAAAGGATCATGGAGTTTTGAATAATATGAGAGTTGTAAAAGATCCTATATACATAGATCTAGTAAAGATGGATACAAGAATCACCATGGAAGGGGAAAGATCAATAATTTTTCAAATGGTTGCCAAACCATCTTTATTAGAAATGATAAAGAGTTTTTAGACCGATGATGAAGAGTTTAAAAACAAGATTAAAGCTGTGAATGATGGGAGATTGAGTGACTTTGTGTATGAAGATGGAATTTTGAAATTTGGGAAGAGACTTTGTGTTCCCGATATACCTTATCTAAAAAGGGAATTGTTGTACGATGATCATAGTTCCAATTTCTCTATACACCCTTGGAGCACCAAAATGTATAGAGATTTGAAGGAACAATATTGGTGGTACAACATGAAGAGGGAGATCTCTTATTTTGTGTCAAGATGCATGGTTTGTCAAAAATGAAAGTTGGAAGGTAACAGCCTGGAGAAGTCATGAAACCTCTTCCCATACCTGAGTGGAAATGAGATAATATTACGATTGACGTTTTCATTGGACTACCAAAGACACCACGAAGGAACGATGCAATATGGGTCATTGTTGATAATCTTACCAAGTCAGCAGATTTTCTTGCTATACGGGAAGATTTACCACTTGAACGTCTAGAAAGAAAATATATTACTGATGTTGTGAGACTTCATGGAGTACCCCTATCGATTGTTTCTAATCATGATCCATGTTTTACATCAAGATTCTAGAAAAGTCTTTAGAAATCCCTAGATACTACACTTCTTTTGAGCACTTCTTACCACCCCCAAAATGATGGACAATCAGAATGGACTATTCAAACCTTAGAAGACATGTTGAGATCATGGTCGCTTGAATTTCAAGGTTTGTGGGATCAATATTTACCTCTGGTAGAATTCTCTTATAATAATAGCTTCCATTCAAGTATTCAGATGACACCATATAAAGTGTTATAGGGAAAGAGATGTCGCACACCAACCGGTAGGGATGATGTTGGCGAAAGAAAACTTTTAGGCCCAGAACATGTGGAGGAAACAATGGAAAAGGTGAAGTTAATCCCGAACCAAATGAAAGAAGATCAAAGTAGACATAAGAGCTATACCTATAAGTAAAGGAAGGACTTGGAATTTTAGGTAGGAGATCATTTTTTCTTGAAGGTATATCCATGGAAGGGTGTTATAAGTTTCGGTAAGAAGGGAAAATTGATTCCCAGGTACATTGGGCCTTTCAAAGTTCTATAACGAATTGGGGATATAGATTACCGTTTGGAAATGCCGCCAAGTCTTTCCAAAGTTCACGATGTGTTCCACGTATCACTGTTGAGAAAATACATGCCTGAACCAACGCATGTCCTCACCTATGAGGAATAAGGACTAGATCCTGATTTGTCTTATTGCGAAGATCCTGTTAATATTTTTGATACAAGAGAACAAGTGCTGAGAAACTGGATGACTTTTCTCATAAATGTTCTTTGGATAAAACATAAGATGGAAGAGGCAATGTGGGAACCCAAGGAAATTATTATAAAGAACCACCCAAGTATATCAATGCTGTAGTATTCTAGAAATTTTCAGGATGAAATTATTTGAAGCAGGGGAGAATGTAACACCCCAATCTTCCATGGTACGTTTCCCATTGAATAATGAAATATGTTGCATTGTACACAACTTTGAGATTCTAACACATCGTGACCAATCAAAGTAGCCATTATGAATAGTAATACCCACTTTTTGAAATTTTATAAATTTTATCTTTAAAAATAGACTTAATTTTTGAATTCGTAATATCGAAATTATCATAGGGTGAATTTTTGGAATTTTTCTGAAAACTTTCAGTTTTTGATGAATAGTAAAAAACACAACGTTATATTTTAAAATAGAATTTTTATTTAAAAAATTATTTATTTTTTTAAATTAATTTCTGTCAAAATAGATACATAATACCTATATATGTTCGAGGTAATTCATTGTAGTTAGTTTTTAATAATTTTAGATATATAAAAATTTTATTAAACTTTTCACCGTCTTTTACCCACCTCCCAGGAGAATTTGAAAATTCATATAAAACATAATTTTACCACCTATGTGTGTGGAATTTCAAAAATCTAAGAGACACGGTTAATATCAAAGAGTAAAATGTGGTTCAATAAGATAAAAATATTTTTTTCTAAATAGTAACTTTTTACTTTTATTTACAATGTTTAAAAGTCAATAGGGTAATTAAGGGTTAAAATGATATTATTATTACCCTAACACATGTCATAATTCTATTTGATAAGTATAGTTCAACCTAAAACAACCTTAGGAATGGAATATGAACCTCTTTGGTCCACTTGGATTAGATTAGGACATTTATTATTATTTTATTCAAAGAAGAGTTACAAGAGTTAAAATCAATGTTTAATAACTAAAAAATTATTAACATAGGGTTACACCTAAGATAAATTAGACTATAAATATTCATTAGAAAGCTAAAAATATTTCCTACATAATGGTATTTTATTTATATTTTTTAGACCTTAAATAATGTGATTTATTTATGACACGTCAATGATGTAGTAATTACATAATTAATGAAATATTAAAATAATGATATTATAAATATCCAAATAAATCTAATTTGAGACTGTTTATGAATTAAACTAATTTTATAGGTTAATATTAAGTAATATAGGTGGTTAGATGAATTTTTTCTAAGTAATAATGATGTTATAAATTTAGAAAAAACAAAATACCAAATATTGTCATAATTGACAAAAAAGAGTTTTTAAAACAAATATTAAATTTTTAATTGATATTATATTCTTAAAAATCTATGGTTCATCCAAAAAACTTATATAATGATATATGTATCATTATTGAACGACTTGGGGTTCTCTTGGAAGTATATTGTATGTTTATTAACAATATAATATAAAAATACAAAGAGACCTGGTTAATGTCAAACTATTTAACTAAGAGTTAAATCAAAAGGATAAAGTTAATATATTGGACCAAACCTGTCTAAAACCTATCATTTGAGTGGTTTTCGACTCATCCCCACCATAGCCTTTAAATAATTTGTTCTGATTCCATTATAAACAGAAAATGATTTTATTATAAAATAATATTTCTAGCTTTTCCTAAGGTGCCCCTCACCGCTTTTATAAAAGGGCACTCCCCCTTCTCTCAAATTCACACCTTCAAAGCCATTTGGATCGACCAAACTCTACACAAATACTATCTAAACTGTCCTAAATTCATCCTAGAGGACTTAATTTAGTCATAAAACCAACCCAAGGATACCATTTGATCAAATGAAAAGGAAGAACCGAAAGAAGAGATAAATATCTCACCACCTCTTTCAAGTTCCTTTCTTCTTCCACTTCATTTTCCTTTGTTGTTTCTATTCTAAAATAGTAAATCAAGTATCTTATATATACTGTGATGTTATTATAAATATGGTACAACCAAAATCATTATTTTATCCATCCTTTGAATAACATTTCACCATATGTGCATACGTACAGCTTACCGTCTCCACGTCGTGGTGTAATTGTTATTCAATACATTATTATTTGGATGGGTATACTAATGATGTGTAATTGATGTAAATAATAAATATAACATGATAATTATTCTGTATATATGATATAGCATCCAATTATATATTATTTTAATATCAAAATAATGATATTTTCACACATGCGTACGTACGGATTATCGTCTCCACATAGCAATGAGATTCAATCCCCATGGTATCCATTCAGGACTAATTTTCATTTGATGATTAAAAATAATGTTTAAATACTTTATATCATTCTACATATGAATAAGATACATCCCATACATAACAATTATGACTCACATAACAAAGTATATAAAGTAAAATGAATTTGTTAACACCTAAAACGACGATAATGCTAAGATATTATTAACAACACAATATTAAAAGATCATATATGATATCATATTAATGTATATGATTATCATATAATTTAATAACAATTATTTCACCATTATACAGGATGTTAACCTACCCTTGAACATATAAAGTACAAGGTAAGGGTTAATTTCACAATCTCTTCATTATCCGAGGTTGTTTATATGTAATTATCTACTAGGACCTATTTATCATCCACATCCATGTTTCTTAAAAATGTAATTCAAAACATTCTTTCTATTTTATAGAATATGGGCTAAAGACATTTATAAACATGTTTTAAATTTTATAAGATGTTTATAAATTAATATTTCTATCGTTTTCCAAACAAGGTCCTTTATATCCTTTTCATCAAAATTAAGGTAAGAAAGTCTTTTTTTAACTTATACAGAGGGTGTGGCTATTTTCTACCATTATAACATTGTCCAAGCATATCTTACAAGCTTATAAGAATTTTTAAAAAATAAATGTTTTTGTTATAATTATGTGACTCTTAAATGATTTCAAAATAGAAATTGATATTTATCTAAAAAAAGGTTTTGATTTCATCTATGTCAACATCCTTTGATAGATATTATGTTTTTATGAAGTTGATTTATAATGATACAAAACATCCATTTTGTATTGAAGTTTTTGTGATATGATTGACTATGGATGTGTTATTTTTATACCATTCATGGTTTCTGGATAAAGTATTGACATTTTGTATGATAGTTTTAATAAGAATGCTTATGTTATGTTTAACACTTTTCATATGAGGAATGCTTTGGAAATAGTATGTGAGGGGTAGAGCCTGCTATAGCTCATCGATGGATAAGTACGTTCCATGAGACAAACTAGTGTCTTGGTACAAGGCCTTGACAAAATATTTTTTGTAGTTTTGGCACAAGGCCTTGACTTATGGTTATGAAAGTCTGGAATTATGCATTCCATCATTCTGAAAGTGGTTATTGATATTCCATGTGATTATTTGACTAGTAGAATATCTATGTGAATAAGTAAATGGAATTATTTCATTTTTTTCCATATTATGCTGAAGTTAATGTTTAAAATTATTTTGTTTTTATTATACATTACCTGAAATGTTTATTCTTATTTATGAAAGTTTTTTCTATATTGTTATCCTTTGTGAGCATCTAAGCTCATCCCTTTCTATGTTTTATGTTTCCCAGGATATGAAGAAGAATTTTATGACTGACCTGTAGGGATAGTCTGAGGGGATATGAGTGTGGACTATGGAGACTATGTTGTTGTAGTTTTTCACTTTATCATGTAATGTATGACTTATGAATGTATCTAGTGTTTCCCATGATACTAAATTAATCGGTCTTTTGAGACATGATCTTTTGTGATCATGACAATGTTATGTAATAATGAACCAACTCTCAGCTTTTGGAGTCGGGGCATTACAAGGATCCTTGAAATTCATTTATATTTTATAATTATTCTTCAATGGTTAGAACACCTCTTCAAAAAAATTATAAATTACGTATTACTCATAAAAAAATATTTAAAATTATTCATCAAGTAAAGAAACCTTTTAATTAAAAAGCATCATAGATTCTTCCTTGTATTTTATGAGAATTGTGAGGTCATTGTATGATTTTATTTTCTTGTGAAATGCTTATTTCATTGCATAAATATCTCTTTCTAGCTATTATTTTTCATTAATATTCCCATTTATATACGAGAATATATAATAATAATTTTTTAGGTTGTTTTTTAATGTATTTCATAGTCTCATGAAAATGTTCACTATGTGAATCATCAATTCCACATTCGTCATAGTGTAAAAAATAGTCACTTTAAGAACAATATTCCTAAAATATGATTGATAATTACTCTCCATTATGACTACCATTGGCTAATGGTGTATCCTCATGCTTTCAATAAGATTTTATCTAATTTTTAGACTCTTTTTTGTACTTTTTTATCATGTTAATTATTTAGAATTATAAATCTACTTTGACAGAGATGGAAGAATATTATTCTATAAGAGTCTCTTCAAAATTATTTCTGCATTTCATGCATATCATATAAAACAATATTGATAAAATTTTTAAGTCACCTAAGATATGTCCTTTTTTGTTTGATAAAAATTAAGATAAACTAAATATAAAATATGAGGGAACTTATTCTCTGATACCACTTGTATTCCCCAATTGACCATGTAGACACACCTATGCGGGTTGGTGAATCTGCTATAGTGAACCTTTCACCATATTTTAAATGTAATTTTTTAACTCACCCCATTTGGTATGTGAACCCTAGATATATATTATGATATAAATAAATATTTTATGATTAACACAATTGGTTATAATCACATGAAATGTACAAATGTAAGCAATATTTAATAAAATGTTATCTTTTCAAGGTTCAGTTTGGATATGGGAAATACATTCCTTACCACATCAAATTCTATTGAGTCATGGATTGAACACTATAATAAAGTCAACAAATACAAGTGGATTTGGATAGGCATTGTCCTAAAAACCTGAAAACCCATATCATACAAGTGTAATATCATAATATTACACAAGTGAACAATGTAGTATCTAATTTCTATTATTTATAATGGAATCCCACTAGTTCCTCTTCAACAATTCCTTCTCCTATTGAAGTAGATGAAAAATTATACCGAGGGATGTTAGAATTCAAAAACAATGTTCTTCTTTCTAAATATTATAGAATCATTTACTACCTTAGAGTCTTCAACAACTTCACATTCAACTTGATATTTGATATTTTTAGATTTTAAGTAATTTTAATTGAATATATTAATTTAATATGAACTCAATTTTATAGTCTCAAAACAGAACTATAAACTTGGCCCTAGATGATTAATTTAGATGTGTGAATCCTCATATATGAACAATTATTTTTATCTTAGTCCTCAATTTTAATTTACTAAAATTAAAATTCATCCACTTCTTGTTCTTCTTTGAATTTTTTTTTGATGAAAACATCCAAAAAATGTTCTATTTTTTATATCATACTCACAGTAGTATGTAGTGACTCCTTTTCCTTAAGGTGTATAGTTATCTCGCACAACTTCTCCATAGTTTTCACTCCCTAAATAAATATAACCTCAATTATCAATCTCTTACTCTTAAATCTAATGATCATCCTACATGAATATGCTGAAAAATTCAATGCTTTATTTCATTTTAAAAATAAATAAATGATATGAAATGTGGAGGAAGTATCTTCCATTGAAAAATTAGCATTAAATAATACCCATTTGGGATCACCACCTCATATATTGATTTTAAAAATAGATTATATAATATAAATACCCTTATTAAATGATCCTAATTATTTTAATTTATTTGACATTAATTCTTATACAACATTAGATTCATTATCATCATTTTCTCAAAATATCTCCACTAAAATCAAAATAATATCATTGATTTTTATTCCTCATTATTTTTGAACTCGAATGAATATATATTTTTATATATTTTCATTCAAAACATCATCTCTCATCTTCTTATAACATGCAATATAGATAACTCCTTCTGCAATGCACAAAATTCCACTCATAGTATAAAAAAAAATTTATAGAACCACAAAATTGTAAAAAATAATCTTAATAATATATTTTTTATTGTAAAATTTAACTTGAATCACTGAAACATTTACTCTCAAATACCTCTTAATCATCAAAATGATTTTATCTAAATTATTCTCAAAAATACAATAAAATCATTTTATAAAATTATAAAAAAATTATTCATTATTTTAATCTCTGATATTTTATCCTTTTTTCATGAAGATAAATAAATCATAATTTTCATTCCTTTATCATATTTATTTTTAGATGTTTTGGTTTTTTAATTTTATATCTTGCATCATCAAATTTTATTCTTTTTATAATATTCAAATTCTAAGAACATGATTTTATTCTAATAATACATCATAAAATTCTATAATCCAATTCTCATATGGGTAGATAGTTCTCTTACAAGTAAATGATTTTACTGATCTATGAAATGATTACCTTATAGAAGATATATTTAATTTTCCAAAAATCTCACTATCCTATAACAATTTTTACCATATAAATGAATTATCTTAAGATGGTCTCTCACATAGATGAATTCTATTATGTGATGGGAATTTCACTTCCACATAGATGAATTTCACATTTTAATTTCCCAAAAACTACATGTGATCCAATTAAGTTAAGTGTGTCTACAATTTCTTGTAGATATATCAATTATCTTTTACATGAGGCAAAATATAATAAAATATAAGATAAACACAATTTGTATATTATTAGACCCTATATAGTGGAATATTTGTATACTCAAATATCACAATTTCATAACAAACATGCTTGTTGTGTAGGATAATTTCATTTTTCATTTTTCATTTTATATAATAAGAATTAAATATTTATAAAAATAGGTCAAGAACACGTCAAAAATTATCAAGTAATATAAAACCGCATAAAATTATCTTAGAATATTTATATATATATTTATAATAATTTCAAAAATTATTAAAAACTATTTTATGAACATTTAAAAGGTGTTGTAGCATTTGAATAACATGAATTAGAGTAGTGAAATGGATTCTTCAAAAAACTTATGTTCATACTTTCTCAAATGGATATTGAGATATCTTTATTGAAATAATCATTCATTATTTAGCGTTATATAATAATTTTAGAAACCAAAATTGAAGGTACTCTAAAGATTAATTCTCTATGTCATGTTTTTAGCATGTTATTCCAAGGACCTTTAATTTTCTCCCTTTTTATTAAAACAGAATGGATGTAGATACATCATCTTATGTGGGTTGATACAAATTTATTTACCAAACACATAAGATGACATTGAAATATAAATTGAGAAAAATACAATCACATTATAATGGGATCTAAAATTAGCATATAAAACTTCACTAATGATGGGTTTCACCATAAGTAGGTTTGGTTATGTTTTGGATGACTAACTCTCAGGTTGGGAGTCCAAATTGTGTATTCACTTAATTTTTTAGATGGTATCAAAAAAGTAAGTTGTGGGTAATGCAGTAAAAGTGTTTTTTATTATTACTATTATATTATGTAGGGTGATGTTATGGTGATGATATGTTACTGGATGATATTGGTAACTGGGGATGGTGGTGTGTCACAATATTACACTTGGATATTCTTATCAGCTATAGTAGTGAGTTAGTTCCACCCACAGTTAACCAAAAGTGGCCAAATATCTATCCTAAGGATAATAGTTCATTAGTCCACGATAACACTATTAGAAATAAAAAAAATATCTCTTTATGGATGGAAATGATTAACTTCAACTTTAATTTACCCAAAAGGGACTACACATCTCCTCCCATGATAGAAATATACCTTTTCTCTCATGATCACCCTATGGGTACCAAATATGTATTTCCAAGGATTAAAATACAACAATTAAACCCATGGAAACACTATGGGAACTAAAACACATTAGGTGGAAATTTTTTATCTATATACTCCTACAAAAATAATCTGGATACTAGAATAATATTTGATTAATATAAAAGTATTGAATACACAATCCTATAGAATTGACCAAAGAAGTCTGTATCAGGTGTTATGATGGCTCTGTTATCACATGATTACCTAACATGATTGATTAAATTCTATATTATATTACAACTTTAATTTTTAATGAATACACTAATAAATTATTATATATATTTAGTGCCTTATTAGGGATTTTATACTGAGTTTACACCTCAAAATTTTCAAGTGCACCTTGGCGGATCTTCCCATGAAATGTATGATATGTAGGGAAGAAAATTAGTTCTACATGTGATAAGGTTGGAGAAATATGATGGATTTTATGGATGTGAATTAGTAAAGGAATGATATTTAAGAGTTGGATATCCATTTTTTTGTCATTTAATATTTATATTCTATATATAATTTACCCAGTAGGTGATCCTTCCACATATTGTATAAACTTTATGTTATAACATGAGTTCAATCAATTACAGATGGTGAGATGTGGTACATGTTTTCAAACTACTACAAGTTTAACTACAATAATTTTTTAACATGAAATATGATTTTTTAGAAGGCTAGAATCAGGGTAAATACAATGGTAGTTCAACTAGTGACACCTGGACCATTAGAAGTTCAAATATGCTTATGTGGTCTCAAAGGTTCAAGATGTTCCACCAGCTCTCTAAAAGGATGTATCTGGAATGAGAACTCTATAATATTATAAATATTAGTGGCAGTGTTAAAAAAATTTATTGTAAATAAATATTATCATTACATGTGGTGGATATCCATTAATATTGGATGGATGTGTATCCGGGATGATCAGATTAGTTTCCCACAAAAGGAAGTGATGGTGAATGATAATAGTGGATCAGGAACATCTAAAATTTTTCCTTATCATATACATTAAATCAAGTATTTATAGAGTGTTAATCCTAAGTAATTAGTCATTCTAACAATGAAACACCCCAAAATTTTATGATATTTTTCTCTTGAAATGAATTTAATTTCTTTGATATCAAGTGATACACAAAAATCGGATTCTAATTGAACACTAATACAATATTACATTATATAATACATATTAAATATGTGGAGTGAATATGAATAACCACATTTAAAAAAATTATTTAACGATATTTTATAGAAATAAAATACATTTATAAATAAGTACTCAATTTTTATTTAAATCTTTATGTTCTTCAAAATTACTTTTTTCCTCCAAAATTGGGTTTATTATTTTTTTGTGAGATAATAATAATATTGAATATTAAAAAAATACAGTAATTTTATCTTAAAAATGAACTTATTATTTGAATTAATCATTTCAAAATTATCTTATATGAAATTTCTTTTAATTTTATGAAGAGATTGGGTTTCAATAAATAATGAAAAATATTAATTTTATTTGAAAAATGACTCTTCATTTCAAGAATTTAAAATAAATTAATTTATTATTTAAAATTATTTATTTTTAAAATGAGTTCATTTATATTAGTAATAATCTAATTAAGGTCATTATAATTAATTTTATGGAGGATTTTAATATAAGAAGTTTTTATAATTAAGAAATTTCTTTTAAGAAAATTGCTTTTTGTCACATTTAGGGTTTTAATTTTAAATTAAATTCGTCTACTTTTGCATGTTGAATTTGATAAAATAGCTTCCATATTTCGAATAAACATAATTAATATTTTATAATAATATCGACTTAATCTTTGGTAATAAGGAATAGTAAAAACATTAAAAATTCTGTACTGTGGTTAAGGATAAAACATGTTTAATGGGGGTGGGGCTAAAAAAAGTGATAATGGAACTTTTTCCAAATAAAATATCCTAAATCCTATTTCATATCCATATTTAGAATTCATCCTATCTAAAAATCTAATATATGGAGATATGTAATTCTTTTTCTTGAATAAGATGTTATTACATTTTAATATTTTATTAAATTTCATGTGTGTCCTCTCCCCCACTTGTAAAAGGACACTTTCATTTGTCTTCTTTAAACAATTGATATCCCTCTAGATTGACCAACCCTGAAAAATTTATATTCAATACCATCATTTATAAGAAAAATAGGTTCTATTCTTCCAAAAATACCATTCCAAGGTTCCATAAGAATGGATCTAAATGAGGTTTACCAAAGAATAAGTAATCATCTGACTCGATATATTTCAACTATTTCAACTTCAATCTCCTCTAAATCATAGATATCTATGATATAATATTAACATCAATATAATTAAACTAATAAAATGTTATTATTGTTATAAAACTACCTTTATTGACCTTATTTTCCCTAAAATGTGAAGTAAATGTATCACTCATGCATACGTGTGGACTACTACCTCCACATATCGATATAGTTCATTTTTTTCACCATATTTATTGGATGGATATTATTATGGGTTTAATGTTTAGGTATTATATTTATGAAATAGTATTTTTTATGGAATTATAATATCACATATATATTCTTACCTTCTGATTCATTTTAAAATGGTCATGTCGCTTGTGTATATCTGTGGACTACCACCTCTACAAGGAAATGCGAATTTTGGATCCATATTCAATTTACATGGATGGTAATAAGGATAGATTATATATATACGTATGTTATTTATGATATTATTGTGGTTATAAAGTGATAAAATAATATTAATCTTTAATTATTTCTTATTTATTAAAATGAAAACAACAATCCTTCGTACGTACGTCTTAGCATCTCCCTGAAAGGTGTAGATCATTTTTATATTTCTACATATTATGGATGAATATATATATAAATATATAAATAATATATATATATATATTATTATATTATATTTATATCATTACTAAAATTTTTGAGATTATTGAGCCATGATAAAAGTAAAGGATGAGAAATAATGATTTAAAACTCTGGTGATAAACTAAATATTTAACACCCAGAAACAAAAAAATTTAATAAGAAATTATTAATAAATGGGTGATTAAATGTTAAAAATGGATATTATACGATTTTTTATGTATGTAAATTATTATTTTATATAATTAAAATAAAATTAAAATTTTAATATAGACAGTTATACTACATTAAAAGCAATTCAAACTTAAGGTAGTATATTTTCATCTAACCTTTATTTCTTTGTGGTGTATGTCATATTCACTACATGTTTACATTATGTGGTGTATATAAGGACCATGAATTTATTTTATTATTATTTTCATGAATATTATAAGGATATACACACCAATATAAGATTTTATATTTCATGAGGTTTTAATTTAGTTATTACAAAACCAGTAAGGGATTTATGTTACAATCTCATTATTTATCGAGATTGATTATAATTGAAGTTTTAATGATAAAATTTTATTTATAATACCTATATAATACCTTTAATATATTCTTATTTCATTAATTATATAGATTAGATGTTTTATTGTAATTTTACTCTATTTAATAATTCAAATGATTCATATAACGTTTTCAAGAAAAACCGAATATATTTTTCTCTTCTTTTAGATATCAATTTTTTTTTCAAACCCATGTCTTCTAAAAATGTTTTCAATAATTTTTTTATACTATTATTTTAAATAATTTTATAATTTTTTTTAATTTTTATAAAATATTTTAAATGTAAACTTCTATCATTTTCTTAACAAGGTACTCTCGACCCCCTTAACAAAATGAGAAATGATTTTTTTTCAACATATAGAGTTTCACACCATCATTACTGCTCAATTATTTGAATATTAATTTACAATATTTGAAGAGTCTTTTTTAAATCCCGTATTGTTTGGGAAATTTTAGTACCTTAAAAAAGTTATTTAAATTTAAAAATGTGATTTTCCTTAATAAATATTCCAAATATTTTTAATGAAAATTTTCATTTATAATAACATATTAAGATGTTACATATGATTTAATGGGGAAATTATCTAAGTATTTTATCCTTATTATTTATGTATATTATTTATGATTATTTGGATGATATGTGTGTGTAAAAGTTTATTTTACTTGAGTTATATTATGGTGAAACATTAAAATGATTAAGAAACTCATTTTCTTTCCACAAGATATGATTTTAGTGTAATTATTTATAATATTGTGGAATACATATGAAAGTATTATGATTATATAATGGGAGGACCCATAGTTATATATCTCTCCAACACATTGGGTAATTATGGATATGTCATCAGATAATAAGGACTGCAATGGGCAGTGAACATAACTTAGTAAGGGAATCTATCTACTATGATAGATAAGATAGCGAAGCTTGATTAAGGATATGACATAATGTAGAGTGAAGAAAATATACTATGATAGTCTAAGATGTGATACTTTACAAAGGAAATGATTTTCTATACATAGGTGTATTCCAAAAAAATTATGTATTATGATAATGTTTTGCTCTAATAGCTCATGTTCTATAATATTATTATGATTAATGATATATGAATTAAAAATATTTATTCCATGAATTATTATTAGTATTTATGATTTTCTAGGTGTGGTTTTAAAATTTTAACCTCATGTTATCCCACCCTTATGCTCATTTTATACTTAAGTGACTGTTGATATCTCCCTTTTTACCTTTAACGAGCATCCTAGCTCTTCCATTGTTATGTTTCCCTTCACCTGGTTAGGAAGAAAGGTTTTAAGTGTTATATTCTATGATAGTAACTTGTTATGAAGATTTTTTGGGAGATATTATATATCTCTTATTAAAAAGTGTGTTATGTCCCTAATTTCCCAATATGCTAAGCCTATTATACTATAAAATAGATCATAATGTTATGTATTTAGTTTTAAAGTAAAAATATGTAATATTTCAATATGAAAGGTATGTGTTTCTATAGTTTGTGTCAAAGTAGGGTATAGTTAATATTTTATGATTTGGGTTATAAATATTTATTGAAAACCCTAGGGATAATCCCATGTATAAGATAATAGTGTAATATTATGGCAAGGATGATTCATATATAAAATTCATATATACTATTTTTATTATTTAAAATAACATTTTTTTCATTTTATTAATAATTATTGATGATATTTAAATTGTTTGACTAGTTTTTTATTTATTTAAGGAATCAAAAATGTTGGAAATTAAATTAAATAGTGATTAATTCATGATAAAAATAATGAATTCTGACATATGAAAAGTTAATCGCCAATTCTGGAGCTAGGATTTTAGGAACCAAGTTGATACAAAGATAAAAATGTCATAAAACAATAATAAAAATCATTAATATACTATTAATGGCGTGAAGAAGGGGGTAAATTTAGGAAATAAAGATAAAATCATAAAAAACACACATAGGGTAGGAAGATGAAAATTCATGGCATAACACTATGTGTTACACTGTAAATCCAGTGGATAAAAAAATTATTTCTTCATCACTAAAATAAATAACAAATCATCTAACTATGGACTCAAAAAACCAGCATAAGATCCTTGTATTAACTCAATATTAGTAAATTAATATTTTAATGAATAGTTAAAGCCAAACCAGTCAATTATATTCCTATAAAAAAGAGAAAGAGTTTTCCTGTAGATCAATCATTCATCGGTGTAGATCCATACCTACTAAGGTGATGTTGTTGGGATTATAGATAAAATATGCTATGATGGGTTTTTTATTTTCCTACCCAATCATGGTTACAATTATGGGGTATAGTTTTATGGAAATAAATTCCAATAAAGGGTTATTGATTTTATTGGGTTATTTAATATTGAATTTAATACATTTTGGTGTTTACTGTAAACCTAAGTCCTTAAATAAAATCTCTTTCTACTCATGCATGACCATTACGTGCTAGGTGGGGGAGTGATATAATTTAATCATATACTAGTGGATAACCCTCCCCATGACCATCAGGTGGGTTATTAATTTTTTTTAAACATGGTATTTGGTCCCCTAATTATTGAAGGATTCAAAGACCTATTACCCTCTAGACAAGCTGAATTCAACAATTTGGAGGTTGTTTTCCATGACCACTGGATTAATGTAAAATGGATTTTAAAAAATCATATTTAATAATTCATCATTTTATTCATTAATTCTTCATGGAAATGGATTTTCAATTTATGAGAATGTTTTATATGTTTTAATCTTCAAAAGAACCATATTATTCTCAATTTAATTAAAAATATATCATATTTATCTAAAAAAATATTTTAGGTATTCAAAATTAAATTTTTATTTTCCATAACCATGTCTCTATGGATTTGACATAATATATGAACTTACTATACTACCTTATAGTTTTATGATTTATTTTTATTTTGTTTTAATATTAATAAATTTGGTAACCCCTTTTGAATTAACGACATTGTATGGTCTATCGAATTTATGATGTTGTTACTGGGGACAGGTGTAGAGATTATTGTAGTTTTATAATTTTTTAAAATTATTTTATAACCTATTTATATTTAAGGATTTTATAATAGGATTATCATTTATTATATTATCACTTTTATGCAGTTGGTTATTTTTCATTGTGATGGAAGTGATGGAAAGCATTATGACTACCAAAGACAAGGTTACCTTCCATTTTAAAGAACTAACGCAACCAGTGGAAGAACATAAAATGAATTACAATCAATCAAAAATGTGACTGTAACCATACCCAACAAAGGATTAGAAACACTCCAAATACTAGAATCAAATTTCAAAGAGTTCCTCCCCAATCAATGATGTTTGGCCATTGAAGCAAAGGTATGTATGACTTTTAAATATGATTTTTTTTTCTATTAAAAATTCCTTCAAATTTGTAGGACTATATAAAATAACTAAGGAGATATTTTTTGTGAACTCGAGTTGGACAATGTATAATTAATATTGTAGTATTAAGAAGAGTAAAATTAAGAAAAATAAACCTTAACTACATAGTTATTACAGAGATTCCCTACATAATTGGGATTATAGTGTGAGAAATAAGAAATAGAAGAAGAGAAGAATAATGACACTTTTTAACATAATTTATTGATGATAAAATAGATCTATATGAAGGTGAATCTATAGAATCAATGATAACTGGATATGAATAATAGAATGAAGAAAAAACAATATAATAAATTGAGTATTTTTCTACTGAACATAAAATTATTGTTGCATTAGTGGAACACATAAAGCTAGTAATTTATCTGAAAGAGTTATACAACAACAAATGGATTTCAAAATCATTCTAATCACCTTAAAATTATGAATATTGTGGTAACCTCCACATAAATCCGTGATTATTTCATCAAGGAGAATAAAATATGATCCAGATGAGCTCCAATGTAAAAATTGTGTCAAAATATGATTGTTGTACTTAAGACACACTTCATACAACTATCCATGTAACATCCCAAGTTTGTAATGAGTAATATATATTCGTTTCTATGTCTATTTTTGAATTATATAGTGTTTTAGAGGCTTAAAATGAGAATAAATTGAATCTTAAGCATGGAATACACTAATATTTTTAAAAGATTATTTTAATGCCTTTTGATGGAAAACAATTTTAAAATCAAACTTTTGAAAATTTTATAAGCATTATTTGTCAAAATAAACTTATTATTTATGATTGGGACATTGAAATTTACATTGGATAATTTTTTGGTATTTTTCTGACAATGTTCATTTTTTAATGAATAGTGAAAAATACTGCATTTTATATCAAAACTGCTTTTACGTCTAATTTAATTATATGGTTAGATTATATTTTTCATTGTTTTTAAAGTTTAAATAGAATATATTTTTACCGTGTAATTAAATGGTGGTCATTGGGATTAATTTAACATTGGAATTGGGCATAAACAGGTGCCAAACATTTCATAGATATTGTTTCAAAAATCCCGCTATTTGTTTTGACAACTAGAATTATATTTAAATTAATTATTTCAATTTCTATGTTTTGAATTTGGTAAAACGGATTCCGCATTTGGAATCAGAAGGTCCAAATTATTTAATTAAGACTCTTTTGTTTTTGGACATTATGAATAGTAACGATGGTAATAATCTTTAATTATCTGGATTAATGAGTAATCGTGTAGTTAAGTATAATAAAATAATATCATAATAATAACAAATGACCACAAAATGTGTTTTAATCCTACTGGATATCTCATGGCCGACCATGGGATTCCTTGTGCCAAACTTGGGGACCCCATGGAATCACTTTAGTGTGAATGTGACTATTTATCTTTTTATTTTTAAAGAATGTTAAATATAACAATGAATGTATCACTTGAGTAAAATATTTTTCGTTTTGTCTAAATAAATGATATATTGGACTATAAATATTAATTTGAAATATAAAAATATTTCCTACATCATAGTATTTTTTTTTAATTTTTTAGACATTAAATAAATTAAATTATTTATGACATCATGATGATGCAGCGATTACCTCATTAATGAACTATTTAAATGAAATGAAAAGATAATGTAAAATCTAAGAACTACAATTGTAAAAGACCTATTAGATAGTATATTTAAAACCCTTATCACCTTATCCTTATAATACAGCAATGTGGGACCTTTAAAATCCGAAAATCATTTGAAAATAAAGTAATATTTTATACCTTTCCAAGAGTGCCCCTCCTCTCCTCTTATAAAAGTCCCCCACCTGTACCACCTTACCCACACCTCTAAAGCCTTTTTCTCGGCCAAACCATGCCCATTTTTTCTCTACAAATCCCTCTCTTACTTCTAGAAGCCTCACTTTGGACATAATTCTTCCCAAGGAAGCCTTTGAGCACAAATCGAAAAGAGTTACCCGATTTTAAGGTAATGTCTGCACTTGTGTTCTTTTGTTTTATTTTGTTTCTACAACCCCCTAAACTCTTTTTATTCATTTATTTTGTAAAAACACAAGTATATTAAATATACCAGGATGTTTTTATAAGAATAATTAGAGCTACACTTACACACAACTATATCTAATGGTTAAATAACATACTGTTTCTGTGGATGGAGAATTTCTGTCTCACGAAACGATGATTGTTCAACACTCATATAACACCTTCAAAGGTGGAAATTAAGATGTAACTATATTTATATATGATATATAATATGTTTATGTTTTACTTAAGCTTTTTTATTTTTCATTTATGTCATACATTTATGGTTTCCATTATGGGTAAACGTGATATATTCATTTAAGGAAGTGCGGACTACCGCCCCCTCAAAGTGATTTGATTCGTCAATACCATATGTGGTATGTATAAAGGATAGATTTAATGATATTATATATGATATTATACTTGAATTATAGTATACCTTTATATAATTATTATTTCTTTCCATTAAAGTATGAGATTGAAATTAAAGTAGCGTTCATGCGTACGTACGACTTACCGTCTCCATGAACGGTGCATTTCATTTATTATCCCCAAATGTAATGTACTATTATAAGTACATATATATAATGGATATATATGATGTATGTTACATCTAAATTATGAATATAATTCTGGAATTAAAATATACATATCTCTCATTTAGTTTTAATTCCATTAGTATGACATAGAAATCAAAGTAGCGTTCATGCGTATGTACGGCTTACCGTCTCCATGAACGGTGCATTTCATTTCTTATCAATAAATGAATATATAATATTATAAAAGCATGTATATACTGGATATATATGATATATGGCATCTACATCATGAATATCATTCTTGTGATAATGGATATTTGACTATGTGAACAAATTGTAAATATAAGAAGTTCACTTTTGACTCAAGTACCAAATATCAAAAAAATGACCGTTATTAACATAAATGATTACATAATATTCATAACATGGTAACAAGTGATATAAAAGGAATAATGAACTTAAAAAAGGTTCTTAAGAAAGTATAAATTAACTAAAGTTTATTATTCAGGACATTAAAGAACGATCATGTCAAGTCGGACCCGAGGTATGGGACTTCGTCTCAATCTCCATTTATTGAGGCATATTTTGTTTTATACACAACTTTCTTTTATACGGTGTATAAACCCATTTGAAGTTTAAGATTAGTCAAAAGGAATCTTTTTTTATGAAGAGTTTACTAAACAACAAAAAGAATGTTTTTTTGTCGTACGTATCCGGTGACAACGACTTCTCTGCCGCCGTGACCATTATTTGAGTTTCGGCATCCTCTACAAGACATAACCTAACTTTTTTTTAAATGAAAAATAAATACCATGTATTAACTTTCTTTTATTTTGGTATTGAAATTTTTTTTCAAAATGTTTTTATTATATCAATGTGTTGTATTTATATCTTTTGATTGAAATGTTGAAATGTCATGTTTCCTTTATGCATGTTTTACGTGATACGATTATGTTATAGTTCTTAGGCATTGTTATGAAGACGGGTGGTTCCATGATAAACTAAGGGTGGGTGACCCTGATATAGTTATCTAATACATTGGATAATGCGACGGAGTGAAACATTAAGGTTTCTCCGAAGATATTTAGGGAATATACTACGATGGGTATTCCAAACGTTACCAAGAGGGTTACTCTATAAGTAAGAATGTTATGAATGCCTCAAGTTACCTTTATGACTTATAATTTCTATGATTTATTCATGATTTGATGAGGTATGTTAAATTTCTTATGTGTTATGGGTAAAGTATGATTTCATTCTTATGTATATATGAACTCATGTTTCCTTTCCATATTTTTTATAACCCTTACTGAGCTTTTTATGCTCATCCCAAGTTTTTGAAATGGTTTTCACAGGTCAAGGGAAAGGTACATGATGTGATGATAGTGTCAAGGAAGTGTCAATAAAGAATCCATGTTTTATTTTAAATATGTTTCCGTTGATGGGAAAAATGAGTACTATCTTTTATGTAACCACTTTGTTTAAATGTGGAATGTAATTCATGATTTATGATATAATTCTCTAAAACTATAAACCTGAAAGGATCCTCAATGTGTATTATTGAAATATCTCAAGATTATGTAATGTTTAAGTCTTGGGCCTTATAGTTGGTATCATAGGTTGGATTAGACAACTTTATGAGTTAGAAAATTGTTAAATTATAAATTATTTTATGGTATGACAGAAATGATATAGAATTTGAAGATTACCATGTTGCTTCTCCTAAGATATTTCTGTGTTAATAATGGTTTTGCATAGAGGGAACAAAACAGATTTTCTGGGAAGGCATACAGAGGGAAATTACCTTTCAAATCAGTATCCTAAGATGGTCAGAATCAGAACTAAATAGTTTGTTGCAGTGATGGTTCAATTGAATCAGGTGAAAAATGTTGGTTGTTTTTATTGATGATATATTGGTTTTTTCTAAAACTAAAGAGGATCATGAAAGACATTTAAGGGTTATTTTGAAAACCTTGAAAGAAAATAAATTTTATGGGAAATTCAGCAAGTGTGAGTTTTGGTTGAAACAAATTTCTTTCCTTAGTCATATTGTTTCTAAAGATGGAATAACTGTCGATCCTGCAAAAAAAGGTTGTGGAAGAATGGCCAGACCCCAAAATGTAACGGAGATTTGTAGTTTTCATGGTTTGGCAGGCTATTTATGAAGGTTTTTTAGAAATTTTCCATGGTTATCTAGTCCAATGACTAAGCTAACTCGGAAGGGTTTTAAGTTTATCTAGAAAAAAGAATGTGATGACTGTTTTTAAGAGATGAAAAGAAGATTGGTGAATGCTCCAGTTTTGGCACTTCCTTCTAGGAATGGTGAGTTTGTTATCCATAGTGATGCTTCATTGAAGGAATTGGTTGCATCCTTATGCAGAATGATCAGGAAATTGACTATTCTTTACGTCAGTTGAAAATTCATGAGGTAAATTACCCTAAACATGATTTGGAATTAGCTGCTGTTGTTTTCACATTAAAAATGTGGAGGCATCATTTGTATGGAGTATAGTGTTAAATATATATTGATCACAAAAGTTTAAAGTATATATTCACACAGAAATAATTGAACATGGGACAGAGGAGATGGCTAGAATTAATCAGGGATTATCATTGTACAATTCATTACCATCTGGGAAAAGAAAATGAATTGGATGATGCTTTGTGTTGAAAAAGTAATGATTCATTAACAATGTTGCGTTTGGAACGTGATCCTTTTGTTAAGGATTCAATGAAATTTTCCATAGAATTTGTTAGTGCAGGATGTCCTTCTATTTTGTTTTAGGTATCAGTGAAATCTTCTCTATCAGACAGAATTAAGCAAGCAGAGAAGCAAGACAGTGAGTTGAAGAAAAAGGTAGAGCTGGTTCAAAAGTGTATGTTGCCTAAATTAAAATTGATTATGAATGTGTTTTGACTTTTTGGAAGAGATTATGTGTGACTTGTGATTCACAGTTGAAGATAGAGTTGTTATGTAAAGCTCATAGTTCCCTGTTTTTAGTTCATCCAAGAAGTACTAAGATGTATATAGATCTTTGGGAGTATTACTGGTGGGACTGAATGAAAGGGGATATTGGTGATTTTACTGTGAAGTTTTTGACTTGTCAGTAGGTTAAAGCAGAGCGGCAGTTACCAAAAGGGATGCTTCAACCTTTAATAGTGACAGAGTGGAAATGCGAAAACATATCCATGGACTTCGTTGTGGGATTGCTGAAGACACCTCGAGGTAATAATGAAATATAGGACATTGTTGATCGCTTGAAAAAATTTGCTCATTTCCATGCTATACGAGATACTTTTTCCCTAAATCAGCTTCCTCATTTGTATCTTAAATAGATTTTCAGGTTACATGGAGTTCCTCTATCCATTGTATCTGACCGTGATCCCAGGTTTACTTCTAACTTTTGGAAAGGCCTTCAGAAGTCATTGGGTACTGAATTAAATTTTACTACAGCTTTTCATCCTCAATCAGATGGGAAGTCAGAAAAAACTATTCAGACTTTGGAGGATATGCTACATGCTTGTTCGATGGATTATCAGGGAAGTTGGGACCAACATCTTTCTTTGGTTGAATTTTCATATAATAATAGTTTTCATTCCAGTATACAGATGGCACCATTTGAGGCATTATATGGGAAGTGGTGTCGAACTCCATCTTTCTGGGATGAAGTGGGTGAATGGAAGTGTATCGGACCGGAATTTGTAGAAGAGTTGGCAGAAAAAGGTCAGATGATACAAAAACAATTGAGAACATCTCAGAGCAGGCAGAAGAGTTATGCGGACAACAGGAGGAAGGATCTCTCTTTTGAGGTAGGTGATCATGTTTTTCTCAAAGTCTCACCATGGAAAAGTGTGATGCGATTTTGTAAGAAATGAAAGATGAGTACAAGGTTCATTGGACCATATGAAATTTTGGAGAGAGTTGGATCAGTTGCATACTGAGTGGCTGTACCTCCGAGTTTATCTCAGGTTCACAATGTTTTTAATGTTACAAAGTTAAGGAAGTACATTCCAGATCCATCTCATGTTTTGAGTCCAGAGGTAGTTTAGCTGGAAGAGAACCTATCTTATGAGGGAAAACTGGTCTACATTTTGACCATAGGGAGCAAGTGTTATGGAATATGGTGATTCATTAGGTAAATGTTTTGTGGAAAAACCACATGATTGAAGAGGAAACATGGGAATCTGAAAAGGCAATGAGGGATAAATACCCCCACTTATTCGATAAGTAAATAAATTTCAGGGACCCAATTTTCTAAAAGGGGAAGAATGTAACATCCGAAGTAATTAATGAGTAATAGATATTCTTATATATGTCTATTTATGATTTAGATTGTATTTTAGAGGCTTAAAATGAGAATAAATCCAATCTTAAGCATGGAATACACTAATATTTTTAAAAGATTGTTTTACTGCGTTTTGATGGCAAACCATTTTAAAATCAAAATTTTGAGAATTTGATAAGCAGTATTTGTCAAAATAAACTTATTATTTATTATTTGGACATTGAAATTTACATTGGATAATTTTTTGGTATTATTATGACAATGTTCATTTATTAATGAATAGTGAAAAATACTGCATTTTACATCAAAACTGCTTTTTTGTCTAATTTAATTATATGTTTTGATTATCATTTTCATTGGGTTTAAAGTGTAAATATAATATATTTTTACCATGTAATCTAATGGTGGTCATTGGGATTAATTTCACATTGGAATTGGGCATAAACATGTGCCAAACATTTCATAGATATTATTTCAAAAAAACCCGCTATTTGTTTTGACAACGTGAATTATATTTAAATTAATTATTTCAATTTCTATGTTTGGAATTTTGTAAAATGGATTCCATATTTGGAATCAGAAGGTCCCAATTATTTAATTAAGACTCTTGTTTTTGGACATTATTAATTGTAATGACGATAATTATCTTTAATTATCTTGATTAATGAGTAATCTGGTAGTTAAGGATAATAAAATAATATCATAATAATAACAAATGACCACAACATGTGTCCTATTTCTACTGGTTGTCTTATGGCCGACCATGGGATTCCTTGTGACAAACTAGGGGACCCCATGGAATCACATTTGTGTGAAAGTGACTTTTTATCTTCTTATTTTTTAAAGAATATTAAATATAACAAAGAATGTATCACCTGAGTAAAACATTTTTAGTTTTGTCTACATAAATGATATATTGGACTATAAATAATCATTTTAAATCTAAAACAATTTCCTACATCATAGGATTTATTATTATTATTTTTTATACATTAAATAAATTATATTATTTATGACATCATAATGATGCAGCGATTACCTCATTAATAAACGATTTAAATAAAATGAAAAGATAATGTAAAATATATTAACTAAACTTGTCAAAACCTATTAGATGAGTATATTTCAAACCCGTATCACCTTATCCTCTAAATATATCAATGTTGGACCTTTAAAATCCGAAACTCATTTGAAAATAAAGTAATATTTTATACCATTCCAATAGTGCCCCTGCTCTCCTCTTATAAAATGCCCCCACCTCTACCACCTTACCCACACCTCTCAAGCCTTTGGCTCGGACAAACCCTGCCCATTTTGTCTCTCCAAATCCCTCTATTACTTTTAGAAGCCTCACTTTGGGCATAAGACTTCCCAAGGAAGCCTTTGAGCACAAATCAAAAAGAGTTACCCGATTTTAAGGTAATGTCTTCACTTGTGTTCTTTTGTTTTATTTTGCTTCTACAACCCCCTAAACTCTTTTTATTCATTTATTTTGTAAAAAATCCAGTATATTCAATATACTAGGATGTTTTAATAAGAATAATTAGAGCTAAACTTACACACACCTACATCTAATGGTTAAATAACATACTATTTCTGTGGATGGGGAATTTCTGTCTCACGAAACGATGATTGTTCAACACTCATATAACACCTTCAAAGGTGGCCATTAAGATGTCACTATATTTATATATGATATATAATATGTTTATGTTTTACATAAGCTTTTGTATTTTTCATTTATTTCATACCTTTATGGTTTCCATTATGCGTAAACTTGATATCTTCATTTAAGGAAGTGCGGACTACCGCCCCCTCAAAGTGATTTGATTCCTCAATACCATATGTGGTATGTATAAAAGATAGATTTAATGATATTATATATGATATTATACTAGAATTATAAAATAACTTTATATAATTATTATTTCTTTCCATTAAAGTATGAGATTGAAATGAAAGTAGCGTTGATGCGTACGTACGACTTACCGTCTCCATGAACGGTGCATTTCATTTCTTATCCCCAAATGTAATGTACTATTATAAGTACATATATATAATGGATATATATGATGTATGTTACATCTAAATGATTAATATAATTCTGGAATTAAAATATGCATATCTCTCATTTAGTTTTAATTCCATTAGTTTGACATAGAAATCCAAGTAGCGTTCATGCGTATGTACGGCTTACCGTCTCCATGAACGGTGCATTTCATTTATTACCACTAAATGAATATATAATATTATAAATTCATGTATATACTAGATATATTTGATATATGTCATCTACATCATGAATATCATTCTTGTGATAATGGATATTTGACTACGTGAACAAATTATAAATATAAGAAGTTCACTTTTGACTCAAGTACCAAATATCGACAAAATGACCGTTATTAACTTAAATGATTACATAATGTTCATAACATGGTAATAAGTGATATAAAAGGAATAATGAACTTGAAAACGGTTCTTAAGAAAGTATAAATTAACTCAAGCTTATTATTTAGGACATTAGAGAACGATCGAGTCAAGTCGGACCCGAGGTATGGGACTTCATCTCAATTTCCATTTATTGAGGCATATTTTGTTTTATACACAACATTATTTTATATGGTGTATAAAACCAATTGACTATTATTCTTATTAAATAGGAATCTTTATTTTATATTAAGCGTTTACTAAATGACAAAAGGAATTTTTTTTTGTCGTACGTATGCACCGACAACGACTTCTCTACCGCCGTGACCTTTATTTGAGTTTTGGCTTCCTCTAAAAGGCATAACCAATTTTTTTTTTAAAATTAAAAATAAATACCATGTATTAGTTATCTTTTATTTTGGTATTGAAAATGGTTTGCATAATATTTTTATTATATAAATGTGTTGTATTCATATCTTGTGACTGAAATGTGGAAATGTCATCTTTCCTTTATGCATGTTTTACGTGATATGATTATGTTATGGTTCTTGGGAATTGTTATGAAGATGGGTGGTTCCATGATAAACTATGGGTGAGTGAGCCCGATATAGCTCTCCATTGCATTGGGTAACGCGAAGGAGTGAAACATTAAGGTCTCTCTGAAGAGATTTAGGGAATATACTGTGATGGGTATTCCAAACGTAACCAAGAGGGTTACTCCATACGTAAGAATGTTATGAATGCCTCATGTTACCTTTATGTCTTATGATTCCTATAATTTATTCATGATTTGATGAGGTATGTTAAAGTGCTTATGTTTTATGGGTAAATTATGATTTCATTCTTATGTATATATGAACTCATGTTTCCTTTCAATATTTTTTATAACCCTTCTTGAGCTTTTTATGCTCATCCCAAGTGTTGGAAATATTTTTCAGAGGTCAAGGGAAAGGTACATGATGTGATGATAGTGTCAAGGAAGTGTCAAGAAAGAATCCATGTTTTATTTTAAATATGTTTCCGTTGATGGGAAAAATGAGTACTATCATTTATGTAACCACATTGTATAAATGTGGAATGTAATTCATGATTTATGATATAATTCTATAAAACTCTAAACCTGAAAAGATCCTCAATGTGTATTCTTGAAATATCTCAAGATTTAGTAATTTTTAAGGCTGGGGCCTTATAATCAATTGTGTAATCAAGGTTAGGAACCATAGAAAATAGAATCCTCTTAGAGGAAACTAAATATTTTTTATCCTTATGAGACTATATATTTTTTACTTTCTAGGAGGAAATTTTAGAGTAGGAATTTATTTTCAGTTCACCTTATCTTTCTGAGATTTAGGAAAAGGACATTGTTACTTTATCAGTTGGTTAATTTTTTAGGACCAACATAATGTCATGAACATGAATTATAAGAGTTAATCATGACCTACATAATCAATATAAGGAGAGTATGAGTTATTATTTCTTATTTTATTTTTACCACACAATTTTAAAATTATTTAAATCTTTTAAATTCAAATAGAATTCCATATCCTCAATATTACATTAATAACTAATCTAGGAGAAAAAATATTCTTAAAAATATCATCATTCCATGTTATTATGTTTATTTATTAGTAAAATTTAATTGTAATAGAGGGAGGACATGAATTTAAAGATAAAACTGGTAATTATATTTAACAAGTCAAGATTTATAGGGATTGGTAAAAATTTTAAATGGATTTTTTCTGATATTTTTCCAAAGATTAATTATTTATATTTAATTTAATTAATATTATTAATCACATAAATTTCCATGAGTTATTGTCCAGAACATTTTTTCTTATTAATGAGTTGCTTTCTAAGATTAATATTTCCTATTAATTTGAGGGAAAAAACATTATTACTCTTACTTATAGAACTTTCTATGAATCTTATCAATGATATGATTTTACAAAGTCTCATTAAAAATGATTAAGGGTTATTTTTTTATTATCCCTTTTCCTGAGAGATACCTATATATAAATTATTTATAAATATATTAGATCCATAAACAACCTTTTTTGGAAATATCCACATTTCAATCCTATTATTATCATTTAACACTCTTCTCTATTTATTTAATAAGATTTTAAAAAATTGTGTCGGCGAGATAGTGACATGAGAGAAGGGATGGGTTTAATGAAACATATATTTTTGGGGGTATTTATTATGGGATTTGATGAGAATATAATTATTGTTATATTTTTTATTCATTAGAAACCCTCTTGAAAATATAAAATGGAAACAAATTGAAAATTTGCTGTGTCTTGGTCAATTAAAAATTCATCATTTCTAAAACAATTATCATGTTATAACTATTAAAAATAATCTCTCGGGGAGATCATTTAGGGTTTGGTGGTAGATGGGATATTTTCCCCAAGGAAATTTTTTTATAAAAGTTTACAAGAGTATGTTTCATTATTCATACTTTACAACTTTATGAGTCTAATTTGAATTCGGAAAAGGGAATATGACTTTTGTGAAGGGAGAATTTATTATTGAGATTATTTTTTATTATCATGAAAAATAATTTAGAAATTATACTTCTTTTGTTATTGAATTGTTTTACATAATTTAACCACATACCCTTAATCCTTAGAGTCAAGTAGACATAATGATGAAATTTTCATTATTATTTGGGAGTTTTTCTATATGTGGTGAAAAAAGTAGATACACTATAAGCCTATGGTAAGGGGAATGATTAAAGGTATGAGTAAAAACTCTATTTATTTTTATAGAAATATTGGGATAAAAAAATTATTGTGTGGTAAATTAAAATAGTAATTCATATTGACAAAGAATTGAAAAATAAGAATGGATGAATTAGAAGGAATGGTTAATTTAGAATAGAATAGTAAAATACATGAATGACCTTTTTCTAAGAATTGTCACAACCTGTACGACAGGGCCTAGAAGTGACTACCACAAGCCTACCTTCCATAGGAATGGGGATGGTGACTAGAACCTAAATTCTTTTCCCGAAAAAGGAAGGCATTTCCGTAGATATTTGTATACACTCATAAAGGAAAGCTGAAGTAAACAACTAACAAAAGTAAGGTACAACCACAAGAGTAATGTACGACCACAAGTAAAAATGTAAACTAAAAATAGTGGGATGGAATACAAGCCCTATAAACTTAAAAAAAAAGTAAATAGATGTCTCATCTACCCGGGAGATCTTCGTATAGGGTAGTAGCTATAATTTTGAAGTCGGAGAAGAGGATCTGGACAGCTCAGATTGCACCAAGCTCCACTAAGTATCGAACCTCCAAAGTCTACATCCGAGCATCAGTAGTTTGCACTAGAAACAC
Source organism: Viscum album (assembly GCA_963277665.1). Classification (NCBI taxonomy): domain Eukaryota; kingdom Viridiplantae; phylum Streptophyta; class Magnoliopsida; order Santalales; family Viscaceae; genus Viscum; species Viscum album. Next base: position 1,556,014,986 of record OY728141.1, read on the forward strand.
ACGTGTGGGTAGAGCCCGTGCAGGGGTGAGTATAATAATACCCATTAGGCACCCCAAGAACCCTGAAGGTCTCTTAGTAATCCAAAAAGGAAAACATCACAAGAAATACCACAAAGGTAATATCACAAGCATGATCTAAACCATGAAGCACAAAGCAATAGAGGAAGTTCAATATAACAGTATAACATCATGGTTACTAGGATAGGGATGAATAGTCATATAAATAGATCATCCAATCCATAGTTACTCTATTACTGACCCATATTGGTCACTAGATGTTGACCTGTATTAGTTGCTGATGCTGACCCGTATTGGTCGCTACATGCGGACACGTACTGGTCGCTGGTGCTGACTCGTATTGGTTGCTGGTGCTGACCCGTGTTGGTCGATGGTATAAAGGTAGGGATGATAAGTCATATAGCTAGATCATCCCACACTCTTGTTTCTGATGCTGACCCGTATTGGTCACCCTTCTTCTTCATGTCATAGACAGCCAATGGATTCCCACATGAAACACTCCTAATCTTCGTTTAAGATAGGTTCCTCAAGCCATAGGTCATATTTCTACCTGTATGAAGACCCTATAAAAGCACACCAATGGGACCTCCCGGTCATAGGGGTCATAACGTGATAGATGACGCATCGATTAGATGCCCGGTATGCAAGATATGGTCACTTTTGTAAAAAGGGATCGGTAGGATTCATGTCTTATCCAACCTAGGCTGCATGTCAATCTCTATCAAAAATCACATAGAGTTTCTACAAAAGGCCGCCTTGTCACAATGATCCTTATTCCATATATGACTTGTAGATTGGACACCCATCTGGTTAATTACACCTCGTTCTGTGAAATGGGGGTGATCGCACCTCAGTCCAGCTCGGCTCAGTCAGGGCCGCCAGAATATGGAAAAGGGTCTACTTCTCAAAAGGGGTTCTAAGGCCACTGATGGCATGTCAAATAGACACCCGGTTCATCAGTTACAAGAGTTTCTTTATTTAGGGGCTAGTTAGATCTTGGCCCGATCTGTCTCAGTCAGGCCGCCTTAGCGCAACGGGTCCTAGGGTTTACCTAACCCCTCCTAAGTCAGGCCCTTTAAGGGTTGGCCCGGTTCACTTGGTCTAGCTCATCTGGGACAGCCCAAATTGTTCGCAGGCCCGGGCAGTGGTTGGCCAAGCCTGTCGGGTGGGGCATGGAAATCCTGTGCCAGCACGTTGGGTCACGGGTCTGGCCAGGCACAGTGGGTGGGTCCGACTTGTTTCGCCAGACCACGTCTGGCTCTATCCACCTGAAGGAAAAGTGTTTTTCCTAGTTGGATATGTGGATACATGCCCTTTTCATTTAGCCGGTGGGGTTTTCCCCACCATGTGCAACGGTCGACCAGTTGGAAGACCAGTCTCCAGCCGACGTGGTGCCGTGTGGGGCCACGCCGCCCCCTCCTATCGCGACCCATTTTCCACAGCTGATGCCACTGGTGGTGCCGGTAGGTGCTAACCTTCTCCTGTGCGGTCAGCTTGGGTCGACCTCCTCTTGAAACCGAGGCTCGTGATGGTGTTCCACCTCTACACCGCCAGCAGTCGGTTGCCACAGGCCTCCACTGGCCAGCGCCAGCTGCCACCATCATGGCGCACTGGCGGTTATTCCCATGGGCAACTAGATGAGCTCCGGTGGTCCATTCATGGTGATGTTTATGCCTACGAGCCTCCCAGACTACCGCCATCATAGCGTGACCCTCTGTCTCACGTTGCCGTCAAAATTGAGGAAATCCATCACTGAAGAATGAAACATGAACAAATAGGCAAAGGGTCAGGGCCTTGTTCGTTCTGCCCATTCCCTCTGTATGAACATGATAACAAGTGGGAGAATATTTATCTAAATAAATTTATTTCAATAATTTTAAACCTAAACCAAACATAAACACCCTACTTGGATGAGACGTCTACTAGAGACGATCAACAGAACCTCCTTTAATGTTTTCATCATTTTGTGATTTAGTGGTGCTCATCATCGCTCACTGAATCTGGTGTCATCCTCCATGAAAATGATGCTGCAGAACACTACATGAGTTTCATTTCTTGAAGAATCCATGCCAAAACCCCTCCCCAACCACCATTTAAATAGGAGGGTAAAAGGTGAGTAACATGTTGAAGAATTAATGAGGTTCATTAAATGAATCAATGAACCTCTTTTATTTCACAATGGTGGAGTTATTCGTTGATGAGTCAGTCCATTAAATTTAATGAAAGGTAATAGGTCTAGCCACCTCTACTCATCCATTGGAGAAAAATAATATAAAATAACAATTACATGTTATTTTAGTTTTTTTCTAAAAATTCCAAAAACTAACTTTTCGTCCTGACTTACTACAGTCAATGTGAAGCCTCCCTTATGTGAATCATTGAATTGCGGATTCAACAGTGTCCTCATATTTTTAATCTGAGCATTGGTTCAAATTATAGTAAATGTCTCCCAAACGTTTATTGAACGTACCTTAAAATAATGGTCAAAAATCCACTTTGAGCACACCAGACCTCGCCTTCAATTTTCAAAGTATCGTAATAATCCCAAATAATTAAAAACAATACATGGAACTTTATGGGTCTTTACATCCTCCCTTCCTTGGGGATTTACGTCCCCAAAATCCAAACAACGATACAAAAACAAAGAGAGGTACTAGGCATGTATATGTGCCTCTCAGCCCCATGTGTTCTTCAAGAGATTCCCATGCTACCACAGAAGGCACACCAGAGGTATCGACCACCCACAAAGGATCCCCTCCAGTCGATCCTCTATCTCTACCTGGTACTCTGCAATAGTCACCCAGTCATCAATCACCAGTTCTCTATGGTCGATGACGTGAGATGAGTCATGTATGTATATCCTCAGTTGGGATTTGTGGAAGATGTCATGCACCCTATTAAATTGCAGTGGTAGTTCCAAGTGGTATTCCACTTTTCCAATCCTATGAAGTATTAAGAATGGCCTTATAAAATTTGGTGAGATTCTTCCACCTCTGCCAAATCCCTGTAGCACCATTGAGGGGAGAATCGCAAGAATATGTAGTCCCCACCTGAAACACTAGTGGTCTCTATCGCCTATCCACATAGGAAATTTTTCAGCTATGTGTAGTCTTCATCTGTTCTCTGATGAGCTGTATCTTCTCAGTGGTAGCCTATACCATCTTTGGGACCACGAGTGTTGGATCTCCTGGATCTGCCTTGCACAAGGGAGATCTACATGGTCGTCTGTACAACGCCTCAAAAGGGGTCATACCAATGGTGGAGTGATAAAAGATGTTGTACGCGAACTCCACCAAGGGTAGGTGGTCCTCCAAAATACGACCAAAATCAAGGACAGATGAGCGAAGCATTTCCTCCATGGTCTGGATGGTCTGCTCAGTCTGTCCAACTGTCTGCAGTTGAAAAGTTAGGCTCAAGTGAAGCTGAGTCCCGAAGTCCTCCTGCAATCCCTTCCACAACTAGGATGTTAAGCGTGTGTCACGTTCAGATACAATCATTGAAGGAACACAATGAATTCGTACAATATCCTAAATTTAAAGTTGTTCCAAACTCTCTACCGACCCTTCTTTCGAATAGAGAGGACGTGGGCCGACTTGGTGAGTCAGTCAACGATCACCCAGATGGTATCGTGCCCTCTGGACATACGTGGTAACCCCATCACGAAGTACATTGATATCCCTTCACAATTCCACTATGGTATCTCAATGGGTTGAGTCAAGCCTACTGGTACATGGTGCTCGACCATCACTTGCTGGCAAGTGAGGCATCTAAAAAAACTCTGTCACAGATTTATTCATCTCTAACCACCAGTATTGACACCAGAGGTAATGATACATATTTATCACAACTGGATGTACTCCCAAGGGGGATGTATGGAACTACCTAAGCACTGCCTATCTTAGAACCACTGGTACAGGTGTACGTCCTCTAAAAAGAATAGCATGCTCCCCACCTTCATAATATCTGCCAGGTGCATGTCCTAAGGATATTACAGCATGTGCAGTCTCGCAGCTGTTATCTCCGAGTTGTGCCTCCCTGACTCGCTGATATAGTGGAGGGGAAAATACCATGAAATGGATGTAGCCTATCTCATATCTATCCAAGAATGATATCTATAGCGTGGCTAACTGCTCTGAATCCTCGTTCAGTAGCTACGAACTGGATCTCTAGCTAAGTGCATCTCCCATTACATTCCCCTTACTAGGAGTATAGACTATCTTAAATTCATAGTCCTAAAAGAACTCAAGGAAACATTGCTATCTTAGATTTAGATCTTTCTATGTGAGGATATATCTGAGACTCTTGTGGTCTGAGTAAACAATGAACCGCTCACCCATCAAGTAGTGTCGCCACATCTTCAGTGCAAAGACTACTGCTGCCAACTCAAAGTCAAGAGTCACATAGTTCTACTCATGAGACCTCAAATTTTGTGAGACATAAAAAATAACTACATCACAATGTATCAGGATGAAACTGAGTCCGTCCCTGAAGCATCATAGTAAAACACGTAGCCAGTGCCCTACTTTGATAACCTCATGATGGGAGTGATCGTTAAGCTCTTCCTCAGATATTGAAAGATCTTCTGTCATGTATCTGACCACATGAAGGGTTTAACCTCCTTCTTCAAGGTAGTCATAGGTTATGTTAATCTAGAGAAATCATGTACGAACCTCCAATAGCAGAATGATAATCAAAGGATGTGCCGCACCTCAGTAACACTCATTGGTGGATCCCAAGAAAGTACTACCTTTATCTTCGTGAGATCCACCATAACTCCAGCCTCTGAGATAACATGACCTAAGTAGTGGACCTTCTGTATCCATAAATCACACTTCGAGAGCTTCCCATATAACTGGTGCTCGTAGAGTGTGGGTAGAACAATCCTCAAGTGTACATCAATATCTTCCTCGGGCGCTGAGTACACGAAAATGTCATCAATGAAGACCACTACAAAGCCATCGAGGTATGGATGAAAGATCATATTCATGATCCCCATGAACACTGGTGGATCGTTGGTCATGCCTAAAGGTATCACCAAGAACTCATAATGGAAATACCGACATATGAAATTTGTCTTTGATATGTCCTCATCCCATACCCTGAGCTAATGATAGCCTGATATAAGGTATATCTTTGAGAAGCACTTCGCTCATTTCAACTGATCTAATAGATCATCAATCCTTGGAGGAGGATACTTGTTCTTTACAGTCACATGGATTCAGTGCAGGAATTCCATTCATAGCCTCAAACTTCCATCTTCCTTCTTGGAAAACAACACTGGGGATGAACATGGAGAAACACTAGGCCCTAGTAATCCATTCCTATATAAGTCCTCGAATTGTACCCTTTGCTCCTAGAACTCCATAGGGGCCATCTGATATACTTTTCTAGATATCAGTGTTGTTCTTGGGTACAATTTAATGTGGATTTCTACCTCTCTAAGAGGAGGTAGTCCTGGGACATCTTCTAGAAAGACGTCCTCATACTCACCCACCACTGCTGGGAACTTAGACTCGCCTCATCCTCTGTGTCGAAGGTCATGAAAGCCAGCTGATATGTAATCAGATACACCCTCCTGAGCGCAAGTCCAACTCATGCTACTCTATTATCATCCCCACCATGAAAAGGAAACTGGCCTCCATCTCTATGTGTACACAACATTGTATGTCTCAAGTGGTCAATCTATGCATGAACTCCTGATAGCTAGTCTATGCCTAAAATGACATTGTAGGGAATCAACACCGCAAATAGAAGATCCAATCTGAAGCTCTCACCTATGAGAGTATGATCACACTTTTGGAACTAGTGTGTAACTATAGAATCTCCTCTTGTAGGAGTATCGAAACACTAAGGCTGAGTTAAAAGCTCAGTCATAATCTCAGAGTCTGAAACTAAGTCTGTAGAAAGAAAAGAATGGCTAGTACCTGTGTCGATAAGAACTTCTAAAAAATTAGAGAAGATATAGATCACAACTCGTATCATATCAGGGATGTTAGGATCATGAGCCTCTACTGCCTATATCTTGGTCTGGCCCCATCAACCTGCTCCCTGAGCTCATGGTGGACCACGCAGTGGAGGTGGTGGTGGTTCTTGGTGACCCCGACCACCTCCCGTGACACATCTTTCTCTCCTACCACATTCTCCATGTAGATTATGCTCATGATACTACCACTACTTCTACATCACTGGATCCTCCACCATTTTACAATTATTCACGTGGGGAGTTAGACAATAGCACGCTCTATGACATTGTATGCAATAGGAAAAAAAATTTCATGCATCACTGGTGTATCCCTCAGCCTCTCGAGCCTCGAACCTCAGACCCTACCTTCCCAAGTCACCTTTCAGAAGTTCTATCCCACTTGGGGTTCTGTGTCATCTATGTAATTGATGCTACATATGACACTGATACCTAATGTCCACCAGGGGATCTAACTATCAATTTTTTCTCGACAAGGAAGCTCTCTATCAACAAATATCGCTTTAGCACCCCAACCTGCATCGAAATGATGATAGAAACTGTCATAGCTCTGATCTCTTGTCGGATACCCTGCTCAAATATCCAGGCCATGAAGTAAGGTTACCGTACTATGTCGGTGGAGTATCAGGAGGGGATAGAAAATCATACCGAATAATGAGCCACAGTCTTGCTTCTCGGCTACAGATCTAACAACTCATGAATATGCACAGAGCATAGTGTCGTTGGTACAATATTCTCCTTGAATATGATCTCAAATTACTGTGAGATGAGGGTCATCTCCTCACGCACCTTAAGCATTGAGATCCAACATCATCTTACGTAGCCCTGAAGAAAGGTAGCAGCCAAGATCACCATTTGTGCGGTAGGAGACTCTACTAAGAGAAAGACATGAAAAACTGCCCCATGATAGTCCTTTGCTTCTTGGGGGTCTTTCTTACTTCGAAACCTTAGAGGCCTCTGTCTTTGAAACTCATGCATTGTGCTCAACTGGATTGCATTATCCACTAGTATCATCTACTGTGCAACGGGTGGTGGTGCTTCTGGTACACCACCTGACGGTGCCACCACTATGAGTTATCCCTATTTTGATTCCTCATCGCTCAGTGGGCCACTGTCACGATCTCTAACCAGAATTCTGGCTGGATATCTTCGTTGAGGCATCCTATAAGAAACAGATGTTCCACATTTAATAAGTTATACCTGGTGATCTAACTCAGTAAAGATCAAGTAAACTTTTCAAAACACTGGTAACCAGTGTTATCATGTACCGGGTAATAAATCATAATTCAGGGTCCTGGTGTATGGATAAGTCGACTGCCATACCAACACTAGACTCCTTGTACTGATAACCAAACTCAATACACTATATATCATTACCACATTAAAATTAAACTCTTAGTTAGTTTGGTAGAACACACTGCCCTTTGATAACACTTTGTCATGACCCATCCCACGGGGCCCGAACGTGACTACCCCAATCCCACCTTCCATAGGCCAGGGGTTGGTGACTAGCACCTGAAGGATTTTCCCAAATAGGTAAGGCATTTCCTTAGTGATCTGTACACCCTCATAAAGGGAAACTGAAGTAAACAACCAAAAAAAATAAGGTACAAACACGAGAGTAAAGTACAACCACAAGTACAACTGTAAACTAAAAACATTGGGCTAGAATTCAAGCCCTAGGAACTGAAAAGAAAGTAAACAATTGTCATATCTTCCCTCGAACTCTTCTCAGAGGGTAGTAGTTGTAAGTCTGAAGTTGAAGAAGAGGATATCGACTGCTCCTACCGTACCAAGCTCCACCAAGTCTCAACCTACAAAGTCTTCCTCGGAGAATTAGTAGTTAGCATCAGACACACACATATGGGTAGATCCTGTGTGGAGGAGTGTATAACAATACCCAGTAGGGACCATGAGACCCTCAAATGTCTCTCAGTAATATATAAAGGAAAAAATATCAAGAAATATCTAAAAGGTAATATCATAAGAACGATCTAAACCATGAAGCACAAAGAAAAAGAGATAGCTCACTCTAACGGTATAACTTCATGGTTATTGGGATAAGGATGACTAGTCGTAAATCTGGATCAACAAATATATAGTAACTATACTGCTGACCCGTATAGGTCACAATAGGCTGACCCGTATTGGTCGGTAGATGCTGACCCATATTGGTCGTTGTTGTTGACCCATATTGGTCGATGGTGCTGACCCGTATTGGTCGCTGGTGCTAACCCATATTGGTCATTGGTATAGAGGTAGGGATGATTAGTTGTACAGCTAGATCATCCCACTCTAGAGTTTTTGATGCTGACCCGTATTGGTCTCTCTTCTTCTTCATGTCATAGCCAGCCACAAAATTCCAGCACGACACACACCTGATCTTTAAAAGACTCTGCTCCCCAAGGCATCAGTCATATTTCAAAAATGTAACAGGACTCACAAAATGAATACCCAAGGGACTACCTCATCATATAGGACCCATTGTGATAGACGTCGCGTCGATCAGATGCTCGGTCTGTGAGATATGGGCACTTTTGTTAAAAGTGTCTGGTTGGATTCAAGTATGACCCAACCTAGGTTGCACATCAAACTCTGTCAAAACTCACATAGAGTATCTCAAAAGGACTACATTTTCACAAGGATTCTTATTCCATTGGGGGCGCATAGATTGTACGTATGGTCTGTTAGTTACACCCATTTCTGTCATACAAGGGTGATCACACCTCAGTCTGGCCCAGCTTGGCCGGGCCCAATGGAAGATTCCAAAGGGACCACTTCCCAAAATGGGTCCCAATGCCACTGACAATGTGTCAAACAGACACCCGGTTTGTCAGTTACACGTGTTTCTTTATTCGGTGGCCGGTTGGGTCCCAGAACGGTCTGACTCGATTAGGGCGACCCGATGCAATGAGTCCTAGGGTATACCTGACACTGCCTGAGTTCGAACCATTAAGTCTTAGCCCATTTTACTGGGACAGGATTTTTGGGGTCACCCTAGCTTGTTCATGGGCCTAGGATGCGATTGGCCCAGCCCACCAGCACTGGGCTGCGGGTCCTGTCAGCCCGCTGGGTGGGTTCAGCTCGTTCATCCGGCCCAAGTTTGGCCCAGTATAACTTAATATGGACCATTTATCCAAGATTTCCATGTGGATGCAAGGCCATTTTATCACGACGGTGGTGTAATACCCCACCGTGTGCAACGGTCGGCCAACTGGCTGACCTGTCTCCAACCGACGCAGTGCGGCGTGGGGCCACGCCTCCCAGGTCATGCCTCGGCCTGCCGGCAGCGCCTGCGGGTGCCGCCCTTCTCTTGTGCATCCAGCTTGGGCTGGCTTCCTCTATCCATCGTAGAGAGTGACGACGCGCCACCTCCCCACCGCATGTGGTCGGTTTCCGCAAGCATCCTCCTGCCGCCGCCGGCATGGCTCGCCAACGGTTGTTTCTACAAGCTATCAGACGAGCTCTACTGGTCTATTCATGGTGCATTCTATGCCTATGAGCCTCTCAAACTTCATCCATCATAGCCTAACCATCTTTATCACTTTTATGTCAAAATTTGAAGAAATCCCTCCATGAAGAATGAAACATGAACGATGTGGTGGAGGGTTCAGGACTTGTTCGTTCGGCATGCGCCCTCTGAGTTAACATGATAACAAGTGGTAGAATATTTATCTATAACTAAAGATTAAATAAACTCATTTCAATAATGTTAAACCAAAACCAAAAATAAATTCCCTACCTGAATGAGATGTCTGCTCACGACGATCGATGGAACCTCCTTCGTCATTGTCGTCAGTTCGTGATTCAGTGGCGCTCATCACCGCTTGCTGAATCTGGTCTCGTCCTCCAGGTGGATTTTTCTGTAGAACTCTACTATACATTCGTCACATGAATAATCCATTCCAAAACCCCACATCGAGATCCATTTAAATATGAGTGGGGAAAGGTGCATAATCGGTTGAAGAATTAACAAGGTTTATTGAATGAATTAATGAAACTCTTTTAATCCACAACGGTGGAATTACACAGTTGATGAGTCAAGCCATTAAATGAAATGAAAAGTCACCGCTCTAGCCACCACCGCTTATCCATTGGGGAAAAATAAAATAAAATAATGATTACTTGTTATTTTACTTTTCTTCAAAAAATCCAAAAACTAACTTCTTCTCCCGACCTACTGATGTCTAAGTGAAGCCTCCATTAAGTGAATCCTAGCACTTCAGATTCCAGGGTGTCCTTATATTTTTAATCCGAGCACTAGTTTAAAATATAGAAAACGTCCCCCGCACATTTACTGCACACACCTTAGAAGAAGTTCAAAAATACACTCTGGGAACACCGGGCCTCAGAATCATGCTCGTTCAATTTTTTAATACCTATAATAATCAAAAAAAATTAAAAAAAATTACATGGAATTTTCTGGGTCTTTACAAGAAAATTGAGGATTTTATATATTTTTATGTGTGGTGATTAAATAATTAAATCACCATTTTATCAATTTATTATATTGAAATTTCATTTAAATCATGAAAAGATGACGGTCCTTTTTAGTATGTTGAGATTTTATTCTTGTGGAAAATCCTGAGTTCATGTGTGGGAGTTTTTGAAATGTACATTTCAAGAATACAGTTTTGAGTATTTTATATTACATTTATGGTCATTTTAATCATTCTTGATGATATTCAAATTATTTGATTGATTTTCTGATTTATGCTAGGATATAAAAAAAGTAGGATATTAAGAAAAATGGTGATGTATTCATGATGGAAATGATTTCTCAGGACAAATAGAAAGTTAATGGACAATAGCATTTCATGGAATTGAAGAACCAAGATAAAACAGATTTGAGTGTGCTGGAAAACAACAATTCACACTATGAATGGGTTAGTTAAGATATGAGAAGTGGAAAAATTCTTGATTTGAAGAATAAATTTTTTAAAAATTCACCCAGGGGATAATAATAAAAATTAATTCTTGGAAATTTTGTTCCATTCCATGAATCATGTGGATGAGAAATATTTTATTTCATTAATGAAAAAATCAAAACCAATTATTTTCTGATTAAACTAAAATTTATTTACCACCTCAGGATCAACTTTATAGGAGTAAATTACTATATTAATGGATAATTAAAACCTACCTGATAACTTCCATTCTTATAAATATAGAACTGTGGTTCTTTTGTAGATTATTCATTAATTGGGATATATTTAGATTTTCTAATGTTTTTTTACTGGGATCAGTAGTTGATTCTACTATAACTAGGTTTTTATTATCCTACAAAAAAATGGATAGAATGAGGGGGTAAACTTTGTGGGAATCACTTTAAAATAATGGTGATTGATTTTATTTATGTATTTTTTGTTTTAATTAAACTCATTTGGGTATTTTTTAAGTACATAAATTATAAAATCACTTTCTTTTCTACTCATGCATGAACATTGTGTAATAGGCGAGTGAGTGATATAATTAATGCATTAGATAGTGGTTGAACATCACCAGGACTATTGTTTGAGTTTCTCACTATTTTAAACTTTATTTCAGGTCACCCTATCATTGAATGAAATAGATCACTATTGAAATTGAAAGAAGGTGAATTCAGTGATTTGGTGGTTGTTTACTATGAAACTTGGATTCACTTAGACTCAATTCTGAAAGCTCATATTTTATAATTCAACATTTTATTATTTAATTCCTCATTAACCTATATTTTAAAATTTTATTCATGCCAAACATTTTCTTGAAACTTCAACAGAATCATCATATTTCTCTCTTCTATTAAAGTAGTTTTAATTTATTTTTCAACGTAGTTTAGGTCATTATTAATAAACAATTATTTTCTCTAATCCTATCTCTATGGGATTGACATCAGACATCAGCTTCATATACTGACATATAGTTTAATGATTTATTGTTTCATGTTTTTAAATTTATAAATTCAGTAACCCTAAGGTAATTAATTATTTCATATGATCTATTAAATAGATTAAATGGATTTAAAATAAATAAATACCTATCTAAATACTATTAGAAGATATTGTTTTTTCACAGATGCATCCTAGGGTAATAACACAAAAAATGTTGGTCAATTATATCTCAACCATCATTATGGTTCAATATGAGGGAGTTGTTACTAAAAACATTGTTTTACACTCCCAATAGATATTATTAGGTGAACTCATATTTTCATTATGAACTATTATGATAGATTTGAATAAATAATGATCATGAATGGTGTGTGTTAAATCTAAATAATCATATATTGAAATATATTTCTAAAAATTTAGATATCCTATAAATTATTTTTATTATTAAATGATTCCCCACCTAATATTATTTTTTCCCATAGTATGATTGTCAGATTCTGTAAATGGATGAAACTAGAAAGAACCATCCTTAAACATATTATGAAGGAAAATGTGTCGATTATAAGAAACGAAATTGGATGATGACTAGGGTGAAATATATTGAGATTTTTCACAATAATTTATCATGATATATAATTAATAACTGGAACCTTAAATAACTGTCAGAATCACCAAATATGGTAAGAATATATTTCATTGAATGATCAGGTGGTGGAGAAAATGCAGGAAAGAAGGACTAATTTGGATTATTTTAGAAATTTATAGAGGGATACCCTAGATAATATATCAAAGGAATGATAAAAAGTGTTATGTGGGAAGACTAAGGGAATATATCAAGTAATATTCAATGATAAAAATGGATACTATAATGGAAGGAAATAAATTTCATCATACAACACAATTTAGAGTTCAATGTCTTAAATGTGGGGGGCCTATGAGTTATCTGATTTAATTCCCACTTCTAAAAGATAAATCCTAGACTAAGGAATGTCATATTTCATATTGAATTTTTTAGGAATTTTATATTTGAAAATGTTATTAAAGTTTAATTTGATGTTACTTTTTTATGGATTGGAGTTATTTATATAAATATAACATATATTAATGAGTAATGGAAGTGAAATTTGATATTACCAACCATCCAATGACCATAGTTTATTATGGGAATGAATAAATGATTTCAATTGAAATACAATCAATTTTATGGGTCTTTATTCATATTAAAATGTATTTTTTTTATCTCATATAGTTGAAGATAAACTCAACATCGAAGATTTCACATTTTGATCAGAATTTGTTGATGTGTTTCAAGAAGAGATTCAAAGTATTTCATTGAATCATTCAATTGAGTATTTAGTACAACTCATATATGGTGCTACAACTATTTCAATTAATCCATAAATAATCAACTTGATCGAGTTTCATGAATTAAAGAATAAACCCCATGATAATGAAGATAAATGATTCATTTTTCTAAGTGCATCATCGTGGGGGTGAATGTATTATTTTTATTAAAAATAAATACGGATCAATGAAAATATTCCTTATTTACTGGGAACTAAACAATGATATAATAATGAATTAGCTTCCTTATCTCATACTGATTATTTTTTTGATCAAATATAAAGAGATCAATATTTTTCAAAGATTGATCTTCAGTCTATTTACTTTTATTTTAGGGTAAAATATGAGGAAATACAGAATAAAACTGTTCATTTGAGCTATAGAAACTATGAATTTATAGTTATTTTATTTGGTTTTAATAATGACATCACTATATTCATGGATTTAATGAATAGAGCCATTATATATTACATTTATTTGTTCATGTTAGTCATTATAGATTATATTATTATATATTCTAGGATAAAACGAGGGGACAAAGATAACTAGAGGATTTTATTAAAGTCTTTAAGGAAGGATAAACTGTTTGAAAAATTAACCAATAATGAATTTTGTCTAAAAAGTATAATTTTTTAGTCATATAATCTTATGTGAGTGCATATTGGTAGAACCATCAAATATATGAGCTGTTGAATATTAGGTCCAAAGAATAATTGTGTCTATGATCCAAATTTTTCATAGTTATTTTTTGATATTATTGACTCTATGTAGAGAATTTTTCAAGGTTGATTTAACCTCTCACAATGTTAAATCAAAAGGGATCCATGTTTCATTCAGTAGATAAATGTTAGGAAAATTTAATGGAACTGAATAGATGTTTTTTCATTGAACATATAATTGCACTATCCAATAGTGTATAAGGGTTTGTGATCTACGGTGATGTATTGAATAATGGAAAAATATGAATCATCATGTATAATTATATGGTGATAGCTTATGAAAAATGGGAATTGATGTTTTATGAGTAAATTTATCAAACTCATTATTTTTAGTTATCCGGGGTAAATTTTTCATTAATGATATGGATTAATTATATTTATAGAGAAAGGTGTGACATACATACTAATCAGAAAAGTTTAAAATATATAGCCCCTTAGGTAGAGTTGTATATGCACAAAATAATATGGTTGGACTTGATTAAATATTATACCAGCTCAATATATTAAAACAATTAGAAAGAGAACAATGTAGTTGATTCTTTTAGATGAAAGGATCATGAAAGATTATCTATGATTAGTATCAAAAAATATCCAATGTTTCTAGATTATAAATGTACGGAGATATAAATCTTTAAGGAAGGGTATAAATTTTATCTTTCTAAAATGAGGGTTAAAATATCTATCTATGTGAAAATTAAAGAGGAATAGATGTAAGATTTATAGTTCTAAAAGAATGTATGAAATTTTCCAGATTTTAATAGTTATTTTTGATGAAATGATAATGGATAGGAATAATGTTTGTGAACCATCCATACCATATTTAAATAAGGTTATGTTAAATGAATCTTAAAGTTTATCTTTCTGTATTCATAAAAAAATAATGAAGATGTATAGAGATATAAAATGGTATTTCTGGAGGTAAAAAATGATGGGAGATTTTTTATAGTGTATATCTCAGTGATTGGTATGTCATCAACAAATGAATATTGATAGAGATAATATTTCCAATATTTTTAATGTCTATTTAAATTATTTAAACCTCAAAAATTTAACAATTTGATCTTATTTGTAACAATTTTGTATTTAGAGTGTGTTTTTGGATAAAAAGTTTAAATTGCATGATTCTGGATTTTTAACAGATTTTTATCACAGGGGTATTTTGGTCATTTCATATAAAATATATTTCCAAATTTTGTGATTCGAATTTTTTCTAAACCCTTATTTTATTTCCTTCAACTTTGTCTTCAAGACCAGGGGCTGAATCGATATTCTAGGTGCACAAAAAAGCAATGAAGTTGACAATTTTTCGGGGCGGACTGCGTTGACCCTACATTGGTAATGGAAACAAATTTCTGCCTACACTACTCCAAATGATGCGATTCCACATGGATACGACAAAGGACTCCCAGACGCATCTCCAAAATAAATTTCAAGCTGTTTGGAATCCTTTATGATGGCCTTTAGTGATAGAGTTTGGAAGGAAGCTTCCAGGAAGCTTCATCCAGAGAAATCGATTTTCAATA
Organism: Viscum album; assembly: GCA_963277665.1. Lineage (NCBI taxonomy): Eukaryota > Viridiplantae > Streptophyta > Magnoliopsida > Santalales > Viscaceae > Viscum > Viscum album. The sequence continues at coordinate 1,556,030,440 of OY728141.1, forward strand.
TAAAAACCATAACTCCTTCAATACGTGTCCAATTAATCTGAAAATTTTAGGCTGGACGACCAAGATATTTATTAACAATATGGATGAAGAGGTCCACGTGTGAATACGCCATTTAATAGGTCGAAAACGCGACAAATTGTTGAAGATAAAATATGCCTATAAGAGGAGGGGAGCTCCTACCTCTCACGACATATTCCATTTCTTCACCACCATCCATCACAAAGGGAGTTGTCTTGAGAGAGAGAATGGGAATGTTGAGATTTTGATCCTTAAGAAGATGAAATACTTTGAAGATTCAATAGAGAAGATGAAGGCTTCTCAAGTGATGGAAGGCTAAGCGGCAAGTGGTTGCGGATGGTGACACCCGACGGAAACTCTCTTCTGAGTTTGGATTTTAATGTGTAATCTCTTTTTGAATTTCTCTTGAACCTATATTTTTGATTGAATCTGGTTGTTTTATTTCTTAAATATATTTTCAACACATTTTTTTATCGCTGTTCCATCTATAAAGTAGAACAATTGACTTCGCTATTTAAAATTCTTTGGTGAGGTTGTTTTTCATTGAGCATAGCTAATTCAATTAGGTTCAATTACATGGAGGTATTTAAGTTATTTAATCACTTTATAGGCAGGAAAAAAATCATATTGAAGTCTTAAATATGGTTTATTTTCAAATTTGAGTGTAAACCTGGGGGTCCTTGGGGGTACATTTAGGAATTTAAAATAAGAGATATTTTTTTACATACAAGGAAGAGGGGAGTGTCTGAGAGGGTGAAGATTGTCTACGAATGCTATTTTTATTCTTGATTTCAACCCCTCTTTATCTTTCCTTTAAAATTAATTTAGTATTTAATTAAAATGTTATTTTCAAATTTTTAATTAAACCCCCATTTTTATTTTATTAAAAATAAATAATATAACAAAAGTGACAGTTTTACAACTTGTACTATAACCTTCTCGAGAGACAACCCTGTGGTCACCACTATGCTACATTAAAAGGGAAACTATTGATTGATGGTTTTACAACAAAAATGCTCAAATCAACTGGCGCCATTGCCGGAGAGGTTGCTAGAGTTGATTTTATTTTAGTTATATATATATATATATATATATATATATATATATATATATATATATATATTTCCTTTCTCTTGCATGACCCGAACTTCTGAACCGAACATGTTACCTTTAGATTCAGAAATTGATAGAAATTTTCACACTAGGGTTAGAGGTACTAATCCACAAGTTACAAGTTGTGAATCTTCCACCATTACACATAGGAGGGACTTAGTTGAAACTGAAATCCAAATGGATGAAAATAGAACTTTGAAAGAACTGGCTTAGTCCTATGATGAAAATCACGAGAACCCAATTGAGTTCCCTGATGCCCCTACTGGATTTGAAATCAAGTCCGGTTTCATCCACCAGCTTCCCAAATTCAACGGGTTGCCTGGTGAAGACTCACACAAACTCCTCCAAGAATATAGTTACTTGTGTGTCAACATGAAACCTCATGGAGTTGATGCCGATCAAATGAAGCTTAGGTTGTTTCCTTTTTTCCCTAGATGGAGTGGCTAAGGAATGGTTTTTCTATTCTCACTCAACCTTGATTAGAGATTGGAATGAATTAAAAAAGTTTTTCCTTGAAAAATTTTTCCCTGCGTCTCGAACTGCCTCCATTCGAAAGGAGATTCGTGCAATTAGGCAGACACAAGGAGAAACGCTTCACGAATACTGGGAAAGGTTCAAACGTCTTTGTTTTAGTTGCCCCCATCATCAAATCAGTTACCAGCTTCTCATTCAATACTTTTATGAAGGATTGTGTCTCACTGATAGAAGTATGATCAATGCTGCTGCAGGAGGAGCATTAGTTGATAAGACACCAGCTGCTGCTAGTATTTTAATTGCAAACATGTCCTAGAATTCCCAACAATTTTGAACCAGAGGCCTTCTTCATGTCAAAGCTGCACAAGAATTCCCTACTACTAGTCCCGAAAACAACACAATTGCAAGTCAACTATCTGATCTTACCACCATGGTAAGGTCAATAATGTTGTCTAACACCCCACCAACCCGACCCAAACCTAAAGAGGCTTTCCAAATACATGTCCACTATGGGATTTTTTCTTCGAATGAACATTTTAGTTACCAATGTCCGCAAATGCAAGAGCCTCCTGAGAACTGCAATGTAGTTTTTCTTGGAAGACCATTTAAACCAAACCAACAAACACCATTTCAAAACAACCAAAATTTCAACCAAGGATGGAACAACAACTCAAATGAAGGATTTTTTCAACCTGAACAACCAAGAGAATTCTTCCAAGGAAAATCAAGTAATTCTCAACCAAGATATTTCAATGAGAAAGCCAATTCTCATTCTGGAAGCAATTTTCACCCTACCCCTCCCACTCAAAACTCTGATAGGAACCTTGAAGAAGCAATGAGGGAACAACAGGAGGAAATGAGGGAACTAAAATAATATAAAAAACAACAAGATAACAAAATGAATACCTTGATGACTCAAATGGGTCAACTTGCCTCTGGTATTAATTGCATAACAAATCAAATGAGTGGTGGTTTACCCTCACAGCCACATGTAAATCCGAGGAATAATGGGAAGGAAAATGTGAGTGCAATTGAACTTAGGAGTGGAAAAAAATTGAAAAACCTTCAGATTGAGAACATCAAGACTTCTGCTGATACTGGTGATGAAAATCCTACCCTTGATAAAAATGTTGAAAAATCTGAATTTGATAGAATCTCAATGTCAATATAGGAAATCTTGTTTAAAAGAACAAAGGATGGTTGGAAGAGGATGTCGGGTCCTTATGTTCCTCCAAAACATACTCAAAATTCCCCAGAAAAATTCAAACCTCCATTGCCTTATCCATGGTGTGAACCACCCCCAAAGTCAAGTGCTGAAAAAGAATTGGATAAGGAGGTTTTGGAAACATTCAAGAATATCCAAGTCAATATTCCATTACTCGATGCTGTGAAACAAATTTCGAGGTATGCTAAGATTCTAAAATACATGTGTTCCAACAAGAGAATGTTCAAAGGAGGTGAAAAAGTAAACTTTGGAAGGAATGTCTCATCGATGATTCAACTTGCCCTTCCTATCAAGTGTAAAGACCCTGTGAAATTTACCATTCCCTATACCATTGGGAAATGTGAATTCAAAGATGTGATGCTTGATCTAGGGGCCTCCATAAATGTCATGCCACATTCTGTCTACTCATCTCTTCAGGTTGGAGACATGAAACCCTCTGGAATTATCATTCAACCTGCAAACCGAAGTACCACCAAACCTGCTGGAGTTATAGAGGATGTTCTCATTCAAGTGAGAGACATTATTTTTCTTGTTGACTTCTATGTTTTTGATATGGAAGATGATCGGTTCAGCACACATGCTCCCCTCATCTTAGGGAGGCCATTTCTAAAAATTGAAAAAGCGATCATCAATGTTCACAAGGTAACACTTTCACTAGAATTTGGAGGAGATGTTGTTCATTTCAACATTTTTCATTCAATGAAACACCCAGTTGAGGATCATTCAACTCCCCATGTTAACGTGATTCATTGGTTTTCCTCTGGCATGTTACCTGATATTTTTTGTGATGAAATACCAACTGATGTGGAAAAAGAGGGATATTTTTATGATACCGAATCATATAAAAATGAGGATGAAATTGGAGACTGTGAAGAGTCTTGGGATGTTGAGACTGGATATCTGAGAAATGATAAAGATGAATTTCTAGAAACCACTGAATCTGTTAGTGGTATTCCAGGAGAGGTTTCCAATTTTTCACATGAAACCAGTCTTGAGATCATAGAAAGAGATCACCAAGATGAACATGGAGCTTCCCTAAAAAATCTAACTTCTGAAGTGTTCCATGTTATCAATGAAACCAACCCACCAGTGGTAGAATTGAAACCCCTTCTAGATAACCTAAAGTATGCCTTCTTAGGTCATAATGAACAATTCCCTGTAATAATATCAAAAGATTTGTCAGAAACCCAGGAAAACCAATTGTAAAAAGTTTTGATGTACCACAAGGAAGCCATAGGATAGACTCTCTCTGATATAATGGGAATCATCACCTCGGTTTGCATGCATAGAATTTTACTAGAGGAGAACACTAGACCGGTAAGATAATTTCAAATAAGACTGAACCCAACACTTCTGGAGGTTGTGAAGAAAGAAGTCACCACCTTGTTGGATGCTGGAATTAATTTTCCCATATCTGATAGTAAATGGGTAAGTCCAGTCCATGTTGTTCCTAAAAAATGTGTATTTACAATATCAAGGAATGAATTTGGTGATCTTTTCCCCATAAGGCTTCCAAATAAATGGAGAATGTGGATTGATTACAGGAAACTCAATTTGGTTACAAGGAAAGACCACTTCCCGTTACTATTCCTTAATCAAGTCCTTGAAAGACTAGCTAGAAAAACCCACTACTGTTTTCTGGATGGATTCTATGGATATTTTTAAATTCACATTTTACCTGAGGATCAAGAGAAAACCACTTTCACATGCACATTTGGAAGTTTTTCATACAGAAGGATTCCCTTCGGTTTATGTAATGCCCCAGGAACTTTTCAAAGATATATGATAAGCATGTTCTCTGAATTTTTGGAAACATGCATGGCAGTTTTTATGGATGACTTCACTGTGTATGGATCATCTTTTGAATGTTGTTTGAAAATCTTGGAACGTGTCCTGAAAACAGGCATTGAAAATAACCTTGCTCTAAATTATGAAAAATTCCATTTTATGGTTGCTAAAGGGATCGTTCTTGGACATGTTGTGTCCCGTGATGGAATTCAAGTAGATAAATCCAAAGTTGAGGTCATTTATTCATTACCATACCCAAAAACTACGAGAGATGTGAGATCCTTCCTTGGGTATGCTGGATTTTACATGAGATTCATTAAAGATTTCAGTAAGATTGGTCTTCCATTGTCCAGTTTACTCCAAAAAGATGTTCCATTTGTCTTTGATTAGAATTGCATAAATTCGTTTCATGAGCTGAAAAAATATTGATAACCCTCCCATTGTTCAACCTCCTAAATGGGACATTCCATTTGAAATAATGACCGATGCATTTGACTTTTCTCTTGGGGCAGTATTGAGTCAAAGGATAGAAAAGAAATCTCATGTGATTGCCTATGCCTCCCGAACTCCTGATCAAGCCCAATAAAACTACACAACAACTGAGAAAGAACTGCTGGCTGTTGTCTTTTCTCTAGACAAATTTAGAAGTTATCTGCTGGGCTCCAAGGTGATTGTTTTTACTGATCATTCTACAATCAGATTATTAATGAAGAAACATGATGCAAAACCAAGACTTCTCAGATGGATTCTTCTTTTACTGGAGTTTGATGTTGAAATAAAAGATAAGAAAGGTTGTGAGAACCTTATTGCTGATCATTTGAGCAGGATACCATCTATTGGGAATAGAAAATTCCAGTTGTGTTCCCCAATTAAGGAAACCTTTCCAGATGAGGATTTATTTGCTGCTCAAAGTGAAATACCATTGTTCACTAATCTTGTAAACTATTTGGCTTCTGATGAACATCCCCACTAGTTTTCTAAAAATCAAATTGATAAACATCTTAGTGATTCAAAGAAATACATTTGGGATGATCCTTATTTATGGCACATTGGTAGTGAACAAATGATACGAAGATGCATTCCGAACTCTGAATGTCAATCCATCCTACATTTCTGCCACACATCAAACTGTGGAGGACACTTTGGACCACAGAGAATAGAAAGAAAACATCTTGATTCTAGATTTTATTGGCCCACCATTTTTAGAGATGCTTTCAAATTTTGCAAAACCTGTAAAAATTGTCAATTCCAAGGAAACATTTTCAAGAAGAATGAGATACCACAAAACCCACTTTTGTTTTGTGATGTTTTTTATGTATGGGGAATGGATATCATGGTGCCTTTTCCTAATTCATTTGGATATCTCTACATCTTGTTGGCTGTTGATTATGTGTCCAAGTGGGTAGAGGCTATCCCAACCCGAACTGATGATGCAAAGGTTGTGTCTAAATTTTTGAAAGGAAATTTGTTTTCAAGGTTTGGATTTACAAAGTTTCTAATTACAGATCAAGGTATCCATTTTTGTAATAGGACTTTGGAATCACTTTTGAAGAAATACGGTGTTAATCATAGGGTCTCTACACCCTATCATCCTCAAAAAAATAAAATGGTTGAGTTGTCTAATACGGAGATCAAACAAATCCTAGAAAAAACAGTGAACCCAAATAGAATGGATTGGAGTTTGAGACTTGATGATGCTCTTTGGGTCCATAGAACAGCTTTCAAAACCTCCATTGGAATTTCACCATTTATATTGGTCTATGGAAAAGCTTGTCATCTACCAGTTGAGTTAGAACACAAATCCTTTTGGGCTGTAAAAACATGTAACGTGAACCTATATTCTGCTGGGAAAGATAGAAAATATTGTTTACAGGATTTGGAGGAGATCAGTAATAATGCATACGAAAGCTCCATGATATACAAAGAGAGAAGAAAAGCCTTTCATGATGGGGGGATTCTCAAAAAAAATTCAAGGAGGGAGACAAAGTTTTGATGTTTGATTCCAGATTGAAACTCTTCCCAGGTAAATTTCGTTCCAAATGGTTTGGCCCATTCAGTGTTACTCATGTTTTTCCTTTTGGTGCAATACATATTAATGATACAGACAAAGAGACATCATTCACTGTCAATGGGCATCAGTTAAACCTATATTGAGAAAATTTTCAAGATCCTCCAGGGGAGGAGATTCAACTTCATGATGCAGAATATAATTGATGCCAGGTTGTGTCTTTCCTTATCATTTTTTTTTGTCTTTAATTTCCTAAATTTCATGCAACAAAAAACTACACAATGAGGACATTTCATAGAATAAGCGTGGGGGGACATAATGCTGGGTAGAGGAGATTTTTACGAACTTTTTTTTGAAATTTTTTATTGTCAAAATTTCCTTACATTTTTTTTCATTCATCGTGTTTCTTTTAAAAAAAGGTTTTGGAATGTCTTGAATTTCATTTGAAACTCATGCCAAGGAGTGAACCAACTGATCCTTTGAAACTGAACATAAATGAATACTGAAAATGACATTGTTTCAAGTTCAAAAATTTGGAAAATTCTTGAAATGACCATTGATTTCTAAATCTCATGGCACATATCACTGGTATTGTGATTGAAATTCTCATTCCTGTGAGGCCTCTGTACCCATTTTTACATCTTCTTCATATTTACCTTATTCTTGAGAGAACCAATTTGTGTTTGTTTAAACTAGAACTTGATTTATTTCTATAAAAACATGAGGGCTGAGATACTTGTGATTAAAATGATTGAGGCATTTTTTTGAATATTGGAGACTCCATTTCATGATTATCCTTTTTTTGCCTTACTTGAACATTTTATCCTTCTTGAGCCTTAGGAGCCATTTATAGCCTGTTAGTTTAGCCACATTACAATCCAAATTTCCCTTTCCAACCTGCTCTAGAAGTATAAATGCATGATCTAGTTGACCTTAAGTGTGTGGGGGGGGGGAAGGTGACTCATGATGCGATACCTCATTTGGTGTTGCTTTGGGAGAAAATTTAAACATTGAAGGCGTATTTGTGATGCTGGAATATATTTTTCTGAGAGCTGTGCCTATCTGGAGCTCTCAAATGAAATGGAGTTGTGCCTATCTGGAGCTCTCAAATGAAATGGAGTTGTGCCTATCTGGAGGTCGCAATGGAAATAAGCTGTGCCCAATCTGGAGTTTTCAAGAAAAAATCATATTTACTACTGAAATATTAATGGAATAGGGTGAAAAATAGAAGATCAGATCTGATTATTTTAGGGGAATATAGAGGATACCATACTTGAGTAAAAATTAGAATCATGCATTTCTACTTTAAAAAGAGCCAAATCCTCCTTATTCAGCCACACAATTTTTCACATTTGAAACCTACCAACCCCAAGCCACAGAAAAACCCTATAAAGTCCTCATGATAATCACAAGTTCTTGGTTCACATCAGGTGGAGATTTAGAAATTTATCAAGCCTATGGTAATTCTTGCATGAGTTGGATGAGAAAAGCCTTGTTGCAAATCTATATTGCGTGATGAGTGAAAATGAATGTGAGGTAAGTGTGTTGTGTCCATGAGAAGACAAAATAAGTGGAAATGGATTAAATTATTCGAATTTATAATTTTAAATATTTATTTTTAATGAGGCATGATGTCTTTTTAATTCATTGTTGTAAATTGGTAAACTCCACCGGTATGTGTTTTATTTTTCTTGATACCCTGCTCACTTGTCCCGGAGTCCAAGAGCCAAGTGTGGGGGAATTGATAGAGGTAATATTTCCGATATTTTTAATGTATATTTAAATGATTTAAACCTCACAAATTTAATAATTTGATCCTATTTTTATCAATTTTGTATTTAGAGTGTGTTTTGGGATAAAAAGTTTAAATTTCATAATTCTGTATTTTTAACAGATTTTTATCACAGGGGTATTTTGGTCATTTCATATAAAATATGTTTCCAAATTTTTTGATTAGAATTTTTTTTGAACCCTTATTTTATTTTCTTAATCTTTGTCTTCAGGACCAGGGGCTGAATCGATATTCTAGATGCCCAAAAAATCAATGAATTTGACAATTTTTCCAGGCGGACTGCGTTGACCCAACATTGGTAATGGAAACAAATTTCGGCCAAAACTACTCCAAATGATTCGATTCCACCTGTATATGATAGAGGACTCCAAGACGCGTCTCCAAATTAAATTTCATGCCGTTTGGAATCCTTTATGATGGCCTTTGAGTGATAGAGTTTTGAAGGAAGCCTCTAGGAAGCTTCATCCAGAGAAATCTATTTTCAATATAAAAACCATAACTCCTTCAATACACGTCCAATTAATCTGAAAATTTGAGGGTGGGTGACCAAGATATTTATAATAAAAAATTTGATTAAGAGGTCTACACGTGAATCGGCCATTTAATAGGTCCAAAAATGTGACAACTTGTTGAAGATAAAATCTGCCTATAAAAGGAGGGGAGCTCCTACCTCTCAAGACATATTCCATTTCTTCACCACCATCCGTCACAAATGGATTTGGCTTGAGATAGAGGAGGGGAAGGTGGAGATTTTGATCCTTAAGAAGATGAAATACTTTGAAGATTAAATAGAGAAGATGAAGGCTACTCATGTGATGGAAGGCTAAGCGGCAAGTGGTTGCGGACGACGACACCCGACCGACACTCTCTTCCGTGTTTGGATTTTAATGTGTAATCTCTTTCTGAATTTCTCTTGAACATATATTTTTTATTTAATATGGTTGTTTTCTTTATTAAATATATTTTCAACACATTTTTTTAATCGTTGTTCCATCTATAAAATAGAACAATTGACTTCGCTATTTAAAATTCTTTGGTGAGGTTTTGCCATTGAGCATAGCGAATTCAATTAGGTTCAATTACTTGGAGGTATTTATGTAATTTAATCACTTCTATAGGTGGGAAAAAAATCATATTGAAGTCTTAAATATTGTGTCTTTTCAAATTTGAGTGTAAACCTGGGGGTCCTTGGGGGTACATTTAGGAATTTAAAATAAGAGATATTTTTTTATATACAAGGAAGAGGGGAGTGTCCGAAAGGGTGAAGCTTGTCTGCAACTGCTATTTTTATTATCGATTTCAAACCCACATTATCTTTCCATAAAAATTATTTTAGTATTTAATTAAAATTTTATTTTCAAATTTGTAGTCAAACCACCATTTTCATTTCATGAAAAACAAAAAAAATAACAAAAGTGGCAGTTTTACAACTCGAACTACAACATCCTCAAGAGAAAACCCTATGGTTACCACTGTGCTACATTAAAAGGGAAAATATTGATTGGGGGTTTTACGAAAAAAAGACTCACATCAATTATGATATAGATGTTTAAGGGGATGTTAGACACATTACACATACCAAAATGGAAAGGATAAAACAAAACCATGTATTTTGTACATAGAATTCCAAAAATATATAAAGTATACAATGCTATATGGGTTGTAATTGGTCACCTAATAATGTTTGAACACTTTATTACTGTCAGATATGATTTATCCCTGGATTAAATTTCTATAATACATATTAAGGAGGTGGTAATTTTGCATGAACTGCCACATTCTACTGTATCTGATGATGTTATTAAGTTTACCTTGATATTTTGGTAAAGTAATCATAATGATCTAGATTTAGAGTTGTGTTTCAGTACTTATTACCATCCTCATATAGATTTTCACTCTGAGAGAACTATTATATTTCGGGAGGATATTTTATGTTCATTTTATATAAATTTCAATGGTTTTTTAGGTTAACCCTTTCCTCCTGTTTAAATTTTTTACGACAATAACATTCAAATGAGAAATCATCTGTCTCTTTATGAAACACTATGTTGAAATAAGTATAGAAATCTAACATGTGGGGATGAATTAGATGAAATAAATCAATTGGGTCTTAATCTAGATAAGGATATAATAGATAATGTCAGATCTATTTAGTATCTTATCAATGCAGATGATAGTCGATTAAAATGTTATACCTACAATCATTAGATAAATAAATAAATAAAATTTTGTGAGATGTTATCTCTATAAATTTATTCATATATTAAGGTTATAAGATCAAGAATGAAGTGAAATATTATCCCAATTTATAATGACCCCTTTGACATTATTGATTGAATAAGGATGGTATCTTATAATTTTATTCTTCCATTAAACTTTTCAAAAATTCATGATGTGTTCTATATATCTCCCATATGGAAATAAATACTTGATTCTACACATGAATTGAACTCATAGGTTATAAAAATGGAGAATTATATTTCCTAGTAATAATAACTAGTAGAAATTATGGATTTTAGAGGTAAATAACTAAGGAAAAAGCCTACTCACCCAGTTAAAGTTCTTCAATGAAATAAAAAATTGAATGAAACTGCATGGGAACCTGATGATGTTATTGAATAGATATATACCCATTTGTTTGTATTTGGGTGATGAAATTTATAGGGATAAATTAATTTTAAGTGTTGTAAAATGATCACCCTAATAATTTATGACACATTTCTCTTCAAATAATTATATATTTCTTCTATAGATTGTGAAACAAAAAAACCCATGTATAAATGTACCATAACATAATACACCATTATAATATAGCTACTAAATAATTATGGTGAATAATAATAACCATCCTCTCAAAATTATGTATAAATATTTTTTATAAAGAAAATATATTGATATATTGGTACTCAATTTTTAGAAAAGTCTTTCTATAATTGAATAATACAATTTTCCTAAAAAATGGTTTTTATTACTTTATGTGTGAAAAAAATATAATTAATAATTAAACTATTATAAAATTTATTTGAATATATGAACTTCATTTTTAAGTAATAATTTTAAAACCCCCTTAGAGTGAAATTTTGATAATTTTATTGATAGATTTATTTTTCAATGAGTAGTGAAAACGCTACTTTTAAAAGAAAACGACATTTTTTTATTTCAAGAATATAAAAAGGATAATTTTTTTTTTAAAATATTAAAAAATAAATTTTTGTAATTTATTTAATTAATAATCCAATTATGGTTATTGAAACACATTTTATTTTATATTTTGGTATATAAAATTCTTATCCTTAAGAATACACACCTTCTAGAAAACTGATTTTTTCATGATATTTGGGTTTAATTTTATATTAAATTATTCCAATTCAATAAATTGATTCTGATAAAAAAAGATTCCTTATTTTGAGTCAGAATAATTAAGATTATAAAATAAGGGAAACATATTTTTTGGTCATAATGAATAGTAAAAATAGAAGACAATTATTACCATGATTAATGTTAAAACTGCTTTAGTAGGGGGTTAAACAAATTATAAAGAAATGTTTGACTATTAATGTTGTCTAAATCATATTTTATGGCCATATTTAGACCTAATAATACCAAAATTTTAATATTTTTTCATTTGAATGACTTTTTTTGAGTATGAAATTATTATATTTTAATATTTCTGGAAATTCCAGGTGTGTCCTCTAACCTAGTTATAAAAAGACATACTTATTTTTAATTATCGATGCTACTTTGATCTATATAGATAAATAAACCCAAGAAAATTAACTTCTAATATTCCATCTTAATGAATTATATATATTTTTTATTTCTAGAAGAACATTCCATGGGTCTTTAATAATGGATGTAAGGGAGGTCCATCAAAGTACATGTAATCAACCTACCCAACCTATTTCAATTTATTTATTCTATTACCACACAAAAATATGTTATATTTGTCATAAAATAATAAAATCAGTATCTTTAATATATTAAAATATTTTTAGGATTATGAAATAACAATTTTTCACCCCCTCTTCCATCAAATTGGAAGTGAAAGAGTCGCTCATGCGTATATATGGACTACCTCCTCCACATAGTGACATAATTTGTTTTATATTGTCATCTTCCAATTATGGTTACGATGATGGGTTTAATGGTTAAATATTATATTTATTACATAATAAATCTTATATTATTGAAATATAAAATCAACATCATTACCGTCCAATCTATTGTAAAATCAGTAGGTCACTCATGTATATATGTAGACAACTAAGTCCATGAAGTGATGTGTTTATTGTTTCATTTGTGGTCTAATTGGATGGTTAAATGGATATATTTAATTTTAATATATGAAATTTATGATAACAATATATTCTTTTAAGGATACAATTATATTTAACATTCTTTACTTCTTTTCTTTAGAAAATGAAAACATTATTCATGCATACGTACGACTTACCGTCTCTATAAATGTGTAAATCATTTATTCTGTTTGTTCCATTTATGGATAGCTATAAATATATATATATGTATACACATGCACACAAATATATGATATTTATATCTTGATTACTATTATTTATATTATGGAACCATATTTAAATTACCTGTACTGAAACTGCTGAACTGAAATTCTCATGAAAAACAAACTGGTTCACACAAGAAACAAAACAATTTCCATAAGGAAATATTAATAGATGAGTGTTAAAATGTTATAAATGGATCATATATTATATTTTAAGTGTGTTAATTATTCTATTATAGAATTATAATAAACATTAATTTATTGTAGATGAGGTTATCTAACATTAAATCAATTCAAACTTGAGATAATGGATTTTTTCTCGCTTATATTTCTGTGAGATATATACCATATTCACCAGTTGTTTCTTTTTTGTCGGGTATATAGTACTCAAAATCATATCTTATCAATATTATCCTGAAAATTAATGGTATTTAAATATCCATACACTTTAATTTCATTAATTGGGGTTTCATTCAAATATTACGAAAGCGGTGTAAGATTTTTGTTACAATATTATTACTTATCATGATTGTTTATGATTAATTTTTTGAATGTGAAATTTTATTTCCAATATCTCAAGAATCAAATAAAAAATTTCCTACCGTAATTATTTCTATAGATTACATTTTTATATTCATTTTACTGTTTATGTAAACTCATGTCACCGAAATAATGTTTTAAGGAAAATCGACTATATTTCTCTCTTCGATCAAAATTCATTTTTCATCGACATCCTTATTTTTTAAAAAATATTTCAATATTTTTTAATATTATTATTTAATTTATTAATTAAATATTTAACCGTGATTTATTTGTTTTAAATGTTTTTAAAATAAATATTCTTTTCTTTTAATAAATAAGGCAATTTTATCTATTTTTACCGAAAAAATGAACAAAATCATTATTTTAACATATGGAATTTTATGAGTTCATGACAAATTAATGATTAGAATATTAATTTAAAAATTAACAAGGTTTTTTTGAATTTTATTTTTATTTTTTGGAAAATTTATTCATTTTAAATAAGTGATTTTAAAATTAAAAGGGATCTATCTTCAAGAAATATTCTAGAGAAATTGTAGAGAAATTTTTCCTTTATGATAAAAAAAATTTATATGACGTATTATTTATAGAGAAAATGATCAAGGAAAACTATCCTTATTCATGGCCTAAATTATTTAGAATTAATATGGCAAAATGTTTACTAAAACCATTTATTTTCCACAGGTTGTGTTATTATAGAATTTTGAAATATTTAAGAATCGTATTGTTTTACATGGGTTATAATATATGATGAATGATCTTTGATCTTATGGAATAAATATGAGTTTATTAATATTATATTAAGGGTGTGACCACAATTATATATCCCTCAAATACATTGGTTAATGATGGATATCACCTGAGATAATAGGATCTAGAATAGTGCACCGTCCATGTTTAGTATGAGACTCTTTCTACTATGATATTCATGGGAGTAAACAATGACAAAGGATATGCTGGATTTGACAATGAAACCAATAAGATATTGTATTCTTGGACCTGATACTTGAATATGGAAAATGGTTTTATATTCTTTTTTATAATCCAAAAACTTATGTCTTATAGAAATTTTATTCTCTCATGGATCACGTTCATTGATTTCATTTTGATTCATGTCTTATAAAATTCCATGTTTTTTTCCATGATTCAAGATTATGATCTATGATATATTGGGTATGGCTTTCAATTGTTAAAATTACATTAGCATGGCCTTATGATCATGTTATTCATAAATGATCATTGATATATCATATTTTTACTCTTATAGAGCATTTGAGCCGACCCTTTTTTATGTTTCCTATCCCCAGTCCATGAAGAAAGTTTATGAGTATGATATGTCCAAAAGGGTGATATATATGTATAATTTTGTGATATATGTTATTTACATGTTATTAAAAAATAGGCTATGTATCAAATTTTCAGAATAAACTAAACAGGTCTAATTCTAGCATGGATTATAATGTAATGTATTGAATACTATTAAAATAAAAGGTAATATTTATTTATGAAAACTATGGGTTTCTATACACTATTTTGGTCAGTTGAATATAATATTTATACATCTAGGGAATGGAAAAATATCCACTGTGATTCTTCCCATGCATATAGGAAAACTTATATGAATCATGTTAATAACTTATGTCTTTTATAAATTTATGTCTTTATGTTTCTTATATACCCATTTTTTTATCGTTCGTGACTTTCAATGTGTGTTCAAGGTCAAAATTTTGAAATTGGTAATATTCTTCGACTTACTTTATTCGATAGAATTTTATGGGGGGATTAAACTTCCTGAGCATCTATTGTTACACTATGATACTATGTGAGAACTTCTAGTGGTTTGACATGTTAAAACTCTAGTGGTAATATCAGATTCTTAGGTGAGTGCTGTTCGATCTCTAAATAAGTATGATCAATGCATTGTTTTTTAGTTGTTAGTCATCATACTGATTATAACAAATATATGATGTTAGATGAAGGGAATATTCATATTGATAAGTTCTATGGAATTTATTTTGGATTATATTTGAATGAATAATGAAGCTTATATCACTGAGAATGACCTAAATTGCCATTGAAATGTGTTAATTTAAAAATGGAGAATTTTTAATGGGGAGTTATAGATATAATTACCTTATTACTATTAATAGTTTATTTTTCATAAAATTTTACTTTCCACATTTTAGAGAAGAAAACTACATTGGATTTTATGAATGATTTTGAGGTTAGGTATGAAAACCCAACAAAACCTATAAAAGTTTTCAAGTGTCAATGGCTATTTAGATTTATTTTTTTAATCAATAAAAATGATATATCTTATTAATTAATTCACTGTGATATTTTGGAGGCTTTAATCTATGGAGGAAATATTTATAGATGAAATATAGACACTAGTATTACTATTAACACTTATGAAAAGCCGGAAGACCACTATTATTGTGGTTTGTAACTCTTGTGGAAATATTAGATTTGTTATTTTATGATATATATAATTTGATCTTAGATAGAGATACCAGGTAGAGGAATAATCAATTACATTCTGAAATTTTTCCAAATACTAATAAAGATAGATGTTCACTTTAATAAAAGTACTCCCATTAGAAGAAACATTTTGATGATAAGTCTCATGAGATAATTTAGCGTAATTTAGCCGAACCGCATTCAATAAGATGGATTTATGGGAAGAAATGGAATATATAAAATAATTTAAAATTTATCATAGGGAACATTGGAATAATTTAAACCTCCTTTAGTTAAAATGCTGTTATTTTATCAAAAGCGAGAAATAAATTAATTTCTAAGTGTGAATAATATGATAAATGTTTATATGAATTACTTTGGAAAATCATTATATTGAAATGGTGATAAAATTACTATATCCAAATATATATCATTGATGTTTTGGAATTTTTATCTAGTAAATTTTGAGGCCTTATAAGTTGTTGGAAAAGGAGAAGTCAACAACTGAGCGAAGAATGTGGGATTCATGAAACTATGGGATTCCCCCTCACCCCTAGATTATTGAAATATATTATTTATATTAGGAAAATCTATGAATTAATCTATGTGAATAACTTTGAATATAGTTTCTAGAATGTCACTTGAGCATCCATTGGGGTTTTAAGGGGTGTAAAACATGAAAATATTTACCATATCATAAATTCAAATAGAAGTTCAGTTGTTAAAAGTATAAATTGCACGGATCTTGATGTTTCGAACTATTAGTTTTGTAATCCCAGTTAGGAGAATATAAAATACCTACCAAAAAATGGAACACGAAACCATGATCACATGGAAATTATAAAGTGTTAAAGTTGTGTTCTGGGAAAATAAAGGATTATATTACTCAACATAGATCATAGAGATCCCAGAGTTATAAAATTAAAACATGTCCAATCAAACATTTAGGGAACCACATTTGATAAATCTATTTTTTTCTAATGATCTAATAAAATAGTAGATTTAATTTTTGATGTATAAAAATAATTTTTTTATGTGTTTACTCAGTGGAATATATTCGCACAAATGGAATTTTATTTGAAGTTAAAGTGGAGTAGGAAATACAATATTAGTGAGTGCACCAGACAAAACATCTTGAGATTCTTTGAAAACAAGTGAACAATTCATGAGAATATTTATCCCATTACTCCATATAATTAAAAATTTGGTGGAATGAGGAAAAGGTGTTTTATAGAGAAATCATAAAGTATGATGTTACACTGAAAAATTCTTAAGGAGATTTAGCAATAAGAACTTTATGTGATGATATATATAACCAAAAAGTGCAATATCAATAGTTAGGATTGAAATCTAACATAAAAAATGGTATAGAAAATCCTAAAGTTCATTATATTAAGGTATTCAATAGTTTATTAGGCATAAATGTAAATTAATAGTGTAGAGATAAGTTCAAATATAAATTTAAATTGTATTTTTTAATTAGATATAGAGTTGAAAAAATTGAGTATCATCTTATGGACAATGAGATTCAACAATTAACCACGATCGAAGATATTATATTTAATGAGAAAATTATACATATTGA
This sequence comes from Viscum album, assembly GCA_963277665.1. NCBI lineage: Eukaryota > Viridiplantae > Streptophyta > Magnoliopsida > Santalales > Viscaceae > Viscum > Viscum album. The sequence continues at coordinate 1,556,047,965 of OY728141.1, forward strand.
ACAAAACATGGTAGAGAATGATTTTGAGGGAAAATAATCTATCGAAGTCTAGGTTAGTTAGAGTAATGTTATCAAAAGTTCACAACTCATAGAGAACTCAGATGTGAGTACTGAAAGAAATATAATTATATAGTAAAGGATAATTGATGATCATATAGAAGGTATTATAGTGGTTTAAGATTAGGTTGGAGCACCAAAATCTTGAGATTTGGTTTTGATAGTATATGAAATTTATACACTAGCATAAAGAGTTAATCTTAGTAACTATGTGCAATTGATTCAGTTAAGAAGATAAGCTCGAATCAGAATACATTTTCAAAGGTTTTAAGATGAAATAAACAATATAATCATAACATATGATGGAGAACCTACATTTATAGAATAATTAGATTTTCAGAGTGACTAAAAACAATGGAAATTAGCTATGAATAAAGAGATGGCTTCATTGAATTTCAATGGAACATGGGAGATGTATGAATTTCTAGTAGGGAAAAGATAACTGAAGAAAAAATGGGTATATTGGATTATGGAAGAAGAAAATGATAAGAAAAGGTATAAGGAATGGCTAGTAGATAATGTTTTTCAATAGAATAAAGGAGATGATTTTACATAATCACTCTCACCAGTTTTTAAACATCATACTATTTGAATAACACTAAGTATGGTGGCATCATAAAATCATGACTTGAATAAATGGATGCTAATATAGATTTATTCTATGGATAGATGATGAAATAAATTTATATAAACCAATCAATAGGTTTCATAGAGTTTGATAAATAGAATTTGGTTTGTATATTGGATAAATGTTTTTATGAATTTAAGAATGAACAATAAAAGTGGAATTATACATTTGACTCATTAATTTCTTAATATGGATTTGATAGACATGATACTGATAATTGCTACTATATGATGAAAAGGGATAATGGTAATTTCATTATATTTCATTATTTATGTTAGTTTAAAGTTTCTAGTTAGACCATATGATACGAACATTTATAAATTGGAAAATTAGTTTTCCAAAATTATTTGGATGAATGATCTCAAAGAAGAGAAGAAGATATTGGCGATGAGGATTAAGCGAGATATGGAATCCTAAAAATTACTGTTATAATTGAAATAGTACATTTGTAAGATCATCAAAATTAAAAGAATGACCTGATGTAAACCACCCTATACTCCTTCTATCTAAAACTTTAATCTATCAAACGAACCCACACCAAAAATGGAAGAATAAAAATAGTATATATAGAGAGTGTCATAATATTTAGTTGTTAGATGATTAATGTATGACATTATTTGTACCCAGTAATATATTTTATTTATAGTTGGAATTTTGGGTTATTTTATATCCAATCAAGGTATGTAACATTAGGAAACTATAAAATGGCCCTTCAATATTTGAAAAGAATGGAAGGTAAGGATATTTTTTATAGGGAGTAAGATCTAGTAAATACTTATATTTACTTAATCATTTATGGAGATTGTAATACATTGTAGAAAACTACTAATTTTTTTCCAATTGGGGTAATTAATGTTTATTTTGTGTCATGGGTGAAATATATTAGTACATTAAGTAAAATGAAAACCGAGTATACTGTTTCATCAAAAAGTAGAGAACAATATATTTTGGTTACATAAATTTATTAATGAATTGGTATGAACGTGGGAAGGAGGGATTATTTTACATGATATTTGATGTTTTATTCAGTTTCATAAAAATATGATTTTTAATGAACTAACAAGTACAATTTCATAAAAAACATATCTGAGGAGAAAGGGTTAGATATCCAGATAATGGTTTCCAAAATATTAAATTTATATTCACAAAAGATTTAGTTTTGGAATTTTTAAGGAAAATATATGCCTATATAGGTTCTGGGTGAATAGAAGGACATACAAGATTAATGTAAAATTTTAACGAAGAAGAAATAGTTTTTTGGAAGATTTTACAAAGCAATTTCCTTGAATAAAGTCGTCAAGTAGGAGTTTTGGGGATGTTGAACCCAGTTTCAAAATACTATAAGTTAGAAAATTGTAAATACATTTACAAATTTTTTTTTTAATAGAATAGAATCAATGTAAAAATACTAGTACTTAAACAAATGGTAGCAGGATCATCAAATGTTCAAATCTTTTGATAGAGTATCAGAGGTTAGTATTTTTTACGAACATTGTAAATTTAATTATCTATAGTTAATATCATAAAATATTATTGATATAAGAGGTAGTGATTCAAATTGTTTATGGAAATCAGTAGTGATATTACATATGGAGTTTCTCCTTAAATATGGGAAGGTGGTGTGACTTACATGACTAACTAAGTTTCTTATAAATGGAAGTGGGGACTGATGAGGAAAATAAATTGAGAAAATGTATAGTTAATCCCAATTATGTATAGTACATTGAAGTTTTATAGAGTGTAAATCCTATATAATTAATTCAGCAATTTTTTTTGTTGAATTTATCATTCATACTTCTAGTGAATGAAAATAAAGTTGTCGTGATTCCTATCATGCACATAGGAAAACTCATCTAAATAATGTTAATCTCTTGTGAATTATATTAATTTATTTATTTCATATAATTTATAATGTATGCTAGTTTATGGGAAGGTGTTCTTATGGTCAATATTGTGTGGTGGGTAGATTGATTTTAATACATACTTTTGGTACACTTAGTTGATGGTTGTAGTATTTTTAAGGATTTGATCTTTCTCTATGATACTCTATGTGAACTTCTAGGGATTTTACATGTTTAAATCCAAATGGACTTATTTGAATATTAGAAAATTGGTGTTATGTCTCTCAATAATGTCATGATGTTTATTATTATTATAGTTATGGTAAAACATTATCTATAATTACATTTGTGTACTTCAATTTTTGATACATTTATAGTTGTTTGGATAATTATATTATTTTATTATTGTGACAGTGATGGTATTATGTCCTTGGATGATTACTAATTCTAATAATGAATTCATTATGGATGGGGATTATAATATTAAATTTTTATTTCTTAATCCATGGTAAAACCCTAATCAGATATAGTAAAGAATACATTACCTTCATCATATTCAAGGTAGGGTCTATCTTTATCTTATCATATTTTAGATCCCCAATAACCATGAGGATCCTAGCCTCATTCCTTACATAAATATTTATTCCACCTTAGATTGCCTAATTATTTTTGGGAATTGTTGTTTTAGGGGTGTTACTTGGTAACCGAATAATATCGATCACACATGTGGAGTTATCTAATGTATATTCATCATTGTCTCATATATTTTTGATATGTTTCTCCCATCACATACAAGTGGTTAGTTTCTCTGATAAATGAAACATTGAATATTAGGTTTTTTAAAATTAGTTCTTAGTAAGAATTCTAAATCCTCATTATATCCTACTATATTATGATTGCAAAGAATATTTGTAATATTCTTGGTCATAGAAGGCTATATCAATAAGTTATTTCGTAGTTCATCATCATTGTTGGTCCTTTGACCTTATCATTGATATGTATTCTTTCACCAAGGTTGTCTATATCCTTTTAACATGTATTATTCTACCATTCCAAAATAATATAATTATTGATCTTCTTGATAACTCTTTTGGATGATTCCATTAATTAGATCAGTAGATATCCACTATTAATCATCCCATCAATGCTCAGTTTTGTGTAGATATAGATATTTTGAAACCTCCAACAAGAGTATTTTGGATCAAATTCGTGAGATAATATAGGTATATAAAATCAATATTATTAGATCACATTAATGATTACTATTCAAACTAAATTATAAAATTACATCATTTTCACTCATATAATCTAGTATAAACGATTGTTCTAGCTTTGGATTCCCTAGAGTCCCATGAAGGAATCTTGACTGAGTTGTAAGAAAATTTTATTGGAGAAGGAAACCCTATAATTGTGGTAGAAATATATAACCAAGGGAATGCGGGAGGATATGAGGCACAAATTACCAATAGTGAGATGAGTCATAATTTAATGACTATTGGTAAGATTTGAATTGAAAAAGTTTAACTAAGTTATGTTGATAACACCAAGGAAAGATAATAAGGTTAAATTGATGTAATACGTTTTTCACAAATGATATCACCCCCATATATTTATATTCTAAAGTGAGTGTTGGTCTTGTATCGAAGATGGGGGGGTTCAATCACCACTATTGGATGCTAGGATGTTTTGAAAATGCATGGATCATCATCATATACTTATTATAGACTTTAAAAATATCTAAAATGAGTAATCTAACCCTACATCCTCATGTTTAGAGGTCTTGAGGAAATTAAAGGTGGGGGGGGGTGGGGGTTAACCTATCTTCTATGAATATGGTAACTTTTGATATTGAGTTATGAAATAAATTTTACCATCTGGACAAAACTGTGATAGAAAACGTGAAATAGGATTGATGAAAAATCATAAGCATGAGGAAGAACAAGAAGAAATAAATAGTTTTATGTCAAAAATAACTTATCACCAATGCTTCACAAGTAATTGGACATATATCTCTTATTGTTTATGATATTTAAGTATTGGATCAAAATTTAAGGGACTTTGAAGGAAAATTTTATTTTGGAAGAGTGGTAGGGGATAAATCTATATTTTCAATGGAGAATAAGAACTATACTAATACATAATATTATCTTCCCCTATGTATGATAAAATGAAAAAAAAATTAATTTAATTTATAAGTCATTAATTGGCTTTATGGAATGATATATAACATAAAAAATATCATAAAAACATTTCCAACTCAATAATGACATGGTAAATGATTAAATATGGTTGGAAAACGGAATTTTGATCAGGAAGATAATAGAGAACTCCTATATTAGAAATAAGTAATGAATAATTTGGGTGATCCTCAGGAGTTTTTGGATCAAGGGCCTATGTTTATCCATCTAACTTCTATAAAATGAGGAAAACCATCTATGATAAATTTGGAAATACTGCATGAGAAGAGTTCACAAGAGTGATATCTTTAAAAATTGAATTAACAATAGAGTATATGGATAAAATGGAATGATATATATTCAACTAGGAGACTAGTGGTAAACTCATGAACTTGTTTTAATTACTATATAATTATATTTTTGAGAAACTAGAATATGTCTCATTCTACTATAATGATTACCTAATGGGTTTGGACTCGAAATACTATAATATTGAAGAAATAATTACAATACAGATCAACCATTAAATAATGGAGTTATCTTAGATATAATAGCCCAATCCTCATATCTAGTTTTCTGGTACTGTTTTTATAGGGTTTCTTTTATCTTGATAATTCTTTGTGATATATTTTCAAGGGTCCCCACTTAACCCCACAAAGTGTTTTTTATAAATATTTAACAACATAGTGTAGAGTTTATAATCTACATAACATTAATCCTAGAAAATTTCCACTGGTTATAATCCTCACACATATGGGGAGGTATACGACACCCTTAGATTTTATGAAATATTTTTTTAACAAATTTTAATTGCATGGATATATTTCCTTAAATGAAACACCAAGATAAAATGAAAAATGACATGATATTAAAATATTGTTTTTTAATATAAAAATCATTACCTATAAATTAAATATGTGGGAGTAATTATGACCTAAAAAATTAATAAAATTATATTTTTTACTCATGAATAAAATAAATTCAATGCTTATTAAATGATTAGAAATGAAAATAAAAATCATTTCATAGTAAGATAAATTATTTTAAATAAAACTATATTTATGAAAAAAAGTTTTTTTATCTTAATAAATTAAATTAATCAAAATTGGTTAATGAATATAGTGAAATTTATATGCAATATATTCAATGAAATTTCATATCATTCATCCAGTAATTTTTATAGAAATGAGATAATAATAAACCCAATTCCATATATAAAAAAATTATTTTTCCAAAAACAAGTTCTATCATGTTTTATACTATTATCTTGGAATTAAAAATTTGATATTTTAAAAATTTATTTGAAAAAATTAAATTAATTGTTTTAATAAACATTTCCATATTATCTTGGTTTTTCTTTGATGTTTAATAATGATGTTAATTTTTTGATGAATAGAGAAAAAGAAATATTTTTTTTGTTCAAAAAACCTTTTCATTTAAATAATTTACAAATGTATAATTAATTTAAAATGGTTTAAAAGAAAAATTAGATCAATTTTAATATTTCTCATCCATTTTATTTTATTTGAATAAATTTATTTTTTATTTTTCATATAAAAACTTTTTATACTTATGAAATCATTTTCCTTCAAAACCTATTTTTTCCTCACATATACGAGATTAATTTTTATTAAATCAATCCAATTATACATATTGAATTTTTAAAATGGAATAAATAAATTTAAACATCATAATTAATATTATATAACAAGTTCAAACTACTTTTTTTTCTTAATAATTAGTAATTAAAAAAAATAAATTATCACGGTTAATGTTAAAACTATTTGGGGGAATTAAACAAAAGGAGAAGGGTATTTATTTTAAAAAACGTTTATAAATACTAATTTATGACCGTATTTCAACATTTATCTATTAAATATATGAAAATATGGTCATTTGGAATAATTTTTCTTAATCACGGATTTATCTTTTTGGATTCTTCTGGGAAGTTTTGATGTTGTTTCCATAAGGGTTAATTTATCCACTTAGAAAAGGAAAAGTCCTCTCATAATATATCCAAACTCAAAGACCATTTTGGTTAAAATAATACCTAAAATATAACCTCAATTACTTCCATAATCATGAAATATAGGCCTTTTTTATAAGTAATCCTTCCTAAGAGGGCTTTAGATGTAAGCATAAAGAGGTACTTCGAAGAAGAGGTATATTTCTTAACTAAGAGTTTTAATTTTATTTTTTCTTCTAATTACACAAAAAATTATTAAACAATCATGGTATAATGAAATAAATATCCCTATATACATATATTTTATTATTTTAATGGACTAAAATAACCCATCCCATCTTCTGTCAAATGGGAAACAAAATCATCGATTGGGTGTACAGTGGACTACCGCCTCGTGAACTGATACAATTTTTATTCCATAAATAAATCACATGTCTGGATATAATTATGGATTTAATGTATTTTTATTATATTTATTAGATAATTATAAATATGTAATTATAATATCTCATCTACCTTCTTACATTCAAATCATTTGAAAACCGATAATGTCACTCGTTTGTACATGTGAAATCCCACCTCCACACAGCGATGCGATATATTTCTGAAATTATTTTGTCATGAATGGTAATAAGGATATATTTATGGAATATATATTATATCTATTCTATATAAATTTTAATTAAAATTTTTACCTTTTTTCCATTCCATATATCGATAAAATGAATACAATGTCTAAGCGTACATATGTCTTATCATCTCCAAAAATGATGACATTGTTTTTTTCAATATATAATATTTTTAAATGAACTTATATATGTATATAATAAATTCAAATAAAACATATTTAATAATTAAAATTATTTATATGATGTAACCATGATAAAATTACATGGACCAAAATAACTGAACGAAAACATACATGATTAACGAAGTAGTTATCACCCCAAAAACTGATTTTAACAAAGAATTATTAATAAACGGGTGGTAAAAAGTTATAAGTAAATAATATATTGTATTGTATATATGATAATGGTTATTTAATTTATGTATAATAAACCTATATTTATTTTAAATTAGGTTCTAACATATATAAATTAGTTGAGACTTGAGGTATGGGATTTCTAATGTATTTTTATTATTGAGAGATATATTCTATATTTGCCAGACATTAATTTTGCATGTTGTATATACCACCCATTGAAAAAGTAATTTAATTATATTAATTATAATTAATGTTTAATTATTACGAAATTATTTAATTGGTATTACACTTAAAATGTTTCTAAAGTGGTTTGTTATTTTCATCTCACTTTTATTTTTGTGGGACACATGAAATATTCACTACATGATTCTTTTGTTTGGTTTATATACTCTACTTGAATTTATTTAATGATTATTGTCAAGAAAACTGATATATGTGGACATCAATATAATTTATCTACCTTCATGGGGTTTATGATATTAAATTTTCCAATATGGTAAGGTTTTTATGTTACATTCTCATTATTTATCGGGATTTTTTAGGATTACGTTTGTAAAGATGAAATAATATTTTCTAGATCTTAAGAATATCATGAAATTTATTATACTATATTTAATTATAATGAATAACTATTTTTTATTAATTTTACTCTTATTATGTACTCAAGAGAGAAAAATATTTTTTTAAGAAAAATCAACTTCATTCTACTCATTGGTCAAAAATCAGTTTTCTTCTATGTCCATATTTTCTAAAAAAATTTCAATTTTTTTTTATAATTGTAATTTTTTAATATTATTTTTTCACTTTTTTAGTTTTTTTAAAAATAAAAACAATTTTCTATTACATTTCAATATTTGGATACTTTATTTTTTTACTATAAATGTGTATGAAATATTTGTTTTCACTTATACGATAGGAATGGTGTTTCATACTATAATTAATGGTAATTGATTTGATGTGTAATTTATATGTATCCATGGTTATTGTCAAATAATATTTTTTCTTTAAAATTTTGTATATTTTTATACTTCAAATAAGTTATTTCATATTGGAGATGTTATTATACTTATGAAATGTTCTAATTGATCCTTAAAAATAATTATCCTTCCAAGATAACATCATTTGATGTTAATTAATCTTTACTAGGGATATTATACAAGGATTCAATACTTATTCAATCTCTAGATTGTTTATTAGTATTTATTACAATCTATTTATAAAACCAGCTCCTTTTCCGTGGGTTATGCTATAATGAATATATAAAATTATTATTAAATCCATTTATTTGACATGGGTTACTCAATAATGAAATTTTTGTTAGTAATATTTCTTTCCATGGATTATACTATTAATAAATGATTATTAATCCTATTTACATTTCATGAGTTATAATAAGATGGATGTTTTATGATCTTGTGGCACACAAATTTATAGATTATGTGATGGTTGGGACTATGTTTCCTTCTATTTCATTGGGTAAAAATGAATAACTCATGAATTAATAATGTTTTACATGAAATTTATTTAATATTTAAAATGTTATGTATGGAACTATTTTCATGTGTATATTGTAATGTGAAGACATGGTTTCTTGTCCATTAGGCTTTGTGTGGACCAGATTTCATGTCGATAAGGTTATGTGTGGACCTAGTTTTATATTTATAATGTTATGCGTGGCCTTGGTTTTATGTCCATCAGGATATGTGTGGACCTAGTTTCACATGTATAAGGTTATGTGTAGACCTAGTTTCATGTCCAAAAGGTATTCTGTGGACTTAGTTTCATATACATAAGGTTATAAGTCTACATAGATTCATATCCAAAAGGTTATGTGTGGACGTATTCTCAAGTCCTTACATTTATACGAGGTATTGGATTAATGTCCTTAAATTAATGAGTGAACTTGTTTCTATTTATACATGGTAAAAATTTTATAATATTATGTTTTTTCCATATTTCCATGTAAATTTTAATCTCTCTTGGATCCTATTCATTTATTTATTTTATGATTCACGCCTTATGAAAACCAAAATTTATTCTATGATTTAGGATTATGATATTTGTTATATAGTGTACATGTTTTGAATGTTAATATAATATTTTCATACCATTATTATCATGTTATGATTATGTTACCAATGATAACACCATTTTTTACCCTTAATAAGAATTAGAGATCACCTTTTCCTATATTTCTATCCCTATGTTTTCAATATAGGATTTATGTATGTTTTGACTATAAAAACTACTAAATGGGAATATCATTTTGGGTGATGTTGAATATGTTTTTAAATAAGAATATTGTGTATATAGTCTCTAAATACAGTAAACAAATATGGTCCTTGGGCATGTATTTTTGAATTATATTAAATATTCATCTAAAAAGATGTAACTTTTTATATGAAAATCGTACATCATTATTGTTGGTATCAGAGCAGGATTTAGTCATTCGTTATATATCGGGTTATAAAATTATATTGATAACTATAGGTATAAGTTGGAATTTTAGAAAATTTCCTAGAATTATTGTAGATTATGGAGAAAGTGGTTCCTAAGAAATTAAATCCTTATCAGGATACTATAAGTGGATGTGGTTCTAGAAATGTTTTATATAGGGGTACTAACTCTAAAAATGGAACATTAGGATTTGACTTTATCATCACATGTTACTTGAAAATGGTCTTTAATTCATACCTAGTTTAAAGCTCCCAGGGGGTTGGTTTGGTAAATTTACAAAATAATTATAACATATAATGGAGAATTTGAATAGATTATAAAAATGAATGGCCTATGTTAAACCTAATGTTCCATAGATTGAAAATAATTACTTATGAATTAGACACCCTGTAAATGATTTTTAATAATTTTTTATTTCATAGTATCATTATTTTAGCTCACACTATGATTTTTAGTTCTTGATAATGATTGTAAAATGAAGGAATAGTGTGAAAAATAAAGGTGATAACTAGTTCATTTACCTTCTACATGAGAAACCAAATATCATAGAATAAGGGATTAAATATTTTGTGACTGTTCTCACTGAACTCTCTCTAGATATATGTTATAACATGGGTCATGTTAAACTCTTGAATTTACCATAGAGGGAGAATCATGCCATTATATCTTTTATATGTTAACATCCACCCTCCCACTTTGGGAATTATGATCCACTGGTTGTTGAGAAATTGATCGATGTAATGGAAATATATTTTCTATTATTAAGTTCTCAAACCATTAAAAGTTTTTCCTAGTATTTTATAAATTGAAAGTAGAAGCATATGAATGGTGTAATATTAGTAGTAATATGTGCAAAGAGGATTAAATTTTATACATATTATGTGAAATGTTTAAGATGGTATTTTTTTGTAAGAAATTCAATTGTATTTGCTATTAAAAATGGAGAATCACTACCTTGATCTTGTGTTGAAGGATGATGAATCCATTAGTACTAAAAAGGAAAATTGTACATGACATACAAGGTATAATTAAAGCATAATAATAATCCCTAAAAAATTATAAATTCATTAGTGGGCTGAAAATAATTATTCTAAAGGTGTAATCAACAAGGTATTTTGGATTCTATGAATAAATAAGTTGATGTGAATTTAATGTGGAAAAGTATGTTGGAAACCCTCACAGTTCTAGTGATAAAAAAATAAGATGGATTTTTATTGGATCCCTAGTAAAATTTAACTTATAGGAAGGAAGAAATTTCTATATCATATTTTCTATAAATGTATAAAAGAGTACATAGGGTAATGTCTAAAAGTAAAAAAAAGATATTGCAAGTTTGGAAAACCTCTCCATTGAGAAAAAATATTTTCCAAGTGATGTGAAGGAATGTGTGTAATAATACCCAACAAACTATAATGAAAAATAAATTAGGGAATGTTTTTTAATCACAAAAACTAATATGAATCAGGAAAATGAGGGCACATGTATGTCCTACTCCATTTCTAGTAATTTCATCTTAGATTTTGTATGAATGAGACCTATTAATATCTTATTGTTCAACCTTTAGTAACATTTAATATGATTCATCGAATTGATTATCTCTCTCTACATAGACTCTTGAAAAATGAATTCACATTTTACATTATAAATCAGCATATGATCGGACATAGGTGCAAGGATGAACCCAATATTCCAATGGAATTTTTTTTGCCTAATATTGGATCAAATTTAAGGAATAATGGGTTGATTATTTTTTGTAAAAAATATTATTTTTTATGACTTTATTTTTTTAATGATTAAGGTATATAAATCTTTTTATGAGACTTTATGAGTGATTAAAATTATTTTAAGATAATTGTTAAATCAATCATGGAAGGATGTATGATAAAATCATTCTAATATTTGGGATTTAGTTTCCTTTAGACATATTTTGGGAGAGATTTATGGTTAACTATTTATGTAATGGGATAATATGAACTTTGGGTGTTATTATTGATTTTTTAGAACTTAATTCCTTGTATTTATCCATTTGGGATACTTTTTGATAACCATTTTTGTTATTTAAATACCTAGAGACATGTTGAATAATTATCAAACATACTATGATTAAAAATAAATTAGGGAATGTTTTTTAATCACAACAACTAATCTGAATTAGGAAAATTAGGTCACATGTATGCCCCAATCCATTTCAAGTAATTTCATCTTAGATTTTTTATGAAGGATACATATTATTATCTTATTGTTCATCCTTTAGTAAAATTAAATATGATTTATCGAATTGATTATCTTAGTCTACATAGATTCTGGAAAAATGAATTCACATTTTACATTATAAATCAACATATGGTCGGACATAAGTGCAAGGATGAAACCAGTATTGAAATGGAAATGGGATTATTTTCCTAATATTGGATCAAATTTAAGGAATAGTGGGTTGATTATTTTTTTGTAACAAGAAAACATTTTTTATGAAATTATTTTTTTTAATGATTTTGGTTTATATATCTTATTATGAGACTTATGAGTGAATAAAATTATTTTGAGATAATTTTTAAATAGATCATGGAAGGATGTATGCTAAAATCATTCTAATATTTGGGATTTAATTTCCTTTAGACATATTTTGGGTGAGATTTATGGTTAACTATTTATGTAATGGGATACTATGAACTCGGGGTGTTATTATTGATGTTTTAGAACTTAATGCCTTGTATTTATCCATATGGGATACTTTTTTATAACCATTTTTGTTATTTAAATACCTAGAGACATGTTGAACAATTATCCATTATTATATGGATCTTATGAACCATTAAATGATTATTTTAGTTTTTGAGTCCAAAAAATTTCATCTTGAATATCCATTTCATCAAGTAAGATATGAAGTGTATATTGATCAATAAAAAACCAAGGATGATATTATGAAATGGGATGAAATCAAGTTATTATATTTTATCTTGTAAATTCCATAGATTCTAGAAAATTATCTTAAAACAATTTTTTTTTTCTATAACCTTCATTTCTGATAAATTGATGGTATTTTTATTAAAACATTGGTTTATGGTGTTGTGGTTGTTAACTTTCTCATGATAATTTACACTATTTTTATCAATGATCTAAAGAAAATTATTTTCTTCCATGTCTATATTTTCACTTCCCACCAACATTATCCTATTTGTAAAACAATTTATGTTTTATTCTAGATAGACTTAGTATTTTCTATTAACTCTTTTTGTGAGGATGTTTTATTGACCCATTTTATAGTGGGTGTTATCCAAAAGGGAATTTCAAATGAAAAACCATTTGATAACAAGAAAATTTTCATAATTGTGAAGAAAAAATTTATTTGGGCGGTGGGTGTAGAATGTTACACCCTGATATATTATGAAAATGTTATAAAATAAATTTATTATATTTAATATATTTTTTACGGGCATCACTAAGTTAAGATTATTTTCAATATGGTATCAAAATATTATTAATTAATGTGATATTTTATCCTAGAAATTAAATTGAAGAGTATAAATAGGACTAAATAAATTATGAAATGTATATGGTTTATGCACGAATGAAATAAATTCATTGGTTATTAAATTATTTTAAAATTAAACAAAAATCATTTAAAAGTAAAATAAAAGTTTTTTCTAAAAATTATTTTCATGCTTGTAATGCATGTTTTTATTAATAAATAAAATTAATCACTATTAGTGAATTATTTTAATTAAATTTTTATACTATATATTCAATAATATCTTTTATAATTTATCTATATTTTTTTCTTTGAACGGGTTAATAAGAAATCCTCTTTCATTCTTAACAATGTATTTTTTTTCAAAAAATAAGTTTCATTATATTTTTTTACATATATTATTATATTAATTATATTTAAATTTTAGAAAATTAATTTTTCATAATTTTTTTCGAATAAATATTTCAAAATTATCTTATATAGAATTTTTAATAATTTTCTAAGAGGATTATATTTTTGATAAAAAGTGAAAAATATAGATTTATATTAAAAAATCCTTTTCGTATAAAGAATTTTAAAATTTAATTTTTTGGTTAAAAAAATTAAAAATTACTATTTGTTGAATTGTAGTATTTTTAATCTATTTTATGTTATTTTAACCCATTTCAATATTAATTTTGATATAAATTTTTTTTATACTTACAGAAATTGTTTCTTTGTAAAACCATTTTTCTATCATGTGTGTGAGCTTAATTTTAAATGATATTCTACCACTTATGTGTGTCTAATTTAGTTCAATGGGTTACATATTTTAATAATAATAATAATATATAATATATAAAACATGTTTTTTGGTCATATTAAATTGTAAAAACATTAAATATTATGTACCTTGGTTATGGTTAAAATGGGTTTACCAGGCATTAATCCAAAAGATTAGGATATTTTTTATAATAAAACATTTATAAATCCTATTTTTTGGACATATTTTTAAATTAGCATATCTGAAATTATATTTTAGATTAATTTTGAATTATATTTATTGGAAATGGATTTAAAATTATGTATTATTTTGGGAAATTGTTATGTAGTTTCCAAGTGGATTCCTATCCCCACATTAAAAAGGACATCTCATCTCATCAAATATCCACAATCCAATACCATTTTGGATTAAAAAGTACTATATGAAATTCCATTATTAATTCCCTAATAATTATATATAGAACTTATTTCGATTACTAAACTCTCTTAAAATTTCTTTAGGTGTTAACCAAAAGAGGTTCTCCGAAGAAGAGTTAGAATACTTAGCCATTATTTTTTGTTTTATTACATATTATAAATCAAAAAAAATATTATTTAAATAATATAATAACATTAAATAAAAATCTCTAATATATTTTAGTTTGTTAATTTCGTATCATTCACCCATCAACAATTCGATAAAATGGGAAACAAAATCGTCGATCGTGTGTACAGTGTACTTCCGCCTCACAAACTAATATAATGTATTTTCCATAAACACCTCACACAGATGAATATAATCATGGATTTAATATAATTATATTATTTTTATGGAATAATTTTTATTATGGTATTATAATATTAAATATACCTTTTTACATTACAATAATTTTAAATATTATAATGGTATACTTGCGTACGTGTTAACTATTACCTCCACAAAGCGATGCAATATGTTATTCATATTAACATTACATGGTTGGTAATAATGAATGATTTAAATAATTTATATGATATAGATAATAAAATAATTATTCTTCAATGTTATATTAATATTTTTTTATTTTATTTCAACTACTATAAAAATGGAAACAACATTCATGTGTACATAGGACCTATTATCTCCATAAATAGTGTAACTCATTTCTTTATATAAAATTTTTATTAATGACTCTAAATGTTTCTAATCAATAATAATGTATTAATTAATTATTTTAAAATTATGTACATAATTTTAGTGAAGTCATTTTATTTTTTAAATTTACTTTCATCAAGAATTACTGTTATTTATTTTGTGAGTGAATGGTATAATTAATTTTTAGATCTTTTAGAAATTAATTTATAGAATTAAATATTTTTTATATCATCAAATAAAATTTATCCTTTGGTGAATTTATTAGTTGTTTTTGAAAAGTATGATTTTTCAATGAATAGTGAATCTTACTAATTTTTATTGAAAATTAGATTTCATTAAATTATTTTGAAAAATTTAAATTATATTTTGAGTATTTTTTCAAATTTAATTCGTTCTTTTTTATATAAAATAATCTAAATATGGTATTTAAATTAATTTTATTCATGAATTTTCAATAAAAACATTTCATTTATAAAAAGGGCATGTTTCCAAAAAAAACTTTTATTCATTACATTTTTCTAATTTTATATTAAATTAAATGAGGAAACATATGAATTGTTTTGAAAATTTATTCCTTATATAGAATAAAAAGTTCCAAATTTAGTGAATATTTCAATTTTATTTTTTGAAAATATTAATATTTACTTTAGTAATTTTTTTACCACCGTAAAGAGTAAATTAGGCCATTAAGGGTAAAAATAAAATGATAATTAATATAAAACGACCTTTATTGTTTCCTAAATTATATTGGATACAAAAGGTTCATCCATATGAATTCACGGTTAAAATATATGGCCTTTTTTCTTAATTTTTATTTGATTATGTATGTTATTATATTTTATTAAATGAAAAGTCCAACATTTGACTCTCTTATTTTGAATAAGTATAATATTTTTAAAATTGTGTTAACCAAAAGATATGTTAAACTATCAATATTATTTTGAAATATAATATATTTATCAAAAATATTATAAATTTTTTTATATTCTAGTGATGAAATAATTAACTTAAGTAGTCACAAACACTAAGGAAGTAATTATTTAATAAATGGAAAAATCAAATAAATGATATTAAAAATATTTAAACATATATAATATGAGATAATTTATTTAATAAAAGAATTTAATAGAATAATTTTACATTTTATAGATTATTTAAATGTTTTTATTTTAATTTATCTTGTTATATTGATATTTTTGAATGTCAAAGTAATTAATAGTGTCAAAATTGACATTAATGATATTATAAAATTAATAATATTTTATTAAATGGTATAATATTTCAAAGAAAATTTAATTTGAAAAAATGATCATAATAAGGTTTAATATATAATCTTTTACCCAATTATTGGATTTTTTAAAATTTATTGTAAAATTATTCACCCATAACGTGTAAAAATCAATGTTGTCACGGTAAGAGTTAATGTGGTATAATAAGGGTTAATAAGAAATGATAAGGGTAATAAATTAACCTAAACATATCTATAAATTATTTTATGAGATTATTTCAACCCATAGTTTTCATATATTCAAAACAAATTAATTTGGTTCTATTTGGACTTAAAAAATAAATTATATTAATTTAATATTTTTAGAAATTATAGAAGTAACCCTACCATTTTCTATAAAATGACACCTATTTTTCCCATTAATTCACACACAAAAACAATTTTTTTCAAAAATAAAAAAATTAAAAACCTTAATAAAATCTCTAAAAACATTATATAGTCCATATTTTAGAAAGACACGAACCTCAGTGGTCTTATAGTGTTATGAAAAGGGTGATTTCCAAAGAAGACGTATAGTTATCATTCACTTGTTTTAGTTTTGTTTCTTCATCACACTCTTTAAAATACTATTAAATAATTATAAAATAAGAAAAACAGTTTCAAAAAAATATATTTTGTGTTTATTATGTTTACATAATAACCAATATTCATCTCTACATCCATCAATTAGAAAATGAAGACACCGTTCGCGTGTACGACGGTCTACTGTCTAGCGAACTGATGTAATTTGTTTTCTATCTCCATCACTCGAGAATGGTTATAATGAAATAATTAATATATATATATATATATATAATAATTATGAAATATTTATAATTCTTAAAATATAATATACTATTTACACTATTATCATTCCATTCATAGAGAAAGATAAGATCGTTCATGCATACTTGTGGAGTAACATTTTGATGAAGCAATGTGATTCGTTTTTCATCCCACCACCTCTTGAATCATATATATATATATATATGTATATTTAAATAATAAATATAAAATTTAATATATTATTACCATTATGGATATTCAAAATGATACTTATCCAATTTATATAATGATGATTGAAAAATGTTAATGTGACTCAAGCTTATATACATCGTACCCTCTCCAATATTGCAATGAATTTTTTTTAATATCAATATTTGATGGAGAGAATTAGAAATACAATTTATTTAAATAATAATAAAAAATTCATTATATTTATTCTATATATTATAAAATGAATTCTTATTTTTACTGTAATTTACTTAAGGAATCTTTTTTTGACTTACGTACTTAATATCAAGAAAACATCACACATGAACTTAAATGAATATGTAATTGTATATAACAAATAAATAAGAGATATAAAAGTGATAATAATCATTAAAAGGTAATAAAGAATTTATAAATTAACCAATGTTTATTATTCTGGAATATAAATATTCTACTCTACGAGAAGAACTCAATGTAATGAACTATTAAACTACAAAACCTTGTTTTAAAATTTTAATGATTTAGTTTCTGAATAATTATATTTTTTGTACAAGTTTTTAAAATGATTATGATGCAATTATTTATATTTAAATGAATATTTTTAAAAAATAATTTAATATTTTATCTTAATTTTTTTCAAAGGTATTTTTTTAGGTTTTATGTAATGGTTTTTTATTTAAAAAATTTTCTCATAAAGTTCTTCATTACTAATTCAAAAAAGGAATGTTTTTAAATTATATGTAATTAGATATTATTACCTATATCAGGAATAAAAAATAATTTATAGTTTCCTTTATATTTTTAAGTCCATTTTCTAGGAAATTGGCCTTTTTAATATGTATTCTGTCATTATTTTTATTTTAAAAAGTAATTTTTAAAAGAAAGGTGTATTTTTCTATCCAAATGTGATTTTTTACAAATTTAAAAGATATTTTTCAAAAAAATTGATCTTAAAATGAAATAATATTTTTTTTATTCATGATATGATACTTGAGAATTATTCATTAGAAATGGATTCACCTAAATAACACAGGGTGAGCCTTTTAAAGGTTATATTATGGGGCGACCCAAATTACACCCGGTGATCCCATTATATCTTATACATTGTTTGGGCCCAGATAATGCTATAGGATATCATTATAGCTTTGGGAGTTCCTAGATAGAACTCCAATTAATTGGGTAATATACCTTTACTTTTTTATTCAAAGAGGGAGTTACCTAAGGGTTTCTCCTATGGATTTAACTTAGATCTAGTTACATATAACATGAGTGTAAAATGGGATATAAATTTAATGCTCTATGTTTCAAAAAGAGATATAATATTTATTTTATAGGTTTTACGAATTATAATTGATTTAAATTACTCAATTTCTTCCTGATAAAATGATTTATTTCAATATCTCAAACAACATTGAGATAAAAGTAATTATTACATTAAATTTCATGTTTTACATTGAAAAAACTATTTTATTTCTTTATCTCCCTCATTTAATTTTTTTGTAATAATACAACATTTTAAGAAGTTTTTAACATGATTTTAAATAATTGCAGTTATAGGATTTATTTGAGGATAAAATATTTTATGATGCATCAATTGAAAATAATACAACTCTTTTTTTAAAAATGTTTTGTTTGGGGGAAAAAGGGATACCATGTAAAAGTATTCACTTGTAATGTATGGGTTTTTTAGGTAAGATATATGACCCAATTATCTAATACTATAATACAAACATATATTTTAGAATGAAATTTTTTAATTATAGTTTAAAGATACTATAATTGTTTTTGTTTATGGTGATTTCCTTACAGTTGGCATCAGAGGAGAGTTTAGACAACTTTAGAGATTAGGGTATTTTCATTCAAGGTTGTCTAAAGTGTTATGGATACTATATTTGGAATATAATTTAATGTTTTATCATAATACCATTTTATTTGGGACCCCTTTTTATTATATATTTTTATAAAATTTATATTGACTAATTATATTTTTGGAGACATTTATTTTGAGGTAATTATGTGTTATCACAATTGGTGGTGGAAATTTAAATGTATGAGATATCAATTGTGGTTAAAACGTTTCCTTAATGTTAAATATATTATTTTTATTCTTGATATTTTTCTCAAATTTCTATTAATGATTAAAGAATTAATGTTTTATAAAAAAGGGTAACCTAGAGGTTGAGGGACAACCCAACATGCCTGGAAGGTCCAAATGAGTTGAACCCAGAACTGAAGGGTGAAATGGGTGTAGTGCCTACCGCTGGACTATAAAATTTCATGGTTAGTGTGAATTTTATTATTTAAACTATATTATGGATAAGAATTATGTTAGATTTTGGAACATGGGTTTTATCAAAAAGTTTTCTAGAAGATAGGAAATTGATTTGGTGTTATGTGATTACTGTCATTTTGGATTTTTTTTAATAATTTGGGAGCCCTATATGATTTATCTAAACATTATACTATATTATTTTATTTTAGTAATAATGGTTTAAGTATATTTTAAAATAAAATATTATTTTATAGTAGATTTATGTTGAAAAATAAATGATTAGAATATCTTGGATATTTTATAACTAGGGAAATTACTTTTTGGTATGAGGCTTTTAGAATCATTGATGTTACATGGGGATAAATTTTAATACTATCTTGTAAGTATATGTGACCAAGTAATTCTGATTTCTCAGTTATAATCATATTAGGGAATATTTTTTTAAAATTTTATGGATAATTATTTATTGAATTAACTTTTTTGAACATTGGCTATTACAAATAAATTTTAGAGATTAATGTTTTCTTTCAATATATAAAGGTTTATTTTCTGGGCTAATTACCTTATCTATTAAAATTAATTTTGATTTTGGATTATTTATAATAATGGTATGAATATATTTTTATACTTTTTTTCATTTTATTAATCTCTAGAAGCTTATTTTAGTTCTTCATGTAGAAAAAAAATTCATACTCATTAATTTGAAAAAAATGGGGTTTAGGTGGAAATTTATTTACAGATGATATTATACTTGTCAAATAAGTATATTTTCTTATTTTTTTTAGTAAATTCTGTAATGTAATTCCTCTAATACATGAAAATTATTATGAAATAAATATTATATCTATTTAATTTTGTTACAAGAAATCAATGACCTGTTAACCCATCACAATTAGATGGTTTTGTGATTGTTCAATTTTTTATGATAATACTCTCTATCACTCTCTATTAGAGCATGGATTTTATATGTACTCTTCCAGGTATATATTTTCCTATTTGGAAACTTTGTTATGTTTTATTCTAGATTACCTTCAAACATGACTTTATTTCTTTTGAACTGGACACTTTATTAATCCTTTTTCTAATGATGGATTCCATGAAAGGTATTTTAATAACCTAAAAATTTGTTACCATGATAAAATTATACATTTTAAGGCTAAAACATCCAAAAGGAGTGGGTGATATTGGAATATATTTGGTATTTTTAATGGAAAAATAAATTTGACAATGTATTTGATACACAACACTCAGTTTAAACGAACAACTAAATATTATCATTATGTGATAGTTGTAACTTGGACATTAAATTGGTTGGAATAAATAGTTTTAGATGAATTATGAAATATAAATTTTTAATTATCATTAATAATTTATTCTTATAAAAATGATCACTAAATTTTAGTAAAGTCATTTTATTCATTAAATACACATTATTCAAGAATGATATTAACTTCTTTGTGAGTGAATAATAAAATTAATTTATGAAAATTTAAGAAATTTTATTCTTTGAAATAAATATAATAAATATAAATTAACAATATAAATATTATCCTATGGTGAACTTTTTATAATTTTATCAAATCCTTTATTTTTTAATTAATAGTGAAAAATATTGAATTTTATTGAATTTTTTTTAATGAATTTATAAAATTAAAATTAAATTATGAATTAGTTTTATAAAATAATTAGTTAATTTTCATTTATAATATTCCAATTATATTTTCTGAAATTAATTTTATATTTGAATTTAGTATGAAAACATTTTATGAATAATATGGATTTTTTTTCGAAAAAACTATTTTTCATTGCGTTTTTCTTATTTAATTTTATATTAAATTCTACAGCTTTGGTGTTTTTAATTTTAAAAAATTGATTATATATTTTTAATAAAATATTACAAATTTATTAAATAGTTTTCAACTAGTTTTTGAAAATATGAATAGTCACCTTAGTAATTTTTTCTACCAAAATAAAGTGTAAATTAGGTAATTAGGGCTAAAAATAAAATGATAAGAACTATATAATGACCCTAAAAGTTGATAAATTTTTATTTCATGGTTAATATTTATAATTAGGAATTCAAGGTACCAAAATATGGCCTTTGGTATCCATTGGTAAGATATTATGAAATTTATAATATTTTATTTAAAGAAAAGTCAAACATATCACACTCTTGTTTTTAATATGTATAATTTTTTTTAATATGGTTTTAACCCAAATATATTTCCACCTATAAATATTTTTTTGAAATATAATAGTTTTATATTTCAAATGGTAATTTTTTTAATTTTAAGTGAATAAATAATCACATTATGTGATTTCACAACAAAGATTCAGTAATTATTTTATTAATGGAATAATCAAATAAATGATATTAACAATATTAAAATAAATATAATATGAGATAATTAATGTAATCCATAAATTTTATAGATTAATTTTATATATAATGTATGTGTTAAATGTTTTTTCATGATTTTATCTTTTTCTATTGTCATTTTTAAAAGTCAGGTAATGAATTGTGTCAAAACAAACCTTAATGATATTTCAAAATAAGTAGTATTTTATTAAATTAAATAATATTAATAAAAATAATAAATATTAAAAATTAATAGTATAAGGTTTAAAATATCATACATGATCCAATTATTGGTCTTTTTTAATTTTATAGTAAAAATATTGACCCTCAAAGAGTAAAATTCATGGTTGTCACACTAATAGTTAATGATGTTAAATTAGGGTTAAAACTAAATGATAAGGGTAAGAAAGTGATGTAGACATATCTAAAAAATTAATATGAGTTTTTTATCAGATAATCATATTATCTTATAATTAAATTAATTTTTCTTCATTTTTAATCAAAAATTATTTTATATAAATTGGGTATTTTGTTAAATTCGAAGAGTGGCCCTCCCATATTCTATAAAAGATACATATTATTTGCATTAATTATCACATATAAATTATTTTTTAGACAATTCCTATCGAAATACCTTAAAATAATCTCTGAAATCATTCTTTATGAATTATTTTTGGGAAAAACAACCTTTGTGGTCTTAAGTTATTAAGAAAATGGGGTTTTCAAAAAAAGATGTACAGTTTTTATCCGCTTGTTTTAGTTTTGGTTCTTCTTCCACCTCTTTAAAATCTTCTTCAATAATGATTAAATAATAATAATAATTTTCTTTAATATACTGAGATGGTATTTTTTTATATAATAATTTAGATATATCTCCACAACCATAAAATGGAAAATGATGACATTATTCATGTGTGTATTCGACGACCGTCTTGAGAAGTGATATAATTATATTTCCATCACATTATATAAATACAAGTTATAATTATGGAATTAATGTTTACATATTATATTATTTATATATTTATCATTCTAAATAGATAATATAACATTTAAATTCTTACAATTAAATTCATAGAAAAATGTAAACCTCATTCATGCATACGTGTGGACTGCCACATCCATGAAGTGATGTGATTCAGTATTCATTGCCAAAAAAAATTAATAATGTATATAATTATTTTTAAATATGTAAGAGAATATTTAATAAATTATAACCATTATTGAAAGAAAAAATTATGCTTACCTTATATTTATAATGATAGTTGAAAAATAAAAATGTTACTCACGCGTAGTTATAGACACCCATCTCCATGATTTTGACATAGTTAATTTTTCATATCCATATTTTATGGATATATTTAAAATA
Organism: Viscum album; assembly: GCA_963277665.1. NCBI lineage: Eukaryota > Viridiplantae > Streptophyta > Magnoliopsida > Santalales > Viscaceae > Viscum > Viscum album. The sequence continues at coordinate 1,556,071,681 of OY728141.1, forward strand.
TAATTTTAATTATAAAAATAATAGTTATTTAATTATTATTATTTTATATATGAGGTAATGAATACTATTTTTTCTATAGTCCACTTATCGAATCTATTTTGGATTTAGGTATTGAATATCATCAAAACAGTGGATGTAAATATAACTTATTAAGTAGTTGAATGTAAAATATATATGATTTATATAAAATAAATAATAAATAAGAAATTATATTAAATAAATTAAAATTTTACATAATTGTATTATTTGGGAAGATAAATATAGTAGGTGTTGAGTTAGACTCAGTGTAAGAGAGTCTAGTACTGAAAAGCCTCATTTTAAATGTTTTAATGATTTATTTTCATAATTATTTCTCTTTTAAATCCATGTTTTTAAAATTACTCTAATGAATATATATATATATATATATATATATATAAATTAATGTTTTAAAAAATTTATTTCCAATTATATCTCATCATTTTTAAAAATAAATCTTTTTAAGGTTTCATTTAGGGTGCTTTCTTTTAAAAATTTACCTTTTAATATTCCTCTTTAAAAAAGGCAGAAGGATTTTATTTACTTATATGGAATTAGAATATTTTCCTTCTATCATAAATCCTCAATTAATTGATTTTTAAATAATATTATTTTGGGGTTTTCCAATTTAATTTTCTTCTTTAATATTTATATAGTTTTTTTTATTTCTAAATGTTGTTTGAAAAAAGGGTATTTTGATATCTAAAAGTGATTTTTACAACATTAAAAGCGTTTTTAAAATTTATTATGATTTGAAAATCAATGAATAAATTTTTTATTCATGTTATAGTGATTTAACATTATAACTGATTAATGGGTGAACCCAGATAGCTCTAGAAGACCCTATTATTGTGTATACAATATGGCAACCCAAATAGTGTTAAGTGATCCCATCATTGATTATATGTTGGGTGCACTAAGATAAAAAAACAATTGTAATGCCTTGACCCTAGTTACCCAGAGTCGGTGCATTATTATATAACATTGGCATGATTACAAGGAATCATGTCCCAGAAGACCGATCAGTTTAGCAGACGTGGAAAATAGATTACATACATGGACGTTACATTACACTTTTAACATAAAAAAATAACAATCCTTTGAGAATTATATTGCTCCCTTAGCTTAACCCTGCATCTCAAACATAAAACACTTCTTGGGATCCTTGTAAAATAAAACATAAGAATGGGGTAATCTCGTATGCTTAGTAAGGGTGAATAATTTAGTGGAAGCTATAAACTTTTAAGGAAAGATGTGTAATAAAAATAACAACATTTCAAACCATAATATTGAACATAATATGGAAAAAATAAATAAAAAATCACCATATTAACAATTACATGGATATTCTACTAGTTGAATAATCAAATGTAATGATTAATTTAATAATGAGGGAATGCTTAACGCTAGACATAATTACCACATAGTAAAGGCCTTGTACCAAGACTACAAATAATTTTTTTAATGCCTTCTGACATGTCACTAGTTTGTCTTAGGAGACATACCGATACACCGATGAGCTATATCGGGCTCCACCCATTACTTACTAAGTCCACTGCATTCCATATATGAAAAAGGTGAAACATAACATAAACATTCGTATTAAAACTAGCAAAATAAATGTCAATACATTAACCATAAACCATGAATGGTATAAAAATAGAACATCCATAGTAAAACATATCATAACACATTCAATACAATATGGAAGATTTTATTATAATAAATCAACATCAAACAAGTTTAAAATCCATTAAAGGATTTTGAAAGAGATGAAAATGGTTTGTAAAACTCATTGAGAAAAATACCCCTTTTTCATGAAAACATTTAAAAGGCCCACAATTAAGAAAGGAAGACATTTAAAGATATTTTTTAATAAAAGTGTCTCATACCATTTTGAAACTTTTTAAGGTAATTAAAATTTTAATACAATCATGTCCATTTAATTAAATCCCTAAAACCATTTTGAAAACATTTAAATTAATGAGAATGGTTTAGAATAATAAATCTATAAAACATTAAAATTATGTTTTCGTAAAAATATCCTTAAAAAGAATCCATTTGAAAACTATTTTATGAAACATGGCCATAGATAATAAATATGTCCCAGTAGATACTTACGTAAAAACAACCTCGGTTAATATAGAGATTGGGAAATTAACCCTTACCATGAACTTTCATTTAGTTGAGGTTACGTTTAACCTCTTGTATGGAGAACATATTATGTTATTAAATTATAACAAAACCATATTAATAATTATGATATCATACATGATTCATTTATGACTTTGTACAACCCATTTAATAATAATATCCATGTTAAATTAACATTTTGGACAATAATCGCTTTCCTTATCATACGTGTTTTAAATTGTTTCTCTTGATTGTATCACTTATATCAAGATTTAAATACTTCTAGAATATGAATCAAGATATATATCTTATATAAATATGTATAATAGACATATATATGAAATGGAAAACACTATTTATGGAGACTGTAGTCCGTACGTACGCATAAATGCCATTTTCATTTTCATATCATATTGAACAGAACTAAGGTGAATAAGTTATATGTAAGTATATATATATATAAATATATTTTAATTATTATTTCATATATTACATACTTATTAATGATATATATTTTATAATCATCGTTGAATGGTGAACGTGGAAATGAATCTCATCACGTCGTGGAGACGGTAATCCGTACGTACACACGAGCGACAATATCATTTCCTTAATGTCATGGAATTGGATGGTATATTAATTTTTCAGAGACATTATCATGTTATTTTTATTATTTATATACATGTTACTCAACATAAAGTCTATACAAATAACACAGTGTTGAATAAAAAATTACACCACGGTGTGGAGATGGTAAGTTGTACGTACACACGCATGGTGACATTAACATTCATAAGATGGATTGAATAATGAAAATAGTTGTTCCATTTTTATAATAACATAAATATATATATAAAATACTGGAGTTATTATTTTATAATGGAAACAACAAAGAAAGAGTAAGTGGAAGAACAAGAGAACTTGAAAGATGGTGGTGAAATCATTACCTCTTCTTTGTGTTCTTCCTTTGGATTTGATCAAAAGGGCTCATTAGGATGGCTTTCTAACCAAAGGAATGCCTCTATAATAAATTTAGGATATTTGGGATTATATTTCTTCAGGGTTTGGCCACACCAAATGGCTTGGTATGTGCATATTTTGAGAGAAGGGGGAGTGCCCATTTATAAAAGGTGTGAGGGGAACCTTAGAAAAAACACAAAATATTATTTTATAATAAATTCATTTTAGGTTTCTAATAAATAAAAAATGAATTATTTTTAGGATAAGGAGGGTATGGGTCAAAAACCACTCAACCAATAGGTTCTAGACCGGTTTAGGCACCATATTAACCTTACATTTTAGATTTAACTCGTAGTTAAATAGTTTGACATTTACGATGTCTCTTTGTATTTTTATATTATATGGTTAATAAACTTACTATAAAATTCCAATAGAACCCCAATTGGTTCATTAATGTCATATATATTATTATATTTGTCTTTTGAAAATATGTTAGACATTTAAGAATATAATATCAGGTAATAATAAAATATTTGTTTTAAAAACTCTTTTATGTCAATTTGGACACTATTTGGTATTTTGTTTTTTCTAAATTTATAACAGCATTATTACTTCGAAAAAAATTCATCTAACCAACCTTATCATGTCACATTAACCTATAAAATTAGTTTAATTCATAAAAATTCTCAAATTACATTTATTTGGATATTTATAATATCAATTATTTTAATCTTTCATTAATACTGTAATTACTGCATCATCATTGTGTCATAAATAAATTTAATTATTTAATATATATAAATTATAAATAAAATACCATTATTTAGCAAATCTTTTCTTCTTTCTAATGAATATTTATAGTCTAATTTATCTTATTTATAACCCTATAATAAACATTTTTTAGTTATTAAACTATGATTTTAACTCTTTTAACTCTTCCTTAAATAAAATAATAACAATCGTTCTAATCTAATCCAAGTGGACCTAAATGATCATATTTTATTCCCGATGTTGTTTTTCGTCGAATTATACTTATCCAATAGAATTAGGACATGTGTTATGGTAATAATAATATCATTTTTACCCTTAATTACCCGATTTACCTTTAACCGTGGTAAATAAAAGTCAAAAGTTACTATTTACCAAAAATTATTTTCATCATATTGAACAATATTTTACTTACTGAGGTTAACAGTGTCTCTCGGATTTTTGAAATTAAACTTGCAGAAGTGGTAAAATTATGTTTTATGCAAATTTGTAAATACTCCCAGGAGGTGGGTAAAATACAGTAAAAAGTTTAATAAAATTTTTATATATCTAAATTAATTATAAATTGACTCCAATGAATTATTTTGAAAATATATAGGTAGTATGTATCTAATTTTAACTCAATTAAATTTAAATAAAATAAATAAAAATTTAAATAAAAATTCAGTTTTAACCAATAACTTAGTGTTTTTCACTATTCTTCAAAAATTGAAGTTTGTCAGAAAAATAACAAAAAATCAGCCTAAGAAATATTTGATATTAAAAATTCAAAAATGATGTCTACTATACCAAATTAAAAACAAATAAGTTACATTAATTAATATAAAATTAATTCCCATTGTCAAAACAAATAGTGTGTTTTTAAGCAACAATATCTATCAAATGGTTGACACTTGTTTATGGCCAATTTCAATGTGAAATTAATTATAAGGACCTAAATTGTATTAAATGATAAAAATATAATCTAATTATTCTTCAAAACCAATCAAATTCATAATTTAACACTATAAATCATTTCAATTAAAAAAGTTGTTTTTAATTAAAATTTTATATTTTTTACTATTCACCAAAATATGAAAATTATCAGAAACATACCAAAAATTTACGAAAACTAAATTTTTATGTCTCGATTCCAAATAAGAAGTTTATTTTGTCAAATTGAATATATAAAAGGCTCAAATATTGTATTTCAAAATGTTTCTCCATCAAAAGGCGGTAACATTTCATTTTCTGAAAAATAATTCCTTTATCTAAAAAAATTAAATTTGTTTTTATATTATATCTAAGAAACACATAATATGGATGTTAAAATAAAATGATGTATATAGAATTCCAAATGCAGTTAAAACTATTCATAACCTCTTTTTAATGGCTAGTTTGGTAAGTCGTGGTGCGCATGAAATTGGTGTTGCTTGTAATGCAAGTTATTGAATTACTTTGAAGAAATAATGTACTCTAAAATCATGAGGTGTTACATTATTACCTCCTTTAATACAATGCATCATCTCAATTTGAAATTGCTCTTCAAAAATAAAAGGTCGAAAATAGAAAATACCTTTGTGGGAAAACCCACATCGAAAATTTGGTTAATAAATTTTAGTCTTAATAATAGGAAATGGGGAATGAAAAAGTCACCACCAAATTATGATCTCAATTAGGAGAACATTGATGAAAATTTGAAACATATAATTGGTGGAAAATTGTAAATTTTTATAGGAAGGGATTGAGTTCATCATTCATAAACAATTGTAGAATTAAGGGGCTCAAAGCCATCAATCTATGATGAATTAAAATATCATTGGTTCAACCAAATATAATGTATTAGGATAACACATTTTTATTTTTAATATCCCTTACCTAAATTTTAAGAATTAATCTCTTCAGAGAAGTGAAGAAAAAAATAAAATATATACATGAAAAGTAGAGTTCCATATTTTAAGTAATTTCTACCACAAACTCATCTTTCACTTTAAAAGATAATAGTACATAAAAATTATATTTATACCATTCATATAGAGTTCTAAAAGAAATGAATTTATAATTCACCTATCAGACCCTTTAAAACATGAAAATACATTATACAATCTAGGGACATCACGTAGTTTAGTGGGAGGTGATAAATCCCAATCACACTTTGGTTGTGGGTTCGATTCCTACAACTTTTTCCGACGTGACGGGTTGTCACACTATCTACGTGTAGTACTTTTTATAAAAATCCAAAAATAACCTCAACAATAGTATCCAATTTTCAAAATAATTCATTCCAAACTGTATACTTATCCAAAATACATCTATCCAAACTCATAGTCAAATTTTTTTTAGGGAATTTAAACAAAATGAAGATCCATTTTTCCACGTAATAATATGTGAAAAATTTCATCATGTATTATTATAAAACATATTAACACCCTGAATTAACATAAAACGTTATTGATTACATTCAGGATCCCTTATCCTTTATATAATACTATATATATTCCTTATATCAAAAATATTGAATATTCCAACAATAATGAAATAAACAAACTATTAATCAGTTCTATGGAAGTCTAGAATATCCAATACAAATTATCCAAATCAACCAACCCTAATTCCAAAAGCACTACCTCATTATTAGGAACATATTAAGGATTACATTTCCTTCAACCATGTATTTTTCCAAAAAGTGTATCTTACTATTATGTCACTTTTTGTAGAACTATATAATCTAAAATCCTCAACAAAATAGTACTGTAGTAAAATCCTTATTTATCTCCATAATTCATTTAACTAGTAAATCATTGATATAATACTCAAATGAAATAATTCTATAATAACAACATAATAACACTAGTAATGCATCTACATATGAGGTTGTATCATAACTTGATTATTATCAAATAGCATCATCTAAGGTATACTCTGATGACTGGGACATTAATTCATGTAGTGTCCCAACACCATGTAGATGAAGCATTGTATATTGGAAATTTTTTCTTAGCTTTGCAATCACGTACTTAGGATTCATTTTTCCAAACTTATAACATACTCCCATTCATTTCAAGCACTTACCAAGGTTATTCTTTCCACAGTTATCACATATGCGAAAATCCTTCTTTTCCCTCTTCCCTTGATCCATCTTTCTCTCTTACATCCGTTTCTTCTCTTACTTCCCTTCAATGACATAGGACTCATAGAATTCCTTAATTACATTATTAACACATGATACTATTTCTTCATATGTTGAGAATACATAAGATAATATTTCCCTTATAAATGTTTTCTTACTACTGTGAAATATATGATCCTTCTTACTCTTTGGATCATACATATTTTTGTTGTTCACATTCATTCTATTGGGTGCCATTTCTATACAATGTCATACACATGGTCAGTTTATGGGTTGTAATGAATAATTCCAATCATGTAAAATACCTAATGAAAATTCAATAGTTTGTGGATATAATCCATCATCATCAAAATAAATTTCTTTGAGGAATTATATATTCATAAACCCTCCATTATAGTTTTTAATAAAAATGAGAGTTATCCTAAGCATATCCCCCAGGAGTGTTGTAACCAAGTGTGCAACAAGGCCCATTGTCGTGTACTAGTTCCCGTTCGAGTCTAGCTCAAGGAGGTGTTTTCGAGTTTTACCTCAAGGTACATTTGTGCCAGAGCCACCTCTACCTACTCATATCCAAATAGGGATGTATTTCCTAGAAAACTTACAAAATCTCTATAATACCAAAATTCTAGGACGTTCTTCTATATTAATCCTCAATGACTATCTTAGGGTAATGTTCTCTAATCAGAGTTTATCTAAATATAGATTCCAAGGATTTTACTAAACTTCCTTTGATACCAACTATAACACCCCAAACCCAGTTACCCAGAGTCGGTGAATTATTACATAACATTGGCATGATTATAAGGAAACATGTCCTGAAAGACCGATTAGTTTAGCAATCATGGAAAATATATTACATTCATGGAAATTACATTAAACTTTCTAACACACAAAAACAAATCCTTCAAGAATGACATTTCTCCATTATCTTAACCCTTCATCTCAAACATAAAATACTTCTGGGGATTCTTGGAAAGTAAAACATAAGAAAGGGGTGAGCTCAGATGCTCAGTAAGGGTGAATAATTTATCAGAGGCTATGAACTTTTAAGGAAAGATGTGTAATAAAAACAACAGCCATTCTGAACATAATCTTGAAACTAATATGGAAAGAATAAATAAAAAATTACCATTTAAATAAGCTCATGGATATTCTACTAGTCTAATAATCACGTGTAATAACTAATTTCATAATGAGGGAATGCCTAACGCCATACATCATTACCACATTGTCAAGGCCTTGTGACAAGGCTACAAGTATTTTTTTTCAAGGCCTTGTTCCAAGAGCGTAGTTTGTCTCAGGGGACCTATCGATGCATCGAGGAGCTATAGCAGACTCCACCTGTCAATTACTAAGTCCACTGCATTGCTCATATGAAAAAGATGAAACATAACAAAAACATTCATATTAAAACTAGCAAACAAATTGTCAATACATTAACCATAAACCATGAATGGTATAAAAATAGAACATCCATATTCAAACATATCATAACTCATTCAATACAATATAGAAGATTGTATTATAATAAATCAACTTCAAACAATTTTAAAATCCATTAAAAGATTTTGATATATATGAAAATGATTTGTAAAACTCTTTGAGTGAAATATCCCTTTTTCATGAAAACATTAAAAAATAAAACAATTTAGAAAGGAAGACATTTAAATAAATTTTTGAATCAAAGTGTCCCATACCACATTGAAAAATTTTATTGTAATTAAAATTTTAAAACAATCATGTCCATTTAAATAAATCCTTAAAACCATTTTAAAAACATGGACATTAATGAGAATGGTTTAGAATAATAAATCTTTAAAACAGTTAAAATTATGCTTTAGTAAAAATTCCCCTAAAAACAATCCATTTGAAAACTATTTTATTAATCCTGAACAAGGATAATAAATATTTACTAGTAGATAATTACTTAAAAACAACCTCGGTTAATAAAGAGATAGTGAAATTAACCCTTACCTTGCAAATTCCTTTAGTAGAGGGTATGTTTAACCTCTTGTATGAAGACCGTAGTATGTTATTAAATTATAACATAACCATATTAATATTTATGATATCATACAATATTAATTTGTGACTTTTTACTAGACATTTAATAATAAATTCTAGGTTAAATTAACATTTTAGGTAATAATCGCTTTCTTTATCATACGTGTTTTGACTTGTTAATCTTGATTGTATCACTCAGATCAAGATTTAAATACTTCCAGAATATAAAACATGATATATATATATATATTATATATAAATATTTATTATAGACATATATATTAAATGGAAAACACCGTTTATGGAGATGGTAGTCCGTAAGTACGCATAAACGACGTTTCCATTTTCAGATCATATTGAACAAAAGTAGGTGAATAAGATATATGTAATTAATTAAATATATATATATATATATATATATATCCAGTAGCATTATTATGTCATATATTACATACTTATTAATGATATAAATTTTATAATCATCATTGAATGGTGAACGTGGAAATGAATCTCATCACGTCGTGGAGACAGTAATCCGTACGTAAGCACGAGCGACAATATCATTTCCTTAAAGGTGTGGAATTGGATGGTATATTAATTTTACAGAGACATTAGAATTTTTTTTTCATTATTTATATACATATTACTCATCATTATATCCATTCAAATAACAGTGTTGAAAAATAAATTACACCACAGTGTGGAGAGAGTAAGTTGTACGTACGCACGCATGGTGATATTATAATTCATAAAAAGGATACAATAATGAATATATATGTTCCATATTTATAATAACATCAAAATATATAAATGATACAAGAGTTATTACTTTATAATGAAAACAAAAAAGAAAGAGTATGTGGAAGAACAACATAACATGAAAGATGGTGGTGAGATCATCACCTCTTCTTCAGGTTCTTCCTTTTGATTTGATCAATGGGGATTTTTAAGATGGCTTCCTGACAAATTTTAGGACTCTAGGATGATGGTAGGATAGTTGGGAGTATATTTGGGAAGTGTTTGGCAGAGCCAAATGGCTTTGGAGGTGTTAATTTGAGATAAGGTGGAGTTCCCTTTTATAAGAGGGGTGAGGGGCACCTTAGGAAAAACATAAAATATTATTTTATAATAATTTAATTTTCAGTTTCTAATGGTTGAAAAATTAATTATTTAAAGTATAAGATGAGGATGGATCTAAAACCACTCAACCAATAGGTTTTAGATAGGTTTATGTCACCATATTAACCTTAACATTTAGATTTAACTCTTAGTTAAATAGTTTGACATTTACCATGTCTCTTTGTATTTTTATATTATATGGTCAGTAAACTTACTATAAAATGCCAATATAACCCAAATTGGTTCAATAATTTTGCATATATTATTATATAAGTATTTTTTCAGAACCTTATTTTTTTATTAATAGAATATCAATTAATAATATAATATTTGTTTTAAAAACTCTTTTATATTAATTTTGAAACTATTTGGTATTTTGTTTTTGCTAAATTTATAACAGAATTATTACTTCAAAAAAATTCATCTAACCAACTCAAACTGTCACATTAACCTATAAAATTAGTTTAATTCATAAAAAATATCAAATTACATTTATTTGGATATTTATAATATCAATTATTTTAATCATTCATTAATACGGTAATTACTGCATCATCATTGGGTCATAATTAAATTTAATTATTTGAGGACTAAAAATTATAAATAAAATACCATTATATAATAAAATTTCTTATATTTATAATGAATATTTATAGTCTAATTTATCTTATGTATAACCATATAATAAAAATGTTTTAGTAATAAAACTTTGATTTTAATTCTTTTAACTCTTCTTTAAATAAAATATTAATAAATGTCTTAATCTAATAAAAGTGGAACTCAATGATCATATTTTATTCCTGAGGTTGTTTTTGGTGGAATTATACTTATCCAATATAATTAGGACATGTTTTAGGGTAATAATAATATCATTTTTACCCTTAATTACCCTATTAACATTTAACTGTGTTAAATAAAAGTCAAAAATTAATATTCACAAAAAATTATTTTCATCTTATTGAACCACATTTTACTTAGTGACATTAACCATGCCACTTGGATTTTTTAAATTCAACTCACAGAAGTAGTAAAATTATGTTTTATGCAAACTTGAAAATATTCCTAGGAGGTGGGTAAAAGACGGTAAAAAGTTTAATAAATTTTTTATATATTTATACTTATTATAAAATGACCCCAATGAAATATTTTTAATAGATATAGTCATTATGTATCTATTTTTACATAAAATAACTTTAAATAAAATAAATAATTATTTAAATAAAAATTCTGTTTAAACCAATAACTCAGTATTTTTCACTATTCATCAAAAATTGAAGTTTCTCAAAAAAATAACATAAATTAACCCTAAGATATATTTGATATTCCAAATTCAAAAATGATATATATTTTACAAAATTAAAAACATATAATTTGAATTAATTAATTTTAAACTAATTCTCGTTGTCAAAACAAATAGCGTGTTTTTAAGCAACAATTTCTATCAAAAGATTGACACTTGTTTATGTCCAATTTTAAAGTGAAATTAAATATAATGACCTAAAATTTATTAAATGATAAAAATATAATCTAATTATACCCAAAAAACAATCAAATGCATAATTTAACACTATAAATTATTTCTATTAAAAAAGTTTTTTTAATTAAAATTTAGTATTTTTCACTATTCACCAAAATATGAAATTTATCAGAGAAATACCCAAAAATTATAAAAACAAAAATTTAATTTTCTGATTCTAAAGAAGAAGTTTATTCTGTCAAATTGAATATATAAAAGTGTCAAATATTGGATTTAAAATGGGTTCTCCATCAAAAGGTGGAAAAATTGAATTTTCTGAAAAAATCTTCCTTTATCTAAACAAATTTAATTTTTTATTATATAATGTCTAAGAAGCACATAATATGGATATTAAAATTACATGAATTATATAAAATTTAAAATGATGTTAATACTATTCAAAACCTCTTTTGAATGACTAGTTTGGTAAGTCGTGGTGCACTTGAACTCGTTGTTGCATGTAGTGCAAGTTATTGAATTACTTTGATGAAATAACATACTATGAAATCTTAGGGTGTTAAATTAAAAAATTTAGTAATGTAAATTTTATTTTGTGGAATGAAGGAGAGATTTACCTAATGTTTTCTCCAATAGGTTTAACTGTGGTATAGTTGTTTCTGAATTGGGTTAAAAATAGTTTTTGAATGGCATGCTCTATGTTTCAAAAAAAGATCTTAATTTTATTTATATGGATTTTAATGCTTTTTTTGAGTTAAAGGTGTCTACATTTTCATGTGAGAATTATTTATTTCAGTAGATCAAAGAACGTTGTGATAAAGATATTTATTAGCTGTGTTTTCATGGGTTTTAGTTAACTAATAATTTTCTTTTGTTTATGTCACTTATTGTGTTTTTTCTGCTCATCTCATATTTAGAAATTTCTTTCATAGGAATTTAAGGAGAGTAGGTACAAGGATGGTGTAAAAATAAATTTTTTGAAGATGATTTGATTAAATGAAATATTTTTTTTATTTTAAAAAAGTATTTTGTTTAAGAATAATGAATACTATGTAAAAGAATTAACTTATAATGTTTAAGTTTGTTATGTTTGGGTTGTGGAATAATTATTTTAAAATCTAAATATAAAATATATTTGGGACTGAAATAAAGTTAATTATAGTCTATAGTCACTTAAATATATAATTTATATGAAAATTTCCCTACATCTATAAGGTTATGTGTGGACCTGGTTTCATGTCCATAATTTATGTGTGCACACTGTTTCATATTAATATTATAAGGACCCGACCTTAAACCTTACTTAATATTGAATTAATTGAATAACTCACCTTGAGGAACTTTTTAGGTTTACTATTTTAGAGAATTACGACATAACTATTACATCTCAAAAAAATTACAATGAAGACACTTCTATCCGGTATCCATTTTTTATTACAAAACATGAACTCTTAAAAAAAGATTCATGACTACTTCCATGTTTAAGACAACATGACATTTCCTTAATCCCATCCTTGACCCTTTTCCACATTATGTCATGTGAAAAACATTTCAAAAACTTGGGATGAGCATAAAAAGCTCAGTAAGGGGTACACAAAGAAGTAAAACTGTTAGTTTTTCAAAAAAAACAAGCAAACCATGAATACTTTAACATAAGAAATACTTTTCACCTTTATGATGTAGTAAATAGTCTTCACTGAATAACAGATCATTACTTACCCTTTTGTAACCAAAATATTACTGTAAAACCGATATAAAAAACACATAACATATAAAGGTAAATTGGGACATAAACATACTTAAATGTATTAACCATATGGTCAACTTCCACACATATCACTAAAGGGAATAGCCATACGGCTGACTTCCATACGTCTAACTAAATGAAATAGCCATACGGCCTACTTCTATACCCAATTAATTAGAGGTTATAACGTAACCACCCATCCTGGTATTCACGGCACAACCTGTCATTTGGTTTATCAGGTAAGCACCTGTCAAATGTCCAAGTACCATTAAAAAATCATAAGACATGAAACAAATATAAAGGAAAGAAAAAATTTCTGCATTTCAATCAAAATATATCACTTAAACATATTGACATAGAAAATCCATTTTGAAAACCATTTTAAATACCAAAAATATGTAAAAGAGTATATGGTATTTATTTTCTTTTAAAAACATTATGGATTTTTGAGAACGCCAAAGATAAAATGATACTCGCGACAGCGGAAAGGACATTGTCACCGCTTACGTTTAAAGAAACATTACATTTTTTCATTTAGTAAAATTCTTCATAGAAAAATATTCCCTTTGAAAAGTCAAGGGTGTTTATGCAGTGTATAAATAAAAGTCGTGTATTAATACAAAATATGCCTCAATGAAAATAGATTGAGATGAAGTCCCTTACCTAGCGTCGGACTTGAATTGATTGTATTTTAATCTCCTGAATAATATACGAAAGTTAATTTATACTTTCTTAACAACCATTCTCATGTTTATTATTCCTTTTATATCACTTATTACCATGTTATAAACATAATTTAATCATCTAAGTTAATAACGTTGATTTTGTAGATATTTGGTACTTGAGTCAAAAATGAACACCTTATATTTACAAGTTGTCCATGTGGTCAACAGTCCATTATATACAGAATTATATTCATGATTTAGATATCATATATATCATATATATTCAGTATATACATGTATTTATAATAGTTCATAACATTTAGAGGTAAGAAATGAAATGCACCGTTGATAGAGACGGTAAGCCGTACGTACGCATGAACGCTACTTTCATTTCTATTTTTTTTATTTTAATGGAAATAAAACATAATGATACATAGTTATATTATAATTATAGTATAATATAACATAGAATATCATTAACACTATCCTTTACACATCCCACATAAGGCATTAATGAGTCACATCACATTTAGGGGGTGGTAGTCCGCACTTCCTCAAATGAGATTATCATATTTACCAACTATGGAAACCAGAAATGGTTGATATAATTGGGAAGTACATAAGCATAATGAAATAATAAACATAATATATATCATATATAAATACAGTTCCATCATAAAGTCCACCATGAGAGGCAGTAAGATATAATTGAACAATCATCGTTTCGTGAGGCGTTAGTTTTACATCCACAGAAACATTATGTTTTTCATCCATTTTATGGGGTTGTGTGTAAGTTTAGATCAAATAATTTTCATAACAACATACTAGTATATTTAGGATACTGGTTTTGTTACAAAATAAAGTAAATAAAACGATTTTATGGGTTGGAGAAGTAAAATAAAAGAAAACAATTTAATAAAAAATGTTACCTTTAATTTTGGTAACTCACTTTGGTTTGAACCAAAGGACTACTTAAATTCCTTCTGCCTAAGGTAAGGATTCTATGTAGAGGAGAGGGAATTAGAGAATGTAATTGGGAAGAGTCTGGATGAGACAAATGTCTTGAGAGGTTTGAGGAATTGGATAGAAGTGGTCTCGTTTTATAAGGGAGAGGAGGTTCTCTTTAGAAAAATGTGAAAATATTATTTTATAATATAATGATATTCAGTTTCTAATGGTCCAAAAGTCAATAATTTCAATTATAAGATGACTAATATTATAAATTAAACCATACAATCATAATTGGACATGTTTTGTATAATAAGTTAATCATTATAATCTTAATTGTTTAAATCATTTATTAATGAAGTAAATACTGCATCATTATTGTGTCATAAATAATTTAATTTATTTGATGTCTAAAAAGTATAAAAAAGTACCATGATGTAGGAAATATTTTTATCTTTCCCAATAATATTTATTCTAGAAATTAAGACTTATATAACACCATAGAAAAATTAATTTCTAAACAATTTTTGTTTATGTCTATTTTGCCTTTAATTTAAATTAATTTATCAAAATTGTCATTTTGACTCCCAAGTTGATCAATGGGGCCCCAAAATCGTCCCAAAGATGACATTGGTCTTTAATGACTCAACTAATAAGGTTTGGACAAGTTTTAAGGTAATTGTTAATTATTATAATCTTCATTTTACCTTGAATTACCCTATTTACCATTAACAGCGATAAATAAATGTCAAAAGTTACTATTCACCAAAAATTATTTTCATCTTATTGAACCACATTATTCTTCTTGATAACAAACATGTATGTTATATTTTCTAAATAAAATTCACAAAAGTGGTAAAATTTCATTTAAATGAAAAAGTCAGTTTTTTAACCACCATTAAGTGGTTTCAGTATTCATCAAAAATTGATGTTTTTCAGAAAAATACCATAATTCAGTGTAATAATTATTTGATATTCCAAATACAAAATTGATATCTATTTTTAAAAATTCAAAACATAGAAGTGGAATTATGTAATTTAAAAATTAAATCTCGCTATTAAAACAAATAGCGTGTTTTTAAGAAAGAATAACTATCAAAATATTGATACTTGTTTATGTCGAATTTCAAAGTGAAATTAATTACAATGACCATAATTAGATTTAATGGTAAAAATATATTATAATTTCACTATAAAACCAATTTATAAGATAATCTAACCATATATATTAATTATATTAAAAGGCACTTTTGAATTAAAATACAATATTTTTCACTATTCATTAAAAAATGAACTTTATCGGAAAAATTCAAAAAATTGCACAAAGTAAATTTTGATATCCCATTATAAAGAAGGATTTTATTTGGTCATATAGAATGTATTAAAGTGACCAAAACTAGATTTAAAAAGTGTTCTCCGTAAAAAGGTGATAAATTGTCCTTTTAATGTAAATTAGATTCATTCACATTTTAAGTCTATAAATTTTTATTGGATAATGTAAATACATTTAACAAACATGTATAATCCTATTGTAGTTATATTCATTCCTTTATTCCAATACAATAGCTAGTAGTTAAATACCATTTACAATAATATTATTATATTATATGTGTGCACTATAAGATTCCAAAGAAACCCGTTGTTGCGTATTGGGTACGCAATCGAACATAAAAGCCCCTTTAAAGTAAAATTAATATTTAATTCACAAATAATAATAAATATGAAATATGTCTTATTCTTCATTTACATGGGATGTTACATCCTTCCCCCCTTTTGGAAATTGCGTCCTCACAATTTTTATTCATTTATCGAAATAAGTGGGGGTATTTATCACACATAGAATTTTCAGATTCGCACGTTGCCTCTTCAACCATATGGTTTTTCTACAAACCCATTACCTAGTGAATTTCCTTATTCTACAAAAATTGCTCTCTGTGGTCAAGAATTTGGACAGGTTGTTCTTCATAAAATATATTATCTTCCAACTGATGTACCTCTGGGCTCAAAACATGAGATGGATCTGGCATATACTTTCTCAACATTGAAACATGAAAAAAATGTATACCTAGGATAAACTTGGAGGTAAAGCTACTCTTTATGCAACTGATCCAACTTTATTAAGGATATCATAGGGTCTAATGAACCTCAGACTCAACTTTCCCTTCTTACCAAAACGCATCACATTTTTCCATGGAGAAACTTTGAGAAAGACATGATCACCTACCTCAAAAGAAAGATCCTTCCTCTGGTTATCTACATAACTTTTCTGTCTGCTCTAATCTGTTCTCATGTATTTCTGAATCAACTGAACTTTCTTTGTTGTCTCATCTACCAATTCTGGTCTCATAAGCTTCCTTTCGCCTACTTCATCTCAAAAAGCTGGAGATCGACAACGCTTTCCATATAATGCCTCAAATAGAGCCATCTGTATACTGGAATGAAAACTGTTATTATAAGAAAATTAAACCAAAGAAAGATATTGGTCCCAAATTCCCTGATAATCCATCGAGTAAGAACGTAACATATCCTCCAAGGTCCGAATCGTGCATTCTAATTGCCAATCTGATTGAGGATGAAATGGTGTACTAAAATTTAATTCAGTACCCAATGACTTCTGATGGCCTTTCCAAAAGTTAGAAGTGAACCTGTGATCACGATCAGATACAATGGAGAGGGGAACTCCATGCAACCTGACCATCTCTTTAATATAAAACCGAGAAACCTGATCTAGAGATAAAGTATCTCTAATAGGAAGGAAATGAGAAGATTTAGTCAATATTTCAACTATAACCCATAATGGATTATTACCTCGAAATGTCTTTGGTAATCCCACAACAAAGTCTATGGATATATTTTCCCATTTCTAGTCTAGCACTGGTAAAGCATGAAGCATTCCTTTTGGTAAATGTAACTCTGCATTAACCAACTGACAAGTCAAACACTTCACAATAAAAGCAGCAATATCTCTTTTCATTCCATCCCAATAGTAATACTCCCAAAGATCTCTGTACATCTTCGTACTACCAGGATGAACTGAAAACGGAGAACTATGAGCTTCACATAACAACTCAATCTTCAAATGTAAATCACAAGGCACACATAATCTTTTTCCAAACTTCAAAACACAATCATTATCAATGTTAAATTCAGGCAACTTACCCTTCTGAATAAACTCTACCTTTTTCTGTAACTCACTGTCTTCTTTCTGCAAATGCTTTATTCTGTCTGATAAAGATGATCTCACTGACACCTGATACAAAATAGAAGAATTTCTTGCACCAACAAATCTATGCTAGAGTTCATCAAATCAAAAACCAATGGATCTCATCACAAAAGTATCATGGATAATGGGATATTACATTTTCGACTCAAAGCATCGACCACTTTATATGCTTTTCCCAGATGGTAATGGATCGTGTAATGATAATCCTTGATTAATTCCAACCATCTCCTCTTTCTCATGTTCAATTAATTCTGAGTGAATATATACTTTAATCTTTTGTGATCAGTATATATTGTACACTTCACTCCATACAAATGATGCCTCCAAATTTTTAATGCAAAAACAACAGCAGCTAATTCCAAATCATGTGTAGGGTAATTTAACTCATGAGGTATCAACTAACGTGAATCATAAGCAATTAACTGATCATTCTTCATTAAGACACAACCCAATTCTTTCAATGAATCATCACTGTAGATAACAAACTCCCCATTTATGGAAGGTAGTTCCAAAACTAGATCATTGACCAATCTTCTTTTCAATTCTTGAAGAAAATCATCACAATCTTTTTTCCAGATGAACTTAACACCTTTTCGAGTTAACATAGTCATTGGACTAGATAACCATGAAAAAGTTTTAACAAACCTACTGTAATAACCTACCAAACCAAGAAAACTACATATCTCAGTTATATTTGTGGGTCTTGTCCATTCTTAAACAACCTTTGTTTTAGCAGGATCAACAGTTATGCCATTATTTGAAATAATGTGACCAAGGAATGAAAGTTTTTGTTACCAAAACTCACACTTTCTGAATATCCCATAAAGTTTATTTTCTTTTAATGTACGCAAGACAACCCTTAAAAAAATTTCATGTTCCTCTTTAATTTTGGAATAAAACAAAACATAATCAATAAATACAACCCCCATTTATCACCTGAATCAACTGATCCATCACTGTAGTAAACTATTCAATTCTTATTCTGACCATCTCAGGATGCTAATTTGGAAGGTCATTTTCCTCTGTATGACATCCCATCACAACTGCCTAATTTATTCTACAAAAAACCATTCTCAACATTGAAATATCTTAGGCAAACCAACATGGTAATCTGTAAATGCTATATCATTTCAATATTACCATAAATTAATTTGTGGATATTTATTTAACAATACCCTAACCCCTAATGTTATCTAAACCAACCTGTGATACCAACTATAAGGACCCGGCCTTAAACCTTAGTTAATATTGAATTAAATTAATAATTCACATTGAGGATCTTTTCATGTTTAGAGTTTTAGAGAATTAGGACATAACTATTACATCTCAAAAAAAATTACAAAGTAGACAGTATCACCTAGTATCCATTTTTTTACAAAACATGAACTCTTAAAAAAAGAGTCATGTCTACTTCCATGTTTAAGAAAGAATGAATTCTCTTTGATCTCATCCTTGACCCTATTCCACATTATTTCTTGTGAAAAACATTTCAAAAACTTCATATGAGCATAAAAATCTCAGTAAGGGATACACAAAGAAGTAAAACTGTTAGTTTTACAAAACAATAAGTAAACCATGAATACATTAACATAAGTAATACTTTTCTCCTTTATGATATATTAAATACTCTTCAGTAGATAAAAGATCATTACTTACCCATTTTTAACCAAAAGATTACTGTAAAACCTATATAAAGAACACATAAAATATAAATGTATCTTGGGACATAAACATACTTAAATAAAATAACCATACGATCGACTTCCATACATATCACTAAATGGAATAGCCATACAGCCGACATCCATACATATCACAAAATGGAATAGCCATACGACCAACTTCTATACCCAATTAATTGGTGGTTATAACGCAACCACCCGTCCTGGTATTAATGGCACCACCCATTATTTGTTTTACCATGTAACCACCCGTCAAATGCCCAAGTACAATTATAAAATCATAATACATTAAAAAAATATAATTTAAAGAAAAAATTTACACATTTAAATCAAAATATATCACTTAAATATATTGACATTGAAAATCCATTTTCAAAACCATTTTCAATACCAAAAATATGTAAAAGAGTATATGGTATTTATTTTCTTTAAAAAATATTATGGCTTTTTCAGGAAGCCAAATATCAAATAATTCTCTCGGCGACAGAAAGTTCATTGTAACCGCTTAAGTTTAAAGAAACATTCCTTTTTAAAATTTAGTAAAATGCTTCATAGAAAAATATTCCATTTGAAAAGTCATGGGTGTTTATACAGTGTATAAACGAAATTCATGTATTAAATCAAAATATGCCTCAATGAAAGGAGATTGAGACAAAGTCCCTTACCTCGCATCCAACTTGACTCGATCGTTCTTTAATATCTTGAATAATAAACTAAAGTTAATTTCTACTTTCTTAAGAACCTTTTTCAAGTTTATTATTCCTTTTATATCACTTATTACCATTTTATAAACATTATTTAATCATTTAAGTTAATAACATTGATTTTGTCGATATTTGGTACTTGAGTAAAAATGAACACCTTATATTTACAAGTTGTCCATGTGGTCAGTATTCTATTATATACAGAATGATATTAATGATATTTATATCATATATATCATTTATATTCATTATATTCAGGTATTTATAATAGTGCATAACATTTATAGGTAATAAATGAAATGCACCGTTCATGGAGACTGTATACCGTACGTACGCATGAACACTACTTTCATTTCTATTTCTTATTTTAGTGGAAATAAAACATAATGATACATAGGTACATTATAATTCAAGTATTATATCATATATAATATTATTTACACTATCTTTTATACATCCCACATAAGGTATTAACGAGCCACATCACTTTAAGGGGGTGGTAGTCCACACTTCCTCAAATGAGATGATCGTATTTACCCACTATGGAAAACATAATGTATTGATATAATTCAAAAGTACAGAAGAATAATGAAATCATAAAAATAATATATATAATATATAAATAAAGTTCCATCATAATGGCCACCATGAGAGGCTATAAGATGTAATTGAACAATCATCGTTTCATGAGGCGTTAGTTTGCCATCCACAGAAACATTATGTTCTTCATCCATTGGATGGATTTTTGTGTAAGTATAGTTTCAATATTTCTCATAAAGACATCCTAGTATATTTAGGATACTGTTTTTGTTAGAAAATAAAGTATATAAAAATATTTTAGGGGTTTTAGAAGAAAAATAAAAGAAACCAATTTAAGAGAAGCCATTACCTGTAATTTGGGTAACTCGCTTTGGTTGGAACCGAAGGACTTCTTAAGTGCCTCTTGCCTAATGTAAAGATTCTAGGAGTAGGAGAGGGATGTATGGAGTGTAATTGGGCAGACTTTGAATGAGCCAAATGCCTTGAGAGGTGTGAGTAATTGGTTATAAGTGGTCTCCTTTTATAAGAGAGGGGAGGGGCTCTTTAGGAAAGTGTGAAAATATTATTTTATAATATAATGATATTCGGTTTCTATTGGTCCAAAAATCATTAAGGCAGATGATAAGATGACTCATATTCTATATAGAATTATCTAATTAGAATTGGACATGTTTTGGAGAATAAATTAATCATTATACTCTTTTTTATTTAAATCATTTATAAATGATGTAAATACTACATCATTTTTATCTCATAAATAATTTACTTTATTTGATGATTAAAAATTATAAAAAAATACCATGATGTAGGAAATCTGTTTATATATACAAAGAATATTTATATTCGAAAAGATTACTTATATAACACCATATAAAAATTAATTAATAAACAATTTTGGTTTATGTCAATTTTGCCTTTAAATTAATTGATCTAAATTGTCATTTTCACTCCCATGTGGATCAATGGCGTCCCAAAATCGACCCAAAGATGCCCATGGACATTAATGACTAAACAAATAAGTTTTTGACAAGTGTTAAGGTAATTTTGAATTATTATAATATTCATTTTACCTTTAATTACAGTATTTAACTTTAACCGTGGTAAATAACGTCAAAGTTACTATTCATCAAAAATTATTTTCATCTTATTGAACAACATTTTAATTCTTAATAACAACCATGTTTGTCAGATTTTTTAAAATCAATTCAAAGAAGTGGTAAAATTTTATTTAAATGAAAATTTTAGTTTTTTTAACTACCACTAAGTCATTTCACTATTCCTAAAAAATTGAAGTTTTTCAGAAAAATACCAAAAATCCAGACTAAAAATCATTTGATATTAAAAATTCAAAATTGATTTCAATTTTTCCAAATTAAAAACATATAAGGGGCATTAATTAATTGAAATATTAATTTCCACTGTTAAAGAAAATAGTGTGTTTTTAAGAAACAATAACTATCAAAAGATTGATACTTGTTTATGTCAAATTTCAAAGTGAAATTAATTCCAATGAACAACATTGGATTAAATGGTAAAAATATATTTTAATTTCACTTTAAAACTAATTAAAAATATAATCTATCCATATAAATAAATTATATTAAAAGGCACTTTTGAATTAAAAAACAATGCATTTCATTATTCATTAAAAAATGAACTTAATCGGAAAAATTCCAAAAAAAATCACAAAGTAAATTTTTATTTTTCCTTTCTAAATAAGGATTTTATTTGGTCATATAGAATGTATTAAAGTGACAAAAACTAGATTTGAAAAGGTTTTTCCATTAAAAGGTGATAAATCATCCTTTTAATGTAAATTAAATTCATTCACATTTTATGTATATAACTTTTTATTGGATAATATAAATACATTTAACCAACATGTATAGTAATATTGTATTTAGTTTCCTTAATTACCACCAATACAACAGCTAGGATTTAACTACCATATAAAAGAATAATATTATATTATTAGTGTGTAATGTAAGATTCCAAAGAAACCCATTGTTGCGTATCAGGTATGCTATCAAACATAAAACCCCCTTTAAAGTAAAATTAATATTTAATTAACCAATATAAATAAATATGAAATATGTCTTATTATTCATTTACATGGGATATTACAAATATGGTTATGTGTTGACCTAGTTTTATGTCCATAAAGTTGTGTGTGTACTTGGCTTCATGTCCATAAGGTTATATTAAACGTTGTTTCATGTCCATAAGGTTATATGCGGATTGGATTTTATGTCCATGAGTTTATGTGAGGGAATAGATTCATGTCTTTTACTTAATGAGTGAACATGTTTTAATTTATACATGTTCACAATGTTATAAACTTATTTGTTTTTCATAATACTCTGTATATATTAAGCTATCATTCCTCATTTCCATTCTTCAATTTTTGATTTTGGTTTTATAAATTTCCATGATTTATTCCATTTATCATTATTATGTTATATGTTTTATAGGGTATTATTTTCAAATGTTAAGCTCATGTTATCATTCTATTATGCTCAATTTACAACTAATTGTTCATTTATAGCACCCTTGTTTACCCTTACTGAGCATCTAATACCATCTTCTCTTATGTTTTCTTCCCTAGGTTTTGAAGAATGTTTTTATATATGTTATGTCTATGAATTTAAATAAATGGGAAGATATTTATGGGAGATTCTGAAGATCATTCATGAAATAAGATTATTGTGTATATAGTCTCCATTTAAACTAAACATAAATAGTACCCATTTGTGTCATAAAGAAATTTATTGAAAATTCATCTAAAAATGTGTAATATTTATGTATGAAAAGACATGATTTTTATAAGTCAATCATTTAGTCACATATTAGTCCTAGATTAGTCACTATTTGGGTAGACCATCATAGTGAGATTATAGAGCCACCATAGAGGAGTTAAAAATGTATAGGATGATAAATGGTAAATTCATATTACTTTTAAATAATTCTTTATAGTATGTTTACCATCTTTATGTTTAAATCACTTGATTATAAAATATTGTAGAGAATCAAGAAGATGTTCAGGGATTATAAGATGATGTTGCTGATATCAAGTTGAAAATAAAAGTGCAATATTATGTATTTAATAAACATATCACATGCGAAAAGGAAAAAGTAAAGATCATTTATTCCTCTGAAGAAGAGGTTTCAATTTTATAGTAAAAATTCAAAGCTAAAATGAAATTTTTATGTAATGATAAAATCATCATTTTTTAGAATTTGTCTGATGAATAATTGATAGAATGTTTTGAACAAGACATGAAGAGTTATAAAAAGAGGTTAAATGATCAAAAATATAATAACATTAAAAAATTCATATTTTATTTTATGGAGATCCATACAAATATATAGTAGAAATTATAATGGATAAAATAATGATAATTGTTTAATATAACTCTCAATCATCTTGGGTTTTTTTAAATATAATTATCCATTCATTTTTAATAAACATGTGTAGTAAATACAATGAATAATTACTCTTGATGAAGTGTCAATTTTTCCAATTCATATGGAACATATAGAATTATTATGATCAAGAGAATATTTACCTATATGGTGAATCATCGAAAAAATAAAAAAGTGGGTTGGAATATATCATACATCCAAAATATTATTTTAACTCTAACACTGGTCATAAAATTATAGATTTTATATAACAAAGTGTTGTAAATATACCCATTGGAGGATTGAGTATAATTGAGAAAGAATTTCTGAACAGAATTACCTTGAGAAAAGTTTTCCCCATTTGTAGAAGAGGTGTAATTCAATGATTATTCTGAAAAGAATGCTAAGGGATCTTATTATGTCTCAAAATAATCTGGATTATCATGGGGTAAATAGAAGGAGAATGTTATATTGGATATGAAAAAATTAAGGAAAAAAATAATTGTAGCCTATGGATTCTTGATAGTGGCTTTTCATCTAGCATGAATAAAATTATAAACATGATAATTAATTAGAACAGATATATAAGTGGAATTGTTTATTTTGTTAATGATAGAGCATTGAAAATAAATTTTAATCATAAGATAAAATATTCTTGAGAAGAATTCAAATATTGAAACTACTTTATGTGTATGGACATTGATATAACCACTTGACTATAAGTTAACCTTTTCAATCAATAATCTAAGCCACATTTAATACGAAAAATGACTTATCAAATGAAAATTTGAAATTCATTGATGTAAGGATATAGGGAAAAACCTATATCAATTAAAAATAATAATATAATTGATGTTTCATCATAATAGACGAGGAAAATAGATTATGGAATCCAAGACATAACCCTATTCCTCAAAAATATTTTGAAAATATAACAAATATTAAAGTAGAGATAAAAGTTACTAATCATAAAATAGATCAATATATTATATGTGATTCTTTCATAGGTGGAAATATGATACTAAATACCTACAGTAATAATAAGAGTATGTCATGAAACTATAATGATGCATATATCTATGCGTTTGTGAAATAAGAAAAAGGCTAGAATTTCATAGATTTAGTGACCACAAGTTTATTTTTAAAATTTTAAAATTTATTAAGATGGGGGGTTTCTATAATACATCAATAATTATATAATATCAAACAGTATTTTTGAAAGTATTTTTTCATTTTACCCCAAGAAGTGATCAGGTGGTGAGCGAATTTATGATTCAAAAAATACCAAATTAATTTAATCTATAGTGAATCATTTCAGTGAAACATTATGAGTGATCATACATGAGATGACATTAAGAAATGGGATAACCATTAGATTCTATGAGTGTAATGAAATTATATTTCTCTCTTTGCAACCCTTAAAAAAATATGTTTGATGGATTTAGCCACATGAAAAAATGAAACCAAAAAAATATGGATAGTTGTAAGGTAGCCATATAATTGTTTGGTACGAATTGTGGTAATGATATTATGAATATATATAGTTCAATTTAAATATAGAGTAACTAGTGTTAATAAGAAACTAATGATATATCATTTAAAAAATTTAATTGTTTAAAATATTATTATTTTTATATAAATAACGGACTGAAACTATTTAAATTAGTAATTTATAAGAAACATGATGAAGAATAAATAATATACATAGAGTTTATTTTTGATAAAAAATATTTTTAATGATAATTTTAATTACACATTTAATTTATATATTTTTTGATTTGAATTTGAAGAAATTAAAACATTTTGGGATTTATCATGATCATATATACTTGACATAATTTTTTTAGATTTTTCTGAAACACTTGATTTTAATTTGAATAGTGAAAATACCAATTATAATAATATCATTACTTTAATGAAATTAATTTATTATATAAATACATTGAATGTCTAAAAACATTTTTATCTAATATTATATATATAATGTATAATAAAATATTTTCAAATAATATTATTAATTGATAAACCCATGACTAACATTTGGAAAATTGATCTTTGGTTTTAAACAATAATTATTTTCCAACTGTTTTATTTAATTAAATATAACATGACAAAATAAAGTTTTATATATGGGTTGTCTTTAAATATATAATACATTAATGATTATAATTATTGAAAATTCATTGGAATAAATTTCTTTGATAACTCTAGCTTAATCAGAAATCATTTTTCTTAAAAATATTCTTTTCAAAAAATGAGTTTTTTCCTGTTACATTAGTTATGTTAAAATTAACATTTACTAGACATAGAAATATAATTATATAAATTTATTATTATATTTTAAAAAATATTTTTATATATTATTTAATATGTAAAATATAATTTTTAGATATGAAATTAGACTGTTAAGATTAATGTGAATTGCTATAATAATGGTGAAATGATTATTTTAAAATTATATATGTATTAATATCAAGTAATTTATATAAAATCATTTAGATTGAAATAATTTTAAAAATTAATATAATATGTTTTATAAAAAATAAATAAATATAGTAACACTAATTCCGTTGGTAATCAATACTAAACAATATTAATAATCTCTAATGGTCAAAATGACATTTTTTCAACACATTATTTATTTTAATTTAAAATTAAATATTATTAAACATAAAAAATTTATAGGATTACATAGATTTTAAATTTATTTTCACAACAAAAATTTTTTTATAAGGGTTACTCTATATTATTAATAAGAAATTAAATCACTTTGTAAATAACTAGTTACCTAGTCTAAAAATAAAATAGTAAAATACTAATACATAATAGTAAAAATATTTTAATATGTTTCAAAGAATTTTTGAAACCATTTTCTTGACTTTTTAAAGAACCAGAGTCATTCCACACATCATCGTCACACAATTTTAGATTCACTAATCATATTATAGAGTCATGAAATTATTCAAAAATTAAAGGGTGTTTATAAAAGTTAAATTTTATTCTCTTACAGAAGGAGATCACTTACTCCATTTTAAACCAAAAAATATAAATAGAATAAAATATTTAAACCATTCTATTTTAGTATCCCTATATCTTTGTCCTATAAAAATAATCACCCGGTCACTCATATTTTGACTAATCCCTTCAATTACAAGGAATTTTTCGTGGCAAGATCAAGTCTCCAATGCATGTATTATCTATTATCTATGTTTGTATTCTTAATATAAATATTTAAACTCATATATATATATATAATAATATAATAAAATAAGATTAATTATTATACTGATATGTTATTAAATTAATGGAATAATTAATATTTATTGCTCCCTATCTGTTAAGAAAAACAAAATCACCGTTAGTGCGTCATGTCGACTACCACCTCCACAAAATGATGTATTCTATTGTTCATTACTACCATTAATAAAAGAGAGAAATTATATAATGGAGGAAACAAATATTATATCTATTATAAAATTATGATTATTAAATTTCAATTTTCAATCCACCTTTACCCCTATCATTCATTGAGAAACTAAAACTCTAATTGTGCATACATGTGCACTACCACCACCATGATAAATAACTATTCAATTATCATATAGGTTTTAATAAATTATCAAAATATATTCCAATATTTCTTGAAAAAATGAATTTGTTAAAATAATTTCATTATTTTCATGGTATAGTGATTTTTTTTTCAAAATAAATACCTCATTAACCATACTCACCAATCGAGTTAAAGTGTGTTCATGTTTTGGTCTATTTAACCACCTATAGGATGAATGATATAATTATATATTATGGATTAATATGAGAACCTAAAAAATGATATTATTAGAAAATAAAAGTAATATAATTATTTTTATATGGTTTTGTCAATATTATATTATATAAATAAGTTATCATTAAAGTAACTTTTTTGTTTTCTTAACTCACCAAAACAGGTCAAAACCGATTCTATATTCTTTTATAATAACTAAAAAAATATTGAATGAAATATTAAAAATTTAAATCAATAAAATTTATTCATTACAAGATCATAAATTATACATAAATAATGAAATTTGTATCAAATTAAGGGTAATGTTATAAAAACTAGTAAACATGTAGAAACAATTAATGTTATCAACACCTGATGGTCATAATATTCTATTACCAATTAATATAATCATGATAAAAAATAATTAATAAGGATTATATAATGGTAATATTTATGAATAATTTTATAAAATAGGTTATTAATTTATTTATATTTGTTATACATGAGCTTAGAGTTCATTGGAGTAATTATAGAAATAATGTAAGAGTTTTTCATAACATATTTTTCATTAGTTGGGTTATAATGGTTATTTTTGAGACACATTATTTTATGTTAAATTATAATATCCTATGATTTTATAATTTTTTTCATTTTAATTTCTCTTGATATAAAATTCATTATGACAAATTTCTTTATAAAATTCCATAACTCCAACGAATTTGATATTCATAAGGGTTTCCTTGTGTAAAATTTGAATCCCTTAAGTAATGTTTAATCGATACAACATATTTAATATAAAATGGAATAAATATTCACATATTATAATCTTATATCATTAATTTTTTTATTTTTTTATTAAATGTTATTTTTTAGGTAAGAACACTTATAGGGTTTTTGTTCAAATTATAAAAACATTGTAAAGTGTATTCATGACTCATAATTTTTCCTTTGATTATAATCACTCTAATTTTACAATAATCAATAAATATTCATCCATTTTACTTATTACGATGCTGTATTTATTTTGGGAAATTTTTCACAAGATATCATGATCCATACCAATTTACTTCTCCTCTATTATTTTATTTTTATGTTCAAATTTAAATTTATTTGACTAATTCCCATTTATTTTAATGGATATTCTTCTATTCCCATATTTTTATACCCCAGAAATTTTCTCATATCCCTATTATAAACTAAATCTATTTTAATTTCAAATTTCTTTTTATTCCTCTTTATTCATTTTAATACAAATCTTTCTCTATCTTTTTACCAATCTTGGTTTCAAACAAGTTTATTTAAAAATGTTTTAAAGGTTTTTTCCATCCATTCAAAATAAAATGTGGTTTTTTAAGACACCCCAAAATTTATTTTTATAACCACTATATCTTCTTATAGGATCCATATTTATGAATATTTTTGAAAATAAATGTTTTGAAAATATTTCCACTTCATTTTTTTAAATATTTTTTTTGAAGTATCCATTATTAAATATTTTTTTAAGAGTAAAAGTTATAAACGTATTTTTATCTCTCTTTTTTGAAACCTTAATGATATTTCATGGATATTTTATTTGTAACAATTTATAATAATTTTTTCTAATTATTTTCTTTCTCTACACAAAATTTGTGTTCAAAATAAATTTTTACATTAATGATTTAAATGATTCAGTGAAAACTCTTGTATTTTCGCATGTATTTACCATAAAATATTTATCATTCACAATGTTATGTATTTATCACCAAATATATATGTTATTATGAGTTTATTACTTTTGGAAAATGTGATTTTTGATATATTATGATTTCATGATTTAATGATATGTGATGTTTTCAACGAGTTTAATAAACAAATTCTTTTTTATAGGTTTTTTTGAGATGATGAATGTTTTATTTTTAATTAGAACATAGATCTATATATTATTATAAGATTTAGACCTATATCAACCATAAATTATTTGTCTAAAGGATTATATATCCTGATATAGAAACATTATATGAATGGGTTAGTCGTTTTCTAAATTCACAAAGGGTGTGTGTGATGGAATTTAAGTATACCCATAATTTTACGAGTGAATGGGTTGGCGGGTATCCATGTTCACAATTAGAATAAATCCTATTTTAATAATTGTGATATATTTTCAATGTTTTAATGAATATGTTTAATTGGTTCATGATCAAAATGTATTTCTAATATATTCCTCTCTTTTTTTCATGCTTGTATTTTTTTCATTATAGATATTTATTATGATATAAGTATATATTTTATGAATATTTAACAATATTTGTATGAAATTATATCTATTTATCATGGTTTATGATGATCATATATGGTTTAACGACCTCATATTAACATATTTAAGTATTTATTATATTTTACCTCATGTTTATGATCTCACACTTTATGATATTTTTTCCCTCATAGGGTGTTCAAGATCATCATTTTCTTATGTTTTTATTTCCCATGACATGAATATGGTTATATCAAGTTATATAAGAACTAAAGTGTTTATATGAGATTGTTTATAGGGAATGTTTTACATGTGTAGGTAATTATGATGTTCATGTATGTAATATCTATGGGACTAAACCTTCCAATAATTAGGTTATGATATTGTTTATGAGATGTATTTTTTTAAACCATGTAAATAAATTATTATTTATGACATGATTTGATTTAATCCATTAGTTGAGATGTTTTTAGGGAGTTAACCATTACCCTTTATGTGGTTATTGACATTATTATTTGTTGGTTGACCTCTATAGTTCCTTATAAATTTTTCTTATGATCAGATTCATTATTTGAAATGACATAGAGGTGAATTAATTCTTCAATTAGTTGATACTGATTGATTAAAGGGAATTAATTACATTATTTTAATAATACTAAATGTGGAATTTGATAAAAAATATTATGGAGGAGTAGGCTTCACTCCTTGTAATTTTATGTTTCCAGTGAGAGATAATGTGAATTGGAATATATATTACAAGATGAGTTTTTGTTAGTGGTAGACCGTCTATAGGGAGGTTATTCCAAATATAACCCTAAAAATCATATTACAACTCACATAGTTAGGTTATATAAGTAATTTTCTAAATGTTCGTGCGTCATCTTGAGAGTCATTCATATTATGTCATCAGGTCTTTCACATGGATAATGAGATACCCCGATGGTGAAAATTCCCCTCTTAGTAGGGTTCTTTACGATAGGTGACTTGATATAGTGAGTCTTTATTCTTATATAATGGATGGAAGTGTGATTTTTTAGTGTAAGTAATAGTATCAATAATATAGGAGTGTTTTGTTCTATCTAGAATCACTATGGTAAGTCCATGGAAATGGAATAAAATATGACTTAATGATGATGATAATATAAAATCCAATAGATCAATGCATATCAAACATGATAATATATCATGTAGTGGGATATAATTGTAATGATGATCCATTATATATTGGTGTAATGTTTTTTGAATATATATGGGTAGTTTTTTGGAGAGATATAGTGAGAACTAGAAAAATGGGAAGTGTTTTGGTATGATAGATAAGCTTATTATTTCATTTTTTGGCCTCATCCTTTATTATAAATATTTTATTTCTATGGGATTATATTTTATATGGAATTGTTTTATTCTTTTCTTCATTGATTTTATTTTTAGTTTTATTTTTATTTGAAAATTTTTATAGGTTGTCAAGGCCTATTTGATTACCCATTGTATTTTATTTTTTTGATAGTTATTTACTGTTATATTTCAGGTTTTTTTATTGAATAACTTGTACTAACAATAATAGATTTGGAAAATATTTAGAGATAGATGAAAAAACATTTCACTATTTTATGGATCATATGATCCACTTTAAGTGAATTTTATTTCATTAGGAATAAAAAATTAATATTAAGATATTAATTTCTTGGATTAAGGGATAAATTGAAATTGATCGATGTATAACCAAAGGATGAAATTTTCATTATGAAATTAAATCATATCAAGTAAATATATTTCTATATAGTCTTGTAAAATAATATAATTATTCAAATTAAAGAAGAAGACCTAGAAGTAAAAATGTAATCATCTTTGATTCATATCTGATGAATCAAATTGTATTTCAAATAATAAATAAATTTAAGATTTTGAGGTCATTTATTTTCCATTTGTCAATCACATTTTTTGGGATCAATGTCCTCAATCACTCTCTTTTATTATTTATGTTTTTATTATATTTCTATATCATCACATTCCATGAATGTTATATTACATTGAAACATATTTATGTATTATTAAATATAACTTTTTTTACTTCTCTTTCTCTATTTTTTAGCAGGTATTTTATTAACCCTTTTCATGATGTGGAATTCAACAAAATAATTTTCAAATATAAAACCCTTTATTATAAAGACAATGTTTATATTTATAGGAAACAATTTAATTTGGGGGAAGGGGAGAATGTAGAACCCATAAATTGTTAAATAATATTATTATATTTTATAGCATATACTATATGAAAAACTGATTTTAAATAACCCATGGAATATATTTCATTAACTTTAATCTCGTCGATAGCTTGCAGAATATGAATCCTTGAGTCTAAATGAATGGTAATATATTATGCCATTATAACATAGACATTAAATTAGAGTGTGCGAATATTAATACCTAAATTATAAAACATATATATTTTAAACATTTAAAAATAGATTCATTGGTTATCTTCTGATTAGGAATAAAATAATATTACTTCAAAAGAAAAATAAAGGTTTTATAAAAACATTATATATATTTTTTAAACATAGTTTAGCCTCTATTTGCACGTTTAATATAAAAATATTTTTAATGTTTAAAAAAACCAAAAATAAACTTTTCTTTTGAAATAATAATATAGATATTTTCTTATGGTGAATATCTCGGATTTTACTAAAATGTTTCTTTTTTTATGAATAGTCAAAATACTGAATTTGAATTGAAAGCATAAATTTTATTTATATAATTTATATTGTTAAATTGTATTATGAATTGTTTTTAAAGTTAAATTAGTTTAATTTTATATCAATAATTATAATTTTGGTAATATTAATTATTTTCATTTTGAATTTATATTGAAAAACATTCTAAAAGTTTGACCATTTTCTTTTTAAAAACATGCATTATCAGCATTTCCATATGTATATTTTTCAATTTAAATTGTTTTACGTATTTGAATTGAATTGGAAAAAAAGGGTCAAATATTTTTTAAAATCATAATTAATAATTTAAAATAGTGATATCATTTTCTTAAAGAAAATTGTGAATTTTTTTGTAATTAATTATTGTGGTTAAGGTAAAAAATGGATTTACTGGGGGTTAATATATAACAATAAGGTTTAAAAAGAACCCAAAAACTTGAATAAAAAATTTTGATAGAAATATTTGGACCTTATATCTTATAGTTTCGATAATGTATAATTTTGGAAGCTTTTATCATGAAAACAATGTGGGTATGATTAAATATTTTCAAAACAATTACCGGTTTGACACTCACCTCACTTATAAAATCACACCCCCTCTCCTCTATTATTAGAACATTCAAACCCTTTTGGTTGGGAAATGAATTTAAAAAATTAATTTCCAAATTCTATACATGAATTCTAGAATCCTTATTATTGGAAAATTTCATCCTTGTACGGTTTTCGGGAAATCCTATGAGTATACCAAAAGAAGATGTAACATTCTTCAATGAGTGATTTTATTTTATTTATTCCTCTGTATCCCTAAAATATTATTTAACCATGGTGATATAAAAGTTATAAGTATATTAAATATATTTATGTTTTTTATAATAATATATTCACCTAAAACCATCCCTACACCCATCTAATGTGTTATGAAGTCATCACTCGTGTGTACGATAAACTACCACCTTGCGAACTCATGTCATTCAATTTTCAATTACAACATATTACGGTTGGTTATGATGATGGATATAAAGTATATATATGAAATTTATAATATAATTAAACCTATCCATTCATTATATCATATATAAATGTTTTACATTCCATTTAGTATGGGATACAATAACGTCGCTCGTGTGTACGGAAGACTATCATCTAACGAAGAGATGTGATTCGTCCTTAACTAATGTATTACTGATTATCCACTAAATTAGGATAATATTAATTCTTAATATATATAATATTAATGTAATTTATTTTTCATAAACACCATATTATTGCATTTTACACTTTGAACATCATTTCACATTATGATTGTAATTCCTTCTTAGAATGCACTATTTTGTGGTAAATTTTTTAACATCATTTAATGTACCCAATGATCTTGATTTTATTTTCATATTTAATTTTAATGTTTCTAATTATATTGGGAACAATTAATATTTATATAGTGTTGGATGATTCACATTTTAAGACCACCAAAATGGGATTTCAAGAAAACAATTCTAGAGAAGTCATATTGGACACCAGCCCACTGATGAGAATGTGGGGCCCAAAATAAAGGCCCAATGAATCCCAAACATAGTTTCCTTCTAGAATACATATAGAGGAACAAATAAGTCTTCTTGATTCAAGGATAATGCTACCTCCATTTTTGTTATTAAGGCGAACCAATTTTAAGATAAAATTCTGGTCCAGATTCTGCGGCCCAGAAAAACAGCCCACAATTTTACACATCTCCCTTTAACTATAAACTATTTAGGAATGAAAAGATATAGAATGTTAATGTAAATACATAGATTAATTTTTTTATTATATAGTCCACTCCAATTATTCCACATAGAAGGTTTTCCTAGCACATCTGTTTGGTGGAATCAAGCTGGCTGCCACCTCAGGTCAAGGGTGGAAAATTCTCCTCTCCCTTACTTTCCACCACCCTAGGCCTACCATACTCACATAAAATCATTTGTACTATTGAGAGATCTTCCCAAGGCTATGTAACTGCCTATTTAATATAGTTATTAAGGAGGAGTTTTTTATATTTGGTTCTTGGTTTCATTGTAGTGTTATGATGCTGCTTCGTGTTTGTAATCGCATTTCTTTCCCCTGTAATTTGATTAATTCACCATTGTTTCTTAATAAAAGTTCTTCCTTTAATCTTATTCTATTCATCAACATATCACATGGATACCGTTGGTTCAAGGGGTGAATTTATTCACACCATACATTGTTATATTTATCACACAATGGTGGAGTGATCGATTTTTTTGTTGTTTTTACTTCTTCAATTCCACCTTCGTAAGTCTACTTCTCACTTCCATTAAAGACATGTCATCAATGGAGGGATAACTATTTTATAGGTTGATCCAAGGGAGTATTAAGGGGCTGGATTAGATTTTATTTCTCACTCAATTAATGGATTATCACTTCTTTTAAATGGGAATTTTATTTGATGATTTTAAAACCACTCCATCCTTATTGAATTTAAGGTTACACATTTCAAGTGAAAATATGATCCTTTAGTTTAGAGTGCACAAAAAATTGATCCTTAAAGTGTAGAGGTGATTAGTATTATGGTGTGTAGGCATTAAACCAATAAGTGATGATTGTTTTTATCTTCTTAAATGAACTCATCTCAATTATAAGAAATTGAAATCATTAAAAAAGGAATTTATCCAATCCACCCCAAGTGATAACCTAGGATCAACTCATTACCTTAATTTTAATTAAATTAAATCTATTAGTGATACTTTAAATCCATCTTAAATCAACACATGTTTGACAATTCATAGGAAAAAAATCCATAAAATTTACGTGTTTGTAAGTACTTCTTCGGTCTCTGAGGATTCGACAACCCAAGATAGACTACAAATACCTTCCAACCTTCTTCTTCTGGGTAAATTTGAGCATGAATAAATTACATAGAAGAAAATAAATCATAATATAATTAATATATTTGATATAAATTTTGTTATATTACTTATTCGTTGTCATTAATATTATAGAATTACGTATATAATGACTTTTGAATATCTATTATTGAATTTAAACTTATTTTATGTGGATTTATAGTTGATACAGATAATCTATTCATTGATTAAATCTCACATCAATGTTACTATCATTGTAGGGGTTTATTTCACAATATTATTCAAATATTGATTATTTATTATTGAATTTATTTGAAGGAAATTGTTTGGTCATTTCATAATAAACCCATTTAATTTACTAATAATTTATTTTCTAGTTATATTTTAAATTAATAGTACCATTTTACCACTCTTTGGTTCATAAAATATATGAGAAAATGTATTATGAAAATATGAATTTGTTTATCTATTAAATTGAAAATTGTTTTTCATCCAAAACCATATTTTCTAAAAATGTTTTCAATAATGTTATTATTAGTTAAAAAATAATTTATTAAATCCATATGTACAAATAATGAATTTTTATGTAATGTTTTGAATGGAATATTCTTATTTTTTGCTAAATGTGGAACATTTAAATCATTTTTACTGTAAAAAATGAATGTTCCATTTAACTTCTAAGGAATATAATAATTACCCACCATCATGATTTTAGTTTTTTATAATATAAATTTTCTTTTTAGAGAATATTTTTATAAATAATTTTTTTCTAATATTCTATAAATCTATTCTTTTTAAAAATTTATTTTAAAATAAATTTATTTGAAATTTTTTATATATTAAATAGTGATTTTCAAAACAAAAAGAATATTTTCATCAAGAATTATTTAAATATTGTTTTATAGAATTTATATTCATAAAAACAACAACCCTTTATTTTACATATACTCCACTTTGGATATGTTGTCTTGATACCATAATTATTCACCCTATAGACGGTTTATGATAATTTTGACCAAGGATAATATTGAAATTAACTTCTTTGATTAATTTTTGTTGTCAATAACTTTTCATTGAAATGTTCCCATTCGTATGACCATTGAATAGTATATTTCCCATAAACAACTATACTATTTTTCATGGGAATGATTATTTAATAAACCTTATATCCTTTATTTATATGATTTTATACGTTTAAAATCATTTTTTATTCGGGAAATATTTATACATATATATTCTCTCCACACACAAAAGTATTAGAGGATAATACACATTGTTTGTGAATTAAATCGATTATCTAATCTATGAGGAATGATTTGGACATTCAATAAATTTTAGAAACATTTATTATTTTTAGGAATTAAAAACACCTATTTTAATAATACATTAGTTGGGTCTTGTATATGGATGATTCTTGTGAAAATTTGAAAATTATAAATGGATTTTTGGATATGTATAGTTGGTGAAAAATCTTCCCAAACTGTTCGCTCTTCTAGTGAAAACCATGAAAACCCATGAAGTGAGGTTTTGCATGGTTGGCACACTATTTGGTAAAATGTTCACCCTTAAAGGAAAAACCATGATACTATACGTCTTGGGGGGCACATTTTGACAAACAATGCAACTCTTATAGGAAAGATGTGCACACAAGAATTAATTATTCAAAAAAATCATTAATTTATTTAGATAACTATTTTTGGATCTCAATCGACCCCAACTCACCATATTTAATTTTACAATGTTCATAGGGCTCATAGGGACCCATTTTGGATCCTATAAACTATGTATAATGTGGTTCAAATATAAGTGATCTTCACTCAGTACTTTTCTAGTATGTTTTATTTCCATATTCTATATCTTATATTATCTACTTATTTCCATCATAAGGATTAAAAAATCATAGTATTTTTGGGTAATATTATCCATGTTGTTTTAGATCCAAAATCTATGTTTGATTCTTGTATCTCCATTTCCTAGGTGTTTCATTAGAGTTTCTCTTCGCATGTATTGTGTTTCTAGACCCTGTGATCTACAATATGTGGTTCCATTTATAATTGGCCAATTAATTTATCCTTAAATTGATTTATTTAAATTAAATTTATTTAAATTTTTCTGTTAAAAACATAACTCTAGTAAATTAGGGATTTGAATTCGATTTCGCATGAAATTGGAGACATCCACCAATTCCTATTATTTGGGGGTTTTTTTTATAGAAATTGATGGAAAATGGTGAAATTATATTGCATAATTTAAATGTTGATTTAGATTTGTGAAATTCATTTCAAATTAGTATTTTACAAAAATTCCTTAATTTGTTTTAACAATAACCCATTGGTTTTATCCTATAAAAGGAATGATTTAACAAAAAAACCATTTTGGTTTTTAATGGAAATTGTAATATTAAAATGGAAAGGTGAGTTAATTGTATTTTTAAATTTTTTGAGATGAATTTACCAATATTTAATGTTGTTAGATATCATACAAGCCTTGGTAGTTAGTGAGTTATTCAATAAAACACTCTTTCAACCATCTACCACTCTAACATAATATATGCAGCAAGTCACATCCCTAGTGGGATGATGATGAGTCCTCTTTGATGTGTGTTTGAGGGATGTATGTATACATATTGATGTGATCACATATTTGTGTGTGTGAGAATCCCATAACCTCTAGCTATCATACCTCTTGGAAAATGACCATGTTTCTCATTTGTGATTATATTGATATGTATTCCATTGTTTTTAAACTATTTTTCACATTCTTTATGAATTTATATAAATATTTTATTAAGCCACTGTTTAGTACTATTTCCATCTATTTAAATTTAAATCA
Source organism: Viscum album (assembly GCA_963277665.1). NCBI lineage: Eukaryota > Viridiplantae > Streptophyta > Magnoliopsida > Santalales > Viscaceae > Viscum > Viscum album. The sequence continues at coordinate 1,556,110,571 of OY728141.1, forward strand.
TGAGTTATTTGAAATATTTTCTTGAACGGAAAAGACTATTCATTTAAAATTGAAATATTTATTTAGTTAATTAATGTGGAATATTATTATGGAATCCTTGGTGTGACACTATTTTTATTTTATCTCACAATATTCTTGTGCCTTTTGGTGTTTTATGATTTCCTCCTTAAAGGGTTGAGAAAGCATAAAAAACTACTTGAAGGTGGAAGTTTTTTTATATCTTTAGGCTTTGAGCTAATATGTCCATTGATAATTCTGTTGTTTACCTTGTTTTCTAGTTTATTTTGTTCTTTGGGTTTTTATATCACTTTTACTACTGGTGCAGTTCTTCCTATGGTTTTTTATTTTGACAACACTGACCTGTGTCTATTTTTTCTACTTTTTGTGTGTAAAACCATTCCCACCATTATCTTGTAGGATTGAAGGTTGTAGTTTCCAAACCATGGGGATTGAGAGGACCCTTAAAGTTATGTTAGTACCGACATGGGTATCTGGGCTCTAGTGTATCAAGAATAATTAAAAAAAATTGGTATCATAGGTAAATAAAGAATCTTTTATTAATGTTATTATGTTGTTGTGTTACCTTGTTCATACATAGGCAGTAGATGAGAATAAGTTTCTTGAAATATCTAAATGAACTGAGACTTAAGTCATTAGGGTGGTTTGGAAAAAACATATTGAAGAATAGTTCTAGTCATTTACCATATTTTTCTTTGGATATTTTGAAATCCTATTTTTTTGTACCTATCTCTTAGGATTAGTTTCCCCGGTTGTTATATTTTAGTTTAAATATGATGTATTTAATATTTTCTACTAATTTTTTGTAGAATCATGCCTCTAATAATACATTTGAATCAGGTATAGGAGGAATATACATGTAAAACGTAGTGAGAATATCCTCCCATAGACCAGAATCAGGTTGAAGTCATTATTCATGCTATCGACGCTTTTGGATATACACCTACACCCATTCCCATCCAATATCCATATATAGAGACCCAGAGGAATTAATTCAGGATTTTTTCTTAGGAGTTACTTCACTAGAATCCCCTAGTATTATGAGGCTCAAATGATCCTCAAAATGAAAATTGTTGGTTGATAAATATCAATCCTATATTTGAGTTCATGGAGACACTAGATGAAATCATGGAAAAATGTGCCACCTTCAGGATAGAGGGTCCTTGAAGGAGATGGTGGGACAAGATGGTCATAGATAAGAAGAACTAGGTAATAGAGTTGAAATACATTAATTCTCTTTTCCCCAAATAGTTCTATCCAGATTCAATAATTTTTCCCAAGGACATAGAGTTCTTCATACTCGATCATACTGACAAGACCATGAAAATCAGTCTTCTGATCTTGTTCAGTTTTCACCAATGATTTTTCCGAATGAGAATATGTTGTCTTGATAGTACGAGATGAGACATAGATATGACATTAATTATTAAGATTTCTTATTAAATCTTCCTTATTATACTAATGTAATGGATAGAATATTGATTGTTTAAATGGAGCTAGATGTATAATCATGGGTGATGTGAGTTCCTTTTTTGCCCAGTGTATGTTCTCTATATTCCCATAAATGGAAGAGGTAGTGTGAAGTTTATCATGGTGTTTCTCAATAGCATGGTTTTTCTAGACCTGCCATAGTGCCTTGAAATTGCCTTTTGATTTGTGAATCATGTGGAAATCTAAAGCAATCAATATGTATTTTCACTGAGGTTCCCCAAATATGGGGTTCTTGGGGATTCTTAGGTAACATTAATAAGTGCTTCCATATATATTATAATTTACGTAGTGACATAGTATCTTTAGAAACCACTAAAATTGTGGTGAAATCAGACTTTACATGAGAAAAGAGTTTCCACCCATAGACATCCAGAACAAATTTTCTTCAAAAATAAGAAGAGTTTCCATAGTAAGTAGATATAGGTCCAACAAAAGATAGAGGTACTATCACTATTACATTATCTTTAGTAACTATTTTTTTTGATAATAGTGATTCTCATACATTAATTCCAAACCATATTGTGAATCTTCTAAATCATCCTACATAGATCTTATCTTTTGTAATGGATATTACAACCCCTCTTGGAATGGAGAGAGAGCAGGGTATGCATAATCCTAAATGTGTTTTCTCATTTTAATATATTAAGCATTATTGGGATTTTCTAGTTCTCAAAATGAAACTAGTTGAATTCATATTTGTGATGGATTGGATCATTATTGATAATGCCTAGATAGATTTTTATCTTTGTTGTGTCTCCTTTACTACGATTAATAGGGTGTGACATATATTTCATGGAGAATGGGTCCCGAGGTTGTGTAGAGGGATACCATATTATCCAATGTTGAGTAAAGTCATATAAGTGTTATCCTCTAATCTGGGGAGGGAATCTTTGAGTGGTGATCTTAATCCATTTTTCTTCGTGTTTCCTAATGTTTTTCCTTTTAACTTCTCTTGTATGCCACTCTTAAGATAGGTAGAGTTTTCTATCAATATAATTATGGGTACCCAACTAGTATATACTCTATCATAACACATTGAACTAGTTGAAATCAATTAGTTGAATACATAGTTGGATGAATTATAGAGATGTTTTCATTGACATGAGGGTGTCACATTGAGCAATGAAAATTCTCTTTTATAGGATAGGTGATGAGTCACTTCACCTTTGAATTGATTACTGAAAATTCAATCAAGTTATAGTAAATAAAATATATATGATTCCATGTATTGATGATATATTTCACCAATTAAAAGGGAAATTTATTTTTCAAAGATTGATAATTGATATGGTTACCATAAGCTGGGAATTAAGGAATATGACATTTATAAGATAAACATTAAGATGAGGTATGACCATTATGAGTACCTTTTCATTCCATTTTGAATAACCAATTCTCTTGAAATATTCATGTATTTATTTAACATGATTTTAAATGAGTATATTGAATCTTTTATGGTGGTATTTTGGATGACGACCTGGTTTACTCTATGTCTGAGGAGGATGAGGTGCATCATTTGAGAGAATTTCAAGAAATGTGGATAAGACACTAACATTATGCTACGCCATTGAAATGTGATTTCTAGATCCATGAGGTGATGTTATTGGGACACATGGTGTCAGAAAAGTCTATCTTAGTTGATCCTGAGAAGGTGGAAGCTCTTATGTCATGGGAACAACCATGAAATGATTTTTAGATTCAGAGCATCTTGGTGGCTTTCTAGATATTTTAACTAGTCTGTAACGGAAATCTCAATTTGTCTTCACTGATGAATTCACTAACATGTAAGGGAGAAAAGTTTTCTTAGGATGTAATGTGTCATAGTTATTTTATTGAGCTGAAACATCTTTTGTCTATAGGGATGATGTTGACTCTTCCAATGGTTGAGTAGGGATATGTGGTCTTCTATGATGTATCTGGTTGAGTTTTGGATAGTGTTCTAATAGAAGTTAATAATGTCATTGCATATAAATCTTGGTATCTTTGGCTATATGAGAATAATTACCTAAATTAAGGCCTCAAACTTGTAGTTGTGATATATTAAATTATGATTTGGTGTCATTACCTTTTTGAATAATGGTTTACTATGTATTTCCACAACAAGAGCTTGAGTAAAATTCTCTCTCTAAAATATTTGAATATCTATTATAGGCATGGGTTGGAAGACCTATAAACTGTTGACTTTGAAATCAACTATACTCTATGAAAAAGGAATGTAATTGAATGTTATTTGACAATGAAACTTCCAACCCACTTCATGAAGGAATAATCAAAATATTTGGACTTCATGGATCATTTTTCACAGTTTCATACCTGAGTCTAGGAATTAGAGGAAAAGGATCCAAGTTAAGTATTTAATTTACCTCTACACTTTTTAAGGTGATTATTTTGGAATAGAATATTGATGATGGATTTTTTAGAATTAGATACCTAGGGATATCATTTTTAATTGTTTGTTCTACACAGAGGGAATTATAATTTAATGGAATCGTTTTGTGGAACTGTTAGAAGTCAAGAAATTTATTATAGGGGATTACCATAATTCCTAGTGAACATTTCACTCGAGAACCATGAATATGATCTATGAAATGAAACATTAATTTTGTTGTCTAGGCTTGAGTCTTGGTATTGATAATTATTTTCCTATTGTTATACATATCAAGGAGTCACGGAAGAAAACCAAAGACCTCTGGTTTTCCTTCAGCCACTTAAATTACAGACATTGAAGTTGGATGAGGTCTCTATGGACTTCATGGTTGGGTTTCTCCATACCCATAAAAGGAATAATCTGATATAGTTTTTGGTTTATAGGGTAACTAAATCATCTTAATTTATACCCATTTGGGATAAAACAAAAAATGAAGAGATGGGAAATCTCGATGTAAAATATATTGTTTGTTTTCATGGAGATCCATATATTGTAGACTCTTGTATAGATCATTCTTTACTTAACTCCTTCAGAGAGGCCTTCAGAAAACACTGGGATCTCATATTAATTTGAGTACAATATATCATTCATATTCATATGGACATAAATAAATATCTATATAGATTCCTAAGGATATATATTAAACATGCCTTCCCAAATTTGTTGGGGCTTAGGATGGCCATTTGAGGATGGCAAAGATTGCTTATAACCAAATTTACCACTCAATGATAAGGATGGATAGTTTAGTGTCCTTTCATGGAAACCCTTTTAAATATATATTGGGTTTTTAGAGATTAGTTAATGTTCATTGGTTGGAAAATTATCTTTTCAAGAGAGGACATAAATAATTCAAATGATTCATTAAAGAATGTTGATGGCACAAAGCTGATAAAAATATGATGCTAATCATCAAAAAAACCCATTGGAATTATCAATTGGTGATCAAGTGTTCATGAGAGTTTCTACTCATGGAAGGATGATATTATTGGTTTGAGTTATATAAAGCACAATTCTAATACTCATGAAACATGGGGGAGAGATGCACTAATGATAGATCAGTGGCCTCATATTATGGACATGAATGCATTTTCACAGGTCTTATAGAAATAGAATGTTTCTAGGGTATGGAGGTTATAATATCCTATTACGCTTTTTCATAACTACTTAATCTATCTTTTGTTCATGCTTGGGTTGGGTCTTTCATAGGGATGATTTGTGTGAAATTTTGAAGTGCTCTTGGGTTGTGCATAGTTATCCCATGATTACCCAAACATTTCACCCTTATATTGTAATCCATTTAATCATAGTAGGGACGGTTTTCAAATTTCTCACATGGTTTGAAAAAATGTAAACCCACCAAGGTGAATCCATGAAAACCCACCATCAAGGGTGAATAATTAGGGCACACAGTTTGTCAAACCATACGGCCATACCTAGCGGACCCTATGGGAAAGATATATTCATTTTATAAATTATTTAAAAATTCCCCAAACACTATTTTTTCCCTTTCTTGACCTGAAATCACTGTAATTAATTTTAAAGGTAGAGAATGCTCACAAGGACCCAATTTGGCTCCTCCAAACCATCTCTAAAGTGGATCAAATCTAGGTGATCTTCGTTTGGTGCTTTTCTGGTAGGTTTTCTTTCCCCATTCCTGCGATCCCATTCTCTACTTATATTATTCAAAGATTTTATTTGATCTTCATATTATTAGATAATCTAATCCCTATTGTTTTAGGTCTTTAATTCAGGTTTGATTCTGAAATATTATTTTCCAACTTTCATTGTTAGAGTTTCCTATTGCAAGAATTTTGTCCTATAATCCTTTGATATGTGGTAAGTGCTTAAATTTATGATTCAAAAAATCATTTAACCTAAAAATTTTTTATTGAAATTAAATTACTTTAATTGGGTTTTTCTGAAAACCCAAATCCGGTGAATTGGGGATTTGAATTTGATTTGGACTGAAATTAGGGAAAACCACCAATTCCTATGAAATATAGTGCACTTGTGATATTTGATGGAAAATTTTGATATTAAATTGTACAATTCATATTTTTTAATTTATTTTTGAAATTATTTTCAATTAGTATTTTAAAATAAAGGGATTAAATTTTTTTGATAAGAACCTTTTTGGTTTTTCCTATAAATGGCATGATTTGATTTTTTTTAAATGGAAATTGGCATATTGAAATGAAAAGTGTGTTAATTTTATTTTAAATAGTTTTGAGAAAATTTACCATTAATTAATGTTGATATATCACATGAAATCTTGGCTAGTTAGTGAGTTATTCAAGAAAACACTCTTTTGACTCTTTATTACACTATAAAAACATGTGTAGTAGGTCACATCCTTGATAGGATGGTGATGAGTCCTCTTTGAACAATGTATGAGGGTTGGGTATACATATATTTATGTGATCAACTATTCAAGTGTGTGAGGATTAAATAACCTTGAACTATTATACCTCATTGTATATGACCATTTTTCTCCTTTGTGATTATTTCAAAATATATTCCATTGTTTTTAAATAATTTTACACATTACTTGTGAATTTATAAACACTTTTTTATATAAATTTTATATTAATCCATTGTTTAAAAAATATCCCATAAATGAAAATGTAAATTATGATTTTTTTTAAAATATTACCATGAACTACCAGCCCTATTTATTTAAATTGAATTATTTATTTTGTTATTTTATGTAACATCTGATTATGGAATAATTGGTGAGACCATATTGGGATTTTATCTGAAACCCTACCCATGCCACTAGGAGTTTTTATATCTCATTATAATAGGTTATTGAAATATGAAAGAACCACTTGGAGGTGGTAGTTACTACTGATATTTATGATTTTAGTAGCTGTGTCCATTCGGATTTAGGTTGTTTACCCAGTTTTCTGGCACATTGTGGTTGCAGTTTGGGTTTTTTACCTATTTGACCTCTGTTACAGTTTTATTTATTGAGTTTTATTTTGATCAAACCAACTATTGTTTATTTCTTCCTATTTTTTTGTGGGAAAACCAATCCCACATTTATCTTTCATGATACCAGGTGATAGTCACCATCCCATGGTGATCAGGAATTCCCTTCGAGCCATGTTAGTGTCGAATCGGGTATCAGTGTACTATGGAATCCACACCCGTTTGTGATATTACATAGGTTGTGAATAATTAAAAATATACCTACTATGTATCAGTAGTCTCCTAGGATGAATCATTTGGATAGTCTTAGATAAATGGTTTTCTACCCTTAAATTTAAATATATCTTGATGATAGATCCTGATGGTATCATGTGCTTATGAAACATGACATCCAATAATTAATCATTTACTTATTTATGAATTATATTATTATTATCCATTATATTTCCACTATGATATTATATCTTGATTCATTTCATTATTAGTTTATTGAATAAATGACATGTGTTTCAATTATTTACATTCCCATTTTTATTATTCCTTATCCAATTATGAAAGAAATGTTATTGATTAAATAGAATATGTTTTTATTTATTTACCTTGTAATATTGATTATTCTAGAGAAATTATTCAAATGCCATTTGGGTTAAATTATTTACCATGACCTGTTGACTATTATCATTATTTCATGACATCATCCACTATACTAAACCCTTAAAAATCATTTGAAATTATACTTATATTTTTCCCATTCCTAGGAATCCATGATGTGTTCTATGAAAGATATTAAAGAAAATTCTAGAGGGAATAATGATATTATAAAAAAAACTATGTTTTAATTTTTTTATTCAAATGTAATATGAAAATCATGTATGCATAAAGCTTACCAAGAATGATATTTTATTCAATACTTGGGGATAAAATTCCATCTATATTATTCTAATGTATTAAATCTATAACCTACCCCACTCTTCTCAGGTGAGTGTCACTACATAACCTTATGAGGGATATTATCTCTTTTGAATAGCCTATATTATTGTGTAATCCCTTTATTTATAGTTTCCGTATATATCATATCTTATTACATTGTGATATATTATAACATTAGAACCATTATAAAGTGATTACCAAAATATATTTTTTACTTAGACTATCATTATATGTTTAGTAGGATTCATCATGGCTGTTCACCACGGGACCACAAGTAGAGCATGATTAATGGAAAAATATTTGTAATCACTGTATCTTTGACTACTTCAATCATATTAAATATATTCTGGTGAGAAATCATGAGTAATAATTTATTTTATTTTATTAGACTGTAGAAAAATCAGGATATGATGTGAGATATGGTGATTGAGTTCACTCTTATCCTTTAGATGGTGTTTGACAATCTTTTTAGGGGTTTCCCCCTGGTTATTATAGTAGTGTCATGTGATTGGACTTAGAGTTCAAGGTGGAAGATATTGCCAATGATGTTCTGGTTGATATATGAGGATGGATTTATGCTAAGTAGTTCTCTTATTATAACGATACAACACCATTATATATAAATATAAGGTCATTTTGTTCGATAGTGTATATGAAAGACTACACTAAATATAAACAACCCAGGAAATATATGACCATTATAAGCTAGCCATTCAATTAGTGGGATTGAATTGGAAGATATTATTTATGATATATATTTATACAAATATATGTTTCAATATCATATTAAATTAATTTATAAATTATTAATAAATAATCACTTAGTTTTTAGAAATGTCAGTTTAATCATCAAAAAATGTTTTATTCCTTTTTTAATTTTCTTGGACATATATTAAAAGAAATTTATAAAACATTTATAAAGTTTATTTGATAAAATGAAATTATTTTGGGATATTATTATATCAAAATTAATTTCTTTTTAATTTCTATTTGTATAAAATATTTAATTTTTAATTATTATATAAATTACGATTTTTTAAATAGTCATTCATTTTCAATAAATTATATAAATTAAAAGTTTTATTAATATAGAACCGCCATTTTAATTTGTGTAACCCTTTATTTATGATTTTTATGTATCTAAAGTGTTTTTGTAATGATTTTGAGGTATTGGAAGACTTTTGGAAGGTTGTTTGAGTTTTATATTTTTCCATATTTGGTTAACAATTAGTGAAAACCATGAAAATACTATAGGATACCATGAATAATGAGATAAGGGCTATAATAAAGGCACATAGTTAGGAAAATGGTTTTTCCAAACTGTGCAGCCAACCATGAGAAAACATGTAATGTGAGATAGTTTAATTTTTCATGGATGAGGCACAATTTCATTAACCATGAGTGCCAACCTTGTGAGTTCTTACTTAAGGCATAGTTTGGCACATACTTAGTGCATAATTATTTTAACAATATAACTCACCATGCCCGATTTAAAATAAATATCCTAAAAAATATGATATATCTTGGGATTATGCATTAACCCCTTTTTTTCCAAATCAACTATAAATATATATTTCACTTTCTTAATGATTATGGAACCCTTCCACATTGAATTAGAAGAAATCCAAAGGCATTTCTAGGTGTTTTGAAGCTAGATTAACATGGAACATCTTCGTTAACTATACATTTTCATGTGGTTTCTTAGATATACCTTCTTCACTCTATCAGTTTCATGGATAAAACATGATGTGGATAGATATAAGGTTTTAATTTCCAATAATGGTTAGATTTTTCCTTATTGATGTTAGGGGAAGAGGTATAAGGTGGTTTTTTAGATACTCAACCCAGTTTCCTGGGTGTTTTCATGCGGTTCATCATTTTCCCAATAATTACTATTGTAGGATGATTCAATCTCAACTCATCTTCTTATATTATGAATGATTAGTTTTAAATAGCCTGAATTTATTAAATTTTATTGCAAAAATGATATGAAAATCATGGTATAAACCCTCTATAGTTATGGATTGTGTATCGTTGGTGAAATTGTAGAATTTTAGAAATTTATTATGTAATGTTGTTGGTTTTCTTGGTTTTAGAATGATGATATTAAAATATGTCTTTTTTGGAAATATAGATATTATATTTTTAGAAACAATTTCAAATAAAAAATTATTTTCTTGGAATTGTTGAAATTTTGGGTTTTTAATTGGTTTTTGGTATAATGGTTGGTGTGTGTTCATTTGAATTTGGGATGAATACGTGTATTATGTTCCCCCCTTCATTATTAGGATGGATAAGGTTATGAAGTTTACCATATCTAAATGGTTCATTATGTGACAGATTAGTGAAAGGATTACTCACCACTCATGATTATAGGGAGGTCCATGGTTTCATGAATGGTTGTATGTGTCTACATATGGAATGAAATGGATTATTCCAAAATAGAATTTGTGGAATGATTTTGAAAATATTCTTAGATACTTTACATGGAAGATTAATTTGGTTTGGAAAACTATTATTCATATAACTAGTTTTCGTTTTTTGATAAAGTATTTTAAAAATTTTAATGTAATTTTTTTTATATAATTTTACTAACTTGTTCAATTCTTGTGGTGTTAGTTGGGAAGTTATTTTTGGATAGCCTACTATGTTTCATTACATACCTCTACTTTGGACCTTTGGTTCTTTTATAGATATTGTTTATTGGAAAAAAACTTAAATGTAAAGTGTCACATTTCATTATTGATGATTCATGTTCTATGGGATACAGTTTAATGTTAGATCATGGATCATGTTTGGTGCAATTGAGTTGTTCATTTAGAGCCTTTGAGTTTTGATGGGGTTTTATTCCTCTTTGTGTACTTTTATATTGTACTATTCCACTGTGGTACTTGTGAACGTTTGGTTTTGATATTAATGGTATTTCGTATTTGCTAACATTTTTTCATGCATCCTGTAGGGTTTTATTTTGTTATGTCTTCTTTAGTTTTTTGGTTTTATTCTTAATCTGAAAATCATTTCCAAATTGTATTGAATCCCTGTAATCTATTTAAATTTGGATAATGTGTCTCTATTTTAATTAATTAAAATAACTCATTATGAGGAATGATTTAAATGAAACATAGAGTTTATATATCTATAAATATCAATTTAAATTAATATAATTTTTATTACTAGTTATAAGGTTAATATAATATCATCAAATGCTTGAAAACACATTTCATGAAAAATCGCTTTTCCATCGTGTCTACAAGTATTATCAGAAATGAAATTCTTCCATTTATATGAATTGAATATGATTAAATGGATTAAATATTTTTAATATGAATAATTTATTTCATATAAAATTGGAAAATTAATTTTCGGTCATAATGAATAGTCAAAACAATAAAAATCTTTTACCACGGTTAAGGTTAAAATGTGTTTACTATGGGTTAAATTAAATAGATAAGAATTAAATTAACTTAAAAAATTATCTAAATTATATTTTATATCCATAGTTTTACCATAAATCCATATATTTTTGATAATGTTCAAATTTTCTATCCCTTTTTTCTTTGTAAAACAATGGTATAACATTTTCTTTTCAAAATTTCCATGTGTGTCCTCTCCTACACTTAATCGAGTATTCTGTTTTATTTCTTCTTCCACCTTCTTAATATATTTTTCTAAAATTATGATATAATATGAACAGAAAATCCTACATATATTGATGTAATTATGTTAATTTCATAATCTAAATACATCTCTACCTTTATAAAATGGGAGATTAAACCATAATTCTTTTGTATGGCAGACAACTGCCCCGCGAAACGATGTAATTAGTTTTCCATCATCTCCTCTAAATTTTATTCATGATGATGGATTTAAGGTTTATATATTATATTAATGTAAATATTTGCATTATTAGAAGATAATATATCATAAATTTTATAACCTTTCCATTCATTGAATGATGTTATCATTGTTCACACATACATTTGGACTACAACATCTATGAAGTGATGAAATTAATTTTCATAAAAAATCACATGGATGTTATATATATATATGTGTGTGTGTGTGTATGTAAAGATAAAAAAAATTAAATTTATGAAATTATAATAATTTTTTTAAGATAAACTAATACTTACCATCTTTCCAAAATGATCCTCGATAAATGGAATCCTTCCTCATGTGTACGTATGACCTACCGCCTCCATGATCGTAAATTAGTTCATTTTTATAACCATTGTACATGGTTATTTGAAATTTATATGTTATGAATAATTATTATAATTATTTCTTGATTAATAATATGGATACTATTTTATAATTACTCCATTGACCACGATAAAAAAACATATGTTGTTTTAAAATATGGACTTAATGTCCTAAAAACACCCAACATGGATTTAAATAAACAAATATTTAAAAATAGAATTGAAATAAATAAGAGAAATTATTTATTTATAAGGTATTAATCATTAATTATTTTTACAAAAAATAAAATAAAATATAATTGCTTATTATATATGAGTTAAAGTACATACATAAAATGTCTAGAGTCAAGGTAAGGGTTCCTTATCTCATATTTATTTATATGAAACATATTCCATATTTTCGAGTTATTTTTATCGTGTGGTGTATATAGTACCCATGAACATATATTCTTATTATTTTCCAGAATATTATTGGGATTTATGAATCCATATGAGGTTCTATCTTTCATTATTTTTTGATTTAGAGATTACCAAGGACATAAGTGATTTCATCTCAAATTTCCTTCCCAAAGGAATATTTTTTATTATTATACACCAAATTTATTTTATATAGACTTTTTAATTCTTCTATTACATATTATTCAATTAATTCTTCATACATAATGGTATTTTAATTTTCAGTTTAAATTATTTAATCTAATGAGATTTGACATTAATTTTTACCTATCTATAAAGGGGTTCAAAACTCAATTTCTTTTTATTAGGCTGTATTACTTCTTCATGTTATATAATATTTTATAATTTTGTTCCAAATTAAATATGATTTTATTTTTTTAAATCTAATTTTTTTGGGATTTATATTTATTAAAAATAACCCCTCTATTAATAAAATATTAATTCAATTATGCAATCTTTGTAACATTTATTTGTAAAAAAAATTCCCTTTCATTAAGCAATACGTTTAATGATATGCACGTATATTATTTTTTGAGGTGTATATACTAACACATTAAAATTTTATATCATTATTATACTATTGTTAATGATATTTAAAATTACATTTTATGTTATTCTCTCATAGGTATTATTATTGGAATGTTAACAAAGTTGTGGAGAATTTATTATAAAATATCCTTCCTTTTAAGGATATTTTGTTTTCAAGGATACATTAGTGGAAATAATATTGTTATATTATTGATAAAAATATTTCTATTATAATATTTTTATTAATTTAATTCAAATATTTATTTTCTATTTAATCATTTATTAATTAATAAAACATCATGAAAGTTGTCTCTAAGTGATATCAACCTTTTATTATTAATGTGATCAGGAATCTTTCTCTTCCATGTCCATGTTTTCTCAAATGTTTAAAATAATGTAATTTTATAAAAATAAATTACTCCATAAAGTTATTTTCTATGATCTTTAAACTTATTTTCATAGTTATTAAAAATGAAATTTCTTAATTATTTTGAAATGGGTCATTTTTAACTCATTTTACAAAACATTTAAAAATATTTTTTATTATTTTAATACTTCCAAATTAAATGTATGTTATCACCATAATAAAAATTATTTTCATTGAATATTTTATTATAATTTTCCATGATTATTTTAAATGAATACTATTTTCACAAAATTTTTGAAACCTTAGTTTTAGAAATTGATTTTCAGACTAGAATATTTATTTTTTTCTAGAATTTGTTTAATGAACATTTAATTGTATTTATATTCATCAACATTGACAAAACATCATGTTAATTATGTTCCAATATGATATTTTGTAATAGAAAGATCCTAATTCTTTATATAGAAAGATTATGATTGTTTTTATGATATTTTCATAGAACCCATTCATTTAAATGTGTTAATAAAGTAATGAAATAAATAACAATTGTTTTTATGAGATTTAAGATGATATGAAATCCCTAAATAATTAAATTATGTTACGGTTCTTTGAAATTATTTAAAAATTGTTAAGCAACATTATAGCTTAAGATACGATGTGTTTAGCCCCCTTGTAGCTCAAGATATAATGGTTTGAGCCCCATTTTAGCACATCATAAAATCGGTTGAGACCCCTTATATCTCATGATGTCATTGGTGTGCCTCATTATAGCTCTAAAATGTAACACCCTGATATTTTAAAATAATAACATTGTATTTGATATCATATGCAACACACAACAACATGTTTAGAAAAAAATATAATACCCATTGAATTTAAAATACATTTATATTAGAATAAATTAAATCTCTTAAATTGTTTTTATTAAATAGAATACCAAGTTTATACTGTGTTACATACAACACTGAGTTTATATTTCCTTACACTCAACACAGAGTTCTTACGAAATCTGAAATATTATTTAAATATTATTATAAATATAATAGTCATAACTTATACATTAAAATAACGGTTATAAATAATGTTATTAATATATTATTATTTAATATAATATTAATAACCTATCCATTAAATTGGAGTTAATGAATGGTAATAACTAAATTGTGACAATAATTTTTATCTACTTATTCGAAATAAGGTAAGAATCATTTTATATAAAAAGAATTGTTTTCTTTAAAATTGTATTTTTTTAAAATAAGAATTAGTCATGATTTTCACACAAAATTTAAAAATATTTTTTTATCACTTTTATAAAACTTATATATAATAATAATATTCATCTTTTAAATAATTATATTAAAATTTTACTAGGGTGAATTTTTTGGATTTTTGTGAGAAGATTCATTTTTTGATGAATAGTTTAAAATAATCAACTTTAATTAAAAACTACCTTTTAGTTTAAATTATTTATAATGTTAAGACATACATTATGATTTTATTATAAATAAATTATTTAAATTTAATATAATTAATCTAATTACGGTCATTTTAATCATTTTCATATTGAATTTAGATAAAAGTCAATGTAAACTTTTGAACATTTTCCTATTAAAAAACTATTTTCTCATCACATTTGCAGGATTAATTTTTAATTAACATTTTACAATTATGTGAAAATAATTTTGAACAATGGATTCCATATTTTTAATAATAATAATATATAATTTTTAATAATTTGAACTTACTTTTTTAGTAAAATTAATAGTGAATGTAGTAAAAATTCATAAAAGTAGTTAAGGTAAAAATTAATTTACTCGAGAGTTAAACTAAAACAATAAGGGTAAAAATGAAATATAAACTTGTATAAAAAATATTTCATATACATATTTAGATATTTAATCCTTTGAGGTTCATTAATGTTTTATTTTTGATCATTTTGAAAGATAAAAAATGTGGGAGCACTCAATTATTTTGAAAAATATCAAGTATGTCCTCTCCCTCACTAATAAAAGGTCAAGCCTTATCCTCCCATTTCACACATTAAGTCCCTATTTGGTTTAGAAAATAACTTATCTAATAAATTTCCATATTTCTCTATCTCACTAAAGAATATTTCATTTTCTAAAAAATGTATCCATTGAAGATTTAGTGCAGTCCTACGAAGAGTAATGAAGAGGATGTAATGTTCTTCAATGAGCATATGTATTCTATTTCTTTCTCCACACCCCTTGAATTTTTATTAAACCATTATGATATAATAAAATCATTATATTAAATATATTGGGGGTTTTTATTATAATTTAATTACCTAAAACCATCTAAACATCAATAAAATGGGTTTTGAAATCATCATTCGTGTGTACAGAAGACAACCGCCTCACGAACTGATGTTGTTCCTTTTCTATTTCAACCTCTCAATGTTGGGTATGTTGATGCATATAAATATTTTATATTTATAATATATTTAAAAATATTTTGTCAGTATATTATATATATATTTTTACACTCCATTCTAAAGGAGGTAAGCTAACATCGTTCATGTGTATGACAGACTACCGCTTCATGATGTGATGTGATTTTTCTTTCACTAATCATCACATGGAAGGTGATATAGATAAATTTAATAATTATATGATATTAACATGAAAAAGGTATGATATTCATGACATATTCATCCTTATTTTAATATAATATATATCATTTTATTTTTTTCATTCATACTTATGCAAATATGATAACATCGTTTGTGCATGTGTAGATTACCACCTTCATGAAGGGTTGTGACTCTTTTTTCATTTCCACAACACATGGATAATATATATAATAATATATAATTTTATATATGAGTTTTTATCATTATATTAATATATTATATTTCTTAACATCATTCCTTAATTATCTTTAAAAAATATAAGCGTTACTGATGCATAAGTTGGACCTACCAGTTCCATGATCATAACGGGATTAATTTTTAATATACAACATTCATGAATGGTTTTAGAAGATAAATTGATGTAAAAATTTTATAATTATGTCAGCATTATTATTATGGTGATTATATATCTATAAAATGTGTGAAAGAACTGAAACATTCTAGACACTACATGAATGAGGAAACAATGCAATTAACACATTAAACAATTAAAAAAGAAATATTATTGATAAATGGGTAATAAGATATTATATAAGTATAATATATGACATTATATATATTAATATATATTTTCAATATGTAATTAACATATTTAAATCCACTATAATGGAGGTTAAATAATTTTTAATCAAAAAGAAGCACGAGGTATGAGATATTGTCGCAATTTTATTTCATTGAGTCATATTATAATGTTGTGCACCTAATTTCTTTTATATATTTTATATTATTATAATTTTCATGTAATATAAAAATTCCATAATAATTTACGGTATATTTTGTTTCAACATTAATTATTACATCTAATGGGATTTGACTAAATATTTACCAAGTGGTAAAGAATTTCATTAGTCAATTTCTTTTCATTGGGTTGTATTGCTTCATAGTTTTCATAAATAATATTTGATTATGGGTATAATGTATTTTTATTATCTTATTTTTTATTTATATTTATTTTATCTGTCTTTAATTTTGAAAAAAAATCATTCATTGGATGATTCTCACTTTAACGTTATGATCTTTGCAAGGATCAACTTCAGAATATCATTTTAATCGAGATAGTTTATTCTAGAAATTAAATTGAAGGAAAATAATTGACCATTTAATAATAAAAACATTTAATTTTCTTATCATATGGTTATTAATTAAATTTTAATGTTATATTTCCAATTTACCACTCCGTGGTTTTTATGTTAATTGATAAAATGTTTTTAAAAAATCAGATTTCATTTCCCTCTTTTGTCAGAAATCTATTTTCTTACAAAAAAATGTTATATTAATTTTTTTTATCTTTTTCACAATTATTTATAAAAGTAAATTTCATATTTTTTAACTCATTACAATTATTTTCAATGGAATATTAATTATTTTTCATAAAAATGATGTCTGGATTTAAAAGAAAATATGATAGGAATATTATTATCATTTAATAAACAATGAAATTAACTAATATTTTTGACATTGGGAAAAAAAATTCTTCTAATAATTTACTCCATTTATGTGTTTACCAATAATCATGACCATTATTTATTGGAGGATTAATTTTCATGTTTATTATGATACTTTTAAATATGTTTTTTTAAAAAGATATTTTCAAAAAAATAGATTCTCAAAAAAAAATATTCGAAATGAAATTTTTATTTATTCAATATTATTTTTAAATATAATTTATATTATTTATATTCATCATTGAAAACCATAATTTATTCTTTCTCCAATTGGCATGTATTGAAACCATACTTATTCTTCCTCTAAATGTTTTATGATAACTTTGATAAAGTATAGTATTGATATTAACTTCTTTGTTTAATTTCTTATCTATTAAATTCCTCTAGATATATTCACTCCCCTATGATCATTAAATATTTAATTTATACTAAATATATATATTATTAATTATGGATATACGTACTTTTTAATTTTTTTACCATTTATACATAATTTTTTTACATTTAATGTTATTTAATTTTCATTAGATGTATTGACAAATCCATATTCGTTACTTAATTATGATATATGATGATGAGGAACATTATTTATTAATTAAATTGACTATTTGATATACAAGGAATGGTTTGGATAGGTAGTGACATGTGCTTCCTTCTATAATATAGTTCCTTGAGGCATTAATATGTCTCATGAGACAAACATGTTATGAAATCACTAAATAGGTTTCTATGTATAGATTATTTTTCTTTAGAATGGTTTTAATAGTTGAGGTATCATAATGCATGAAATCATCGAAAAAAATAATTAAGAATTTCCTGTATTATGTTTTTATTTATTATTATAGACGAAATTTTAACTATGATCTTATCTTTGGATGTATTTAATTTTCAATTTATTGATTAAATGGAAAATATTTTCAGTTATTAATCTTTCCGTAATGATTAAACTTTATCAACTTATTTAGATATCATTGGTGATCAGTTACATACCATTACATGTTGATAAATATTATTAATTCATGATTGATCCCTATATAATTAACCCTTACTTGGAATGTTATATCACTTTTATTTTTTTCAGGAATCCATAAAGTGTACTATGCTTGATATGAAAGTATATTCTAGAGGAAATATTTTATTCCTAAAAAATTGTATTGTAATTTTTATATTCAAATTTATTTTAAGTCTCAAGTACGAATAGTATTTACTAAGACTATTGAATTATTCTATACATTGGGATATGATTTCATGTATCTTATTTCAATATAAAAAAGTAGACACCAACTTTAGGCTACTGGGGTTGGGGTTGGATCAGTTTGTATCAAAAGAAGTTTATTATAAACCTTGTGAGGTAGATTTAGGGAAAAATATTAGGGAACATAACCCTTTGATAGAATTTGATGATATGTATATAAAACATCATAATGTATTCATATGGTATATATTACCTCATTTTCATAGAAATAGATATCTATTCGTATACAAAAATGGGTACAGTTCTAGAATAGAGGTACCTAGGGGTAAAAATTAAAAAAAGGTTGCATTGGTCTTGACTCTATCATCACCTAGTTAAAAACAATTGGCCTCACAACACACCTATTTTGACACTCCTATGTGACATTTTTAGTATAGTTCACATTTTCATTATAAACCAGTACAGAGGATTTCTAAAAGAGATATCCCAAATGAGACAACATTTATCAATATGATATTAGTTTTCATAAATTTTCCTATTAATGTTATGTATTTCAGATGATTTTGGATTATAAATTATGTTTCATAAGAATGAGATCTCATATAGTATATTCCGTCATTTATAAATGGCACTCAGTAGAGGGATACAAAACTTCATTATTGCATGTAATCCAAATGGAAAGAGTGATTGCTTCTTGGATGGTCTTAATCCAATCTTTAGAAGTGTACAATTCCCCCAAACATTATAATCATATGAGAGCATAATATCATGTTATAAAAATATATAGAAATAATTATCTATGTAATATGGATTCTAGGGGAATAAATAGTACATTTGTATGACAAATAAAAATAAGGATAAAGGGAAGAATGGAAGGATGGATTTTTTAACAAGATTTAAACGTAGAAATAAATAGCCTGGTTATTGTTTTAAATGAATGAGAATTTATTTATTAGTGTGGAGATAAATTTCATAATTTTTTTGATTTCAAGGATATGAAAAAGTATCCAATACTAAATGCTTTAATGGTAAGGATATGGGACACTGTGAAAATAATTTTATCAAGAATCAAAAAATATAACTCATCATACGCTAATGGATCATAGAAAATCATATGATATTATCATATAATAAGAAAAATTATTAAATTTCTTATTTTTGGATTCATGAATTATGTCATTTGAGTATTTTATCAATGATATCCTAGTTGTATGAATTAATGAATGTATAATGATTATACAACAACACAGTTTCTATAAGGACATGAAAGAGTTTGTTTAATGGTACAAAGAAAAGTGATTCAGTGGAATGTTGAACATTTTTTAAAACAAATGATTGTGGTAAATATGACCTATAATATGTTTTGAGATAATGATGTTGGGATAAAGTGATGATTGATAGATATAAATTAAATTGGATAGTGTTGACAACCTTGGACCTGATTAATGATTTGTTGAAAAAGAGGATATAATATCTTTAATAGAGTTTATAATATCTTATTATTTAATGGAAATATAAAATATTATAGGTTTTAATTAAAGAATAAGGATTAATTCATTTTTTCAATAAGGTATTTTTATAATTAATGTAATTACCTTGTATTAATAGAATACATGATAATGGTATTCACATGTTTGGAATGTGGAAATTAATAAATAACTAATATTGTTTCAGGGATTAATTGTATGTTCATTTTTTTGAGATTTAGTGACATTATTTATAATTTTTTACATCAATTTCTTTTGTGAGTGTTATAAGGATAACCATTTTGAAATATTTTATGAATAAATTTGAATGAGGTTAATGAGATTATTGTATTACTTCACTATATGAGTATTTAATCATATTGGATAACTTGTTCTAAATATATTGGTTTTGGAAAATATTTACAGATATAAGTAGATAATTTTCACTCTTTTTTGGATATTACAAATCATTAAAATTTAATTTTAGTTCTTCATGCATAAGTATTCATTTTTGATAACCATTTTTTGGATTAAGGGATGGATTGAAAATTTATTAACATAGATCCAAAGGATGTAATTTTTATGATGATATAAAAAAATATCATGAAAGAGTATTTCTTTAATTTATTATAAAATAAATGAACCCATTATTTGTAGGAAAGGATCTTGAAACAAAAATGTTATCATATTACATTCATATCCAATGAATCATATTAACATTTAAATAATCATTGATTTATTATTTTTAGGATCTTAAATCTACATTGATCATTCCATAAATTATTATCAATGAAATATATCATTACCTATAATTTTTACACTTTTCATCTATGTATATATCATCACTTTCCACTAATTCTATTTTATGTAGAAACCTAGTTGTATATTATTCTATATTATCTTTCTACTTTTAAATCTCTATTATTTATAGGATGATATATTAATCCATTTGTGATATGGGTCTTTTATCAATGGTATTTCCAAATAACAATCCCTTTATTACCGAGATCTTGTGTAATTTCAAGTATTTAACTTATTTATAGTGGGGAGAATGAAACACCTTGAGATTTTAAAATAATACTATCGTATTAGATAGCATATATGATACCAAACGCCAATAATAGAGAAAAATATAACACCCTCATACATTATAATATATTTATTTCTAAGTCAATTAAATATATTCAATAAATTAAATTACAAAAAACACTTCTTTTATCTTTCATTACAAGTATAACTATGTTTATCTTGTGTGACATGCAACACTGAGTTTAGCATACCTTAGAGGAAACATCAAGTTTAAACAAAATGTGAAATATTATTAAAATATTATTATTTAATATAATATTTATAATGTAGATTATTATTTTTATATTATGAATATTAATAACTAGATTTAAAAAAATTATGGTTATATATTGATTATAAATAAAATAAGAATCATTTAAATGAAAAGAAATGTTGTATAAAAACATTATTTATTTAAAATATGGAATAACCACACTCTATGAAAGTAATTTTAAATTATTTTATATCACCTTTAAAATAATTAAATATAAAATAAGCTCCATTTTAAAAATTTATATTCCAAAATTATCTTATGGTTAATTTTTGGTATTTTTATAAGATGTTTCATTTTTTATGAATACTAAAAAATTCTGAAATTTGATTGGAAACTATCTTTGCATTTAAATTAGTTATATGTATAAAATATATTCTCAATTTGTTTTCAAATATTTTTAGTTAAAATTTATATTATGTAATCCAATTTAGTACATTTGAATCATTTTTTTGTTGAATTTTGATTCCAAACCATTATAAATTTTTGGTCATTTTTATATAAAAAATCTGCATTATAATCACATATACAAGATTTATTATAAATTTCATTTGGTCACTTATGTGAATTGAATTTAGAAAAATGAATTCCATATTTTTACTCATAATAATTTAGTATTTTTGATAAGTTAAAATTAATTTTTCACCAAAATGAATAGTGGATGCAATAAAAATTAATTACAGCGATTAGGGTAAAAATTGATTTATCAGCAGTTAAAGAAAAATAAATGGGTTAAAATTGCCTATAAACTTTTTAAAAAACTATTTTATGGGAATATTTACACCATAAAACACCTATGTCCTGAGAATGGTCCATTTTTTACCCTTGTGAAACATGAGAAACATTGAAGTACTCAATTCGTTTAAAAAATAATGAGTGTGTCCTTTCCTCAATATATAAAAGGAAACCACTCTCCTTTATTATTCATGACTTCAATCCATTATAATTAATCTAATAACTAAAAAAATAAAATCTCAGATTCGATCCCCTAATCCTTGAATCTTTTTTTGTAGGATTGAATTTGTAAAAGTGAGATGCTCAATATACAAGAGGGGGGTGAATTATATACTTTAAAAATTCATTTGGAACCTTTAAAGTTATGTATATCAACGATAAACAGACATTCAAAAGACCTCTTAAAGAAACATTTTATAATTTCATAAAAGAATGATTCCACCTTAAAGAATTTAGAATCTGTAATATAATCAGAGTAACAGAATTACAAAGTATAAGAAAGTTATACTTTCTAACATTAACAAAGTTACAAACACGGCGGAATTAAAACAATTTGAAATATAAGTCAAGTAACAATGGGATTATTTTAACACAAAAGTGAAGGGTATCCAAGAACCATGGATATAGCTTCCTTGATTTATACTTTCAAGAAATAATTTCTTACCCAAACCTTGGTAAGCCTTTAATATGAAGATCAGTATCTATCTTACTATCCCTACAAGCCCTAGATTTAGAAGGAAATCAGAACCTCGGTCTTCCAAACTCGGAAGCCCATGATCAGCACGATCGGAGTCTACACTATGAAAGTATGAACAACTTTTTCATGCCTGAACAAGTTGTTCATGCTTGAGAAAGTTGTTCAAAACATTTGCACGAAGCACTCACAGTTGTAAGAGCCTCCCTCTCTAGAAATCACTTTCACAAGCTTATTCACTATCAAGTTCATCCACTCTCTATATTGTCAATTTTCTCATTCAAATGAGATTGCATTTATAGGAAAAGTTTCCCAACGGTCGGCTCCTCTGCAACGGTCATATTTTCCTTAAATCATGGAGAGACCTGGACACATGGAGAACATACAACGGTTAGTTTATAACAGATTGTACGACATCACTTCATGTAACAGAAACAATGTTATGTTAATGATAAATATTAGGTATAAGAAATCATGGAATCTGATATCATTGGAATGATACATTGGGAAACACTAACTTTATCAACAAAAAAAATCTTAAGAAATAAGGAAAAAGAAATTTAAAAAAACATTATCAATAACATGGAATCATAAGGACACATAAATCGAATTGAAAAACAGGCATTCCTTTTGTTCCGGAATTAGAATCATAAAATCGGTATCACATATACACCGAATTCAGTATCTTGTTGATCGACATCATATATACATCAGATTCGATATTGAAGATCAACATCAATATACACCTAAATTGGTATTTAAGATCATCAACAAATATACACTAGAATTAGTATCAATGATCGACATCATATATACACCAGAATCGGTATCGAAGATCAGCATCATATATACATCAGAATTGGAATCATAAAAATTGAATGACAAATCGTAAGTCTATCCGAATGAAAAATGTAATGATATTTTTATATGTATAACAGAATAACAATTCCAAAATTTAAAATTCAGAATGTAAATACGGGACTTAAGAAAAGGAGTTTGTGATTTTAAAAACATAAAACCTTAAAGAATGTAGATGTCAAATGATAAACTTATTAACTAAAAAATCTCCCTCTTTTTGGAAAGCACAAACTACTTTTCTAAGGAAGAATTTATTGACATATATAAAAAATTAATAAAAACATATCTCCCCTTTGAATGAGATTAAAGATGAACATGACAAACTCTCCCTTAGGTCATATTTCCCAAGGATCTTATTCTTGGATCTTTAATGTCATGGGTTTCTTAATGGAATAACTCCCCCTTAAATAAAAATTTCTTCTTAAAAGAAAAATCCCCCTTACATAGATATTATTCTTTATTTCCATACTCCCCCTTTCTAGATTCACCTTCTCAGAGAATAAATTCTATCTTTAAATAAATTATCCACTGTGGTGATTTTCAAAAAGAGGAAACAGAATGGTGAAGTGAATGATGTACCTGTAAGGTTAATAAAGAATAAATTCGAATAGAAAATAAAGATATGCAAGAAATTTCATAAGAAAATTTAATAAATAAGTTTTATACTACATCAAATCACCAGAATATAAATAAAAGTTATCCATTCTTCTTATTCTAAGACAAGATCTTCTTTATCAGGGGTTTGAGCTTCTTGAATTCCATAGGATCTTCTTGAAACATCTTCAGCTAGAACTCCTATTCCTAGTTCTTATTTTCTAAAGCCAAAATCATTTCTTCTTACGTAGCAACCTTTTTTTGTACTTTAGCTCTGAATCCCTTCTCACTACTAACAGATCGACCAACAGAATTGAGTTGACTACCCTAATCAGATATTGAAGCCTTAACCTTGTTGATCTCGGTTTCAGAAGTATTAAAATCTCCATTTATTGAATCCATGAAATCACCAAAATGCCTAAGTTTGTCATTGATGGTTTTGGAATGGTTAAATACTTTATTACAAGTCACCTTCTAAGAATTGTGATCAATCAAAATATTACTGAATTCTGATTCTTGTTAGACAACCATTTCCAAAAGTATATTGGTAGATTCTATCTTCTGATTTAAGATTTCTTGCATCATTTGACTCTGGGCATCTATGTTTGTAAGAAGCAAATTTTTTCTAACAAAATTTCTTAAAGATAGCTTAATAAAGTCATTTTAAACAAATGAAGAGGACTCATTTCCTGAAACATCTTTTCCTCTCTCAACTCCTCTTGGAGTTAAGGAATCTGTTCTTTCTAATCACTTGAAGGACTTTCGAGGCATTTCCTTATCAGTTGAAGAAATTATAACATTCATGTCTTTTACAGGGTCTCGAATTGGATATTTTTCATCTAAAACATGAAAAAATTTAGATCTCCCTGTTCATCATCTTCTTTTTCAAACTCATAATGTTGAGACCCTCCTTGTCCCTCTTCTTCTTGAATTTCTTCCTCTTATTCACCTTGTTGTTCAACCTGTTCTTTCTCTTCTTCTTCTTCTAGTCCAAATTCAACTTCTTCTTTAACTGCAACATTAATAACTTCCTCAACTACTATATCTTCCTCAACTTCTTCTTCAAATATTTCTTTGATTTTTCTATATATTTGGAACCTAAACTCAATGGGTATCCTACATAATCTTCCACTTCCCTTAAAACATCATCGTCATCATTATCTTGGATTATCCGATCTTCCATTTCTTGAACTGGTTTTGATAAATTTAGGACTTTCTTAGCTTTCTGGATCTTCAGAGTGGCCCATGGTTTCTTATGATCAACTTGAGATTCAGGTACTTCCCGATATTTCTTCTTTAATTTATCTTCCTTCTTTTCTTTCTCACGATTTTCAGATTGCTTGATTTTCAAGGCCTTAGCCTTCACAGGATTCAACCTAAAAGAAAAATCTCCCTCTTTTCAGGTGGCTGCCATTTCCCTTTACTTTGCAACTGTTGCTTCTAAATAATCTTTTGGTTTCTTAACAAGAGGAGGTGCTGATACAGGGGAATTAGGAACTAGTGCTGGAAAACTTGGTTCTTCATGTTTCCTTTTATTGGAAACTGGCTTTAAAGATTTCACAACATTACCATTGTTCTAGACAACCATTTCTAAAATGTTTTTTGATTTTGGAATAAACTCTACCTTCATCCTCCTTAGAGAGTCATCACTAAGAAAAAAAACTTGAAAGGCTTTATGACTAATTGGAGTGGGACATTCAGTTCTTGAAGACACATAATAATTATCTTGGAAATAGTTTTTGGGTACATAAGGATATGAGATCTGATAGATCTAGCTTTTATTTCCTGAATGGTAAGAAAGATGTACATCATCAAGTTAGTCTTCCTTGAGTTGACAAAAAATACTAAAGGAATGATATCACATATCATTAGAGAATCTTTATCCCCCTTTCATGGAATAATAAATCCTTACACCCAAAGGGTGTCCATCTTGTGATTCATTGAAATATTTGTAATCTTTGGATTTTTAACATACTTGAGACCCGGATAATAAAGAGCTTTAATCGTTTCAAAATAACCTTCCTTCTCAGGAATTTTTTGAGAACATTGAATAGCTTCCCCTTCATACGATATGTTAAGAACATTTTTTACCTTCTTGTAGTGGACTGAATATGTATTATCATAGAATTTTAACATAAAAAGATCCTTACTATCCTTTCGAAAAATGAAACTTATCCATATAATCGGACACGAAGGTCAGGATAAACCAGATCCTAAGATTTCTCCTTAGCCTCAAAAATGCTTTCCCATTCATTAGATATTTTCACCTTAGAAATAAGGGAATCATAATTATCAAATAAGTTGGATCATACCAACCATTCTCTAAAGATTGACCAATATTTTATCTCCTTGGAAACCGACATCTGATCTGCTGAGGATTCCAAATTCATTCAAGGTGAAAGAAAAGTTCGGAATGAAAACATTGATGGAATTAGAGCTTCAACACTGATAATAGTAAGGATGGTGCAATACTTGAAAACGAGGCACCTATTATATAGGCATGGCTATGAATTTTAAACTTCCATAAGATAATCAAACGACTGATAAAAACCTGATCAGATCTAATGGTTGAGAATGGATATAGAAAATATTAATTCCGATATTTTAAAGTAATGTAAACTATAATTTAAGAAATTCATAAATACTAACAACTAAAACTTATGATAAAGAGAAATAATGATTACCTTTTGAAGTACTCTTGTGATTTATTGGTATTATAAGAATTATTCATGGAATTTTTAAAATCTGAAATTTTCAACTCCAAAATTTTCAAATATGAAAATTTTCAAATTGGAAATTTTTTAATCCGAAATTTACAAATCCAAAATTTTCAAATCCAAAATTTTCAAAAGAACAGATAATGATTTTAAATAATTAGAATAAACAAACACATGTACTCACCCTGAAATAAAGAGTAACTTAATGTTAGGAGATGATTTAAATGAGACATAGATATGGATGATTACCTTACAGAAATCATTCCAAGCATCTATTTAATGTATTCAAATCTATTAGAAGGTAGAGGCTTTGTGAAAATATCAGTAAGTTTCTCTTATGTTCCAATGAATTAAAGAATAATATCTCATTTGAGTGTGTGATCCCTAAGAAAGTGATGTCTAATATCTATGTGCTTTGCATGAGACTAATGTGTAGGGTTTTTACATAGGAAAATGGAACTTTTATTATCACACATAATTTGAGTCTTAGTAAAACTCTAACTATAGTCTGTGAGTGTGTGTTTCAACCAAAAATCCTGAGCACAACAACTTCCAACTGCCTCATATTCAGATTTGAATGTGGAAAGTGCTATAGAATTTTGATTCCTATAAGACCAATAAATTAAGGAATCTACTAAGAAATGACAAGTGTCAGATGTAATTTTTCTATCCATTTTACAACCAGCAAAGTCAGCATCTGAATAACTTTTTTGTTCAAAATCATTTCAAGAGGAATAAAATAGTCCAAAATTTAAAGCCCCCTTTTAAATACTGGAAAATTATTTTTACAGATTTTTAATGGGATTGTTTGGGATTAATCTGAAATCTTGAACATAAGCTTACAGATAACATTGGGTCAAGTTGACAAGCTGTTAAGTACAATAGACTTCATATCATCCCTATATAATATGTTTGATTTACAGGCTTCCCTGATTCATCAATATTAAGAGTATTAGAGGTTTCAATAGGAGTACTTATACTCTTAGTGTTGTCATACCAAAATTTCATTAAAACATCTTTGATATACTTATTTTGATATATGTATATTTCCTCCGGTTTTTATGAAATTTGAAAACCAAGAAAAAAGATAACTCACCCATCAAACGTATTTCAAACTCATATTTCATAAAATTCCCAAAAGAATTAGTTAAGAATTGTTGTGTTGATCTGAAGAAGATGTCATCAATATAAATTTGAACAATCAAAACATTTTTATTTGTTTTCTTAATGAAAAGGGTTCGATCATAGGTTTTCGTAACACTGTTATTTTGAAGAAAAAATCATAAAAGTCTATCATACCAAGCTCTAGGGGCTTATTTATGTCCATATAAAGCTTTGGTAAGTTTATAAACATGATTAGGATATTTTGTATCTTCAATGCTAGGTGGTTGATCTATATAGACATCCTCCTGTACATAACCATTATAAAAAGCACACTTCACCTCCATTTAATAAAGTTTAAAATTAATGAATTCTTAAAATGACAGAAGAATACTAATAGATTCGTGTCTTGCTATATGAGCATATGTTTCTTCATAGTCTATGCCTTCTTGTTGATTATACACTTTTGCAACCAATCTAGAATTGTTTCTATCAATGACTCCATTTTCATCGCATTTGATTCTAAAAACCCATTTAACTCCAATAACAAAATGTTCCTTAAGTTTTACAACCAAGGTCCAAACCTAGTTCCTTACAAATTCATTGAGTTCATCTTGCATAGGCTTTATCAAATCTTCACCACACAAGGCTTCTTCAGGAGACTTTGGATCAAATTTGGAAAGAAATACAATATGTTCAACTTTATTTCATAAATAAATTCTAGTTCTTACTGGTTGATTAAGATTTAAAATGATATTATCACTGGGATGATTCCTTAGTAACAACTGGCTTAGATTTTGAAAAACATGTTCAACAAAATAAGTTAGAAAATTTTCAGGAGTAAATGTCTCAGCAAAATTTTCTTGAACATTGAATTTGTCTAAAAAATCTTCTATCAATGGTTGGTGACTAGTTTTAGAAAATATACTAGGAAATGATTCTGGTTGTTTGAAAACAAAAGGATCATTTTTATCAAAATTAACATGTACTGTTTCTTCCACAGTGCAAGTGTTTTTATTAAAAAGTCTATATGCCTTAGAGTTATAAGAGTAACCTAAGAAAATTCCTTCATTAGATTTGGGTGAAAATTTAATTAATTTATCCTTTGTATTGAAGATAAATACATTTCTACCAAAAACTTTGAAGTAAGAAACTTTTGGTTTTCAGCCATTCCACAACTCATAAGGTGTTTTATTAAGAAACGATCTTATTAAAACTCGATTTATTGTATAAAAAAGAGTACATACAGCTTCAGCCAATTAATTTTCAGATATATAATATTCAATCAACATGTTTCTTGTCATCTATTGAATAATACGATTTATTTTTTCAATAACAACATTTTGTTGTGGAGTTCTTGGAGGTGAGATGGTGTGAGTAATACCTTTTTTACTAAAAAAAGTGTCAAAATTAGAATTTTCAAATTCTCTACCTTGATCACTATGAATAGTTATAAACAGTAGGTTTTTTTCATTATTAACTTGATCTATAATGTTTTTAAAATAAGAAAAAGCATCAGATTTCTTTGCGTGAAAATAAACCCAAGTAAATCTATTGTAGTCATCAACTAGGAAAAACACATAGTATTTACCACCAATACTTCCAGTTTGTGTTGGACCAAATAAATCCATGTGCATTAACTATAAGGCATTATAATTTATAACTTAACGTATCTATTTAAAGCTAGATTTATGTTTCTTTCTATATTGTCAACTATCACAGAGTTTTGAAGAATCAATCTTATGTTCTATTATATCTCGAACATTTTCATTCATAGAAATATTACTAAGATTACATAGGTTACAGTGTCCTAGTCTCCTATTCCAAACCCATGATGGATCATAAAATTCAATAATGCAAGTTAGATCTTGACTTCTAAGGTCTTCAAGGTTTAAGGTGTACACATTCTCATACCGAAGGGAAGAGAAAATAAACTCATTCTTGAAATTCTGAACTAAACATTTATCATTTCTAAAATCCACAAGGTAACCTTCATCACATAATTGGATTATTCTTATGAGGTGGTGCATAAGTCCTTTTACAAAATGACCATTTTAAATAATAGCTTTTCCAAGAAGAATAATGTTACCTATAACGACTATTTCTCTTTGAGAGTTATCACCAAAAGTTTCATTTCCACCTTTTGTTTTTAAAATCTTCTTGAAATAGTCTTTGTTATCAGTCATGTTCTGGGAAGATCCAATATCCATGTACCATATGTTTTTGGCAGTTTCATCATTTTCATGAAATTTAAAGACTTAGGCGTTTGGAATCCAAACATGCTTAGATCCAGAACTATTAGATAACAAAGACTTGGGTAACCATATTTGTTTGAAAAAATAAACTTTATGAAACCGAAGGGATTGAAATCTATTTAAAGAACAATTTTTCTTCAAATTCCCACCACTTTGGCATTTAGTACAAAAAGGGGCTCTATAAGGAACAAAATAATTGTTTCTAAAAATATCTTTTTCATGAGAATAATCTAACCTTTGTCTATTACCATGAGGTTGGATCTGAGAATACATCATGTCAAAATTTCCTTACCAGAAGTAAAATTTGTAAGAAGTTTATTGAAGGAAAATATTACAATTTTAGTCTCAGGACTAAATTATTATCCTAAATAATAATAGATTTAGGGCTAATTTTATCCACTAAAACATATTTTTCTAAAAAAAATTCTTAAGATATTTAGAAAGATTATCCTTCTCATAATTAACTTCCTCATGTTTCGTAGAAAGATTTTTTAAAACATCATTTTTCTCATCATGATCTTTGGAATCTTCTAAAATTTCTTTTTTTTAAATAGATTCTCTATAATTTTTTTATCAAGTTTCTATGAAACATTACAATTTCTATTTTCAAGAAACTTAGAAAATCTAGAAACTTCCTCATAGGATGGAAAATCATTATCATTATCTAATGAAGAAAACTCATCATCTGAAGAAAAAACTCTATCTAGAAAATTTTCAATTAAAGACATATTGGTTAAGGATTCAGTAGTTCGCACCTTAGACATAAGACAATGATTTTGAAATGGAGATCTAGCGATTAGACCAATATTATTTTTTCCAGAAGATTCATATTCTGAAAAATCATCATAAGAATGTCCACCATTAGCACTCCAAGTGTCATTGGCTTTCAAGACTTTATTATCCTTTGACCAGTATAAATTGTTCTTCTTTCTTTCAGAATTCCTATCTTTCTTATGTCTCTTCTTAAGCAAGGGACAATCAGGCATGGTAAGACTATTTCATCTTTATTCATAGAAAGTCACTTCTCCTTTTTTATTATCTTTTCGATCTTTCTTCTTGTATATATATTGAATGTTCTTCTGCCCCACAATCTTGTTCATCCTATAAGAAAGATTTGCTAACTCATTTCCTGAAGCTTAACTATCATTGGATTCAGATTGAATACTTAACTTCTTAGAATTTTGTCATTAATTCACTCAGGACTCTTGGATTTCATATGATTTGAAATAGTTGTAAAAGCAACACCTCAATTTCTATTCTTCTTCTTGATATTATCAGTGTCTCTCTTTATTATAGTCTAATGTTGAATAAGAGTTCCAAACAGTTCATCAAGAGAAATCTGAGTAACCTTTCTGTTCTCATCAATAGTAGTCCTCTTGTATTCTCACTCATTTGGCATGATGTCTTTGTCCTATCAAGAATAACTTCATCATATACTCCTTTCCCACCCAGAAATTGTAATGTATTCACAATAGCCATGAATCTTTGTTTCACCTTACATATGGGTTCTCCAAAAGGACAGCATAAACCATGATATTCAGCTCTGGGCATGGATCTTCTAGTTTCAATTACATTGGAATTTCCAAAGTGAGTAACTTTGATTTTCTCCCAAATACAATTTTCTACATCAAAAGATTAAATTTGGCTATATATGTTTCTAGTCATAGAACATAGAAAATTTTTTCGTACCATAAAGATCAACTGGTATTCCACCTTTTCCGGATTAGTAAGGGTTCTAAGATCCTTATCAAGAATCTTATAATCTCTAGTTAACATAATGTAGTTGTCTACACCTATGTTTATCACAAAGGTATTCATTCTATCTCTCTAGTACTCATAGTGATTTCCATAAAATATTGGTGGACTAGTAGGATTGATATTATCTAAATATCCAACATGAATACCTTCCATACTAAAAATATATTTATTTCTACAAAACTTATTAGTAGTAAATGTTTTAGAACAAATATGAAGAAAATAGGAAAATAAAAACATGAGCAGGAAAACATATATGTGGATATAATTATTTTAGAAACCTCATCTGATACCAATTGTAGGATCTAATATGTAAAAGTGAGATACTCAATATAAAAGGGGGGGTGAATTTTATAATTTAAAAATTCCATTGGAACCTTTAAATTTATTTTTAACAAGGTTAAACAAACATTCGCAAGACCTATTAAAGAAACATTTTCTAATTTCTTAAAAGAATGATTCAACCTTAATGTGTATATAATCTATAATATAATTAGTGTAATGGAATTAAAGAGTATAAGAAAGTTATACTTTCTAACTTTACCAAAGTTACAAAAACAGCAGAATTAAAACAACTTGAAATATGAGTCATGTAATAATGGGATTCTATTAACCCAAATAGAAGGGCATCCAAGAACCTTATATAAAGGTTCCCTGATTTATTCTTTCCAAAAAGTATATCTTACCCAAACATAAGTAAGCCCTCAATACGAAGATCAGTTTCTATCGTGATATCCCTACAAGTCCTCGATTTAGAAGGAAATCAGAACCTTTGTCTTCCAAACACATAAGCCCACGATCATCACGATCAGAGTATGCACTAAGAGAGTCTAAACAAGTTGTTCACGCCTGGACAAGTTGTTCACAACATCCGCTTGAAGCACTGAGAGTTGTAAGATCATATCTCTCTACAAATCACTTTTACAAGCTTGTTCACTGTCAAGTCTATCCACTCTCTACAATTTCATTTTGCTAGTTCAAATGATTTTGTATTTATAGGAAAAGTTTCCCAACGGTTGGCTCATCTCCAATGGTCATATTTTCCTTAAATTTCGTAGGGGCCTGGACACGTGGAAAACATACAACAGTGATTTTGTAACAGATTGTACGACATCATTTCAAGTAACAGAAACGATGTTATGTTAAAGATAAATGTTAGGTATAAGAAATCTTGGAATCCAATATCACAAGAATGATACATTGGGAAACTCTAACATTATCATGAAAATAGAATCATAAGATATCTAGAAAACTGATTCCTAAAAAAACATTATCAAGAACACGAAATCATAAGGAAAAGTAAATCAGATTGAAAAACATGTGTCTCTTTTGTTTCAAAATCAGAATCATAAAATCAGTATCACATATATACCGGATTCGGTATCATGTTGATCGGCATCATATATACACCCGATTCAATATTGAAGATCAGCATTATATATACAACAGAATCAGTATTGAAGATCACCATCATATATACTCCAGAATCGGTATTGAAGATCAACATCATATATACACAGGAATCAGTATTGAAGATTGTCATCTTATATACACCAGAAGAAGAATCATAAAAATTTAAGGAAAAATCGTAAGTCTAACAGAATGGAAAAATGTAATGATATTTCTGTAAGTATAACGGAATGGCAATTTCAGAATGAAATATTTGGAACTTAAATACTATACTTAAGAAAATAAGTTTGTGATTTTAAAAACATAAAACCTTAAGGAATACATAAGCCATAAGATAACCTTATTGACTCAACATTTTTTTGGCATAATTCCATCCTTTTATGGATTTTGTACAAACTTAATGAGGATAGAAGGTGAAGATGTAATATTCTTAAATGAGCATCTTTATTTTAATTTTTTATTCAACTAATTATGTTTTTATTAATACACTATTATATAATAGATATATTTTATTAAATAAACTATTATTATTCTATAATTAGATAATAACCTAAAACCATCTACAATTCAATCAAATGTCCTAAAGAATCACTATTTGTGGATTTGGCGGACGACTGCCTTATGAACCAATGTCCCTCGTTTTTCCATTTCCACATCTCAAGGATGGGTATGATGATTGTAATAAGATATATATATATATATGATATTTATGAAATATTTATATTACAATTGTCACTATATCTAACAAATATTTTTACCTTCCATTCCATTGTAGGTACGATAATGTCGCTCGTGTCTACGACAGACTACTGCCTCGTGCAATGATGTAATTCCTCTTTCAATAACGCATCACATAACTGGTGATAAAGATAAAGTTAATACTTATATATGATATAAATGAAACAACTATGATATAAATTACATATTTTTTACTCTCTAAATATAATATATATCATTTTATTTCTTTCCTTTTCACTAGCATAATGATGATAACATCATTCTTGTACGCGTGGACTACCTCTTTCACGAAGTGATGTTACACTCTTTTCATCACCAATACACATTTATGATATATATATATGTATATAATGTTCTATTTATAATATTAATATTATTATTTAATGATATTATATTACTTACCTTATTTCCATTATGATCATTTAAAATGGATGTATTACTCATGCATACACATGACCTGCCATCTCCAGGATCACAACATACACCATTTTTCATAACCATTATTAATGATTGGTTTTAAAAGTAAAATTTATATAAAAATATGATAATTATTTAATTATTTTTTATATGGATATTATTGAAATATATAATATTTTTATGAACATGAATTTTCATGATGAAACACACATGAGAAAATAATGAAATTACCACTTAAAACAATAAAAATCATGAATGAAATTTTAAAAAAGGGTAATAATTAGTAATATAATGATAAAAAATGATAATATAAATTCTAGAATGGTTATATAATAAGTTCATAACATGTTTAAAACTAAGATACATTAATCTAAATAACTCCCAATCATAAAATAAGTGTTAAGTAAGGAATTTGGCCTCATTTTAATTTCGATAAAGAATATTGTAATTTTATGCACTTAATTTTTTTTATGGAGTATATATTTTTGTGTTTACCTATAATATAATTATTCATTAATAAATCATGGTTTCTTGAGTTTCAATATTAATTATTTAATTTAAGGGGATTTTTCCTAAGATTAACTAAGTGGTATAGATTTTCATAATCAAATTTATTTTCATTGGGTCAAATTATTTCCTTGTTGTAGTTTATATTCTAAGATTATGTGTATAATTATTTTTTATTATAATATTTTTTATTTGTAATATTTTATTTGGATTCAAATTTGACCCACATAATTGAGTCATTAGTGTATTACCACTACAACATTATGATCTTTTTAATGGTTTACATCACAATCACACTTTAATTGATATTGTTTATTCTTGAAATTTAGTGGATGTAAATTATGTTATCATTTCAAAATAAAAATAGTTAATTTAATGATCCTTTAGCCATTAATGATATTTTCAATAATAGTAAATTTTTTATCACCTTGGTACCTAATTTAATTGATAATTTTTTTATGAAAATCTAACTTAATTTCTCTATTTGATTAGAAATATGTTTTCTTCCAAAACCATATTCTCTAAAAATAATTTGAAAATTGTTTTTAACCATTTAGAAATTTTATATGTAATGAATTTTCATCAATTTTTTAATATTTAATTTTTTAATGGTAATTTTATTATTTTTTCAAAACAATGCACATTTTTTTACTGAAAAGATGAAAGGAATATTCTTATCATTTTTTGAACAAGAATATTTCCTAACCATTTTAAATTTTAAAAGGAATGTTCTTTTTATCTTTTAAAGAATTTTTAGAATTAACAACAATCTTGACAATAATCTATTTTATTCTAACCTTGAAATTTTAGGGGGATTATTTTAAATAAAATGTATTTTAATGTGATTTGAAAAAATGTATTTTAAATTTTTTAAAAATTAAATTGAAATTATAGCCAATATTGTTTTACTATGTTTTTAATGTATTTATATTCACTAATGAAAACAATTCATTATTCTTAAACCAATGGTTACATGTTGATTATATCATTATTATTCAACTGGATGTTTTATGATTAATTTGACTAAAGATAGTTTTTACATCCACATCCTTATTTCATTTGGTATTCTTTAATTATCCCTTGAAATATTTACATACCTATGATAATTAGAAATTAAACTTCCCCTAAATATCCATATTAATTATAATATTTTTTTCTATAACCTTGGTTCATTTCTACATATAGTGTTTTAGTTTGAATGTTATTTGATTAACAGTGTAAATATTGATAAATCTTTAATATTTCCTCAATATAGATATTTGATTATAATAAACATTATTAATTATTTTAGTTAATTATTTTTTATATGAGCAATTATTTAGACCTATAGATACATGTGGGGATTGATACAATATTGACCCTCAATGAATCAGTAGGTCTTGTGATACAAACATGTTAAGATAGTATTAGACATGTTTCCACCTATAGATTAAACTATCTTATGGAAGGTATTTTTAGTAGAGGTTTAATAATGACTCTGATCCTAGAATCCTATAATTATGTTTTTACATTTTTTAGAGTTCATTTATTATTATATAGGATATTTTCAATATGATATTATCTCTCGAAGAATTTCATTTTCTGTTTCGTGGTTAAATCATATTTTTATTTCATTATTTAACATTATATATTGATTATTCCTTATCCAGTAATTTGGATGGATTTTGTACTCAGTTACATACATTTCCATGATAATTATTCTTATTAAGTCATGGTATATATTTATGTATTTAACCCTTACTGATAATTTGATCACACCATTGTTTTTTTCCTTTCTCAATAATAAATTAAGTGTATAATATTTATGCGCACATATTTTTTATAAGGGATAATTTTATTCAAAAAAAAATATTTTTCTTTTTTGTGTATTAAAATTTAATTTATGACTAATTTTTCTCAGGTTTACCAATACTTATTAACAATTTGGTCTTTCGAGATGTATTTCTTTATATCTTATGCCATTGTAATAAAGAAGACAGTAGCTTCGGGAAACTAGGATTTGGGTCACTACATAAAATGAAAGGTGAAATGATTATGTTATCCATATAATTATATTAGAAGACAATCATATTGTTATTCTATTTTTAAGTGTTATTTAATTGATTTATAAAAATAATTTTCTATGATATCAAATTATTTTTTATTCATGCTATGGGTGTTAATGATTCCTTCGATCAAGGATGGCATCACATGGGATGTGATTATTGAATTCTATGAATATTTCTATTTTTAAGGATTATTATATTTTTCATTATTGATGATCCAAATTTTTATTTCTTTGTTTTATCTTATATTATACTCATCCACTTAGATTAATTCATGATACCCTTAAGATTATATTTTTCTTACTGATGAAATTTAGTTTTTATGGATTATATTTATTCTTAACAAGTCTTTAATTTGAAAATTAATTTTAATCTTCTTCCCTATATTATCATGACAAGTTTTTGGGCATTAGTTTTATTAGAAAACCAATGCCTAATATTCAAAATAATTTGACTGTTGGCATCAGTTTCTAGTAACAACTGACACAAAAAATAGGTGGAAAATTCCAAAAAGAAAATTTTGGCATCAGTTTTCAAAATACCAGTGAGGAAAACCTAAATTTTTTTCATCACTTATAAATAATTTGGTTAAAACAAATTTAAAAATTTAAAAAAACCACATAAAAACTTATTACTTCACTAGTTTAGGGAGATAATATTTATAATGGTGTCAATGATCATGAATCAGCCTGAGGATCTTCTGTTTTGTTTTCCTAGTAGTCCACAAAAAGATGTTTAGACTCTTAATTTATGTCGATAAATCTTTTAGTACTGTTCATTCCTATATTACCCAACCTAAAAGAGAAATTGTACCTACTCTAGTGGATTTGTTTTCATCTATATGACTTAACCTTGATAAACCATGTGAATAGAGTATGATATGTTTTGATGATGATACTAATATAAAATTATAGGGATCAATATGTATTCTTAGTAATATAATATCATTTTTCGGAATATAACACCTTTTAGGACTCATGATATTTTGGGATTAGATTCTATGGTTCTTTATGTCTAGTATTTTAGATAACTCTAGTGAGAACAACTGAATAAAATGGGTTAGGGCATAAGAGTTATTATTTTTTTCATGTAGTTGAGATCCATTATTTATTCCACCCATTTTATTATTATAAGATTGTAGTTTAGATGATATTTATTACTTTTTACATTTTTTAATACCCCAAAAAATTAGTTTAAAGTGATAATATGCATGAGGGAATTATTAACACTTAACACGAATCTTTATGTGGGCTATAATATGCTATAATAATAATATTATTTAAATGTGATCATTAAAACATATTCATTAATTTATTGGTTAAATTGAAAATAAAATTTTGAAAAATATTTATAATTCTATTACATAAATAAAGTTTATTTATTAATTCTTAATAAATTAATATAGAATTTTCATAAATTCAATTTATACTTCAAAAATATGTTTTCATAAGAAATGATTTTTATTGTATTTTGGGTAGGAAAATTATAATTAATTTTTAACAATTTAAGATATTTTTTATGAGGTTAAAAGATATA
Source organism: Viscum album (assembly GCA_963277665.1). Lineage (NCBI taxonomy): Eukaryota > Viridiplantae > Streptophyta > Magnoliopsida > Santalales > Viscaceae > Viscum > Viscum album. The sequence goes on from OY728141.1 coordinate 1,556,149,382, forward strand.
ACTTATGAAATAATTAATTCAATATTAGTTTAAGGTGGATTTTTTGGAGTTGTCAAAAATGATTTATTTTTATGTGAATAGTGAAAATATATTTCTTTTTGTAAAAATTTCATTTATTTTCATCTAATAAAGTGATTGAAAATTATCATTATGTTTTTCATTTTATATTAAAAAAATATAAGTCTCGTTTTACTATAACTAATAAAATTAATTATAATTATCATTATATGTTTTTTGGTATAAGTTCATTTTGGGCTCAAAATAAATCATTTAGAAGAATGTTTTCATTCTTTCTTAAATATTTATATTACATTTGGTCTCAACCACTGTTAAAAATTAAATATTGTAAAATAGATTTCATATTTGAAATTAGGGGGTCCAAATTTTGTAAGTAGGGGCATTTTATTTTCAGTAATTATGAACAGTAAACATTGTATATATTTTCCACCCCAATAAGGGTGACAAATGTAATATGTGGTTAAAATTATGTGATCCTGCCTAAAAATATCTCTTACACATGTAATTATTTTATGTGATTTTTTTCCTACAATGAACATATATTGTTTGAATAAGTCTCAATTTTTTTCCTCTTTCCATTGATAATGACCTTAATATTCTTTTAATTAATGATTAAAAAAAGTCACCCTATTTATTTTAATACCTTTAATTGTTTTAATAGGTATAAAAATATTCTATATTTAGTTATAAATCATTATATTAAATATTAATTAAATGTTTTATCATGTTAATTTATTTTTAATTTTTAGTGATGAAATAATTACCATAAGTGCTTACAGAAAGCCGATACTGTGCTTCTTTAAGTAATATAAAAATCAATTAAACGATATTGAAAATATTAAAATCCATAAGCTTTGAATGATTTATTATTTTCCAAAAAAATTTAAGATAAATTTAAAATATTATTGATTATATAAAATTTTATATTATAATTACATCACTATCATGATTCCTTTAAATCCAAACTACATGAATAGACTAAAAAATGGATTTAATGGTCTTAGGTTAAATAATATAATATTAAATTATTGAAAACTCAGTAAAAAATATAAAATTTGATTTTTTTAATTTTATATTATTGATAATATCATCCATTTTCCATTTATAGGTCACTTTTCCAATTATAGTATCTTTCTTAAACCGTAAATAGTAAAAAATTATATTGTGGTAATCATTAAATGGTTTAATAAGTAATTAAATCTTCCACATTAGGGTACAACCCTCACATGAAATTGAAAAAAATATTTATGATATTATTTCAACTCATTCTCATCATATATTAGAAATATATAAATTTTTACCCTTTTAGATGAAAATTTATTTATATTAATTTTACACTTTAAGTAATACTAACGGTTCTCCTCCGATCACCTATAATAATACATCTCATATCCTCTCTTCCCGATTCATTTTTTACAATAGTTCATACAATACCAACCTAAATATCTCTAAAACATCTGAAACCATATATTAGATATATTGATATAACCGAAATACCAAAACTACAAGGCATAACGTGTAATCCAAAGAAGTTATTTGAGGAGAGGTTACAAGTCATAACTGGTTTATTTCAAGTTTTTTTTATGATTCCACATCATTAAAATTTTATTAAAACATGATGATATCATAACATAAATATATATACTCAAATAAAATGTCATTATATTTATGGATAAACCTCAGTTTATTCTATCTTTATTAAATGGAAAATGAAACCATTATTTGCAAGTGCGTAGGGACAACCACCACATGAAACGATGTAATTTATATTAGATCAATGCATATCATGGATGGTTATAATTAAAATTTTAATATATATATATATATATATATTAATTTATGGAATAGTTATCCTTTTTTATGATATTATATCCAATATTTTCTTACATTTTAATCCATTGAAAATTGATTAAATCTTCCATGCGTATTTTCTACTACCACCTCCACAATGATATGTGATTTTTTTAACATTTTTTCCTCACATGTCTTATCATACGGATATAAATAATTAATAAATATGAAATATTTAAAAATATTAATTATTTTTAAAACAAAAATATTATATTCTTGATTTATTTTCCACCTAGTAGAAAAGTGGAAACATCACTTGTGTGTACAAGCAGACTACTGCATCCATACTAAAACATATTTCAGTTTTTATGCTCACTTTTCAAGGATGGTTCTAAAATTTATACAATTCATAAAATATATAATTATTTAATGATAATAATTTTGGAGATGACGTAAAATAGAACCATTTGACCATGGTCCACATGAAAAATAGGTTTTGAGATTATTAAATAAATGTCCTCAAAACAGACAATATAAACTTAACTGATTTGGTAACTAAATAAAACATTGTCATAAAATAAATAAAGAGGATTATAATAATGTAATTGGTATGAAAATATTTCTTAACAAATTAAATAAAAAAAATAGTTTTATTATTTAGTAAATAATGAATATATTATGCTAGACTATATTTAATGCAAGTGATTTTTGTATAAAACCATATCTTAAATGTATTAATGTTTGTATTCTTACTCTATATCCACGTTCATTAAAAGGTTTCATTAATTATCATATTCAAAATTAGAATGTTTTTAAATGTTAATTTAATATACCTTTTAATTTCATTACAAGTTTTACAAAATAGACATCTTATCATGCGAAAAACGTGGTAGTTTTATCAAAGGTGTGAAAGGAATTAATGATTTATCTTTTATGAAATGAATATAAATTTCTATCACAGTGAAATTTTATTTCCATAGATATTTTTTAAATTTTTCAATGTTTAATTTTAAATAAAATCATTTCAAAAATATTTTGGGAATTTTTCATTTTATAGAGTATTCAAAATAAAGGGATTTTCCACCACATTTTAAGTTAAAATGGAATGTTATATTTTTATTTGTTCAAAAGAGTTTTCACGGGATTTATGATGAAAAGATGAATTATTGTTTTATCTTTGTTCATTATATTGTACTTTGAAATTATATTTGATGAATTTTGATCTGGATATATCATATACAATGGGTGAGACTGATATAACTTATATGACGGGTGAGCTTTATATATCTATCTAATTAACTCTGTAACGTTCCTTGTCAATAATGTAATGATGGAGAGAGTTAATCATGTTGGTTTCTCCTAAGGATTTAATTCAGATCTAGTTATTTCTTAAATGAGTGTATAAAAGATATGTATATAGTTCTATAAAATTCCTAAAAGGGTTTCAATTTTCATTCTAGGGTTTTAAGTTTTTCATTTTGAAAAAATTGTGTTTCCCATGTGGATATGATATAATATATATTTTTAATGAATAATTATGAAAAGGAAAAAAATTTATGGGTTTTCATGTTTTTCACTATACTAATGAATTTATTTTTTTCATATCCAATATTTGGATTTTTATAATTATCCCAAATTTTCAAATGTTTTCACAAGGTTTAATAATTAGTTTGAACAATAAATTAATCATACTGAATGTAATGATCACTTTTCATGAAATAAAAAATATTTCATTTTAAATTTTTATACAATGAGATAAATGAAGACTAAGTGGATCTTTCCACCTTTTAATACATTGGTTTTTATGTAATAGTAATGACCTAATTCTCTACAACTATAAACAATTAGATATTAATAATATAAGAAAGTGAATTCTTATCTTAATACTTAATATTACGTAATATTTTAAGGTTGAGTCATCATTTTTTTATAGTTCTTCACAGATTTGTCTCTATATAATATTTTTATTAATGGTTGTTACCTCTGTGACATAATATTATATTTTTATATATATAATCATTATATTCTGTAATATTTTAGATTTTCATTATTTTAGGATTGTTAGAGGATTGATGGGTCAAACATGATATTAATGGGAAACTCTTCATAGATATAGTGAGACTTCATTTTATTAAATCAAATGAGATGAGAGTGAAAATGTGGTATACCTCATATTGATATTGATAAATATATGTATTTCATTATAGGTAGGTAAGACATATCTTTGGTTGTGTAGTTATAGTTGTGTCATTGACATGCATGCGTCTTCAAGTCACAATGGCATATTGGTATGGATTTTTATAAGCATGAATGAGATATGTTCCAAGGTTGGTTATGTTTCACTCAATAATAACTTCCACATGAATCCACGTGATCAGTATCACTTAGGATGTCTAGGTGAGTGGTGGAATACCATTTTTTCATTGAGATCACCCTCTACCTATGTACACAACTTGGGTTTTGACATACATGTGTATAAAAATTTTTTTCCATTTAAATAATTTGTATTATATTAGTGCTATATTTATATCCTAGGATTATAGGTGTAGTATTGGTCAATGATTTTATAGAATCTATTTATGTGAGTATGTTCAGTAGCCATCTAAGTATTAATTTAGTTATTAAATCAAATATTCTCATTCCAAGAAGCCAACCTATTTATTTTTTTTACATCGTACCCTCGATATAAATTTATTTTGTGTCATTTTATATGTATTATTAATAAAATATCTTATCACTTAATTTTAAATTACATATTTCAAGACAAGATTTTGGATCCCTATTTTCTTGTCCATGAATTTTGGGTATTTCTTTTATATGGATGGGTTATAATAATATTTAGATAGTTTTAAGAAGAATTTCTTTTAATTATTTTAAGGGAATAGTACAATGACGATATATTCAGTTACTTTCTTATATTAAAAAATCAACAGTTTATGGGGATGTATGTCTGAGGCCACGTAATGACTAAGTTCAACTATTATTTTGATAGACATGGCATATATGAAACAGATCCTTGATTTAGTTCAAACAAATGTGATGGTCCTATTTTAATTGCATGAACTCATAGAGAAAGGTATTTCATATTTCTTTTATCATTGTTTATAGTGTAGTGGGTTACCTTATGTTCATAAAAACTAAAATGGATGTAATGAGGTGTTATCACATCGGTTCATAAGCATGATTAGATTGAAAATTTTAGGGTCATTCACGATCTTATGATTGAATAACAAGGTGAAATAAAAATTGATATATATATATAACTGTATTTAGAAAAATATTATATAGAATGAATTTTAATCAATTAGAATACAAAAATCAATAGATGTTCAAGTGGAGAGACCATATATTAAATAATATATAAAATAAAATACTCATTAAGGGTGGTGTCTCATGATAATTTTCAAAATGAAAAAGTGCAAGTAATTGTTTATATTTAAATACAATTATTATATATCATGATGAAAACCGAATACCATGTGGGATGTGGCATGGGGGAAAACTATTTTTAGAACACTTTAGAATGTTTGTTAATAAATTATTTCTCTTGGGAGAGGAAGGATATCAATAAAATTATAGTTACACATTTGATAGAGTGTTTTTGGGTTTTCCACTAAAAATATCTTATAGGTTCTTCAATAAGAGGCTAAAAAAGATCATGAAAATAAATTTTTTCATTTTAATTAAACAAAATTTTAATAATAACTCTATAGATTTTGACATGGAAGATGATTATATTGACAAGTGTAATCTTCATTATAATTCTAGAGGTTAATAAAATATAATAAAAAATTAGGTTTTAATGGAAAAGAAGATATGAAATAAATTAGTTATATTCCACTAGAGTCAAAACTATTTCAATGAAAATTTTGGGGTGAGAAATTCTGAGTAAATAACTATAAAAATCTAATAGAACGCATAGACATACTCTTTGGTTAATATCAAGGAACTGAGTTGGAAATATTGGTCAATAACATTTTTATTTTGTGACTCAATGTTTGATTCCACTTATTATTTGTTTTAATAGGATATGTACTAGTGTTCCTCGATTAATATATACGATGATACCAAATATCCTCAATGTATATTTGAGAATGAAATATATTAATTTGAATGAGTGTTGAGTAAACTCCCATTTAAACGTACATGATAACAATACCATTGGAAAAGGTGAAAAAGGATGATTCGTAGATTTTGTATAGGCTAATGATAAAGTGAAACTATAGGCGAACCACTAGTAGATAACACAAAGTTGAATTGGAATTTCCTATAAACCCCTTTTTTTTGAGACATGATGTTTATTTACCCTTCTTATTTATTGTACTAGGTTATGAAATGGTGTAGACTGATTTTCCTGTATCTGGATCCCACTTATCATCAAAAAGGATTATTGAAATTAAAATATTTATTTTGAAAGAGTTTTGAGTAAAATAATATATTATTATAGGTGGATCCAATATCATTTGAAGAATTATAAAAGAACAATTTAGGGGTTAAACCCTTTCCCATGTATTTTAATAAAATATGGAATTATAAATAATGTGATCTTGTTAAAAAGATGAATGATTATAATTTCATCAGAACACATTGTGTAACACCTATTGTTTAAGGAGCCATTATTCTAATATTAATTATTTTTTTTAATAATTTAAAATATCATTTCACCATTATTTATAAAGGATTTAAATGTGATTATAAAATATCACCTACAACATACGAGCCAAACTAATGACACTTTATTCAATCGTAATTGGGACACTAAAATAAATGCACATAAAACTAATCAATAAACAATATGTATAATTACTCACCATGGATGAAATAAATCCATTAAAAGTTCATTAATAACTAGGGGAGAATAGTTAGAAATGGATAAAATATCCATGGATAGAAAATATCATGTATTATCCTCATCCTTGATAACCAATAATTAAAAAAAACATGTAATTAGGTTGAGAAACATTAATGTATAATGAATAGTGAAAAATATATAATATTCAATAAGAACCATACATTGCAATTTGTGAGTGGATTTAATGAATGATTTAGTTAGTCTATATATAGGATCGAAATTAGGACATTATAAATATAGTTTTTTTAAATATGATCGTTGAAAACCTAATCATTTTGAATATGTTGGTTGGTTATATATCGAATAGGCATACTGAATTCTTGTATTTTCATGTTGAAAACTAAAAATAATAAAACACACATTGAAAAAAATATTATAGTAAAATATTATAAATATTTATTAATACCTTACAAATAAATATTAATATTAATAATATTTTTAAAATATGATATTATGAATATATAAAATTAAATGTTATATATTAATATTAATGGATTATTAAAATTAAATTTTACAATATTAATAAATAATTTTAATGGTACTTGTTAAATAATATTTAGGGTAAAAATATATTTTTCATAGATAATTTTTGTTTATTATTATATATTTTATCCTAATAGATTAATTTTTTAAAAATTAAATACTTTTTGTATATGAACATACATATTAATATATTTGAAATTATAGTTTTTTATGAAATAATATTAATAATACATATTGTTTAAAAATTTCAATTTTCAATAATCCCATTTTATCTTTATATTTTAAATTTTAATTATAATACTAAAGATATAATTCTTTTAATTTTTAATTTGATATAATTAACATGAGTTTTAAATTTAGAATTTCAAAATTAGATTTGGGTTAAATTTGGGTATTTTTTGGAAACATTTTTTTGTTAATAGTTTAATATAACATTTTTATTAATATATCGATCTTTATCACGTTATAAGAATATAAATCTGATATAGAAATTTATAAAACCATTTTAGGGAAAAAATATTTATTTTATAATTGACATTATATATTTTAAAATATTTATTATACTTTAAAAACCATTTATTGATATATTGGAAGTCAAGTAATATTTTTCTGAAAAATTGTTTTAATACATTATACATTTATATAATACTATTAATTTTTATAAAATTTAGATATTAATTCATAAAATGGATTTAAAATTGTGAATAATTATTTCCTAACTATCTAAAAAGGATCAATTTATATTAATTTATAAATATTAATTTTCCAATGGTAAAATTTAGTTATCGTGGTAAAATATTAAATAGAAACAAATGTAAATCATGGGGTTAAGGGATTGAAGCATGTTTAAAAGATCATTATAATTTATGGAATTAGATATTATTGAGATTATATTATCATAAATATATTATTATTCTTTTTTGGAGCCAATTGACATGTTTAGCATGTTCTCTATTTATGTAAAGTGTTTATATTTAATTTTTATCATTCTCACCACGTATAATAGGGTATCCCTACCACTGCATCCTGAATATTCTAAAAAATTAACTTCATCATAAAATCCTAAAATTTATCTTTGAACTAGAATAATATTATATTCCCTTTATCTTTTGGTCAAAAAATATTAACATATTCCATCCATTTTCAATGGATTTCTCAAGGAAATTTCAAAGTACTCATTGAGAGTAATCATTTTTAATTAACAAATATACTTTATATTTTTATTTTAAAATTATAAATTTAAAATAACTATATAATTAAATAAGTATTATTTATATTATTAATTTTATTATATCATTTAAATAGTCTTAATCTCATTTTAGTTTTTCCCAAATAAAAGATAAAATGAAATTTGTGTGTGTGAGCACTACTCGCACCACAAAAAGCCATGTTTATTTTTACTTAACCACCTCACAATGCTGTTACTAATTTTTAATTTAAAAAAATTATTAAATTAATATCATATTTTATATATTAAATTGATAAGACATATTATTCATTTCCCCAAATCTATGGGAAATGAAAATGTCAACCATGGGTACGTGTAGACTACCTTCTCAATAGGAAAATTGATTTCCATTTTCCATTACAAAACCTCTTTATATGGATGGTCATGAGAATAGGTTATATGGATAAATATGATTTTTAGAATATCATTAAGTATCTCTAATGAAAAAATCAATAACCTGTTAATGATATGATCAATAAAATAATTATCATTAATTTGACTTTTTAAAACAAGAAAACTAATTAGAAAATCATTAATAAAAATTACATAATATTTTAATATCAATTTATTATTTTAATAAATAATTTATAATTATGATATATCACAGTAATAAAAACTTTATGGTATAATTATGATATTTTTTTAATTATATTTAAACTAAATTTTCTAATATTCATAAAAAATCATAGTATTTTCATGTTTGGGTCGGTTTGGCCACCAACATAAACAATGATATGGAATTATATCATTTAAAATTATAAAAAATTATTTAATGGTATAATATAATTTAAATATGTTAATAATAATTTTTTTGTTGTATAAAAGATACATCAATTTTTAACCTGTTAATTATGAAAGCACTCTTTTTCAGTTAAAAAACATTAAAATTTGTTTTTTTCGATTTAATCTTCTAAGATAATGACTAAAACACTATTGAAAGGAAACATAAAATTAAAATATTATTTTTATTTATATATTATAGTGTATTTAATAAACTAATAATAATTAAATTTATAAGAATAATGACAACTAACAATGCTTTTATAAAACATGTTCCAAATTAATAATATCACCCACACCCAAAATTAAAAATAGGAAATAACTAACTAATATAGATTTAGAGAATAATTATAGATTAATTTTATAAAATGTTATGTTTATGAAAAAGGATCAAAATTAGGATATTAATATACTTATGTTTTTAATGGAGGAACATAGAGTAAATTTTACTATGCTAGGAAAAAGCTAAGGTGCTCAATTTGAAAATTTTAATTTCTTAAGACCAAATTCTTAATTTTCACTGTGATACCTTTAATATGGATTCATTAATTAAAAATTAATCCATTTACCATATTTATGAGGTTTTAATATCTATATCTTATGATTTATTTTAATTTCCATTAATTCAATAGTTACCCAACTGGAAAGCGGTTTTGATCGAAATATTATTCAAACTATAAGGGTTTTATTTCCAATATCATTTTCAAATAAAGTCTATTTTTGAAGTATAATACATAGGGGGGAATTTTAATTATTTATAAAAACAAAAACCATTTCAATTTATTTTTAATTTGTTTTTATATGTTTCCGTGATATTTAAATTTTACATAACTCATATTTTATCAGAAGTGTTTCTTGTAGGTGAAAAAAACGTTATCTCTTCCTCTCAGTCAAGAACCACCATTTTTCTGTTGGATCGAATAAGTAGATGTATTTGTCTATTAGATGGAACAATACAAGAGGGGGGGTGAATTGTAGATTTAAAATCCTTTGAGTTTTTACAACAAAGAGATTAGTTTAAATGATCTTAAACTAATACAAATACAAACACCCACAATTGTATTGAATACTAATGTAAAGTAAAACAATTGTATTCAAGGTGAACACAATAATCAGAGTAATTCAAAGATGAATGATTCTACCTTAAAGCGTATAGAATCAATCAATACAAAAAGTAATAGAATGATTGTAATTGAAACAATTACAATTGAAAAATGTAAAGAAGAAAGGAAACAATACAAATTCCTTTCTAATACAAGTAACAGTGGAAATGTAAAAGTATTACAATTCTTTTGACCCAAAGAGAAGGGTTATCCTTTCACCTAGGATAAAAGGTCTGTCTCACCAATACCTTGGTGAGCCCTCGATACAATGATCGGCACGTCTGTCTGCCTATCCCCGGCAGCCCTCGATACGATGATCGGCACGTCTGTCTTCCTATCCCCGGCAGCCCTCGATACGATGATCGGCACGTCTGTCTGCCTATCCCCGGCAGCCCTCGATTTTGTAGGTAATCGGAACCTCTGTCTTTCAATTACTTGAAAGCCCTCGATACGATGATCGGACACACAAGGCTGATGAGAGAAGTCACAGTGTCTCTCTCTAGAATCTTTGTAGTTCACAGAGTCTCTTCATTCGTTCTCTTTGTTCATCGTTGTTCTCTCAGCTTCAAATGACCTCCTATTTATAGGCTTTGGGTTCCAACGGTCATATTGCCTCCAACGGTCATATTGAAACAGAAAGCACGACATCGTATTGATTAGTTTGTAACTAACTCAACGACATCGTTTTGTTAGGACAAGAGATATATAAAAATGAAAAACATGAATACGATTCATATGCAGATAGAGTTTTTGACAAAGTACCAAAACAAATAATGTTCATCTGAATAGCAGAGTCAGTATGATACGATTGACAGAGTCAGTACGATACGATTGACAGAGTCAATACGATACGATTGACAGAGTTAGTACGATACGATTGACAGAGTCAGTACGATACGATTGACAGAGTCAGTACGATACGATTTGGTCGGTACGATCAACATCGTACGATACGATAAACATGGTAAAAGACATTTGTAAATTATAAACATATGATAGAATACATTTGTGATTTCCAAAACATAATATATAAGTCAAAAGAGGACTTTTTACATAAAAATCTCCCCCTTTTTGGAAAGCACAACACACAAAGTAAATGTAACAAGAAATACTTATCTCTCCCTGAGTTATTGAAAACTCTTCTGAATAAGAAATTGAATACAACTAACTCCCCCTTAGGTATGGACTTTCCTAAGGATTGTATTCGTAGATTTTCCTTAAGAGCATTGTAAAGCATTCTCCCCCTTTGTAAAACAATCTTTGCTTTGTAAATATTCTCCCCCTTTGTGATTTACAAAAAGAAAGGAGTAATCTTGAATTTTCTGAAAGAGTTAGTGAAGCAATACAAGACAATAGATAAAAGAAAAGGATCATAAAAGTTATTACAAACCAAAGACAAGTTCCAAAAGAACACAAATACAACAATCATTTGTTTTCTCTTTCCTTCTCCTTTTTTATAAGCTCATGAAGAAGAGCTTTCATCTTCTTGATCTCCTTCTTGTCTTCAGAAATTGATTCACCCTGAGTTTTGAGAAGCTCTTGTTGATCCGCAAAAATCTGATCTTGATTTCTGATAGTCTCCTCCTGGACTCTGATTACTTCTTCAAGGGTATCAATTCTGTTTCGCAGAGTCTTGTTATCCTTGGACAACACAAAATTTTGATTCTTCAGTAAAACCATTTCATCTTTGAAAGATGAAACCTTTGAGAATTAAGATTGGAAAACCTTCATTCTTTCTTGTAAGTCTTTCACTGAAGGAACATCGGCTCTTTGAGAAGACAAAAGATTCAGCCTTTCAACCGTTTCTTTGTCAAGCTTGTTGAAATCAATTGCAAGCTCATTTGATAACCTCCTTATATCTTCAATAGCTATTTCATGATCATTGATTGAGCTATCTGTTTTGTACGACCACTTGGTCATCTCATTGCAAGCCTTCTTATGGGCAACCGAGCTTTCTGAAAGAACATTCAAATCAGCTTCTACTGACAAAACTTTCTTCCTCAATTCTTTTACAGAGCCAAACTTCTTCCTTTGATTTTCAGTAATAAAATCAATCTTCCCTTCCAGCCTCGGGAAATAAGGAATAGTTTTCTCCACCCTTCTCAAAACATGAACAATGTAATCACCCTTCTTGAGAGAGATTGTATGCTCTGAATCAGTATCCTCATCATACGATGGTAGTTCATACGATTTTCTTGAGTCAACAACTGGCTGTTTTCATTTCGCTTTTTCTTTCTGTTTTCTTTCTTCTTCCACTTTGTCACTAATGACAACAACTTTATCAGAATGAGAAGATTGATCACCTTGCCTTTCTTGAAAAGACATTCTGTCCGGAGATTGTGCTTGATTGGCATGAAGGATTTGTTGAACACCTTCACTTGGCTTTTGAACCGATTCCTCTCTACTCTTCTTTGAGTTTTGAAGAAATTATAAAAGAAAGTCTCCTTCTTCTTCTTCTATTTCTTCCATCACCTGTTTTCCTTTTTCTTTCTCAGGAAGACTCTGTACGATGGGCTCTTGGTGCACTTCTTCAGTTATTTGAGCACTAGCATCTTCAACCGCTTTCAAGACTTTAGAGACATCAAAGTCCTGAGCCTTTCTTTTCAAAAGAACCTTCTTCTTCTTTTCGGCCTGAAGGGTTTCTTCTACCCTTATTCTTTCTGCAAGGGCCTCAGCTGCGTCAAGAACAAACTTCGGATCACCTTCTTTTCTCTGTTCCTTATCTTTTCTCTATTTTGCTACAACCTCCTTACTGTACCTTGGCTTCTTCTTCGGCTTCGAACTGGTTTGCCGATCAGACTTTTGAGTAACACCGGTGGATTGAATGTCTTTGGCTGGCATAGGTGCCGATTGATTCTGAGCCAATTCAGCTTCTACATCTCTGACAAAAAGTTTTGAATTTGAATCAAAACAAACATTCAGCTTTTTCATCGTACCCTTACTAATCCAAGATGGCCTCAAATCCATGGGTTTTCCTTTCAAAGGAATGATAAAAAACTTCATACTTTCAAAAATGAACTTCGTAAGGATGGCTGGATACATTATCATCTGGGACTTAATCCCTCCTGTCTTGACATTCATGATGGTTTCAAAAATATACCCCATGAGATTCACTTTTCTCATATTCACAAGATAATCAAGCATGAAAATATCAGAAACTTTCAGAGTTTCTCTATCCCCTTTCCTTGGGATAAGAAAACCTTGCATCCATAGAGTGACAAAACGATTTTCCGGTGAAAGATGAGACACTTTCCTCTTTTCCTCATTAATAAGAAACAAAGACTTTTCAGCATTTTCTCTATTAAACGTACCAACTTCCTCTGGTAGTTTGTGAGATGGACAAAAATAATCTCATTCTATAGAAACATTCAGAAAATGTGCCGCTTGTTTCACAGACATGGATAATTTTCTATCGTACACAGCGAAGTTTATAGTCATATCTTTGTCGAAAGAGACGGTTTTGTAAAACTGAAAAACTTCATCAAAAAGAACTGGATCTTGAATATCAGGCTTTTCAACACACAGATGTTCCCATCCTTGAAACAAAATGATTCTCCTGATTGTAGAATCATACGTATCGAAAATGTCTCGAGATACTAACCTTTCTCTGTTAAAGTCTTTCTCTGTAAAAGTCTTTGAAGACATTTCGGCGGGAGTGTTAGCAGAGGATTGAGACATAAAGGTGATGCCGATTGAGAAGATCGTACGATGTTTTATAGCTGGTGGAGAAGAGCTTCATCTCAATTCCTGGAAAATCAATGTGGGTTTGGGGAGGGGAGGGGGGTATTTATAGGCGATAAAGAGATGACCGTTGATCTTCTACGGTCGAAAAAGAGTGACCGTTGATATTCTACGGTCAGGATTAGAGAAAACCAGATCAATGGTTAGGATTAAAACAAAGAAAGAATTTTTTTTTAAAAAAAAATGAAAAAGATACCTGTCGGAGAACATAAGATGATTGTTGGTTTTGGTAAGAATAAAAAGAAAATACAATCGTAAGGAAAGAAGAAAAAAAAACATCATGCCGATGGAAAACAAAGTCATTACTATGATCGGTCCGTATGATGGAAAATAATCTTGTTACCATGAGCAGACAGTACGATGGAAAACAATCTCAATACCATCATCGGTCGATACAAAAACTATTGAATGATACGATGGAAAAGAATTTCAAAACCATCATCGGTCGATTCAAAACTATTGAATGATACGATGGAAAATAATTTCAATACCATCCTCGGTCGATACGATGGAAAAGAATTTCAATACCATCATCGGTCGATTCAAAACTACTGAATGATATGATGGAAAATAATTTCAATACCATCATCGGTCGATACGATGGAAAATAATTTCAATACCATCATCGGTCGATAGTAAATGATACTATAAAACTGTCAATATGATAAACAGAAAAAACTAAAATTGTCAATACGATAAACAGGGAAAAAATAATCAATCCAAAGAGTAAATAGTTAAAGAACATAAGATAAAATAAACATAAAGACAGAAAGAAATGTCCTCCCCCTTTCTACGAGGAGTTTCTTATTATTAGGAGAGATTTAAAACAGGAAGTAGATATGAATGATTATTTTAATGTAATCATTCCTAGAATCTGTTTTATAAATTCAAATCTATCGGAAGGTAAAGGTTTTGTAAAAATGTCAGCAAGTCTTTCTTGCGTTCCAATGAATTGTAAAATAATATCTCCTTTCTGTGTGTGATCCCTAAGAATGTGATGCCTATCATCTATGTGTTTTGCACGAGAGTGATGTGCTGGGTTTTCACTAAGATCTATGGCACTTGTATTATCACAAAGAATTTGAGTTTTGGAGAAACTCAAACCATAGTCCGTGAGTGTGTGCTGCATCCACAATACTTGAGCACAGCAACTTCCAGCTGCTACATATTCAGCTTCAGCAGTGGAGAGTGCTACTGAGTGTTGTTTCTTGCAGGACCATGAAACCAAAGAGTCTCCTAAGAAATGACATGTTCCAGATGTACTTTTTCTATCCATTCTACAACCACCAAAGTCAGCATCTGAAAAGCTTTTTAAAACAAAATCATTTCCAGAAGAGTAGAAAAGGCCTAGATCCATAGTGTCTTT
The DNA here is from genome assembly GCA_963277665.1 of Viscum album. Lineage (NCBI taxonomy): Eukaryota > Viridiplantae > Streptophyta > Magnoliopsida > Santalales > Viscaceae > Viscum > Viscum album. Next base: position 1,556,164,744 of record OY728141.1, read on the forward strand.
TAAATACCGAAAGATTCTCTTTACGGATTTTAAGTGAGACTCTTTTGGATTAGATTGATATCTTGCACATAAGCATACAGAAAACATCAAGTCGGGTCGACTAGCTGTCAAGTATAGAAAACTCCCTATCATACCTCTAAAAATTGTTTGATCTACTGGTTTCCCAGTTTCATCAAGGTCAAGAGTATTTGAGGTACCAATTGGGGTGCTAATACTTTTAGTTTTGTCAAAACCATACATTTAGAGTAAGTCTTTAATATACTTATGTTGAGATATATAAGTTCCTTCTGGTTTTTGAGAAATTTGAAAACCTATAAAGAATGTTAACTCACCCATCATACTCATTTCAAACTCAGATTTCATTAGGTTTGCAAAAGAATCGGTTAAAGATTTCTGAGTTGATCCAAATATGATGTCATCAACATAGATTTGGACAACCAAAACATTTTTGTTTTCCATTTTGATAAAAAGAGTTGGATCTGTTGTACCTTTTGTATAATTGTTTTGTAAAAGAAATCATGTGAGTCTATCATACCATGCTCTAGGGGCTTGTTTAAGACCATATAGAGCCTTGGTAAGTTTAAAAACATGATCAGGATGTTTTGGGTCTTGAAAACCAGGAGGTTGTTCGACAAAAACTTCTTCTTGAACAAAACCATTTAGAAAAGCACATTTGACATCCATTTGAAATAGTTTGAAATTGAAATAAGCTGCGAAGGCTAATAGAATACGAATAGATTCAAGTCTAGCTACAGGAGCATATGTTTCTTCATAGTCTATTCCCTCTTGTTGATTATATCCTTTAGCAACAAGTCTTGCTTTATTTCTTATAATGATTCCATTTTCATCACACTTGTTTCTGAAAACCCATTTTACACCAATCACAGTTGTTTCTTTAGGTCTTTCAACTAAAGTCCAGACTTGATTCCTTTCAAATTCATTTAGTTCATCCTGCATTGGTTTGATCCAATCATCATCACCTAAGGCCTCACTTGGACTTTTAGGTTCAAATTGGGAAAGAAAATCAAGATGTTCTATTTCATTTCATAAGGAATTTCTGGTCCTTACAGGTTGATTTATATTACCAATGATGTTATCACTGGGATGATTCCTAAGAAACAATTGATCTGGGTTTTGTAAAACCTGTTCATCAACATATGGTAGAAAATCTTTTGTGGTAAATGTTTCAGGAATACTTTCTTGAACATTTTCCTTATCAGAATGTTCTTCTAATAAAGGTTGATAAACATTTTTGGAAAACACATCCGAGGATGTAGGATTGGGTTGGTTGAAAACAAAAGGGTTAGTTTCATCGAATTTTACATGTACTGTTTCTTCAACAGTACAAGTGTTTTTATTGAAAACTCTATAAGCCTTAGAGGTTGTAGAATAGCCTAGAAAGATTCCTTCATTAGATTTTGGTGCAAATTTGTGTAGATTGTCTTTTGTATTCAGAATGAATACTTTGCATCCAAAAACTTTGAAGTATGAAACTTTAGGTTTTCGGCCAGTCCATAACTCGTAAGGGGTTTTATTAAGAAATAGTCTAGTTAAAACACGATTTATAGTATAATAGGCAGTACTAACAGCTTCATCCAAAAAGTGCTTAGCAATTGAGTATTCACTCAACATGGTTCGAGTCATTTCCTGAAGAATACGATTTCTTCTTTCAACAACCCCATTTTGCTGAGGAGTTCTTGGAGCTGAGAAATTGTGAATAATACCTTTCTTACTACAAAAATTTTCAAAATCTGAGTTTTGAAATTCACCACCATGATCACTATGAATAGTTATCAATGGTAGGTTTTTCTCATTTTTAACTTGGGATATAAAAGTTTTGAAATAGAAAAAGGCTTCAGATTTCTTTGTGAGAAAGTAGACCCATGTAAATCTGGTAAAGTCATCAACTAAAACAAATACATAGTATTTTCCTCCAATGCTTCCAGATTGTGAAGGACCAAACAGATCTATATGCACAAGTTGTAATGCATTAGAAGTTGAAACTTCATTAATTGGTTTAAAGCTAGTTTTATGTTGCTTTCCAAATTGACAAGGATCACAGACTTTTGAAGAATCATATCTAAGATCCGGTAGCCCTTTTACAAGTCCTTTCTTTGAGATTTTTCTTAGGTTTCTCAAATTACAGTGTCCTAGTCTCCTATGCCATAGCCACGATTGGTCTTCTATTACACTTAAACAAGGTAAGTTTTGGTTCCTAAGGTCTTCTAAGTTAATAGTGTAAAAATTCTCTTGCCTATGGGCAGATAGAATGAATTCATCCTTGGAATTGTGAACTAGACACTTATCATTTCTAAAATTCACAAGGTAACCTTCATCACATAATTGACTTATGCTGATGAGATTGTGCCTAAGACCTTTAACAAACAAAACATTTGAAATAAGAACTTTTCCAAGAAAAACAATATTACCTATACCAACAATCTTTCCTTGAGCATTATCTCCGAAGGTAACATTTCCACCTTTTGTTTTGATAATCTTTTCAAAGAAATCTTTGTTTCCAGTCATATGTCGAGAACACCCACTATCCATGTACCAAATATTCTTATTGATACACCTCTCGTTTTCCTGAAAAAGAAACAATTAGATTTTCGGAATCCAAATTTGTTTGGATCCATAAGGGTTAGATTAAAGAATTTTAGGAATCCACATTTGTTTTGCAAAATGAGCATTATGAAATCCTAAGGATTGAGTTTTGTTAAGAGAACAATCTCTTCTCCAATGTCCACCACATTGACACTTGGAACAGAAAATGGTTTTTTGAGGAAAAAAATAGTTATTACTAAAAATAGGTTTGGAATAAGTATAACAAAGACCAGAACGATTTCTCAAAGGTCTAATTTGAGAATACATCCTATCAAAGTTTTCTTTTCCATGAGTAAAGTTTGACAAACACTTTTTCAAGGATAAAATCTCTGACTTTAGTTTTAAAATCAAATTCTTGTTTTCTAAAACATTTGTATTTGAACTAGAGTTAGACTCTAAAATATTTTTCTTTGAAATTACAATTTCAAGATCCTTAGAATGTTTATCCTTATCAGATTTGACTTTCTCAAGCGTTTTTAAAATACTTTCAAAATCAGAAGTTTTCTCATCAAGATCTTTAGAAAGATCCGATACTTCTTTAGACAAAATAGAAATTCTAGAATTTGCTTTTTCAAATCTCTTTTTGAGTTTAGAATTTTCATTTTCAAGTAACTTAGCAAATCTAGAGACCTCTTCAAAAGAAGGTAAAGTATCATCTTCTGATGATGAGGGTTCATCATTTGAGGATTCATAATATCTATTATCAACATAATTTGCATTTAAAGAGACATTTGTAACAGCTTCAGCATTTTGTACCTTAGCCATGAGACAATGATCTTCGATTGGTAGTCTGGCTAGAAGTCCAATATTTCTTTGTCCTGATTTCTCATATTCCGAAGAATCATCTGAGGAATCACTACCACTTGCACTCCATGTATCATTTGCTTTCAAGACATTCTTTGTCTTATAAAACCTTTTCTTGTTTCTTTCAGAATGATTCTCTTTTCTATCTTTCCTCTTCAGTAAAGGACAATCAGGCCTTATATGTCCTGCTTTATTGCATTCATAACAAGTTACCTCTGAATCTTTCCTATCTTTCCTGTCTTTCTTTTTGAATCTATATTGAAAGTCTTTCTTTCCCACAATCTTGTTCATCCTTCGAGCAAGATTGGCTAACTCATTATCCGAAAGATTACAATCACTTGAATCAGATATAACAACTTTCTTGGATTTAGAACTTGTAAGCCTTTCAGGTGTTTTAGCTTTAGATGCAAAAGCTACACTTCCATTCTCATTCTTCTTTTTATTAAAATCAGCATCTCTCTTCATTCTTGTCTCATGCTGTAGAAGAGTTCCAAAGAGTTCATCAAGAGTAATCTGGGAAACTTTTCTATTTTCATCAATAGCTGTCCTTTTCGACTCCCATTCATTTGGAATAATATCTATAATCTTATCAACAAGAGATTCATCATCAAGTCCTTTTTCTCCCATAGATTGAAAGCTGTTGACAATTGTCATAAACCTTTGTTGCACTTTACATACAGGTTCTCCATAAGGAAAAACAAATCCATGATACTCTGCTCGAAGCATTGCTCTCCTTGTTTCTATAACCTTGGATGTACCAAAATGAGTGACTTCTAATTTCTTCCAAATACAGTTGGCTGCTTCACAAGAAGATATCTGACTATATATATTCCTGGTCATGGAGCATAATAAAGTATTGCGTACCTTGTAATTCAGTTGATATTCTTGCTTCTCTTGGTTGGTGAAAGTACTAACTTCTTTGTCAGGAATTTTGTAACCCCCAGTAAGCATAATAAAATTGTCTACACCAGTATTGATAACAAAAGTCTTCATACGATCTCTCCAATACTCATAATCATTCCCATCCAAGATTGGTGGTCTAGAAGGATTCATATTATCTATTGATCCGATATTCATTCCTGCTATCTAATATAACAAAAACAACTTTTCCACTCCACACGTTAGTGTAGTAAGTATTCAAGATAGTAATAAGAAATAAAGCTAGTAATACAAATCAGTGGAAAACATCCTCTGATACCAATTGTTGGATCGAATAAGTAGATTTATTTGTCTATTAGATGGAACAATACAAGAGGGGGGGGGGGGGGGGTGAATTGTAGATTTAAAAGCCTTTGAGTTTTTACAACAAAGAGATTAGTTTAAATGATCTTAAACTAATACAAATAAAAACACCCACAATTGTATTGAATACTAATGTAAAGTAAAACAATTGTATTCAAGGTGAACACAATAATCAGAGTAATACAAAGATGAATGATTCTACCTTAAAGCGTATAGAATCAATCAATACAAAAATTAATAGAATGATTGTAATTGAAAAAATTACAATTGAAAAATGTAAAGAAGAAAGGAAACAATACAAATCCCTTTCTAATACAAGTAACAGCGGAAATGTAAAAGTATTACAATTCTTTTGACCCAAAGAGAAGGGTTATCCTTTCACCTAGGATAAAAGGTCTGTCTCACCAATACCTTGGTGAGCCCTCGATACAATGATCGGCACGTCTGTCTGCCTATCCCCGGCAGCCCTCGATACGATGATCGGCACGTCTGTCTGCCTATCCCCGGCAGCCCTCGATACGATGATCGGCACGTCTGTCTGCCTATCCCCGACAGGCCTCGATTTTGTAGGTAATCGGCACCTCTGTCTTTCAATTACTTGAAATACCTCGATACGATGATCGGACACACAAGGCTGATGAGAGAAGTCACAGTGTCTCCCTCTAGAATCTTTGTAGTTCACAGAGTCTCTTCATTCGTTCTCTTTGTTCATCGTTGTTCTCTCAGCTTCAAATGACCTCCTATTTATAGGCTTTGGGTTCCAACAGTCATATTGCCTCCAACGGTCATACTGAAACAGAAAGCACGACATCATTTTGATTAGTTTGTAACTAACTCAACGACATAGTTTTGTTAGGACAAGAGATATATAGAAATGAAAAACATGAATACGATTCATATGCAGAGAGAGTTTTTGAAAAAGTACCAAAACAAATAATGTTCATCTGAATAGCAGAGTCAATATGATACGATTGACAGAGTCAGTACGATACGATTGACAGAGTCAATACGATACGATTGACAGAGTCAGTACGATACGATTGACAGAGTCAGTACGATACAATTGACAGAGTCAGTACGATACGATTTGGTCGGTACGATCAACATCGTACTATACGATAAACATGGTAAAAGACATTTGTAAATTATAAACATATGATAGAATACATTTGTGATTTCCAAAACATAATATAGAAGTCAAAAGAGGACTTTTGACTTAACATTTTCCATATCCATATTCATTGTATGACATATCATGTGTGCTTACCTATACTATAAACATTTATTAATGTATGTTTATACTAATTTACCTTCTTTTAATAGATCTAAGTAAATTTCTAATGTTTTTCATATTGGATGTTTTCATCCTAGCATGAAAGAATATATTGTTAATGATTTCTATGTGAATGCCTATTTCTGTCATATTTTTCATTTTTATGATACTTAATTTATAATATATATGTGATTTATAAAAAACATCATATTATCCTTTATTTTTAAATTTTTTTTATCTAATTTGTTTTGAAATACAATATGGATATGTTTAATTTCCAATGTTATTTTTTGATAATTCTTCTAAAAATGGGTTTCATATAAATTCTTATCCATTGAAATAAAATTATAATTTATGAAGAAAAATATTATAATATAACCATAAACATTCTTTATCTAGATGACCATTGTAATTTACTTATCTTTTGGTGAAATGGTCCCATATTTCCTTTTTCTTTCCTAATCATCCAATACGTATGATCCATAATATTCACGAAATACACTTCCAATATGAATAAATTATTTTTATTCATTTTTTGGAATGTTGTTCACTTATAAAATATTCATCAATTGATTGGGAATATTATTTTTCTTAAATATATTCCATTTATATATATAAGATGAACACTATAAGGTTTATTATTTTGATTAAATATTTTTTACCTAGAGTTTCAATTAATTTCATTGGATACTGAATTATATTCCACTAGTTTATCAGGTTATGTATACTGATGGAATTATGAATTATTTAATTATTTGAATCCATATGAATCCCAGTTTATTTAAATTGGTGCTTTAGGATTTGTTAAAGGAATACCATTTTATTTGAATTTATTCTTCAAGACATATAACTGAATGATTTTGATTTGTATTTTTTTTGAAATCCATTATTTTTTAGTGGGTTTTTTATGATGTAGTAAGTGATTTAAATGAAGTGGCACTTATATGTATTTTTATGATGTTTTGGGTCTTATATTAATATCTATTTTTTTATTATATTTTATATATGATGACATAAAGTATTCATGAATAAATTTTAGTTGCTTTTAAGGGTGGGTGCTAATGGTGTGAATCATGAATGTAATGTTCCATATATTAGAGTTTGTGCCAAATTTGAAATATTTTTGAGAGTTTTTTCCTATTCTCATGATAATTTTAATGTTTTATGGAGCATGTTTATTAAGTGGTGTTTCCCAAGAATTTTATTAATGTATTATGTTATAGAAATTAAAATTACTTTATTTATGATCTATGATTTCATGGCTATAAATTTTCTTATTTTTCTTGATTATACCCATATGATAAATTTATATTCAATTATAGTATCTTATTTTTAACACTTATATTTTCCCTTACTAGTCATTTGATCTCACTCTATTCTTTTGTTTTATTTCCACTTTTTACAAAAATTAGTATAACATATAATGTGTATAGGAGGGAGTCTAGAGTGTATCTATTTTGTGGAAATGTTTACAAGGTTTTCAAAATAACATTATTATCTAGATATTATTAAAATCCACTAATCCTCAAATTAATGGGATTGTGTGATTATTTGTGAGATGAAATATTTAGCTTCTTAAAATGTTATAAAATAAAGGCATGTCTATCCTAGGTTTCAATTCTATGTGTGTTCATACATAAATATAACTATTAAAAGAATGTAATACCAAACAAAGATGGGTTGGCATGTAAATGTATGTTCAAATAAAAGTCATAGTTGTTAAATATCTTTTTACATCGATGGATATATTTGAGTTAGTATGACTATTATTAGTTTTTGAGATAAAAAAAATATTCTAGATATATAATATAGATATGAATATAAAATTCTTTAATAGAGTGTTCAATGTGGAGGTATCTTTCAAAACAATCATTGTATTTTCAATTTAGTGATATTGAATGATATATATATATATTAAAGAAGGATTTATATTGTTTGAAACAAGAAACATAGGCTTGGTACAATTTTTTGGATTCTCAATTGAATAATAATGAATTAAATTGAGGTAATGTTGATCATAAAATATATGTGGAATCATTGTAAAAATATTGAGTCATGGTATATTTATAAATTTTTTAAAATATCTTTGGTGGAGACCGGGAGTAATAAGTTAAATAATTTGAAAGGTTAATGAAATAAGAGTTATAGAACTTTATGGTAAGTTAACTGTCATAATTTCAGGCATGTAAAGTCAACTAAAAGAATGATTAATACTTTATTTCATAAGAAAGGTATCTAATGTAGTTGAAGAAATTTTTGGACATGGATGATTAAATTCCAATTTCAACTATAATCGTGACTTGAAGTCAAATTTGGATTCATTAATATGGTTTATAAATTTATTGAAATATATATTATCCAATTATTTTCTGTTTATAATATTTGATATTGATACGTCCAGACAATATCTATGAAAATTGTGTGGTCTTTGGGTATCAAAAAAAGTTGAAGTAAGGACATTTCACTATAATGAAATGAATCTGGAGGTACATTTAAAATTAATTTTATTATGGATTTCTATGGGGAAATAATAAAATAAAATTTAATGGAATATTCAGATATGTATTGGGATGGGGATATTATGGAATAAAAATCCATAAGTTGGGGCTTATACATTTTGGGAAATTAATGTGATATATGGATTAACATGAAGAAAAATAGACCATATCTTAAATTATCAAAAAAAATATTTCAGTATCGAAGTCATGCACTTAATTATTATGGGCGAAATAAAAATCATAGGTTACTTGGGAAAAGATTAATGTAACTAAGGTTATTTATTTTGAAAAAAAGTTTAATTTAGCTAAAAAATAACTTTATACAACATTATTATAAAAAATATATTATAATAAGTTGCCAAAATATTAATTATAATGAGGAAGATTGAGTTTTCAAGTTCTATTATCTTAAATTATTTCAATAAGTATAATACATATCTAAAAAATTTTGCATGAGAATTTATGAAAATTTGTTTAATCATTGTATTTGACCACCACCCAAAGCTTAAGAATGATTGAAATATCCTACATACCCATATTAATTCACTACCCAACATGGGTTTTTATGATTTCCAAGACGTTTTTCTTCAGTTGTATTATAAAATGGGAAAAAACTCATGAAACAAAATTAATAAAATTGAAATTTTTTTTTTGAAATTAATAAGTAGAATCGAAGAATAATTTTACAAGTGGTGATAAATTTATATTATTACAAGTATAATCATAGTATTAGATATTCTTATAATAAATATGGATAAATACACTCTTAAGGGGCAGTATTTGGTATACGATATAGGCATAAATACTATGTATGGATAATAATATCAATGATGGATGAAGATAGGTGGATTTATATGAATATAATTATTTATAAGTTTTTTATAAAAAAATAATTGTATATGGTAAATATTAAAGTTTAAAACTAACTTATAAAGCCTTGTTTTCTATACTAAAAGATTATAACTGTAAAACATAATTTTTTTATCATACTCCTTTTAATTTCTTGTATGATATATTTTTGTATAAAAACTGTCATTTCAAACATAGTACACCACTTTATTATGTGTTTAATAGTTTCTTATTGGGGAATTTTTTTTGGAGATGTTAGTTGTATTGTAAGGAGAGTCTTGTTTGGGTGGTGGTTGGAAGGATTCCTTTATAAAGACCGATATTTTTTATACGTAAAAAATAAATCTTAATAGATGATTATTGTTAACATAATATGAATATCAATATAAAAATTTTATAAGTATAGTGCATTTGGAAACATGGATACATAAAAAATAGGTATTCATAACTGGAACCATTATTAGACATATCAAACTTAATACCATTCTTCATAACCCGAGGAAATGAAATATAAGAAATTGTGAGCATAGATGTTTAATAATAATAAATAAAGGAGATATCAACATAACATGATAATATACTTATTAGAACATATGTATAACATTTTAAAAAATATACCTCACTTATCATAGATCATAACCTTTAATCATGAAATAAATATTGTCTCTTTATAATACATTAATCATAATGTAACTAAGGATCATAAGCTATGAGAGCATAACATTTTCATAAGGCATTGATTTGAGACATACTCATAAGAAAAAATAGACATTTATATAGTAGTAAAGGTTAATTTACATGAAAATCATATTATAATGAGTTCAATCCCTAAACCATAATAAAAATAAAGGTTCACCCCCATGTCTATCATAGTAAAAAAATTATCTTACTAAACACGGTTAACTCTTCATTCCAGTTATGTTTATCTCATGAGATATATAAATTAACCCAATGCATTGGAGTGATATACAATTTGTAGTCCACCAATAACATAATTAAAATCATACATATGTTTTCCAAAATATCATAAAATATTAATCATATCAAAACCAAACAGAAGTAAATGGGTTCTATAATCATTTAATTATATCATAAATCATGGAAACGATTCCTGTTTCAAACACATTTCTTCTTTCCATCATAGTATAAACCATAAAAAATATGTTTGTTTCATAAATATATTTTCTTAATAATAATAAACCATATAGATAATTAATAAATATGGTATTATTGATTCACACCACCAGTAATGATTTTGAAAAATCAAATGATGTCATCTTAGATGAAATATTCTTTTAAAAGTCAACATAGATTATTTTTTAGGAATAAAAACTTTTATATTTAAGATCACTTATTTAGAATAAATTAATTTACCAAATTTATATTTAAAAATATTATTTAAAATAATCTTAAAACTGTGTAATGGATACATCAAATAATTGAGTGGCCATGACATTATAAAATTATGTTTGTGCCGTGTCATTTAAAACATATATTTCATTAAATTTTTCAGTAAAACCCCCAAAAGTAAAATTAAAAGATTAATGATTTAGATAAAACATTTTAAAATTATTTGACAAATGAAATTAAAAACTAATATAGGAATATTAAAAATATTATTGAATTTCATTTTAGAAAACAAGGTTATCGATGAAACAAATGTTTCAACCAAATAGAGAAAAGATGTAATTTTCCAACAAATAATTTTAGCTGGTCGAGTAATTAATGAAAAGAAATTGAAAATAGAAAATAAATTTTTTTGACATAAATCATGTAGAATAAAATTAATGAATTTATTGACAGTCATATTACAATAATTCTTCATCATAAGCATAATCAGAAACAATCCTGATAAACAATGAAATTGTAACAAAAGACCCTCAACAATTTCGTTGATTTTGAATCATAATAACCATGAAGGAAAGAAGATTAGATGGATATGTATATCCTATAATTTTCATGAGAATGATTAGAATATAAATTCATGGGAATTATATACACTACACAAATTAAACAAGCTGTGAATATGATATGTGTCCCATGGAAATAAAAGTGAGACGAAAATAATTTTCCTCAAGTATCAAATTTATCCAAACTTGTTAAATCATAATGTGTAGTAAATATAGGTTATTTAAACATAACTTAAATAATATTAGTCATTTATATAAAAACATATAGGATTTACTAATAATATTTCAACACCAATTTATTAATAATTATTTATTTAAGTCATTGTTCGAGATGATAAATGGTTTTTTTGCATGTATGTTTTGATTCAGTTGTTTTGGTCCTTATAATTTTTTCATGCTTTCATAATTAATATAATTTTACCCATTATATAAATATCATTTATATATATATATATATTAAATAAATATTTATAGTCATCCCTAAAATTAGTGATATATAATTAATTACACTATTCTTGGAGACAGTGTGCTGAATGTACAGATGAATGATGTGTCTATTTTTTTGATGAATGGAATGAAAGAAACATAATTAAAAATTAAAATATAAAAAATAAATTTTATAATATATATTATATAAATATATCCTTATTACCATCCATATGAAAATAAAATGAAAAATGAATCACATCGTTCCGTGGAGGTGGTAGTCCACACATATATAGAAGCGATGTTATTATTTTTCAATGGTTTGGAAGGTAAAACCTTATATGTGATACTATAAATTAAAATTAATAATTATATCCTAAATATCATATGTATATAAAATTTAAATGTATCATTATATCCATCCATGAGAGGCGATGATGAAAAATGAATTACATCAGTTTGTTTGGTGGTAGTATACAATTGGCACAATGATGGAGAGAGTTAATCATGTTGGTTTCTCCTAAGGATTTAATTCAGATCTAGTTATTTCTTAAATGAGTGTATAAAAGATATGTATATAGTTCTATAAAATTCCTAAAAGGGTTTCAATTTTCATTCTAGGGTTTTAAGTTTTTCATTTTGAAAAAATTGTGTTTCCCATGTGGATATGATATAATATATATTTTTAATGAATAATTATGAAAAGGAAAAAAATTTATGGGTTTTCATGTTTTTCACTATACTAATGAATTTATTTTTTTCATATCCAATATTTGGATTTTTATAATTATCCCAAATTTTCAAATGTTTTCACAAGGTTTAATAATTAGTTTGAACAATAAATTAATCATACTGAATGTAATGATCACTTTTCATGAAATAAAAAATATTTCATTTTAAATTTTTATACAATGAGATAAATGAAGACTAAGTGGATCTTTCCACCTTTTAATACATTGGGTTTTATGTAATAGTAATGACCTAATTCTCTACAACTATAAACAATTAGATATTAATAATATAAGAAAGTGAATTCTTATCTTAATACTTAATATTACGTAATATTTTAAGGTTGAGTCATCATTTTTTTATAGTTCTTCACAGATTTGTCTCTATATAATATTTTTATTAATGGTTGTTACCTCTGTGACATAATATTATATTTTTATATATATAATCATTATATTTTGTAATATTTTAGATTTTCATTATTTTAGGATTGTTAGAGGATTGATGGGTCAAACATGATATTAATGGGAAACTCTTCATAGATATAGTGAGACTTCATTTTATTAAATCAAATGAGATGAGAGTGAAAATGTGGTATACCTCATATTGATATTGATAAATATATGTATTTCATTATAGGTAGGTAAGACATATCTTTGGTTGTGTAGTTATAGTTGTGTCATTGACATGAATGTGTCTTCAAGTCACAATGGCATATTGGTATGGATTTTTATAAGCATGAATGAGATATGTTCCAAGGTTGGTTATGTTTCACTCAATAATAACTTCCACATGAATCCACGTGATCAGTATCACTTAGGATGTCTAGGTGAGTGGTGGAATACCATTTTTTCATTGAGATCACCCTCTACCTATGTACACAACTTGGGTTTTGACATACATGTGTATAAAATTTTTTTTCCATTTAAATAATTTGTATTATATTAGTGCTATATTTATATCCTAGGATTATAGGTGTAGTATTGGTCAATGATTTTATAGAATCTATTTATGTGAGTATGTTCAGTAGCCATCTAAGTATTAATTTAGTTATTAAATCAAATATTCTCATTCCAAGAAGCCAACCTATTTATTTTTTTTACATCGTACCCTCGATATAAATTTATTTTGTGTCATTTTATATGTATTATTAATAAAATATCTTACCACTTAATTTTAAATTACATATTTCAAGACAAGATTTTGGATCCCTATTTTCTTGTCCATGAATTTTGGGTATTTCTTTTATATGGATGGGTTATAATAATATTTAGATAGTTTTAAGAAGAATTTCTTTTAATTATTTTAAGGTAATAGTACAATGACGATATATTCAGTTACTTTCTTATATTAAAAAATCAACAGTTTATGGGGATGTATGTCTGAGGCCACGTAATGACTAAGTTCAACTATTATTTTGATAGACATGGCATATATGAAACAGATCCTTGATTTAGTTCAAACAAATGTGATTGTCCTATTTTAATTGCATGAACTCATAGAGAAAGGTATTTCATATTTCTTTTATCATTGTTTATAGTGTAGTGGGTTACCTTATGTTCATAAAAACTAAAATGGATGTAATGAGGTGTTATCACATCGGTTCATAAGCATGATTAGATTGAAAATTTTAGGGTCATTCACGATCTTATGATTGAATAACAAGGTGAAATAAAAATTGATATATATATATAACTGTATTTAGAAAAATATTATATAGAATGAATTTTAATCAATTAGAATACAAAAATCAATAGATGTTCAAGTGGAGAGACCATATATTAAATAATATATAAAAGAAAATACTCATTAAGGGTGGTGTCTCATGATAATTTTCAAAATGAAAAAGTGCAAGTAATTGTTTATATTTAAATACAATTATTATATATCATGATGAAAACCGAATACCATGTGGGATGTGGCATGGGGGAAAACTATTTTTAGAACACTTTAGAATGTTTGTTAATAAATTATTTCTCTTGGGAGAGGAAGGATATAAATAAAATTATAGTTACACATTTGATAGAGTGTTTTTGGGTTTTCCACTAAAAATATCTTATAGGTTCTTCAATAAGAGGCTAAAAAAGATCATGAAAATAAATTTTTTCATTTTAATTAAACAAAATTTTAATAATAACTCTATAGATTTTGACATGGAAGATGATTATATTGACAAGTGTAATCTTCATTATAATTCTAGAGGTTAATAAAATATAATAAAAAATTAGGTTTTAATGGAAAAGAAGATATGAAATAAATTAGTTATATTCCACTAGAGTCAAAACTATTTCAATGAAAATTTTGGGGTGAGAAATTCTGAGTAAATAACTATAAAAATCTAATAGAACGCATAGACATACTCTTTGGTTAATATCAAGGAACTGAGTTGGAAATATTGGTCAATAACATTTTTATTTTGTGACTCAATGTTTGATTCCACTTATTATTTGTTTTAATAGGATATGTACTAGTGTTCCTCGATTAATATATACGATGATACCAAATATCCTCAATGTATATTTGAGAATGAAATATATTAATTTGAATGAGTGTTGAGTAAACTCCCATTTAATCGTACATGATAACAATACCATTGGAAAAGGTGAAAAAGGATGATTCGTAGATTTTGTATAGGCTAATGATAAAGTGAAACTATAGGCGAACCACTAGTAGATAACACAAAGTTGAATTGGAATTTCCTATAAACCCCTTTTTTTTGAGACATGATGTTTATTTACCCTTCTTATTTATTGTACTAGGTTATGAAATGGTGTAGACTGATTTTCCTGTATCTGGATCCCACTTATCATCAAAAAGGATTATTGAAATTAAAATATTTATTTTGAAAGAGTTTTGAGTAAAATAATATATTATTATAGGTGGATCCAATATCATTTGAAGAATTATAAAAGAACAATTTAGGGGTTAAACCCTTTCCCATGTATTTTAATAAAATATGGAATTATAAATAATGTGATCTTGTTAAAAAGATGAATGATTATAATTTCATCAGAACACATTGTGTAACACCTATTGTTTAAGGAGCCATTATTCTAATATTAATTATTATTTTTAATAATTTAAAATATCATTTCACCATTATTTATAAAGGATTTAAATGTGATTATAAAATATCACCTACAACATACGAGCCAAACTAATGACACTTTATTCAATCGTAATTGGGACACTAAAATAAATGCACATAAAACTAATCAATAAACAATATGTATAATTACTCACCATGGATGAAATAAATCCATTAAAAGTTCATTAATAACTAGGGGAGAATAGTTAGAAATGGATAAAATATCCATGGATAGAAAATATCATGTATTATCCTCATCCTTGATAACCAATAATTAAAAAAAACATGTAATTAGGTTGAGAAACATTAATGTATAATGAATAGTGAAAAATATATAATATTCAATAAGAACCATACATTGCAATTTGTGAGTGGATTTAATGAATGATTTAGTTAGTCTATATATAAGATCGAAATTAGGACATTATAAATATAGTTTTTTTAAATATGATCGTTGAAAACCTAATCATTTTGAATATGTTGGTTGGTTATATATCGAATAGGCATACTGAATTCTTGTATTTTCATGTTGAAAACTAAAAATAATAAAACACACATTGAAAAAAATATTATAGTAAAATATTATAAATATTTATTAATACCTTACAAATAAATATTAATATTAATAATATTTTTAAAATATGATATTATGAATATATAAAATTAAATGTTATATATTAATATTAATGGATTATTAAAATTAAATTTTACAATATTAATAAATAATTTTAATGGTACTTGTTAAATAATATTTAGGGTAAAAATATATTTTTCATAGATAATTTTTGTTTATTATTATATATTTTATCCTAATAGATTAATTTTTTAAAAATTAAATACTTTTTGTATATGAACATACATATTAATATATTTGAAATTATAGTTTTTTATGAAATAATATTAATAATACATATTGTTTAAAAATTTCAATTTTCAATAATCCCATTTTATCTTTATATTTTAAATTTTAATTATAATACTAAAGATATAATTCTTTTAATTTTTAATTTGATATAATTAACATGAGTTTTAAATTTAGAATTTCAAAATTAGATTTGGGTTAAATTTGGGTATTTTTTGGAAACATTTTTTTGTTAATAGTTTAATATAACATTTTTATTAATATATCGATCTTTATCACGTTATAAGAATATAAATCTGATATAGAAATTTATAAAACCATTTTAGGGAAAAAATATTTATTTTATAATTGACATTATATATTTTAAAATATTTATTATACTTTAAAAACCATTTATTGATATATTGGAAGTCAAGTAATATTTTTCTGAAAAATTGTTTTAATACATTATACATTTATATAATACTATTAATTTTTATAAAATTTAGATATTAATTCATAAAATGGATTTAAAATTGTGAATAATTATTTCCTAACTATCTAAAAAGGATCAATTTATATTAATTTATAAATATTAATTTTCCAATGGTAAAATTTAGTTATCGTGGTAAAATATTAAATAGAAACAAATGTAAATCATGGGGTTAAGGGATTGAAGCATGTTTAAAAGATCATTATAATTTATGGAATTAGATATTATTGAGATTATATTATCATAAATATATTATTATTCTTTTTTGGAGCCAATTGACATGTTTAGCATGTTCTCTATTTATGTAAAGTGTTTATATTTAATTTTTATCATTCTCACCACGTATAATAGGGTATCCCTACCACTGCATCCTGAATATTCTAAAAAATTAACTTCATCATAAAATCCTAAAATTTATCTTTGAACTAGAATAATATTATATTCCCTTTATCATTTGGTCAAAAAATATTAACATATTCCATCCATTTTCAATGGATTTCTCAAGGAAATTTCAAAGTACTCATTGAGAGTAATCATTTTTAATTAACAAATATACTTTATATTTTTATTTTAAAATTATAAATTTAAAATAACTATATAATTAAATAAGTATTATTTATATTATTAATTTTATTATATCATTTAAATAGTCTTAATCTCATTTTAGTTTTTCCCAAATAAAAGATAAAATGAAATTTGTGTGTGTGAGCACTACTCGCACCACAAAAAGCCATGTTTATTTTTACTTAACCACCTCACAATGCTGTTACTAATTTTTAATTTAAAAAAATTATTAAATTAATATCATATTTTATATATTAAATTGATAAGACATATTATTCATTTCCCCAAATCTATGGGAAATGAAAATGTCAACCATGGGTACGTGTAGACTACCTTCTCAATAGGAAAATTGATTTCCATTTTCCATTACAAAACCTCTTTATATGGATGGTCATGAGAATAGGTTATATGGATAAATATGATTTTTAGAATATCATTAAGTATCTCTAATGAAAAAATCAATAACCTGTTAATGATATGATCAATAAAATAATTATCATTAATTTGACTTTTTAAAACAAGAAAACTAATTAGAAAATCATTAATAAAAATTACATAATATTTTAATATCAATTTATTATTTTAATAAATAATTTATAATTATGATATATCACAGTAATAAAAACTTTATGGTATAATTATGATATTTTTTTAATTATATTTAAACTAAATTTTCTAATATTCATAAAAAATCATAGTATTTTCATGTTTGGGTCGGTTTGGCCACCAACATAAACAATGATATGGAATTATATCATTTAAAATTATAAAAAATTATTTAATGGTATAATATAATTTAAATATGTTAATAATAATTTTTTTGTTGTATAAAAGATACATCAATTTTTAACCTGTTAATTATGAAAGCACTCTTTATCAGTTAAAAAACATTAAAATTTGTTTTTTTCGATTTAATCTTCTAAGATAATGACTAAAACACTATTGAAAGGAAACATAAAATTAAAATATTATTTTTATTTATATATTATAGTGTATTTAATAAACTAATAATAATTAAATTTATAAGAATAATGACAACTAACAATGCTTTTATAAAACATGTTCCAAATTAATAATATCACCCACACCCAAAATTAAAAATAGGAAATAACTAACTAATATAGATTTAGAGAATAATTATAGATTAATTTTATAAAATGTTATGTTTATGAAAAAGGATCAAAATTAGGATATTAATATACTTATGTTTTTAATGGAGGAACATAGAGTAAATTTTACTATGCTAGGAAAAAGCTAAGGTGCTCAATTTGAAAATTTTAATTTCTTAAGACCAAATTCTTAATTTTCACTGTGATACCTTTAATATGGATTCATTAATTAAAAATTAATCCATTTACCATATTTATGAGGTTGTAATATCTATATCTTATGATTTATTTTAATTTCCATTAATTCAATAGTTACCCAACTGGAAAGCGGTTTTGATCGAAATATTATTCAAACTATAAGGGTTTCATTTCCAATATCATTTTCAAATAAAGTCTATTTTTGAAGTATAATACATAGGGGGAATTTTAATTATTTATAAAAACAAAAACCATTTCAATTTATTTTTAATTTGTTTTTATATGTTTCCGTGATATTTAAATTTTACTTAACTCATATTTTATCAGAAGTGTTTCTTGTAGGTGAAAAAAACGTTATCTCTTCCTCTCAGTCAAGAACCACCATTTTTCTGTTGGATCGAATAAGTAGATGTATTTGTCTATTAGATGGAACAATACAAGAGGGGGGGGGTGAATTGTAGATTTAAAATCCTTTGAGTTTTTACAACAAAGAGATTAGTTTAAATGATCTTAAACTAATACAAATACAAACACCCACAATTGTATTGAATACTAATGTAAAGTAAAACAATTGTATTCAAGGTGAACACAATAATCAGAGTAATACAAAGATGAATGATTCTACCTTAAAGCGTATAGAATCAATCAATACAAAAATTAATAGAATGATTGTAATTGAAACAATTACAATTGAAAAATGTAAAGAAGAAAGGAAACAATACAAATTCCTTTCTAATACAAGTAACAGCGGAAATGTAAAAGTATTACAATTCTTTTGACCCAAAGAGAAGGGTTATCCTTTCACCTAGGATAAAAGGTCTGTCTCACCAATACCTTGGTGAGCCCTCGATACAATGATCGGCACGTCTGTCTGCCTATCCCCGGCAGCCCTCGATACGATGATCGGCACGTCTGTCTTCCTATCCCCGGCAGCCCTCGATACGATGATCGGCACGTCTGTCTGCCTATCCCCGGCAGCCCTCGATTTTGTAGGTAATCGGAACCTCTGTCTTTCAATTAATTGAAAGCCCTCGATACGATGATCGGACGCACAAGGCTGATGAGAGAAGTCACAGTGTCTCTCTCTAGAATCTTTGTAGTTCACAGAGTCTCTTCATTTGTTCTCTTTGTTCATCGTTGTTCTCTCAGCTTCAAATGACCTCCTATTTATAGGCTTTGGGTTCCAACGGTCATATTGCCTCCAACGGTCATATTGAAACAGAAAGAACGACATCGTATTGATTAGTTTGTAACTAACTCAACGACATCATTTTTTTAGGACAAGAGATATATAAAAATGAAAAACATGAATACGATTCATATGCAGATAGAGTTTTTGACAAAGTACCAAAACAAATAATGTTCATCTGAATAGCAGAGTCAGTATGATACGATTGACAGAGTCAGTACGATACGATTGACAGAGTCAATACGATACGATTGACAGAGTTAGTACGATACGATTGACAGAGTCAGTACGATACGATTGACAGAGTCAGTACGATACGATTTGGTCGGTACGATCAACATCGTACGATACGATAAACATGGTAAAAGACATTTGTAAATTATAAACATATGATAGAATACATTTGTGATTTCCAAAACATAATATATAAGTCAAAAGAGGACTTTTTACATAAAAATCTCCCCCTTTTTGGAAAGCACAACACACAAAGTAAATGTAACAAGAAATACTTATCTCTCCCTGAGTTATTGAAAACTCTTCTGAATAAGAAATTGAATACAACTAACTCCCCCTTAGGTATGGACTTTCCTAAGGATTGTATTCGTAGATTTTCCTTAAGATCATTGTAAAGCATTCTCCCCCTTTGTAAAACAATCTTTGCTTTGTAAATATTCTCCCCCTTTGTGATTTACAAAAAGAAAGGAGTAATCTTGAATTGTCTGAAAGAGTTAGTGAAGCAATACAAGACAATAGATAAAAGAAAAGGATCATAAAAGTTATTACAAACCAAAGACAAGTTCCAAAAGAACACAAATACAACAATCATTTGTTTTCTCTTTCCTTCTCCTTTTTTATAAGCTCATGAAGAAGAGCTTTCATCTTCTTGATCTCCTTCTTGTCTTTAGAAATTGATTCACCCTGAGTTTTGAGAAGCTCTTGTTGATCCGCAAAAATCTGATCTTGATTTCTGATAGTCTCCTCCTGGACTCTGATTACTTCTTCAAGGGTATCAATTCTGTTTCGCAGAGTCTTGTTATCCTTGGACAACACAAAATTTTGATTCTTCAGTAAAACCATTTCATCTTTGAAAGATGAAACCTTTGAGAATTAAGATTGGAAAACCTTCATTCTTTCTTGTAAGTCTTTCACTGAAGGAACATCGGCTCTTTGAGAAGACAAAAGATTCAGCCTTTCAACCGTTTCTTTGTCAAGCTTGTTGAAATCAATTGCAAGCTCATTTGATAACCTCCTTATATCTTCAATAGCTATTTCATGATCATTGATTGAGCTATCTGTTTTGTACGACCACTTGGTCATCTCATTGCAAGCCTTCTTATGGGCAACCGAGCTTTCTGAAAGAACATTCAAATCAGCTTCTACTGACAAAACTTTCTTCCTCAATTCTTTTACAGAGCCAAACTTCTTCCTTTGATTTTCAGTAATAAAATAAATCTTCCCTTCCAGCCTCGGGAAATAAGGAATAGTTTTCTCCACCCTTCTCAAAACATGAACAATGTAATCACCCTTCTTGAGAGAGATTGTATGCTCTGAATCAGTATCCTCATCATACGATGGTAGTTCATACGATTTTCTTGAGTCAACAACTGGCTGTTTTCATTTCTCTTTTTCTTTCTGTTTTCTTTCTTCTTCCACTTTGTCACTAATGACAACAACTTTATCAGAATGAGAAGATTGATCACCTTGCCTTTCTTGAAAAGACATTCTGTCCGGAGATTGTGCTTGATTGGCATGAAGGATTTGTTGAACACCTTCACTTGGCTTTTGAACCGATTCCTCTCTACTCTTCTTTGAGTTTTGAAGAAATTATAAAAGAAAGTCTCCTTCTTCTTCTTCTATTTCTTCCATCACTTGTTTTCCTTTTTCTTTCTCAGGAAGACTCTGTACGATGGGCTCTTGGTGCACTTCTTCAGTTATTTGAGCACTAGCATCTTCAACCGCTTTCAAGACTTTAGAGACATCAAAGTCCTGATCCTTTCTTTTCAAAAGAACCTTCTTCTTCTTTTCGGCCTGAAGGGTTTCTTCTACCCTTATTCTTTCTGCAAGGGCCTCAGCTGCGTCAAGAACAAACTTCGGATCACCTTCTTTTCTCTGTTCCTTATCTTTTCTCTATTTTGCTACAACCTCCTTACTGTACCTTGGCTTCTTCTTCGGCTTCGAACTGGTTTGCCGATCAGACTTTTGAGTAACACCGGTGGATTGAATGTCTTTGGCTGGCATAGGTGCCGATTGATTCTGAGCCAATTCAGCTTCTACATCTCTGACAAAAAGTTTTGAATTTGAATCAAAACAAACATTCAGCTTTTTCATCGTACCCTTACTAATCCAAGATGGCCTCAAATCCATGGGTTTTCCTTTCAATGGAATGATACAAAACTTCATACTTTCAAAAATGAACTTCGTAAGGATGGCTGGATACATTATCATCTGGGACTTAATCCCTCCTGTCTTGACATTCATGATGGTTTCAAAAATATACCCCATGAGATTCACTTTTCTCATATTCACAAGATAATCAAGCATGAAAATATCAGAAACTTTCAGAGTTTCTCTATCCCCTTTCCTTGGGATAAGAAAACCTTGCATCCATAGAGTGACAAAACGATTTTCCGGTGAAAGATGAGACACTTTCCTCTTTTCCTCATTAATAAGAAACAAAGACTTTTCAGCATTTTCTCTATTAAACGTACCAACTTCCTCTGGTAGTTTGTGAGATGGACAAAAATAATCTCATTCTATAGAAACATTCAGAAAATGTGCCGCTTGATTCACAGACATGGATAATTTTCTATCGTACACAGCGAAGTTTATAGTCATATCTTTGTCGAAAGAGACGGTTTTGTAAAACTGAAAAACTTCATCAAAAAGAACTGGATCTTGAATATCAGGCTTTTCAACACACAGATGTTCCCATCCTTGAAACAAAATGATTCTCCTGATTGTAGAATCATACGTATCGAAAATGTCTCGAGATACTAACCTTTCTCTGTTAAAGTCTTTCTCTGTAAAAGTCTTTGAAGACATTTCGGCGGGAGTGTTAGCAGAGGATTGAGACATAAAGGTGATGCCGATTGAGAAGATCGTACGATGTTTTATAGCTGGTGGAGAAGAGCTTCATCTCAATTCCTGGAAAATCAATGTGGGTTTGGGGAGGGGAGGGGGGTATTTATAGGCGATAAAGAGATGACCGTTGATCTTCTACGGTCGAAAAAGAGTGACCGTTGATATTCTACGGTCAGGATTAGAGAAAACCAGATCAATGGTTAGGATTAAAACAAAGAAAGAATTTTTTTTTAAAAAAAAATGAAAAAGATACCTGTCGGAGAACATAAGATGATTGTTGGTTTTGGTAAGAATAAAAAGAAAATACAATCGTAAGGAAAGAAGAAAAAAAAAACATCATGCCGATGGAAAACAAAGTCATTACTATGATCGGTCCGTATGATGGAAAATAATCTTGTTACCATGAGCAGACAGTACGATGGAAAACAATCTCAATACCATCATCGGTCGATACAAAAACTATTGAATGATACGATGGAAAAGAATTTCAAAACCATCATCGGTCGATTCAAAACTATTGAATGATACGATGGAAAATAATTTCAATACCATCCTCGGTCGATACGATGGAAAAGAATTTCAATACCATCATCGGTCGATTCAAAACTACTGAATGATATGATGGAAAATAATTTCAATACCATCATCGGTCGATACGATGGAAAATAATTTCAATACCATCATCGGTCGATAGTAAATGATACTATAAAACTGTCAATATGATAAACAGAAAAAACTTAAATTGTCAATACGATAAACAGGGAAAAAATAATCAATCCAAAGAGTAAATAGTTAAAGAACATAAGATAAAATAAACATAAAGACAGAAAGAAATGTCCTCCCCCTTTCTACGAGGAGTTTCTTATTATTAGGAGAGATTTAAAACAGGAAGTAGATATGAATGATTATTTTAATGTAATCATTCCTAGAATCTGTTTTATAAATTCAAATCTATCGGAAGGTAAAGGTTTTGTAAAAATGTCAGCAAGTTGTTCTTGCGTTCCAATGAATTGTAAAATAATATCTCCTTTCTGTGTGTGATCCCTAAGAATGTGATGCCTAACATCTATGTGTTTTGCACGAGAGTGATGTGCTGGGTTTTCACTAAGAGCTATGGCACTTGTATTATCACAAAGAATTTGAGTTTTGGAGAAACTCAAACCATAGTCCGTGAGTGTGTGCTGCATCCACAATACTTGAGCACAGCAACTTCCAGCTGCTACATATTCAGCTTCAGCAGTGGAGAGTGCTACTGAGTGTTGTTTCTTGCAGGACCAAGAAACCAAAGAGTCTCCTAAGAAATGACATGTTCCAGATGTACTTTTTCTATCCATTCTACAACCACCAAAGTCAGCATCTGAAAAGCTTTTTAAAACAAAATCATTTCCAGAAGAGTAGAAAAGGCCTAGATCCATAGTGTCTTTTAAATACCGAAAGATTCTCTTTACGGATTTTAAGTGAGACTCTTTTGTATTAGATTGATATCTTGCACATAAGCATACAGAAAACATCAAGTCG
Source organism: Viscum album (assembly GCA_963277665.1). Lineage (NCBI taxonomy): Eukaryota > Viridiplantae > Streptophyta > Magnoliopsida > Santalales > Viscaceae > Viscum > Viscum album. The sequence continues at coordinate 1,556,189,160 of OY728141.1, forward strand.
GGTCGACTAGCTGTCAAGTATAGAAAACTCCCTATCATACCTCTAAAAATTGTTTGATCTACTGGTTTCCCAGTTTCATCAAGGTCAAGAGTATTTGAGGTACCAATTGGGGTGCTAATACTTTTAGTTTTGTCAAAACCATACATTTAGAGTAAGTCTTTAATATACTTATGTTGAGATATATAAGTTCCTTCTGGTTTTTGAGAAATTTGAAAACCTATAAAGAATGTTAACTCACCCATCATACTCATTTCAAACTCAGATTTCATTAGGTTTGCAAAAGAATCGGTTAAAGATTTCTGAGTTGATCCAAATATGATGTCATCAACATAGATTTGGACAACCAAAACATTTTTGTTTTCCATTTTTATAAAAAGAGTTGGATCTGTTGTACCTTTTGTATAATTGTTTTGTAAAAGAAATCATGTGAGTCTATCATACCATGCTCTAGGGGCTTGTTTAAGACCATATAGAGCCTTGGTAAGTTTAAAAACATGATCAGGATGTTTTGGGTCTTGAAAACCAGGAGGTTGTTCGACAAAAACTTCTTCTTGAACAAAACCATTTAGAAAAGCACATTTGACATCCATTTGAAATAGTTTGAAATTGAAATAAGCTGCGAAGGCTAATAGAATACGAATAGATTCAAGTCTAGCTACAGGAGCATATGTTTCTTCATAGTCTATTCCCTCTTGTTGATTATATCCTTTAGCAACAAGTCTTGCTTTATTTCTTACAATGATTCCATTTTCATCACACTTGTTTCTGAAAACCCATTTTACACCAATCACAGTTGTTTCTTTAGGTCTTTCAACTAAAGTCCAGACTTGATTCCTTTCAAATTCATTTAGTTCATCCTGCATTGGTTTGATCCAATCATCATCACCTAAGGCCTCACTTGGACTTTTAGGTTCAAATTGGGAAAGAAAATCAAGATGTTCTATTTCATTTCATAAGGAATTTCTGGTCCTTACAGGTTGATTTATATTACCAATGATGTTATCACTGGGATGATTCCTAAGAAACAATTGATCTGGGTTTTGTAAAACCTGTTCATCAACATATGGTAGAAAATCTTTTGTGGTAAATGTTTCAGGAATACTTTCTTGAACATTTTCCTTATCAGAATGTTCTTCTAATAAAGGTTGATAAACATTTTTGGAAAACACATCCGAGGATGTAGGATTGGGTTGGTTGAAAACAAAAGGGTTAGTTTCATCGAATTTTACATGTACTGTTTCTTCAACAGTACAAGTGTTTTTATTGAAAACTCTATAAGCCATAGAGGTTGTAGAATAGCCTAGAAAGATTCCTTCATTAGATTTTGGTGCAAATTTGTGTAGATTGTCTTTTGTATTCAGAATGAATACTTTGCATCCAAAAACTTTGAAGTATGAAACTTTAGGTTTTCGGCCAGTCCATAACTCGTAAGGGGTTTTATTAAGAAATAGTCTAGTTAAAACACGATTTATAGTATAATAGGCAGTACTAACAGCTTCATCCAAAAAGTGCTTAGCAATTGAGTATTCACTCAACATGGTTCGAGTCATTTCCTGAAGAATACGATTTCTTCTTTCAACAACCCCATTTTGCTGAGGAGTTCTTGGAGCTGAGAAATTGTGAATAATACCTTTCTTACTACAAAAATTTTCAAAATCTGAGTTTTGAAATTCACCACCATGATCACTATGAATAGTTATCAATGGTAGGTTTTTCTCATTTTTAACTTGGGATCTAAAAGTTTTGAAATAGAAAAAGGCTTCAGATTTCTTTGTGAGAAAGTAGACCCATGTAAATCTGGTAAAGTCATCAACTAAAACAAATACATAGTATTTGCCTCCAATGCTTCCAGATTGTGAAGGACCAAACAGATCTATATGCACAAGTTGTAATGCATTAGAAGTTGAAACTTCATTAATTGGTTTAAAGCTAGTTTTATGTTGCTTTCCAAATTGACAAGGATCACAGACTTTTGAAGAATCATATCTAAGATCCGGTAGCCCTTTTACAAGTCCTTTCTTTGAGATTTTTCTTAGGTTTCTCAAATTACAGTGTCCTAGTCTCCTATGCCATAGCCACGATTGGTCTTCTATTACACTTAAACAAGGTAAGTTTTGGTTCCTAAGGTCTTCTAAGTTAATAGTGTAAAAATTCTCTTGCCTATGGGCAGATAGAATGAATTCATCCTAGGAATTGTGAACTAGACACTTATCATTTCTAAAATTCACAAGGTAACCTTCATCACATAATTGACTTATGCTGATGAGATTGTGCCTAAGACCTTTAACAAACAAAACATTTGAAATAAGAACTTTTCCAAGAAAAACAATATTACCTATACCAATAATCTTTCCTTGAGCATTATCTCCGAAGGTAACATTTCCACCTTTTGTTTTGATAATCTTTTCAAAGAAATCTTTGTTTCCAGTCATATGTCGAGAACACCCACTATCCATGTACCAAATATTCTTATTGATACACCTCTCGTTTTCCTGAAAAAGAAACAATTAGATTTTCGGAATCCAAATTTGTTTGGATCCATAAGGGTTAGATTAAAGAATTTTAGGAATCCACATTTGTTTTGCAAAATGAGCATTATGAAATCCTAAGGATTGAGTTTTGTTAAGAGAACAATCTCTTCTCCAATGTCCACCACATTGACACTTGGAACAGAAAATGGTTTTTTGAGGAAAAAAATAGTTATTACTAAAAATAGGTTTGGAATAAGTATAACCAAGACCAGAACGATTTCTCAAAGGTCTAATTTGAGAATACATCCTATCAAAGTTTTCTTTTCCATGAGTAAAGTTTGACAAACACTTTTTCAAGGATAAAATCTCTGACTTTAGTTTTAAAATCAAATTCTTGTTTTCTAAAACATTTGTATTTGAACTAGAGTTAGACTCTAAAATATTTTTCTTTGAAATTACAATTTCAAGATCCTTAGAATGTTTATCCTTATCAGATTTGACTTTCTCAAGCGTTTTTAAAATACTTTCAAAATCAGAAGTTTTCTCATCAAGATCTTTAGAAAGATCCGATACTTCTTTAGACAAAATAGAAATTCTAGAATTTGCTTTTTCAAATCTCTTTTTGAGTTTAGAATTTTCATTTTCAAGTAACTTAGCAAATCTAGAGACCTCTTCAAAAGAAGGTAAAGTATCATCTTCTGATGATGAGGGTTCATCATTTGAGGATTCATAATATCTATTATCAACATAATTTGCATTTAAAGAGACATTTGTAACAGCTTCAGCATTTTGTACCTTAGCCATGAGAAAATGATCTTCGATTGGTAGTCTGGCTAGAAGTCCAATATTTCTTTGTCCTGATTTCTCATATTCTGAAGAATCATCTGAGGAATCACTACCACTTGCACTCCATGTATCATTTGCTTTCAAGACATTCTTTGTCTTATAAAACCTTTTCTTGTTTCTTTCAGAATGATTCTCTTTTCTATCTTTCCTCTTCAGTAAAGGACAATCAGGCCTTATATGTCCTGCTTTATTGCATTCATAACAAGTTACCTCTGAATCTTTCCTATCTTTCCTGTCTTTCTTTTTGAATCTATATTGAAAGTCTTTCTTTCCCACAATCTTGTTCATCCTTCGAGCAAGATTGGCTAACTCATTATCCGAAAGATTACAATCACTTGAATCAGATATAACAACTTTCTTGGATTTAGAACTTGTAAGCCTTTCAGGTGTTTTAGCTTTAGATGCAAAAGCTACACTTCCATTCTCATTCTTCTTTTTATTAAAATCAGCATCTCTCTTCATTCTTGTCTCATGCTGTAGAAGAGTTCCAAAGAGTTCATCAAGAGTAATCTGGGAAACTTTTCTATTTTCATCAATAGCTGTCCTTTTCGACTCCCATTCATTTGGAATAATATCTATAATCTTATCAACAAGAGATTCATCATCAAGTCCTTTTTCTCCCATAGATTGAAAGCTGTTGACAATTGTCATAAACCTTTGTTGCACTTTACATACAGGTTCTCCATAAGGAAAAACAAATCCATGATACTCTGCTCGAAGCATTGCTCTCCTTGTTTCTATAACCTTGGATGTACCAAAATGAGTGACTTCTAATTTCTTCCAAATACAGTTGGCTGCTTCACAAGAAGATATCTGACTATATATATTCCTGGTCATGGAGCATAATAAAGTATTGCGTACCTTGTAATTCAGTTGATATTCTTGCTTCTCTTGGTTGGTGAAAGTACTAACTTCTTTGTCAGGAATTTTGTAACCCCCAGTAAGCATAATAAAATTGTCTACACCAGTATTGATAACAAAAGTCTTCATACGATCTCTCCAATACTCATAATCATTCCCATCCAAGATTGGTGGTCTAGAAGGATTCATATTATCTATTGATCCGATATTCATTCCTGCTATCTAATATAACAAAAATAACTTTTCCACTCCACACGTTAGTGTAGTAAGTATTCAAGATAGTAATAAGAAATAAAGCTAGTAATACAAATCAGTGGAAAACATCCTCTGATACCAATTGTTGGATCGAATAAGTAGATTTATTTGTCTATTAGATGGAACAATACAAGAGGGGGGGGGTGAATTGTAGATTTAAAAGCCTTTGAGTTTTTACAACAAAGAGATTAGTTTAAATGATCTTAAACTAATACAAATAAAAACACCCACAATTGTATTGAATACTAATGTAAAGTAAAACAATTGTATTCAAGGTGAACACAATAATCAGAGTAATACAAAGATGAATGATTCTACCTTAAAGCGTATAGAATCAATCAATACAAAAAGTAATAGAATGATTGTAATTGAAAAAATTACAATTGAAAAATGTAAAGAAGAAAGGAAACAATACAAATCCCTTTCTAATACAAGTAACAGCGGAAATGTAAAAGTATTACAATTCTTTTGACCCAAAGAGAAGGGTTATCCTTTCACCTAGGATAAAAGGTCTGTCTCACCAATACCTTGGTGAGCCCTCGATACAATGATCGGAACGTCTGTCTGCCTATCCCCGGCAGCCCTCGATACGATGATCGGCACGTCTGTCTGCCTATCCCCGGCAGCCCTCGATACGATGATCGGCACGTCTGTCTGCCTATCCCCGACAGCCCTCGATTTTGTAGGTAATCGGCACCTCTGTCTTTCAATTACTTGAAATACCTCGATACGATGATCGGACACACAAGGCTGATGAGAGAAGTCACAGTGTCTCTCTCTAGAATCTTTGTAGTTCACAGAGTCTCTTCATTCGTTCTCTTTGTTCATCGTTGTTCTCTCAGCTTCAAATGACCTCCTATTTATAGGCTTTGGGTTCCAACAGTCATATTGCCTCCAACGGTCATATTGAAACAGAAAGCACGACATCATTTTGATTAGTTTGTAACTAACTCAACGACATAGTTTTGTTAGGAAAAGAGATATATAGAAATGAAAAACATGAATACGATTCATATGCAGAGAGAGTTTTTGAAAAAGTACCAAAACAAATAATGTTCATCTGAATAGCAGAGTCAGTATGATACGATTGACAGAGTCAGTACGATACGATTGACAGAGTCAATACGATACGATTGACAGAGTCAGTACGATACGATTGACAGAGTCAGTACGATACAATTGACAGAGTCAGTACGATACGATTTGGTCGGTACGATCAACATCGTACTATACGATAAACATGGTAAAAGACATTTGTAAATTATAAACATATGATAGAATACATTTGTGATTTCCAAAACATAATATAGAAGTCAAAAGAGGACTTTTGACTTAACATTTTCCATATCCATATTCATTGTATGACATATCATGTGTGCTTACCTATACTATAAACATTTATTAATGTATGTTTATACTAATTTACCTTCTTTTAATAGATCTAAGTAAATTTCTAATGTTTTTCATATTGGATGTTTTCATCCTAGCATGAAAGAATATATTGTTAATGATTTCTATGTGAATGCCTATTTATGTCATATTTTTCATTTTTATGATACTTAATTTATAATATATATGTGATTTATAAAAAACATCATATTATCCTTTATTTGTAAATTTTTTTTATCTAATTTGTTTTGAAATACAATATGGATATGTTTAATTTCCAATGTTATTTTTTGATAATTCTTCTAAAAATGGGTTTCATATAAATTCTTATCCATTGAAATAAAATTATAATTTATGAAGAAAAATATTATAATATAACCATAAACATTCTTTATCTAGATGACCATTGTAATTTACTTATCTTTTGGTGAAATGGTCCCATATTTCCTTTTTCTTTCCTAATCATCCAATACGTATGATCCATAATATTCACGAAATACACTTCCAATATGAATAAATTATTTTTATTCATTTTTTGGAATGTTGTTCACTTATAAAATATTCATCAATTGATTGGGAATATTATTTTTCTTAAATATATTCCATTTATATATATAAGATGAACACTATAAGGTTTATTATTTTGATTAAATATTTTTTACCTAGAGTTTCAATTAATTTCATTGGATACTGAATTATATTCCACTAGTTTATCAGGTTATGTATACTGATGGAATTATGAATTATTTAATTATTTGAATCCATATGAATCCTAGTTTATTTAAATTGGTGCTTTAGGATTTGTTAAAGGAATACCATATTATTTGAATTTATTCTTCAAGACATATAACTGAATGATTTTGATTTGTATTTTTTTTGAAATCCATTATTTTTTAGTGGGTTTTTTATGATGTAGTAAGTGATTTAAATGAAGTGGCACTTATATGTATTTTTATGATGTTTTGGGTCTTATATTAATATCTATTTTTTTATTATATTTTATATCTGATGACATAAAGTATTCATGAATAAATTTTAGTTGCTTTTAAGGGTGGGTGCTAATGGTGTGAATCATGAATGTAATGTTCCATATATTAGAGTTTGTGCCAAATTTGAAAGATTTTTGAGAGTTTTTTCCTATTCTCATGATAATTTTAATGTTTTATGGAGCATGTTTATTAAGTGGTGTTTCCCAAGAATTTTATTAATGTATTATGTTATAGAAATTAAAATTACTTTATTTATGATCTATGATTTCATGGCTATAAATTTTCTTATTTATCTTGATTATACCCATATGATAAATTTATATTCAATTATAGTATCTTATTTTTAACACTTATATTTTCCCTTACTAGTCATTTGATCTCACTCTATTCTTTTGTTTTATTTCCACTTTTTACAAAAATTAGTATAACATATAATGTGTATAGGAGGGAGTCTAGAGTGTATCTATTTTGTGGAAATGTTTACAAGGTTTTCAAAATAACATTATTATCTAGATATTATTAAAATCCACTAATCCTCAAATTAATGGGATTGTGTGATTATTTGTGAGATGAAATATTTAGCTTCTTAAAATGTTATAAAATAAAGGCATGTCTATCCTAGGTTTCAATTCTATGTGTGTTCATACATAAATATAACTATTAAAAGAATGTAATACCAAACAAAGATGGGTTGGCATGTAAATGTATGTTCAAATAAAAGTCATAGTTGTTAAATATCTTTTTACATCGATGGATATATTTGAGTTAGTATGACTATTATTAGTTTTTGAGATAAAAAAAATATTCTAGATATATAATATAGATATGAATATAAAATTCTTTAATAGAGTGTTCAATGTGGAGGTATCTTTCAAAACAATCATTGTATTTTCAATTTAGTGATATTGAATGATATATATATATATTAAAGAAGGATTTATATTGTTTGAAACAAGAAACATAGGCTTGGTACAATTTTTTGGATTCTCAATTGAATAATAATGAATTAAATTGAGGTAATGTTGATCATAAAATATATGTGGAATCATTGTAAAAATATTGAGCCATGGTATATTTATAAATTTTTTAAAATATCTTTGGTGGAGACCGGGAGTAATAAGTTAAATAATTTGAAAGGTTAATGAAATAAGAGTTATAGAACTTTATGGTAAGTTAACTGTCAAAATTTCAGGCATGTAAAGTCAACTAAAAGAATGATTAATACTTTATTTCATAAGAAAGGTATCTAATGTAGTTGAAGAAATTTTTGGACATGGATGATTAAATTCCAATTTCAACTATAATCGTGACTTGAAGTCAAATTTGGATTCATTAATATGGTTTATAAATTTATTGAAATATATATTATCCAATTATTTTCTGTTTATAATATTTGATATTGATACGTCCAGACAATATCTATGAAAATTGTGTGGTCTTTGGGTATCAAAAAAAGTTGAAGTAAGGACATTTCACTATAATGAAATGAATCTGGAGGTACATTTAAAATTAATTTTATTATGGATTTCTATGGGGAAATAATAAAATAAAATTTAATGGAATATTCAGATATGTATTGGGATGGGGATATTATGGAATAAAAATCCATAAGTTGGGGCTTATACATTTTGGGAAATTAATGTGATATATGGATTAACATGAAGAAAAATAGACCATATCTTAAATTATCAAAAAAAATATTTCAGTATCGAAGTCATGCACTTAATTATTATGGGCGAAATAAAAATCATAGGTTACTTGGGAAAAGATTAATGTAACTAAGGTTATTTATTTTGAAAAAAAGTTTAATTTAGCTAAAAAATAACTTTATACAACATTATTATAAAAAATATATTATAATAAGTTGCCAAAATATTAATTATAATGAGGAAGATTGAGTTTTCAAGTTCTATTATCTTAAATTATTTCAATAAGTATAATACATATCTAAAAAATTTTGCATGAGAATTTATGAAAATTTGTTTAATCATTGTATTTGACCACCACCCAAAGCTTAAGAATGATTGAAATATCCTACATACCCATATTAATTCACTACCCAACATGGGTTTTTATGATTTCCAAGACGTTTTTCTTCAGTTGTATTATAAAATGGGAAAAAACTCATGAAACAAAATTAATAAAATTGAAATTATTTTTTTTGAAATTAATAAGTAGAATCGAAGAATAATTTTACAAGTGGTGATAAATTTATATTATTACAAGGATAATCATAGTATTAGATATTCTTATAATAAATATGGATAAATACACTCTTAAGGGGCAGTATTTGGTATACGATATAGGCATAAATACTATGTATGGATAATAATATCAATGATGGATGAAGATAGGTGGATTTATATGAATATAATTATTTATAAGTTTTTTATAAAAAAATAATTGTATATGGTAAATATTAAAGTTTAAAACTAACTTATAAAGCCTTGTTTTCTATACTAAAAGATTATAATTGTAAAACATAATTTTTTTATCATACTCCTTTTAATTTCTTGTATGATATATTTTTGTATAAAAACTGTCATTTCAAACATAGTACACCACTTTATTATGTGTTTAATAGTTTCTTATTGGGGAATTTTTTTTGGAGATGTTAGTTGTATTGTAAGGAGAGTCTTGTTTGGGTGGTGGTTGGAAGGATTCCTTTATAAAGACCGATATTTTTTATACGTAAAAAATAAATCTTAATAGATGACTATTGTTAACATAATATGAATATCAATATAAAAATTTTATAAGTATAGTGCATTTGGAAACATGGATACATAAAAAATAGGTATTCATAACTGGAACCATTATTAGACATATCAAACTTAATACCATTCTTCATAACCCGAGGAAATGAAATATAAGAAATTGTGAGCATAGATGTTTAATAATAATAAATAAAGGAGATATCAACATAACATGATAATATAGTTATTAGAACATATGTATAACATTTTAAAAAATATACCTCACTTATCATAGATCATAACCTTTAATCATGAAATAAATATTGTCTCTTTATAATACATTAATCATAATGTAACTAAGGATCATAAGCTATGAGAGCATAACATTTTCATAAGGCATTGATTTGAGACATACTCATAAGAAAAAATAGACATTTATATAGTAGTAAAGGTTAATTTACATGAAAATCATATTATAATGAGTTCAATCCCTAAACCATAATAAAAATAAAGGTTCACCCCCATGTCTATCATAGTAAAAAAATTATCTTACTAAACACGGTTAACTCTTCATTCCAGTTATGTTTATCTCATGAGATATATAAATTAACCCAATGCATTGGAGTGATATACAATTTGTAGGCCACCAATAACATAATTAAAATCATACATATGTTTTCCAAAATATCATAAAACATTAATCATATCAAAACCAAACAGAAGTAAATGGGTTCTATAATCATTTAATTATATCATAAATCATGGAAACGATTCCTGTTTCAAACACATTTCTTCTTTCCATCATAGTATAAACCATAATAAATATGTTTGTTTCATAAATATATTTTCTTAATAATAATAAACCATATAGATAATTAATAAATATGGTATTATTGATTCACACCACCAGTAATGATTTTGAAAAATCAAATGATGTCATCTTAGATGAAATATTCTTTTAAAAGTCAACATAGATTATTTTTTAGGAATAAAAACTTTTATATTTAAGATCACTTATTTAGAATAAATTAATTTACCAAATTTATATTTAAAAATATTATTTAAAATAATCTTAAAACTGTGTAATGGATACATCAAATAATTGAGTGGCCATGACATTATAAAATTATGTTTGTGCCGTGTCATTTAAAACATATATTTCATTAAATTTTTCAGTAAAACCCCCAAAAGTAAAATTAAAAGATTAATGATTTAGATAAAACATTTTAAAATTATTTTACAAATGAAATTAAAAACTAATATAGGAATATTAAAAATATTATTGAATTTCATTTTAGAAAACAAGGTTATCGATGAAACAAATGTTTCAACCAAATAGAGAAAAGATGTAATTTTCCAACAAATAATTTTAGCTGGTCGAGTAATTAATGAAAAGAAATTGAAAATAGAAAATAAATTTTTTTGACATAAATCATGTAGAATAAAATTAATGAATTTATTGACAGTCATATTACAATAATTCTTCATCAGAAGCATAATCAGAAACAATCCTGATAAACAATGAAATTGTAACAAAAGACCCTCAACAATTTCGTTGATTTTGAATCATAATAACCATGAAGGAAAGAAGATTAGATGGATATGTATATCCTATAATTTTCATGAGAATGATTAGAATATAAATTCATGGGAATTATATACACTACACAAATTAAACAAGCTGTGAATATGATATGTGTCCCATGGAAATAAAAGTGAGACGAAAATAATTTTCCTCAAGTATCAAATTTATCCAAACTTGTTAAATCATAATGTGTAGTAAATATAGGTTATTTAAACATAACTTAAATAATATTAGTCATTTATATAAAAACATATAGGATTTACTAATAATATTTCAACACCAATTTATTAATAATTATTTATTTAAGTCATTGTTCGAGATGATAAATGGTTTTTTTGCATGTATGTTTTGATTCAGTTGTTTTGGTCCTTATAATTTTTTCATGCTTTCATAATTAATATAATTTTACCCATTATATAAATATCATTTATATATATATATATATTAAATAAATATTTATAGTCATCCCTAAAATTAGTGATATATAATTAATTACACTATTCTTGGAGACAGTGTGCTGAATGTACAGATGAATGATGTGTCTATTTTTTTGATGAATGGAATGAAAGAAACATAATTAAAAATTAAAATATAAAAAATAAATTTTATAATATATATTATATAAATATATCCTTATTACCATCCATATGAAAATAAAATGAAAAATGAATCACATCGTTCCGTGGAGGTGGTAGTCCACACATATATAGAAGCGATGTTATTATTTTTCAATGGTTTGGAAGGTAAAACCTTATATGTGATACTATAAATTAAAATTAATAATTATATCCTAAATATCATATGTATATAAAATTTAAATGTATCATTATATCCATCCATGAGAGGCGATGATCAAAAATGAATTACATCAGTTTGTTTGGTGGTAGTATACAATTGGCACAATCAGTGATTTCAATTCCCATTTGATGCAAGAGGATATGGATTTAGTTTATTCAATTAACACAATAAAATGTATCTGTATATGATATAATTATTTTATAATATCATCATGTTATAATAATATCTATATGATTTGGAATAAGAAATAAAAAAAATTCTCAGATAAGAACCATACCTCTTCTTCAGACAACCTAATTAGGTTTACAACAAAAGCTGTCTCATGCGGGTTTAATAATAAATATAAGTACTATATAATATGTATAGGTTAGTAAGTAATGGGTTTTAGGTATATTATTACAAAAAAGGATAAAAAAGTGTGTATATAAGAGGATAGGGGGTTCCCGTTTATATACTGGGAAGGGAACATACATAGAAATTTCGTAATGGAATAAAACATATTAAAGAAATTCACAAGAAACATGATTCAAAATGGCCACATAATTTAATGTGTGACAATATAAGATCAATATTTTCTCATCCAACAGTATTTAAATAATTTTATTTTTCAAAATAACCTTTATCGTTCTGTTTAACCACTAGTAAACCTGTTTTAAACATAACTGTGGTAATTAATTTTTATTATTTTTAATATTAATTTGGAAAAAAATTCATTTGAAATTACTATATAATGTGAATTATTCTGCTTATATATTATGTAATAAATTTTGAAAAATTCAATCCACAAAATTGTGAGAATTTAATTTTACTTAAAACAAATAAGCATTACGAAAATGCAGTTTTTGAAAGAAAAAATATTCTTAAATATAATAATTTTATTATCAAAATTCAATTTAAATTTTTTTAAAATGACCAAAAATGTATTAAAATTACATAAATTGTACTAATAAGAAATAATTGAACAAATTTTACCTCTAAAAAAATTAAATAAAATTCATTTGTTGATTCATTGAATGAAAAGGAATTTTTTTATAAAAATTACTAATTTTCATTATTCATCAAAAATTAACTTTTTTCGAAAATCTTAAAAAATTCACTCCAGTATACTTTTAAAATTTATATTTATAAAACTATTTTTGTATTCTAATGAAAATTATAATTTTTAAGAAAAATAAAATATAAAATAAGTGTGTAAAATGCTACGAAACTATTTTCTTGAATAAATTTTTTTAGCATAATATCAGATTCATTCATATCCCATGCCTTGAAAAAATATTAGATGAATGATAATACATTTAATTGAATATAATATATAAAATATATTAAAAATATCACCAATTGTGATTAATTATGATAACCAAAAACATAATATTCTCATAAAAAAAGTGTCACAAACGACTCTTCTAGTTTCACATGATTTTTATTTTCATTTATAAAATATTGATTGCCAATAGATTTATTTTAATCATGTTTAAATCAGAAATTTATAATAATTTAGTTATTTATATTCATAATAACAAAATTAATTGCTTGGTTATAACATTCACATTAAATAATAATATTTTCATAACATATAATGGGGTTTTTAAAATTAGTGTTGCATGTAATACAAGATATCAATGAAATTTATTTTTTTGAATTTATTTCTTGAAATATAATGGATTTATAGCTGCCTATTAGTGGGCAGATCCCACAATCCAACTGGTGGCATTCCATCAGGTGTAAAAATATCTTCAAAACCCTATAACTTGCTAGTGGGGTGCTACTGGACAGCACGTGGAACTGGAGGTACCTAGGTGGATCTTCCAGGCACATCGGCCAATAGTTGGTGAGACTAGCTGGACGGTGAGTCCCACAAGGTAGACCATATGCCTATTCCAAGGGTGTATTAAATATACCCTATATATTTTCATTCTATATGGTTGTGAGCCACTTTATTTCCAAATAATAACTCACATGTCCCTATTCATAAATTTAGACTATCGATCATGAAATATGACTCTTCCATTATTCTCCCCTCACCTCATTAACATTATGATGATGTAGTGATTAAAGAACATTGATTTATTGGTATATCTATTCTTAATTCCCCTTATGCCTTATGATATGATAATGGATCTTTTATGGATTAATTATTTACATGAATATCCAAAATCTAATTCTTCCCTCCTTCACTTATCAATGATGAATTTAGAATTTTAATGATGTAACATGAAGTAGTTATTGATCTACCAGTGAATACATATTTTCTCTAGTTAATTGCTTTATGGTCATATTAATAGACCTCCTCGTAGTGATGGATTTATAGAACACTAATCTATTGATGATTCATGGAATATTGGTGAAGCGTTGGATGAGTGAATGTCATACCTTGAACGAATATTGATTCTTCAAGAATAGTGGATGATTCAAGGTAACTCTTATTAGAACAATCCCCTTGAGAAATTATTTTTCTAGGTTCTCACCAAGGATCTTTGCTATTATGGGTTAATGGTGGATAAATGATCATTAGTTATACTTGATGTTACATTATTGAATAAATGATGAGTTTATGATCTATTCTTCGATCTAAAATAGATACAATGAATTTGAATACCTTCTGTTGACATACCTTATAATTGATTATGTTAGAAGACTCCTTAAGGTATATGAATCTATAACCACCCTCATTGAATTTTAATCTTGTTAATTTTCAATTATAATCATCTCTATTGACTACTAGAATTCGTTTTAGGCATCCTTGATATGTGAGCTCATTGTGCATGGGTGTGTGATGTGGTTTTATCAATGATTCTTGGTGAAAATCGGATTTATTCATCCACAAATTTG